>JASKMD010000026.1:10613365-10629961 GCA_030144725.1 Haematococcus lacustris | reverse complement strand
GGCTGCTGCACCACAGCTCGACGAGCTGGACGGCTAACTGAAGGCAAACAGGCAACGCAGGCCGGCAGGCTGGGAGGCAGCCAGGGTGGGCAGGCAGGCATGACAGGTAGGAGGGCGGATGGGTGAGAAGGTGGGTGGGAAGGTGGACTGTCAGTCAGTGTCAAGCCAGTAGTCTGCAGGGCCTGTGACTCAATCTTGACCAGGCACCCTCCCATACATACATCACCGCAGCTGGACCTGCTGTGCAGCAATGTGAACACGCCAACGTGTAGGGTGCATGCAGACCAAAGGTTTGCTTGGCCTGGTGCTCCTTCAGCTCCTAAATCACAGGCTGGCTAGTCCCACCTGCCCTTGTGTGTTGCTCGCCTACCTGACGGCAGTCCGCACCCCAGTCAACCGCCAAGTGCAAACTGCCAACCGCCAACCACCACCCTACCCCTACCCCAAGAGCTGTTGTGCCCCTGGTCCCCTGCCCCCTCACCACAGCCTCATCTCCGCCCTCCCCTCCCCAGCACTGCAGCTGCCAGCTTGCCTGGCGGTGTGCTGGATGCTGCAGCACCAGGGTGAAGGTGGAGTGGGGCCGCTGGGCGTCCCAGCCCCAGGGGCAGCCATACAGTGGGCTGGACAGGTCCACCCCCTTCAGGCCTAGGCGGCGCAGGCTGCTGCCACCTGGGCCGCCCAGCAGCCCTTGGAGTGCCTGAGCAGGGCCAGGAGGGGTGGGAAGGACCAAGAAAGGCTGGGGCGTTTGGGCTGAAGTAGAGGCAACATTCGCATCAGCATTGACAGCAGTGTCAGCTGGCATGGGTAGCAGCAGCAGCAGCAGCGTTGACATCAGAAGCAGCAGCAGTAGGGCATGACCGCGGTACAACCAGCAGACCGAGCCCCACCTGAAAGAGCAGAGTGACTCCTGTGACCCCCATAGGGCAGTTGTGTAGTAGCAGGGTATGCAGCAGCGATGGCGCCGAAGCGCCAGGCCCTGGCAGGGCTGCTTGCTCTGCTGGCCTCATGTTCAGGGACGGTCCATCTGGGGCGGCACTGGTGCTAGGCCGTGCCTGTGAGTATGCTGAAGAGTCTGCTCTGCTGCTGCTGCTGCTGCTGCTGCTGGGGCCTGAGATGCTGCTGTGAGAGCTGGATGGAGTGTGGAGGTAAGGACCTGGGATGCAGGCAGCACCGCCCTCCAAGGCTGCCAGGGCTGCGGCCAGAGGTGTGGCGGCTTTGCTGCTCAGGCTGTTGTTTGATAGGTCTACGATCAGGAATGGCAGGGGGGAGCACAAGGGAGGTATGGTGAGGAGGGCCAAGGGGACCAGGACTCCCTAGGAAGAACCATGGCATCGTCGCTCTCATATGGTGGGTTTACGTCAGGCAGGGCCGGGTTGAGTCAGGCAGGGCCGGGTTGAGTCAGGCAGGGCCGAAAGAGGGGCGGTGTTGGGCTCGTATCTAGCATCGCCTCATCCACACCCACGCCCAGTGCAGGCCACCCCAGCCACCTAGGAGCAGCAAGAAGCGTGCGCCGGCAACGATGCTCGCGAGGGCGGGCGCGCAAGCATCCGTAAGGCCGCAATCACGCAGCCGGAGCTCTTGCAAGCTGGTGTTGCGGCACACATCTGCGCGATGCAGACGACATGGCGCAACAACTGCTGCGCCGCAGCCACAAGCCCTGCCGCACGGGAGCCTTGCTGGGTACCTGCCGCCAATGCCGCGACGCCTTGCTCTCCAAACGCATTTTCCGACAGGTCCAGGGCCAGCAGGCTTGTGTCCTGCATGTATCGGAGACAACAGCCCCTCCGATGTCGTCAGTCCCCGCGCGCAACTTTCTTGCCCTCATCCAGCCCCATCCTGGCCACCTCGACCCGGCTGCATCCATCCCCTTGTCTGGGTGCAGCACCATTGCCCGGCCCACTGGCTGTAGTGACCGGTGCTGGAGGTCCCCCCACCTATCGCCCCACCTCCATAAGGGGGTGGGGGTAGGAAATCAGGTATTGGTGCAGAATAAACATCCGCATTACAGATAACGGAGTCCCGGGTTGTAGGGATGATGCTTTTTTCGCTGGAGGTTGATGCATGCGTGTCAGCGTGTGAGCAGTGATGCAGGTGCCCAGCAGTGGCTCCCATGGGGCTCACCTGGGCGAGTATTCCTTGCTGCAGCGCCACTAAGCCCTTGTCTGACAGCAAGCACTTGCGCAGCTGCAGCACCTGGAGCCGGCTGCCGCCCCGCACCGCATGGAGTAAAGCATGCAGCCCCTCATCCTGCGGTGGTCAACCACCTGCTCACTCACAGATTCACCTGGTCACACATCAGCTTAGCAGCACTGCCAGGTGGTGTCACGAGGTGGAGCTGCTCTATGGATCATGATGGTGAGGTCATTTGTGGATGGGTAGATGTACTGGGTAGATGCACACGGGAGCGTCCCATGATCCTGTTGAGTGTCACGTGACATCATTAGCGATGGCTTGATAATGGCTCAGTGTCGAAGAGCAGCGTCAGCAATTTCTCAGCAGCCACGCTCTCAGCGGCCCTAGCCATAGATCGCTTGCACTAGTGGAGCAAGCAGCATATGGAACCGGTTGTTTAGAGAGCTGCACACCTCAGTGCCATGTGGCCTCAGCGCACCCTGATGTAGGACACTAAACACTTGGGCTGTGTGACATCGGCCACCAGAGGTCCAGAGGAGCAAGAGAGCCTCAATAGCTCAGTGGTGTGTGACAGGCACTGTCCAAGGCGTGTCAGCTTGCACTGGAGCATGCGGTCCATGCTACTACATGACTGCTATCCCTTCATTGGATTGAGGAAGCTGATGCACCAGGCTGCCCGCCCCGCCCCGCCCCGCCCCGCCCCGCCCCGCCCCGCCCCGCCCCGCCCCGCCCCGCCCCGCCCCGCCCCGCCCCGCCCCGCCCCGCCCCGCCCCGCCCCGCCCCGCCCCGCCCCGCCCCGCCCCGCCCCGCCCCGCCCCGCCCCACCCCGCCCCGCCCTGCCCCGCCCAGCCTCCTGTACGCCATTACTGGAGGTGAATAGTGTGATGCTCGGCCGGTGGCGTCTTTTCTACATGTTGTGGCGGCTGACTGCACCGGGCTGGCAGCAACAGCCAGCCCCACAGGGGCTCTGACCATCAGACACCCCCTGCCCCCTACCCCTTGCTCACCTTCAGGGGGCAGCCGTCCAGCACCAGGTGCTGCAGAGCCAGGCCCAGGTCGGGGTGCAGCAACTCAGACAGCATGGCTGCTGCTGGCGGCTGCACCGCAGGGCACAGGCTGAGGTCCAGCTTCTGCGCCGCAAACAACCAACCACCAACCACCAACCACTCACCCCCTGCGTGTGTGTGTGGCTGTGAGGGATGTGGGCAGTAGAGGGGGGTTGCACCCGCAGCCTCATGGGCACTATTGTGGCCTCATGGATTCTGGGGCTGTTAACAACCCACTCCATTGAATGACTTTTGTTGAACTATGTAAACCGAAGCAGATGCCTAGCCCCAAGGCCAAACCAGCACCGCAGCCAGGCAGGTGGGTGGACGGGGACTGCAATGCCGCTCTGAGCTGGACAGACCCTGGTGCTGGTGATGCTGGTGTGGTGAAAGGTGAGGGGTGGAAAGAGGTGTGTACATGTGGCAGTGGGGTGAAAAGAGTGCCTGAGTCCTGAAAGAAAGCAAAACAGCACTGGGCAGGAGCAGGTCGGGGTCTCCACAGCTGCAGGCCAGTGTCTGATCTCCCCTCTCCCCGTAGCCCGGCTCACTGTCCAGCAGGCAGCAAGAGGCAGGGCAGGGCGGGGCAGGCTGTGGCCAAGGCGGGTGTGGGTGTGCCTGGACGTCCTGGAAGACAGGCAAAGCAGCAATGGTTGATGGTTGGCGCGCTCACCCTGACCCAGGAGCAGTGGCGCAGCAGCAGACCCAGGCCTTGCAGGCCGCCAGGCGTCAGCAGGCTATCCGTGGCGCGCAGCATGGTGAGGGAGGGGTGGTCACGCAGGGTCTGAGTGCATCAGGGGGAGGTGGAGGGTAGGGGCAGGGCAGGGCAGGGCGGGGCAGGGCAGGGCAGGGCAGGGCAGGGCAGGGCAGGGCAGGGCAGGGCAGGGCAGGGCAGGGCAGGGCAGGGCAGGGCAGGGCAGGGCAGGGCAGGGCAGGGCAGGGCAGGGCAGGGCAGGGCAGGGCAGGGCAGGGCAGGGCAGGGCAGGGCAGGGCAGGGCAGGGCAGGGCAGGGCAGGGCAGGGCAGGGCAGGGCAGGGCAGGGCAGGGCAGGGCAGGGCAGGGCAGGGCAGGGCAGGTGCAGCCACAGGGGGGTTGTTGCAAGGCCTAGGAGAGGTGTTGCCAAGTCAAAGGTGGCCGAGTAGGCAGTGGAGGGGCGGGTGGGGTGGCCAGAGGGGCAGCATGGTGAGCAGGTAGGTTAGCAGGTGTGTGGCCAGGCGCCGCCCTCTGGCCCTACCTTGCACAGCCCTGCACTTGCAGCCTGCAGTGGCCGGCTCACCTGCAGTGGCTCACCTGCAGTGGCCTGCTCACCTGGAACACCACCCCAAGGTCAGTATTGAACAGCCTAGGCGCCAAGTTCAGGTCAAGCATGCCTTGGCCTGTTGCCAGCGCCTGTGAGACGCAGCAAAAACAACAGTGACGCTGGCCATGCCTCATCATGCTTGGGACAGCTGCATTACATTCCTGCTTTGCAGCTCCACAATCTGGAAGCGTCAACACCCCACTCCCTGCCCCCATCCCTGCCCCCATCCCCATCTCCCCATCTGTCCATGTAGCTGTTCCCGCCTCCTGGCTGTTCCCGCCTCCTGGCTGTTCCCGCCTCCATGTCGCTATTCCCTTTGAGCCCTCGACCTCCACCTGATCATCCCTCTGCCCCTGAGCAAGCCCCTGCCCTAGCCTCTGGCCCTGGCTTCCAGCCCCTCCCTCCATGCACGCAGGCACTGCCCCCCACCTGCTGCCCCACCTGCTGCACCCGCCGCTCCACGGCTGCTGTGGTGAGGCGTGGTGTGCGGGGCTCCCCCGCACTCATCTCCTCCTGGCTGGGCTGCCAGGCACTAAGCTCCAGGGCCTGCAGGGCACAGTGCAGTGGCCTAGCAGTGGCATGGTGGCGGGCACGACCTCACCTTCAGAAGCCGTTGTAACCGCTCTTACCAGGAAGTCACATTATTGAATCACTGTGTGTTGATAGGGGTGATGTCATGGAGCATTGGGTGGGCATGAGGCTAGAACAGCAGCCAACATTGGCTATCATCGGCATCTGCATGCATGGTGGGTGCGTCGCCAAGGCAGTGCTGCAGGCGTCTTGCTTGTCTCAGCTGCCAGCATCACTCCCCTTCCCATCCCACCCTTGCTCTTTTGGTTAACGTGGTGTTCCTGCTCAGCCCTTGTGGACACGCGACCCCTTGTGGTCCTCCTGCCCAGGCCCCACTGCTATACTCACCCCAGATCCACGTCCTGCACCTCCCCTGCCACCAACAGCGCCACCCCCACTGGCCTCCCCCTCGAGCACGCCCTTTAGCACGCGCAGGTCTGCCGCCTGGTCATCAAGGCAACACAGCAACAAGGCAGGGCAGGGCAGGGGCTGCAGACGCTTCCGTCACCTGCTCCTAAGCAGCACCTGCGTCATCACCTGGCAGCTACATCAGCTGCCTGGTATCGCTGGCTGGCCTGACACACCTCCCCTGCTCTCCCCCTCTTGCCGGCCTTCAGTGTAAAAACCTCACTGCCCGACTCCATCCCTACCACCTTAACAACCAGCCAGCCTACAGCAGCCAGCCCACTTGGCAAAGCATGTTCAAGCCAGCTCTTGCTCACTACTATGGCTCATCCTTACCTGCTAATGCTCCTGGCTCATGGGCTGCATGCCCCTCTCCCCATGGCCATCATACCACTACACGCATTGCCAACGGCCCTCATGCCCTCACCCCTACTGCCCTCAGCTCCCCTTCTCCCCCAGCCCCCACCACCCCACCACCCCTACCCATCACTGACCTGAGCCTCCTCCTGAGCCTCCTGCTGGCGCCAGCCATGGACAACCATGCCTAACTTGGCCAGCACCTCCGCACTGGGCAGTTGCACCACAGCCCCAGACCCCGACCAGCCAGGTTCCCCCGCTCCCTGGGCCTGGGAACCCCTGGCAGCAGCAGGCTCAAAGAGTTGGCCTGGGCCAGCCTCAGGCCCCGCCTCGGGCCAGTGCTTGGTCCCTGAACGCATCCACCCCTGGAGCCATGCAATGCAATGAAGGTCGGTGGGGACATGTGCACACACATAGGTCCAAGCGGGCACAGCCCTGCCCAGCCCACGTGAGCAGTTGCATGCATCCCCTCCCTCCTGTTGCTGTACACAGTGTACTCCTATCATGTGCATTACCTACAGACAGGCCCATCCGCCTATTTAAGATTGAGCAAGCGCTGATGCCAGGTGGCGGCGGCGGAACCTTGCCTTGGGCACTAGGCCAGATGCCAGCGCCCGGGTTCGACGTAGGTACGCGACATCCAGCTCGGCATCATCCGCGCCTTCCGCGCGATCTTCCGCACTGTCTCCAGGCATCACGGCATCCGAGCTACCCTTCGTCGCATCAGATTCAGGAACGGCGGAGATGGGAGGAGGAAGTGGCGAAGACCGGGCACGATGCGACTTGGCTTTGTTTGCGAAACGGGCGTGGTGTCCGTCCCGCCCGGGCGCCCTTGGTGCATCTTCTTCCTCGCTTGTGTCATCACCAGCTTCGCCACCGTCGCCGCTGCTGGGCCCGTCGGCAGTGATCAAGAAGTCAAACTCCGGATCCACCTCACTGTCGCTCGCAACAAAGATGGGAGCGGCGTCAGCATCAACCCCCGTCAAGTCCATTGGTTCAGACCGTACCTCTTCCACCTGCGGGTTGCGCCACACATACATTGCCTGATGCGAGGTAGCCGCGCCCCTCGATCAACTCGATCCGCAGGTACTGAGTTCAAGTTCCTGGTGGGCCCTCACCCCGACAGCATCAACCCTGCACCCGGCGATACCATGCTTCCTCACCAGCTTCGCCAACGCGCCCTTACAGTCTGCCAACGAGCTGCTCGGAAGGAGCCCCGTCGCCGCCTTGCGCATCACCCAATCCGCAAGTGGGCCCTTGGCTTGGAGCAGGAGCGGAGGTGCCAGGTTAATGATGTCGTCCTTAAGCTTGTCGTACAGGCTGGGTGCGGCCAAGCTGGGCAGCGGCGGGCGCGTGTACTGTGTGCCACGCCGACCCGCCTGATGCGGCGCGGACCCTGGTTTAGGAGTAGTGCTTTCCAACACTGGCCGAATTTGATTAAACGTCAGCGGGGGTGCTACGATGACGGGCGGCGGGGAGGAGCTGACTGGGCTGGGTGACCCTCGGGACATGGTCGACAGTGACCGCTCAGCAGCCACACGACTGACAGGGCGCTGGACGGGGCTGGCAGGGCGCGTCGGCTCTTGCGTCTCGCCTGACAGCTTCACCTGCAACTGCCCACGCATTCCGACATGACTCGCTACCCGTGTACTTGCGGCGGAAATTGCAGAGTGTTGCGCCTCAATACCCGATCCTGGAACACCAGCTGCGGGGTGCGGCGATGTGAGTCCTACAGCGCTGTGCTCGGAAGCGACGACGCTGTCTTCCTGGGTAAGTGCGACATAGCGCGAATGCCGCGAGTGGCGGCCGCCCAACTTCCGCCAAAGGCTCACTAGCTCTGGGTCTGCCTCTAGACCAAAGCGTTCCTCCTCCCCCTGCGCTTCTAGCACATAGACCTGAGGAGTGTGGCGAGAGAAGAATGGCAGGGAATGATGTTGAGGCGTCAGGTCAGGTCAGGTCAGGTCAGGTCGGGTCGGGTAGGTCAGGTCAGGTCAGGTCAGGTCAGGTCAGGTCAGGTCAGGTCAGGTCAGGTCAGGTCAGGTCAGGTCAGGTCAGGTCAGGTCAGGTCAGGTCAGGTCAGGTCAGGTCAGGTCAGGTCAGGTCAGGTCAGGTCAGGTCAGGTCAGGTCAGGTCAGGTCAGGTCAGGGCACAGACACAGCATTGTCCCCCACCCTGGCAGCCTGACCTGGTGCAGCACTTCCTTGGCCACTGGGGTCTGGCTGAGGTAGCGCCCGGTCAGGCGGTGGCGGCTGCGGAACACCTGGCCCTTGGCTGACACCTGCAGCAAACACAGCGGGGCCAACAAGGGGGCTGAGCTGTAGTGCTGGCAGTGCTGCCTTTACCCAGCTGCCCAGCTGCTTGTCCATATCGCGAGCAAGCAGTGAGGTAAGCAGCCCAGCCCCTGATCCAGGCCTGTGTCCGCACTGTCAGCTGTCTCCGCTGAGGTCTCCGCTGCAGGTCACTGGAAAGTGCCACCAGAGTGGGGTTTGCAGTCATCAAGGGTGCGACCGAGGATGCTACAACTTGTTTGTAGCAGCTGAGTGAGATTACCCACAGTCCAACATGTTGTTCCTTGTTGAATGAGTTTTGCTGGCCTGAAGTGCTGGTACCCGTTATGAGTGTGCAGTGTGTTTCAGCGAATGTGTTTGACCAGCGCGTGTGTTATGACCAGCACTGGTGCTGTGGTGCAGGTCTGACCGCAACAGTTGAGCATGCAAGCCTGTTGAGGAAGGGCCCTCCTCATGTTATTACCATGCAAGACACATTCAGTGCTGCCTGCCCAAGGCAAGGAGAATTCTTACTTGGGATAAACAAAGCTCAGAGACCGCCCCGCCCCAGTCCCAGGAGCCGCAGCATGGTGCAATGTGTTTCAACGATTGTGTTTGAGCAGACAATTGTCACCATAGCTGTAGCAGCACCGATAAGTCACCAAACAAGCGATGCAAGTAGCCTTTTGACATATTGCTGCAAGGCGGTTGCCTCACTCCTGATGCTTACACACATTTGCATACTAGCTTTGATGTGAAAACATGTCAGACTTTCTTTTGGCACCAAGCCCTGGGTGCCTTTTGACGTATAAAGTATTTGCTGGTGTCTGCCTGATGGCAGGAAGGGAGCAGCTAGGCCTGAGCAGTGCCAGAACAGTGCCGGACGCCACCGGCCCTGCAGCCTCCCCTGCCACACCCTTTCCCCCTCACCCAGGGCTGGGGCCACACGCTACCCAGCTAGACAGCTGATCACCAGCTCAGCAGTGCTCGTCCAACTGAAGGTTGGGGAGTGGCTGGATGTGAGCCAGCCCACCGGGCATGCAGGCTGGCCTGCCTAACAGAGCCGATGGAGCACCGCCTGCTTCATCAAGCCTAGAAGTAGCAGCGGTGATAGACTTGTTTGGAGCCTGATGCAGTCCTTGTATGTGCCATCAAACAAGCCCCGGAAGCCCCCATGCAGCCATGCAGCCAAGCGCACCAAGGCTAGGCAGGCTGCTTAGCTTGCTCAAGGCTGGTCAGTGAAAGTTCCTACACTAGGCCTCCGGGTTCGCAGCCAGGCTGGTGGCTGGGACAGGGCTGTATAGCTGCACTGTACACGCACTGTACAGCGCATTGGGGAGGCCTAATGGCTTCCACTGGGGCTGTGCTCATGGCCTGAGGCCTCAGGCAAATGGCTGGACAGGGCAGAAGCAGCAGCAGTGGTGGCATCGGTAGCAGCTGGGATGGCTGCATCAGCAGGTGGTTGCGGGCCCCACCATGCACCACGGGCCAGATAGGGCCACCACGGGCAAGCACGATATGGCATGCTTGTCCATGTGGAGCAGTTGAGAGCGCCACGGCATGGCTCTGGCCCCTCCAGGGCAAGGGGCTGGCAGCTGAGATTGGGACATCTGGCTATCAACGGCTTGTCAGCGGGTAAAAGTTGTGGTAGTTGTGTAGTAGTTTTCACACGTGTCGTGCCAGGCCGTGTGCGGGTCCGGCTGCGTGGATGGGGAGGGGGATTGGAGAGCCAATTGCAAGGGGTAGGTGCTTTAGGTGGTCGTCTTCGTGGCCTCAAGTTGGACACGTCAGTCATTTGCCGGGTACTTACTGAGTGGTCCCAAACCCCGCAACCCTGCCCCACCACCATGTCCCTACTCCTGTCCTACTGTTCCTGTCCTATTGTTCCCGCCCTATTGTCCCTGCCCCTGCCCCTGCCCCTGCCCCTGCGCCTGCCCTATCGTTCCCGCACACTCACCCCTACCCCTACCCCTCTTGCCTGCCCATCTCCTGCAACGACTTGCTAGGCCGGCGGCACCCACCTCGTAGCCCAGCACGCCCCGCGGCCCAGGCAGCTTAACCATCACCAGGCTGCCTGGCACTGTGCTGACCACCGCTGAGGGCAAGTGCTCCAGGCGCTGGCTGGCTCGGCAGTACAGCGCTTGCAGCGCCTTGGGGGGCAGCCCCCTCAACGCATCCGCCACGCTCGCGTGATTGCCAAACTGCTCCAAGCTCGGGCCATGCCAAAAGGACACAGCAGCCTTGGGGTAAGTTCAGGGCATATCCAGGGCTGAAGGCCCACCTGCTGCGGCTTCCACGGTGGGGCGTAAGCTCAGAGGGCCAGGTGACGTGAGGTGATGTGCAGGATGCATGCAGGACGCAAGACATTAGCCCAGCCCAGCCCAGCCCAGCCCCACCAACCCACATGCGGTACTGCTACCCAATGTCGACCCCTACTGTCGATATATGCTCGGTGAACCCCGTTTATCCTCACCTGTAGTTTGAAGGGGGTGGGCCTACCCTTGTGCCTACCCATGCGCCTACCCTTGTGCCTACCCATGCGCCTACCCTTGTGCCTACCCATGCGCCTACCCTTGTGCCTACCCATGCGCCTACCCGTGTGCCTACCCATGCGCCTACCCATGTGCCTACCCATTCATCTACCCACGGCCCTACGCCGGCCACGCAGCCAGGCGGTTGCTTGTGGACTGGGTGCAGAGCCCCTGGCCGAGCGGCGAGCCAGGGACTGGAGTTTTGGGGCTGGCCAGGGTCGGGGTTTGAGTTGTGGGGTGCAGTTGTGGCTGAGCTGTGTCACGGTAAAGGCTAGAAAAGGAGGCCAGCATCTTACTGTGTCGGCTGATGTCAGAGATGCCAAGGAATCAGAAAAACGTGTCCAGAGCTTTAGCCATGAGGGTGGGTCAGGTGCACCTCCTTAAACTGCCCCTGCCCCTGCCCCTCCCCTTGCCCCTGGTCCCTCCCCCTGCCCCTCCCCTAGTCGCCCCTGCCCCTGCCCTAGTCTTGCCTTACCTCTTGCACCTCCCTAAACAGGGCTCGCAGGGAGGGGTCAGGGAGGTCCCCAGGGGCTAGCAGGTCAGGGGTGGTGCGGGCCTCAGCCCCCTCCAGCCTGTGCACAGGGGCAGTGAGCAGCAGAGCCAGGGCTGGCAGGGGCCAGGAGCTAGAGGGGCTGGGGGTCAGCCTGCATCAGGGCCGAGGGCGACTGAGGGCAGGTCTAGGGGTGGTCTAGGGAGGTCTAGGGGGAGCGGCAGCAGCAGCATGCATGAAGCTGAATGAGGTGGGGGGGGGGGGTGTTGTCGTTGTTGTTGCTGGTGGTGGTGGTGGTGGTGGTGGTGGTGGTGGTGGTGGTTGTTAACATCGCCAAGCCGCCAGCATGTCTGGTACATCTGGGCATTGAATGGTTGAAAAATGTTTGGATAGGAGCGAGAGCAGACGAGCACCATAGAGGGTGAGCGGCGTGACAGCAGCAGCAGCAGCAGCAGCAGCGGCAGCGGCAGCGGCAGCGGCAGCGGCAGCAGCAGCATGAGATCGCAAGGCAGGGATAATGGTGCTGACTGGTGCTGGCTAGAACCAGTATGTGGTGGAAATCAGCGGTCTGAGGGCTTGGAGTCCAACACATGCAGCATAGAAAAGCCGCAGACCAGGACAACGCACTCAGGGCATCAGGCCAAGGTAGGGTTGGCAAGGGGTAGCATGCATGGCCATGGTGGTGGAAAGCGACGGGAACCTGACCCTACTAAGCTCGTTCTTGTAGCTGTGTTGACAGCAATAGGGCCAGCAGCAACAGGGGAAGCTAGGGCAACCACAGCAGCAGCACCACCACCACCATCATTGCCCGCCATCACGCTCCGCAGGTTCAGATCTGCAGGCAGGGGTGTGCTGACAGTCGACCCACTGTGGGACTGGCACCACGACTGGCACAGCCAACTCCTTGCGACTGGCTGCCCTGTTGAAGGTGCGTGTCCTGCCCAGCTGCATGCCCGCATACGGCGAGGCGGTGAGGCGCTCCACGTGCCCTGCACCCGGTCCCCCGACCCCGGTCGCAACGGTCCCACTGCGCAACACCATTGCTTTGCCCGGCGCTCCTTGCGCATTGAGAGAAAGGTGTGACCCCCGCGGCCGGACGGTAGCACGGGACGGGTGCAGCTCGCTCTGCCACAAGGGCGTGGGGCCGGGGCTGGTGTCGTCAGGCACAACCTCAGGCCCTGCTGACGAAGCGGCTGCCTGACCGAACTGCGTTTGCAGCGCGCCTGACACGCTGCCGAGCCTGCTGGCATCGCCCTTGGCCTGGCCATCGAACTGGAGCGCGCGCCCTGTACCCGCCAAGCCGGGCTGCTCGGCCGCCAGTGTTTTGCCGCCCGCGGCGCTACCCCGCAGCCCGGCCCTCACCCAGTCAGGTCGCTGTGTGGTCCCAGCTGGGCTCGTTGGGCTGAATCCTGGTCGTGCTGTTTTGGCGCCTGGCTGGGATGGCCGGGGCTGTGCAGCTGTGGGAGAACCTAGCTGGGAGGGACGGTAGGTGAGGTCCTGGGAGCCCTGCCGCTGGATGCCATCCGGCACCAGCTCCTCTCCTGTTTCTGTACAGACATGCGGGTGACCCTGGGAAAGGGTAGTATTGCGCCCAGAGCCTGACCCTGACCCCAGCGCCTCTGCCACCAACACTCCACCTCCGCCAGGCTGATCCCCACCCCCCGCCACCCCTCCGTCCTCATCCTCTCCACCACCACTGTCCTCACTGCTGGCCTCGCTGCTGCCAGGGGAGCGGAAGGTGGCATGCTTGCGACTCCCTGTCTGCGGCACCAGGCCCTGTCTTGGCCGCCCCCCACCCTCCACCCCCCGCCCCCCTGGAGCCACCCCACCCTGATGGGCCTCAGGCAGGCCAGGGAAGCGTGCTGCAAGCAGCCTGCGGATACCTGCCGGCACCACTCCCGCCTGGGGCACCGCCGCTGCCAGCAGCTCCACACTGGACTTGGCAGTGAAGCGCCAGGGCTTGGCAGCAGGTGGAGCTGCGGGTGGCGTTCCTGGGGGCCGGCCAGCCCCTGGGGGGGTTTTGGGCGGGGAAGCCAGCCGACCGCTTGAGCTTTGATTGCGGGAACGGGTCCTGGAGAGGGTGAGGGGGTGGAGGAGGGTTGGGGGGAGGGGGTGCGGGGAGGGGGTGGATGGGGTGGAAGGGGTTGAGCTCAGGGGTTTAGCACAGGCATCCTGGAGCGTGGATGCCAGGCGTGGGAGAGGAGTAGCAGGCAGGCTAGGGCTCTGCGCAGCTCTGACTGACCTCAGCCCTCCTCCCCCTCCACCACCTGCTGCTGCTCCTCCTCCGCCTCCTCCACTGTCCCTGTGTGACAACCCCCCAGCAGCACTGGACAGACGGTGCTGAGGTGAGGAGGGCAGGGGAGGGGCGTCATGGCTGGGCAGGCCGGGGTGGGGTAGGTGGGCGTGGGTGAAGCTGGTGGAACGGGATGAGCTGGGGTGGGTGGCCTGTGGCGTGAGGTCGAAGAGGTGGGTGTAGGCAGGTAAGGGGGACGGCAGGGTGGCGAGGGCAGTAGCGGGGATGCGCAGGTCCCAGGCGGTGGGCTCTGTGCTCAGCCCAGGGCCGGAGCTGCGGGAGGCGGCAGGCAGGGGGGCAGGGGTGAGGTAGGCAGGTGGGTGGGTCAGGGTCAGGGTCAGGGCTTGTACCTTTAGCCCCCTACTCAACACTTGCCACCACCTGCTCTGCTCTCATGCTTTTACCACTCCGGTGTACCTGCTCTTACTGCCGGCAGAGCGTGGCGGAGGGCTCAGCTCTTCCTGTAGCTGCACGTACTGGTCAGAGTGCAGGGAGAAGGATGCCTCATCCTCCACCCCTAGCCCTGCAGTGCTGCCTCCACGCTTGCCCAGCTGCTTGTCGATGTCACGAGCAAGCAGCGAGGTAAGCAGCCCAGCCCCTGATCCAGGCCTGCGACCGAGGCTGGACCTTCGAGCTGAGCGGGGTGTGCTGGTTGGAGGTGGGACTTCTGCAAGCGCCACCACGGTACGAGACTGTATGAGGACAGCTGCGCAGAAGCGTGCACTGGGTTTACTCCACACAGCCCAATAACACTGTTTGAGTCGGATCTAGTTAGTGGCTACTAGTGGCTGATAGTGTATGCTAGTAGGTACTTCTGATCCGGCTCAAATGGAGGCCCTAGTGAGGGACAAGGGGGCTGAGCGGGGTGTGCCAGTACCTCCTCCCAACCCTGGCAGATTCGGAAGCTCGTTGGTCTGACCCCTGGGAGTCAGCGCTCCTGTTTGAACAGTGAGCAGCTGAGTGGCGCCGGTTTGCACCTGAGTCCGGTTTGCACCTGTGGGGTGCGACATGCGACATGCGATAAATGGAGGTGGGCGGTGGCCGATGGGTCAAGCATCGCACCTCGTTCCACATCGCACATGATGCGTCTGCGCCTTGGTCAGCCTGCCAGGTGCAGCTGTGCGGTTAACGACCATTCCATCAGCCCCGCAAAGCTTTAGCTACGGTACTAGATGAGAATTGTATGGACCAGCCTAGAGTAGCCTAGCTGCGGTACATGTTCGGGCTTGCATTCACGGCTTGCATGGCGGAACATATGTTAGTTAGCTGGTTTAGTTAGATGGCTGTATCATATTCTAAGGACTAGGCCTTAGAGGCTCGCGCTGCCCGCGGTAGAGAGAATACTTATCACAGCCGGAGATGTAAGCTTGCCCAGATCACCGGTCACCTCCCACAACATTTGTGGGCTGCCTTCCTCCTGGCTGTGCTGGCACGAGTGAAGGCCTGCAGCGAGGCTTGCAGGTCCGTGTCAGCCTTCATGGTGTCCCATTAGCACAACAAGGGACAACTGCCTATCTCAGTGAGAAACATTGCGTACATTGAGAAGATTCTGCGCCATCTTGTCCACGCTCAAAAGGCCAACGTAGATGCCAAGCACCGCAAGCTTTTCACTGCCTTCATTGACTTCAAACAGGCCTATGACCACATACCTCGACAACAATTGTGGGAACACTTGCGGGTTGGGGTCAAGCTGCCACAGCCCTTGCTTGCCTGCCTGGAGGGTCTGTATAGGAATGATAGCTATGTGCTGATAGATGGCCCCCACCGCACCCCCCCAGTGACTCCAGACCAAGGTGTCAAGCAAGGCTGCCCCATCAGCCCACTCTTGTTTGCTCTCTATGTTCACGACATTAATAAGGAGTTCCTGGGTCCTGTTGATGCTGTGAGAGTGCAAGGCACACCTGTCACCCACTTCATGTATGCTGATGACCTGACCCTGGTGAGCACCTCGTCCCACGGGCTGCAGCGGCTGGTCTGACAGCTACAAGGCTTTGCAGACAGGAAACATCTTTTAGTCAATGTGGGCAAGTCAAAGGTGATGGTCTTCAATGGCAACTCACAAACTGCAGCACCTGTGGTGAGAGAGTTCAAGTATTTAGGCATGCACTTCAACCCCAGCGCCACCCCTGCTTTTGCTGCCACTCATATGAGGGCTGGCATGTTCTTCGCCATGCGCCAGGCGTGCAAGCGTGCCAGAGAGTATGGGGTCCTGCATGATCCATATGCCCTGTGTCACCTCATTAGAGCGTTTGTGCTACCCTTGGGGCTATATGGCAGCCAGGTATGGGGCACTGCATTCCTTGGGCATGGTGTACAACTCTCCAACCCAGTGCAAGCTCAGCTTTCTCAGGTTTGCTGCCAGGGTACGTAGCTCAGTGTCAGGCCTGATGGTGCTGCATGAGTTGGGGCAGCTGCCCCTCCAGCTTTACTGGCTAAGGGCTGCATGCAAGTTCTGGAACACTGCCAAACTATCCCACAGTGACCTGCTAATGAGGGTCATCAAGGCGGATGTGGAGTTAGGCAGGAGTTGCCAGACCAGCTGGAGTGCTCAGTTCCAGCTGGCCGTTAGAGAGCTGATGGGGGGTGAGTTTACTTTGAGCCCGGACATGGTCCTAGGCACCAAGGCTATGGAAGTCAAGTGGCTCGAGAGGTGGGGGAGGCGTTGGGTTGGGTTTGGGGGAGACCGTAGACTGCCTGAGACGGTGCATCGGGAGAGATGTTCGTATGCTGCATGGTTCAAGCATGGGGACGGCATTGGCATCAATCACATGGCACCACACCTGCTTAACAGACAGCTCTCTACAGAAGTTCGCACGAGCCTGACTAGGTTCAGGTTAGGCAACAGCGGTCTGGGGGTGGAGAAGGCTCGGTTTGAGGGGGTGACTTTCATTGATCGCACATGCACCAGATGCACAGAGGGGGTAGTGGATGACGCCATGCATTTCATCTTTAAGTGCACTGCCACGAGTTCCATCAGGGAGCAGCCGGAGTTTGCCATGACTTTACAGAACAATAATGAGAACTTGCATGACTTCATGTTGAGCCCATGTGCACCTCTGTTTGTGCACCTTGCTTTGAAGTGCGTTACAGAAAGTCCCGAACCCCTAGAGGGGGAGGGCGGCCTAGCAGCCTAACGGCTGACGGCTTAAGCGGTGTAAGCCACATCATTATTCGAAACATTGAGAATTGTACGTAATCTGCATGGCA
>JASKMD010000026.1:10572343-10612865 GCA_030144725.1 Haematococcus lacustris | reverse complement strand
ACCACCACCCCCACACCACCACCACCACCACCCCCACACCACCACCACCACCACCACCACCACCCCCACACCACCACCACCACCACCACCACCACCCCCACACCACCACCACCACCACCACCCCCACACCACCACCACCACCACCACCACCACCACCACCACCACCACCCCCACACCACCACCACCACCACCACCACCACCACACCACCACCACCACCACCACCACCCCCACACCACCACCACCACCACCCCCACACCACCACCACCACCACCACCACCCCCACACCACCACCAGCACCGCCATCGATGCCGCTGCCAGCAACCCCCACCCCACCCCCCACCCCACCCCCATGTCACCACCCACCCGCACCTCACCCGCTGCCTGGCAGCTCACCTCACCTGCAGGGCTCATAGCGTGGACCTGGCCCACCCCCACCCAGCCACCCCCCACCCCCCCACCCGCGCCCCCCGCCCACCCCTCCCCACCCCCCACACAGCCGTGTGCCAGTCCACAGGCTCAGGGCCAGGCTGAGGGGAGCAGCAGCGCAAGCCAGGGCCAAGCCCACTGCACCACAGGGGGGACCCACTCACAGCTGCAGCCGCCAGGTCAGTGGCTGCAGGCTAGCGGGGGGGCTGGGGGGGCTGGGGGGGCTGGGGGGGCTGGGGGGGCTGGGGGGGAGGAGCCTGCACTAAAGAGGCCTTGCCTGGAGGCCGGCTCAGGGGGTGGCCGCCACCCAGCTCCTCCTGCTGCCGCCCCCCTTGCCCTGCTGGCCCCAACCCCAGCCAGCCCCACTTGGCTGCCGCCCCCTTACCCGGTACCAGGCTATGTGGGGGGCGGTGGGGCAGGCAGCAGTGGCCATGGTCAGCGCGGGCAAGGGCTGGCGCTGGGGCAGGTGCAAGGGCAGGGGCAGGGGCAGCCGGCTAGTCGGGCTCCCCCCCACCCTCCCCCCCACCCTCCCCCCCACCCTCCCCACCTTGGGCCCATGGAGTCTCAGCCAAGTGACCCCCTCCCGCCCAGCTGGCACCCACCCCCCCGCCCCCCCCCCAGCCCACACCCACCATGGCAGCCAGCCCCTGGTGCAGCCCTGGCCTCACCCCCAGGCCACAGTGGGTGGCGGGGGCAGCAGCCAGCCCCCTGGGGGTCACCCCCCCACGCCCAGGGATGGGCCCTCACGCAGCCGTCCACAGCCCACCCACAGGCTCACCCCCTCCATCCCCCTCACCCCCTTCACCACCCTCACCACACCCCTCAGCACCGGCCCCCCCTGGCCAGCCCTGCCCTCCACCCTCAGCTGCAGGGGCACCCAGCAGGGGCCGCCGGGCCTGCACGCGCCACCCCTGCGGCCGCAGCGCCCACTGGGGCAGCAGTCAGCGGCAGGCCGTGGGGGACGCCCTTTGTGGCTGCGCCCGCGGCGGCCCTCGCTGCTGCTAATGTGCAACACATCCGGCTGCCGGCTGGGGTGACCGACAAGGTGCGGCCTGGCGCGGATCAGCTGCCATGGGGCATGGGGCATGGGCCGCAGGTTTCGTTCAGAACATGCAGTGTTTGGGTGTTATGGGTGGTTGTAGTGGATGTAGTGGTTGTGGCGTCAGGAGCATGCAGGCGTAATGGTATATGATGGCAGAGTGGGGGAGGGTTAGGGTTAGGTTTTTGAAGGGGTAAGAAGAGGGTGTAGGGTTGGGGTTGTTGTGAGGGGGCTGTAGGGCAAGGGCTAAGGGGGTTAGGGTCTTACGGGGTTGGTTAGGGTGCGTCCCGGCAGGACCTTCACATACAAGCCATGCCGTCACAGCTCCAGACCCACCCTGGTGGCTATAGACCCGCTGGTGGCCATAGCAGCAGCAGCAACAACACATCGTGTATCGCCCGCAACGCGCGAGGTGAAGGCAGGGAGTGAGGAGTGAGGGACCTAGGGTGAGGTGCCGGCTGGTCGGCCTTAGGCTGGTGCTTGCCTGCATACCCAGTGGTGTGCTCTGTCTTGCCTCCAGCCAGGGGTGGCTGCAGGCTGCAGGCAGTCATGGCGGCCAGCTCGTGTGCTGTTGCCTGCCTGCAGCTCTCGGACAGTGCTCGACGACTGGCAGCTCTGGGGCCGAACACAGCCGCTGTCGGCAGTGCCGGGAGCCGCAGTGGCGCCCATTCTTCGCCGGCTTGGCCGGTTGGTCACAGCACCGGCCAAGCCGCGCAACAAGCGAGCCTTGCGCGCGGAGCGGATGACGCGAGGGCGAGAGTCGGGCGTTGGGGGGAAGAGCTGGCCTATCACCTCTTGTCTGCGGCTGCAACCGCTGCAACCGCCGCAGCCATGGGCCAAGCAACGCCTGACCCGCGCGCGGGCTCCACTGTGGTGGAGGACTGGCAACGCGAGCTGGCCGGTGGGTGCGCGGTAGGGACGCAGCACGGTAATACAGTGCCTGCTGTCCTCGTGCCCGTGTGACACCTTTCGGGCCTTAATTTCGCTATCTTGCGCCTTTCATCCGCACCCGCGTCAAAGCTACAATATCTAAGCCGAGTGAGCTGAACTAGCTGGTCGGCATCTGCTGGTGTGGGCCGGTGACTGGCCGGTGTGTGACCGATGCGCGCCGCGACACATGACTTGAGCAAGTCGTTGCAGGCAGCGAGCTGCGCGCACCTGGCGCAGGGTGCGAGGTGGTTTGGGTTAACGCCCAAGCAGAGAGCGGCCTTCCGTACGACATCTTGATTCGCTCCCCGTCTGGTGCGGCAGTCAAAGCGTACATTGAGGTAAAGTCGAGCAGCGCCCGGCAAAAGGACGTCTTTGAAGTGTCGCGAGCGGAGCTGAACTTCGCAGCCCAGCACGGCGCCCGATACCAGGTGGGTCTATTGCTCTTCGAATAGCTACTACGTCGAGTAGGCACTTCGAGCTAGCCCGTCCCGCACTTGCCGCGCCTGGTCCACTCGAGGTCACGAATGACAGGTAGGTGTGGTTGGTGCAGGTCCGTAAATGTCGCCACCTGTTGAATGTTACACTGAGGAGAGAGGGTGGGTACCAGCGGGCAAGGAAGGGTAGGAAGCAATTGAGGAGGACTAGAAGAAGCAGGGAAGTAGGAACAAGGTACAGCCATGAGTGGTGTGGCGGAGCTGGCCTGCTGTGTGGCTCGTGTGTGGTGCACTGCAGATCTTACGCGTCAGTGGCGCGTGCAGCCCTGAGCCCAGCTTGACTCGGCTGGTGGACCCCATAGGGCTGTGCCAGACTGGGGTGGTCAGCCTGTGCCTGCTGGTGTAGCAGTACCCTGTCGGCCTGGCTGTGAAGGCCGGCATGGCTGTCAAGATCGGCATGGCTGTCAAGATCGGCATGGCTGTCAAGATCGGCATGGCTGTCAAGATCGGCATGGTTGCCAAGATCGGCATGGTTGCCAAGGTCGGCATGGCTCCCCCATCGATGATGATGGTGGGTTTATCCTTGCCTGGTAAGGCTTGGCAGGCAGCTTGCCTGGAGCCCCCAGCTGCCTGGAGCCCATAGCCATGACTGGGGTCCAACCCATGGCCCCTCCACCCCGTGACAAGGCGACTAGGCTTGGTAAGGCAGCTGCAGCCGATGGCGCCACTGCTCAGTGGCCCTCAACTCACTCCAGGATACCCACCGCAGGTAATGCCGCAGACCGCCACCAGTCACACCCTCTCAACCGCCCCTGGCAACTGACCATGCTAGACATCGTTGGTAGAGTTAGGAAGGTCTGACTGCCAGCCCTGTGGATATCCAAAAGAGGGAGGGCGGCCAAACTGCCTCCCACATGTAGCACTGCCAGCGTGGCATGACCACGCACTGCTGGCGTGGTCGCTGTTGTGGCCCATCAGCCAGGCAGTGGCACAGTGTGTAGCCTTCATCATACATCTGGTCATGGTCTCGCCTATGCTGCCTCTGTGCCTGGTGCTGTTAGTCAGCATTTGAGCATGTGCTCCCAATAAGGGTGCAAGTGCATGCTGTGTCTGGTAGGCAGTGCTAGGGGTTGTAACGGTGTAAGCCATTCAGCGGTGTGAGCCATCTTCCAGCCACTTGTTGTTGGCTCCTGGCCGGATATTGGGTGGACAACGCTGTGCCTCGACATTAGCTGGGGCGGTGTTGTTTGGGATGCACGAGCTATTCCCCATCCCCAAGGGGCGTCAGTCGGTTGGCACGACTTACGTCGTCGGAGCTGCACGCTGCCGGTGATGCGATGATACGGTAATGTGCGTCACTGGCCAGTTCTGCCGGCGCATTACTAGGCGCAACCAGTAATGCGGGCGGTGTTACTGGTCGGCCCATTGTAAACATTCAGAATCACCTTGACAATCCTAGCCACTACAAGTACAACACCAAGCATGCCAGCCAAGCAGTGTCAATCATTACAGTGCCATGACATTCCTAGCAACCCATGTCATACATCTGATGATCAGATTCTGATCATGCCACCTATATTTGTACGATGTATACGTCAAGTTTGGGCTATCTTAAAGACTTGTCGAGCTAACAGGGTCCGTATGATTAGGTCCAGGATCCGGGCAGATGCACTGCTGAAGTGCCCTCACTCAGCCAGCAGCCAGCCATGCCAATTACATGTGACTCTTATTTCAATAGAAAGGCCAAAACAAGACACACACACCTCATTCAGCCTTGTGTCGTCATGGCAGCTGTAGGGCTGCTGCCAACCCCGGGGATCAGATGTCCAATGATGACGAATGATGTCCAATGATGACTTACAATGTGGAACATACTACCCACAGCATGACTACAAGGGACATGCTGGACCATGCTGCAAAAACCATCCCATCCTGACTCCTACCAGTGTATAAGACTCTCTAGGATGGCATGTTGTTAGGGCGTGGGTTTATTGACCCGAAGCAGGTGCCTGACCCTGAGGCATATGCAGGGCAAATGCACATGACAGATGCTGTCTGATGACAACTACAACAACAGATGACAGATGAGCAATGAATGCAGCATGCAGCGGTGTGACCATGCCCAAGCAACACAAACCAAAAATCGATGCTATGATGCTACATGGGTCATTGGGCTGCTGGAGCATGGCACGAGAGCACAGCAGGCAATCTGACGGCAGCCACCACAGGCCTGGACACGAAGCATGGAGCTGGCAGCCTGGAGAGGCCGATGCCTCTGGTGAGCATGCCTTGAGAACCTTCATCTCTGCAAGCCGCCTGATTGTCGACATCCCTGGCCTAAGTTGGCCAGCGCAGCCCTCCTGCTGCTGTCTCCCGTACGTTGCTCAGCAAGCAGCTACTTCCCAAGCGAGTAGTATGTGACCCTGTGCAAGGCTAGCCTAGCAAACCAGGTCGACTGCCCTACAGCCCTGATGGCCTAGCCTATTGAGAGGCGAGTTGATTGTCAGTGGGACTTAGGGTTGCGGTGCAGCACTGGATGTGTGGTGCAGTGGGGAGAGCAGCGGGCGCCCTTCACTGCTGTGCTGGTGGCCTGGCCAGACCTCCCCACACTACACGCCTGTGCTGGTCATGCCTTGGCAGCCAGCCTGCTGCTGCTGCGCGTGACGCGTGTGCCTGCCCCTGAGGCTGCAGAGGGGTTGGGGTTGGCACTGGCTGGTTTCTTCTTGGTCGTTAGGTCCAGCATAGCGGTCTTCCGCTGCCGGCTGTAGCGCACGATGCTGGCCTGCTTGACTGGGTGTGGGCTGAGAACCTCTAGGGGCAGGGGCGCTGCGCCAGGCTGCTGCTGCTCAGTCTGCTTCTCCTCAAGCAGTTGCTGCTCAGGCAGCTGTTGCTGCTGAGGCAGCTGCTGCTGGTCAGGTGGCTGTGGCGCAGGGCCTGCATCTTGGCGCTTGCCTTGTAGCTGCCTGGATCGCTTTGGTGCTTGGCCCGAGGAAACGACACCTGCACACCAGGCAGGAGGTAGACCCAAAGCATGGCCTGTACCTTCCATGGCCTTACTAGCAAGCAGCAGGGATTCGGGACTGACCTAGCAAGCTGGGGGCATCTGGGCATTTGGCGACAAGCAGGACCATGTGGGAGCAGAGGGCAAGAGGTGGCAACAGGCTGAGTACAGACAAGCAGACAACACATACACACAGAGCACACGCAAACAGACAACCCAGGACACACCGCAGGGTCTGCTGGCAAGGCTGGCCTGCTTGAGGCACCAGCCGGGTGCCCACCTTGAGTGACCTTGTCCAGCTGAGGTGCCGGAGCTGCCTCCTGGGCACGCTCCGCGTAGCTGCTGCTGGCAGGGCTGCAGGTGAGGGGGGAGGCTGGCGGCAGGATCAGCAGTGACTCCTGGCTGGCCTGGCTGGCTGCTGAGGGGCCCTGGCTGGGCTCGGGGCTGAGGGGTGATGGGCGAACATCCATGGCGGGGAGGGGTGACCGCACAGCGTTCAGGAAAGCCAGGCTGGGCGAGGAGATCTTGGAGAAGATGTAGGCCTGGAAGCTGCGGCCGCTCCCTGCGCAACACAGTCATGCATGGACGTGTGCATGGAGTACGGGAGGCCATGCGGTGGCAAAGCCAAACCGGGTGCCAGGCGCAGCCTTCAGGGCACGCAGCAAGCTGGGAGGCACAAGACAAATCGAGTCAACGCCTGCAGGCCTGCTGCAGAGTGAGCTGGTGAGGAGCAGCAATGCCCTCACTCTGGGAAGCGCTGGTCACCCAGCTCCCACTGCTGTCGGTCCTGCAGTCCACTAGCCCTCCACACCATAGTTGCATCGACAACAGCATCACATTGCCCTGCCTGTCTAGTACTCCCAGCACCCGCCCACTGCAGTGTGATGCTGTTGTCGACACAACTATGGTGTGCAGAACACAAACCCTGCTTGCCTCCCCAAGCCTCCCCTGACCATGACTACTGGCGGCCACAGTCCAGCCGGGTAGACCCCCTTGCACAGCCGCCTCACCCGACATCTTGACTGGGAAGTTGGCAATGAGCAGCAGAGGTCCAAACCCATGCTCCAGCATCATGTGGGCCGGGTCCTCACCCCGCACGGAGCGCTGGACCACGGCCACACCCTGTGAATGCAACCCGCAGCGGCTCCATAGAGTGACATGGGGCAGTGCGGCAGCATTGTGTCATAATGTCCACCAGGAGGTAGACAAGGCGGAGTAGATGCCTTGAGGGGGCATAAGGCAAAGCATTGGGTGCTGTTTGGTCAGGCTGGCAACATTTTCGCCTGCCCGGCTGTCTAGCTGCACACCGGCTCTGGCTGCAGGCTAACCTTGAGGGTGCGAGCACTGGCAAACAGGCGGCCAAAGGCATCCTTGCCCTGCTGGGGCACGCCCTCCCAGAAGGAGTATGCGTGAGTGGCAGGCTCTAAGGAAGCCACCTGTGCCAGCAAGGACCGCGTGCAGGGTTGCTGAGTAGATGAGCACCTACCTGCCCACTCCAGAGGGATATGTGTACCTGTCTGCTCTGCTACAGCATATGGGCATGCGGCAGGTGCTACCACTGACCTTTTCTACGCTGGTGCAGTCGATGCGGGGCTTGGGCAGGCTACCAGACCGGGCTACCCCTCGCTGATCTAAATGGTGCAGGGTCTGAGACAGGAACGCGTTGGCTTTGGCAACTTTGACATGGTCCAGCTCAACACCGAATGACCCACGGATGCCAGGGCTGACAAGAGCATGCAGCAGTGGTCTGCAAGGGGTGAGGCCAACTTTACGCTCAAGGATGCCAAAGCACTTGCTGTGGCCTATCTAATGCTCTGAACCCAGCTAGGTTGACTCTGGCTGGTCATTACCTGCCAAGCCCGGCACCAATGTCGACCAGCACGCTGCTGGAGTCTAACCCGCAGTTGTGTCGCATGGACTCAAAAATGCGCTGCATCCCTGTCTGCGTGATACTGCCGTAGATGCCTTCTACGCCCTCACCCCCGCCGAGCTTTGCCTGCAGTTGTGCAGCCCGACCCAGCTGCGTTGACTTTGCAGGAGAGGGAATCGCAAGCAGTATATTGTGCACTCACCTCTACGCTCTGCATGACGTTGTAAAGCCCATCCAGCCGCTTCGCCGTGTCCATGTCTACGAAATGTTGAGGCCGACTATCCTACTTCTAGCTGCTCAGTGCACACGTGGCGTTTGGCATATTCCTGGGCTGAACGTAGCATATAGCCTGGACATTTCACTTCACACGTATCGCGCATTTTGCGCGCCAACCCTCGCTTCGCGCCACCCCGCGATGTACGGGCTGGGACGCCGCTGTTGCGCGGAGCTTCTTGGTGAGCCTTCGCTCAACACCCCAACGAGCGATACCCCACTGCGTGCTTTACCCCACTGCGCCCCTCGCGAAACTGCGCCGATGTCACAGGCACTATGTTGGCCATTTACCTGGGCAACTCGGTAAGGGTGTCCAAGAGATGTGTGTCCCTCCCGCGAGCCAGCGCTCCTGAACCCTGGTTGCAGGTCGTTGCCAATGCGCTTTTGCCTGGGAGCAAGGGGCAGGGGATGGGTTTCGGATGGTTGGCGGTAGGCTACAGCTTTGCCTTCATGTTTGCTGGTCAGTTTGATTGGCCAACAGCCAAACCATGCACTTGATGTGCGCTGCCCTGGCTAGCACATCCAAGAAACGCCACGCGCCAGCTGTTGTCATTGCAGGTCTCTTGTTTTCACATGTGAGCGCATACCTTAACCCAGCTTTCACCCTTGCGGCAGTTGTGTGTGGGGAGTTGTCCTTGGCCACCTGCCTGGCCCTGGCCGCGGCTGAACTTGCGGGGGCGTTTCTGGGCGGGGTGGCCACCTGGCTGCACTACCTGCCGCACTTCAAGACAGTGCCTGGTGAGAGCCAGGAAGCTGGCAGAAGCTGGCAGAAGCCGACCAGAGTTGGCTACACCTGCCTGAAGCTGCTCAGTAGGAGGGGTGGAAGCAGCATGGGCATATCAAGCTAAGGAGCTTGCATGCGGTATAGGTGTGTGTGTGCGTGTAGAAAAAATAGGGTATGTATAGGTTGAAGTAAGATTCTCTATCACCTTGTACTTGGTGCAGCTGTACGTCCACACAGCACCGACATGGCCCACAGCACAGCCTTGGTCTTCCATCACCTTGTACTAGCTGCAGGTTCATGTGGTCCACACAGCACCGGGCCGTGGCCTGGCACCCCGCCTTGACGAGGGCACTGGCCTTGACAAGGGCATGCAGCAGGCAGGGTTTGGCAATGCGAGCAGGCAGCAGCGGCGGCAGCAGAGGGTGGCGCAGCGCCGCCTCCTTCACATGAGGGGAAACAGAGGGGGAGAAGGATCTGCCACAGCCTGCCCCCCAGCTCACTGTGGCACATGGCAAGCTGGACAGAAAATACACAAGTGCAAGGGAAAGGGAACAGCGCCAAGCCAACAGCAGGGGAAACCAGTGCACCTACTGCAGCCCCCTAGCCCTCGGGGCCATCAGGGCTCACCCACCTGCATGCTTGCATGCTTGCATGCTTGCATGCCTGCCTAGCAAGGGTACAGAGGATACTCCCCTGCTGGCTTGCCCTGGCCCCTCCACCTGGCTGTCCCTGCTGCCCCCCAGAGCCCCCTGCCAGCCCTGAGCAGCGGCTGCTGCGCAAGCGGGACGCCCTGGGGGCTCATTGCGCCGACATCGCATCCTGCGGCAGCCTGTGCCCCGCCCCAGCCCCTGCTGCCCCCCACCTCTCCCCCGCCAACCCTACTGGGGCCCATGCGCCCCACAGCCTGGCTCATGCCTGCCTGGCTCCAGCCATAGCGGGGGCGGGGCAGGGGACAGCAGCAGCAGCAGCCATGCTTCCCCCACGGCCAACGTGGCAGGACTGGCTGCATGACGTGTGGTACTACCTGGTCCTGCCCGACACCTTCAAGGCCCCTGCTGCTGCTGCTGCTGCTGCTGAGGGCAGCTGGGGGGTGGAGGCCGCTGAGGCTGCCGCAGCGCCCTGTGGCTCCGGGGAGGTGCCTTCAGACAGCCTGGCGGCCGCAGGAGGGGGGGGGGTGCGACGGCGACGGCACCCCGGCTGGGTTATGGGCGGGTGGGGTCATGCAGGGGAGGGAGGCCTGCTGGAGGAAGGGGGAAGGGGGGAGGGAGGAGGAGAGCAGAAGCAGGAGATGCTAGGCAAGCAGGGGAGGCGGGGGGGCTGGGTGTCGCGCAACCAGCTGCTGCTGCAGCTGCAGCAGGACGAGCTGCTCAGGCGCATCACCTTAACCAGGTGGCTGCTGGCTGCTGCTGCTGCTGCTGCTGCTGCTGCTGCTGCTGCCAGGCCCCCCTGGCAGCTCAGGTGCCGCACCTCCTGTTGGTGCCACTCCTGTTGTCCTGCTGGCCTAGGCTGAGATCAGGGGGGTGGGCAAGGAGGAGCAAAGGGGGGAGGGGAGAAAGGGGTTAAGGTGGGACGAAAGAAGGCTTGGCGGCTGCTGCTGCTGCTGCTGCTGCTGCTGGGTGTGAAGTGTGTGTGCGGGGGGTAGCTGCTGCCACTAGCGGGCTGCAGGTGCAAGGCGTGTGACGAGGCTGGTGTTGTGGGCGCCCTGTGTGCTGAGCTGGGCGGTGCTGAGGGCCAGGCCCACCCCCTGGGCAATGGGGAGAGGGTGGAGGGGCAGGAGGGCGAGCGAAAGCCTGGCATCCCACCCCCTCCCTGCCTCTCAGCTTCTGGCCCCCCCCGCGGACCCCACCCAGCTTCTCCCCAGCTTCATCACCCACATGCCCTGCCTCCCATGGCACCCTGCAATGGAGGTGTCATGGAGCTACCTTGCGCCAGCGCCTGCCAGGCAGCTGTTGCCAGCAGCGGCACCACCACCCAGCCTGGGAGCGTGCAGCTGGGGATGATGCCAGCCGCTGACTCAGGTCCCAAAGCCAGCGAAGCAGTTGGTGGGGTTGCAGGAGGGGCAGCGGCGGGGCCAGGGGGGGAGGGGTGGGCAGCGCCTGCAGGGGCAGCAGGTGGCCTGCACAGCCGAGCCGTGGACCGCGAGAGGGAGCAGGTGGCTCGAATGTATGCGGCGGCCGTGGTGGCGGTGGGTGGCGGGCAGGGCCCGCTCAGCCTACACTGGGTGTAGCAGGGTGACTTAGGCTCGGGTGGAAGCTGGGTGGAAGCTGGAGTATAGATTGAAGTAGGAGGCCAGCTACTGCAGCAACAGCCACAGCAACCGCCCTTGCCCCTCCCTGCTGCTGTCACCAGTGTCGCTGCGGCTGCTGTGGTGGTGATGGTGGTGGTGGTGGTGGTGGTGGTGGTGGTGGTGGTGGCTCCTGCTGGCCCCTGAGCCCTGTTGTGCCCAGCGGTGCTCAGGACCAGAACATGAAGCTCAGCGTGTTCACCACCCGCCCGGCCATCTACAGCCCCCTGCTCAACTTCACATGCGAGCTGATGTCCACAACAGGTGCGCCCTGCCCTGTCCTGCCCTGCCCTGCCCAGCCCTGCCCTGCCCAGCCCAGCCCTGCCATGCCCTGCCCTGCCCAGCCCAGCCCTGCCCTGCCCTGCCCTGCCCTGCCCTGCCCTGCCCTGCCCTGCCCTGCCCTGCCCTGCCCTGCCCTGCCCTGCCCTGCCCTGCCCAGCCCTGCCCAGCCCTGCCCTGCCCTGCCCTGCCCTGGGCACATGCTAGCCCTCTTGCTCCCTCCTCCTTGCTTGCAGTGTTGGTGTGCGGGGGGCGGCTGCTGTCCCGCCGCCTGGCTGCGCTGGGCGCCGCAGGTGGAGGCAGCGCCCTGGACCCTCTGTACTCGGGGCTGCTGCTGCTGGTGCTGCTGCTCGGTGAGTCACACCACAACCCCCTCAACACTGGATTGCCAGGACTAGGTGTCGTGACCAGCGTGGACTCTGGGATTTGATCCAGGGTTAGGATTTGGGTTTGCAGGGAGTGGTACCATCGCCTTGCAGAAAATCATGTTGCCACACTGGAGTAAACAGTGGTGTAAAAGTGCTTGTGGCCTCAGGAATTCGAACCGGGGGTTGGCCCTGTAGAGCGGTTGACAGGCGCCCTGCGAGGTATTGTGCCATGCTGGTGTGCAGGCTTGGGTGGGCCCACTGGCCTGTCCGCCAACCCTGCCAGAGACTTGGGGCCCCGCCTGGCACACTGGCTGCTGCCCATACCCTCCAAGGGACCCAGTGAGTTGCGCAGCTATGGCTGGGTGCCCCCCTTGGCTGCGCTGTGCGGCGGTGCCCTAGGGGGAGCGCTGTCGATGGCCATTGCCCGCTTGGACCAGCTATAGCTGGAGCTCGGGTTGGGCATGGGCTGAAGACCAAGGCATGCAATACCTGGTAGCTTCATTGAGCCGGGACGCACGAGCTGAAACACGCTTCCACACCAGCACTTCCACACCAGCAGTGGACTTTCCCTCGTACTGTGATGTCTATGATTTCTTGAACCATTGCATGGGGTTCGAAGATCAGGCGCCCGGCATCATTAGCCATCTGCTCAGATCAAGAGCGTCCGCCCAGCTTCTTACGCCTACTGCCACGACTTTGCCCAACTCATCGATTGTGGAGTTGTGTACACCAGGGAGGGTTAGTGTATTCAGTCATTGATAGTTTATATTTTAGTAATCTGTTGATTCAGTTCTACCGTTGCACTACCTGAGCAGCAGGTGCAGTGTAGCTATTGTGAACCCGAGCCGTTGCCATCGCCATGCAGATTACGTAACATTCTAAATGTTTCTCACTGAGATAGGCAGTTGTTCCTTGTTGTGCTTATGGGATACCATGAAGGCTGACACGGACCTGCAAGCCTCGCTGCAGGCCTTCACTCGTGCCAGCACAGCCAGGAGGAAGGCAGCCCACAAATGTTGCGGGAAGTGACCGGTGATCTGGGCAAGCTTACATCTCCGGCTGTGATACGTATTCTCTTTACCGCGGGCAGCGCGAGCCTCTAAGGCCTAGTCCTCAGAATATGATGCAGCCATCTAACTAAACCAGCTAACTAACATATGTTCCGCCATGCAAGCCGTGAATGCAAGCCCGAAGATGTACCGCAGCTAGGCTACTCTAAGCTGGTCCCTACAACCCTCATCTAGTACCGTAGCTAAAGCTTTGCGGGGCTGATGGAATGGTCGTTAACCGCACAGCTGCACCTGGCAGGCTGACCAAGGCGTAGACGCATCATGTGCGATGTGGAACGAGGTGCGATGCTTGACCCATCGGCCACCGCCCACCTCCATTTATCGCATGTCGCATGTCGCACCCCACAGGTGCAAACCGGACTCAGGTGCAAACCGGCGCCACTCAGCTGCTCACTGTTCAAACAGGAGCGCTGACTCCCAGGGGTCAGACCAACGAGCTTCCGAACCTGCCAGGGTTGGGAGGAGGTGAAGGTGGTACACCCCGCTCTGCCAGAAGGTCCAGCCTCGGTCGCAGGCCTGGATCAGGGGCTGGGCTGCTCAACTCGCTGCTTGCTCGTGACATCGACAAGCAGCTGGGCAAGCGTGGAGGCAGCACTGCAGGGCTAGGGGTGGAGGATGAGGCATCCTTCTCCCTGCACTCTGACCAGTACGTGCAGCTACAGGAAGAGCTGAGCCCTCCGCCACGCTCTGCCGGCAGTAAGAGCAGGTACACCGGAGTGGTAAAAGCATGAGAGCAGAGCAGGTGGTGGCAAGTGTTGAGTAGGGGGCTAAAGGTACAAGCCCTGCCCCTGACCCTGACCCACCCACCTGCCCTCTTCACCCCTGCCCCCCTGCCTGCCCCCTCCCGCAGCTCCGGCCCTGGTCTGAGCACAGAGCCCACCGCCTGGGACCTGCGCATCCCCGCTACTGCCCTGGCCACCCTGCCGTCCCCTTTACCTGCCTACACCCACCTCTTCGACCTCAAGCCACAGGCCACCCACCCCAGCTCATCCCGCTCCACCAGCTTCACCCACGCCCACCTACCCCACCCCGGCCTGCCCAGCCATGACGCCCCTCCCCTGCCCTCCTCACCTCAGCTCCGTCGGTCCAGTGCTGCTGGGGGGTTGTCACACAGGGACAGTGGAGGAGGCGGAGGAGGAGCAGCAGGTGGTGGAGGGGGAGGAGGGCTGAGGTCAGTCAGAGCTGCGCAGAGCCCTAGCCTGCCTGCTACTCCTCTCCCACGCCTGGCATCCACGCTCCAGGATGCCTGTGCTAAACCCCTGAGCTCAACCCCTTCCACCCCATCCACCCCGCCGCACCCCCTCCCCCCAACCCTCCTCCACCCCCTCACCCTCTCCAGGACCCGTTCCCGCAATCAAAGCTCAAGCGGTCGGCTGGCTTCCCCGCCCAAAACCCCCCCAGGGGCTGGCCGGCCCCCTGGAACGCCACCCGCAGCTCCACCTGCTGCCAAGCCCTGGCGCTTCACTGCCAAGTCCAGTGTGGAGCTGCTGGCAGCGGCGGTGCCCCAGGCGGGAGTGGTGCCGGCAGGTATCCGCAGGCTGCTGGCAGCACGCTTCCCTGGCCTGCCTGAGGCCCATCAGGGTGGGGTGGCTCCAGGGGGGCGGGGGGTGGAGGGTGGGGGGCGGCCAAGACAGGGCCTGGTGCCGCAGACAGGGAGTCGAAAGCATGCCACCTTCCGCTCCCCTGGCAGCAGCGAGGCCAGCAGTGAGGACAGTGGTGGTGGAGAGGAGGAGGACGGAGGGGTGACGGGGGGTGGGGATCAGCCTGGCGGAGGTGGAGTGTTGGTGGCAGAGGCGCTGGGGTCAGGGTCAGGCTCTGGGCGCAATACTACCCTTTCCCAGGGTCACCCGCATGTCTGTACAGAAACAGGAGAGGAGCTGGTGCCGGATGGCATCCAGCGGCAGGGCTCCCAGGGCCTCACCTACCGTGCCTCCCAGCTAGGTACTCCCACAGCTGCACAGCCCCGGCCATCCCAGCCAGGCGCCAAAACAGCACGACCAGGATTCAGCCCAACGAGCCCAGCTGGGACCACACAGCGACCTGACTGGGTGAGGGCCGGGCCGCGGGGCAGCGCCGCCGGCGGCAAAACACTGGCGGCCGAGCTGCCCGGCTTGGCGGGTACAGGGCGCGCGCTCCAGTTCGATGGCCAGGCCAAGGGCGATGCCAGCAGGCTCGGCAGCGTGTCAGGCGCGCTGCAAACGCAGTCCGGTCAGGCAACCGCTTCGTCAGCAGGGCCTGAGGTTGTGCCTGACGACACCAGCCCCGGCCCCACGCCCTTGTGGCAGAGCGAGCTGCACCCGTCCCGTGCTACCATCCGGCCGCGGGGGTCGCACCTTTCTCTCAACGCGCAAGGAGCGCCGGGCAAAGCAATGGTGTTGCGCAGTGGGACCGTTGCGACCGGGGTCGGGGGACCGAGTGCAGGGCACGTGGAGCTGGTCGCCGCCTCGCCGTATGCGGGCATGCAGCTGGGCAGGACACGCACCTTCAACAGGGCAGCCAGTCGCAAGGAGTTGGCTGTGCCAGTCGTGGTGCCAGTCCCACAGTGCGTCGCCTGATAGCACCCCCCTGCCTGCAGATCTGAACCTGCTGAGCGTGATGGTGGGCAATGTTGGTGGTGGTGGTGCTGCTGCTGCTGCGGTTGTCCTAGCTTCCCCTGTTGCTGCTGGCCCTATAGCTGTCAACACAGCTACAAGAACGAGCTTAGTAGGGTCAGGTTCCCGTCGCTTTCCACCACCATTGCCATGCATGCTACCCCTTGCCAACCCTACCTTGCCCTGATGCCCTGGGTGCGTTGTCCTGGTCTGCGGCTTTCCTATGCTGCATGTGTTGGACTTCAAACCCTCAGACCGTTGATCTACACCACCTACTGGTTCTAGCCAGCACCAGTCAGCACCATCATCACTGCCTTGCGATCTCGTGTTGCTGCTGCTGCTGCTGCTGCTGCTGCTGCTGCTGCTGCTGTCACGCCACTTGCCCTCTATGGTGTTCATTTGCTCTCGCTCCTATCCAAACATTTTCCAACCATTCAATGCCCAGCAGCCATACCATACATGCTGGTGGCTTGGCAATGTTAACAACCACCAGCAGCAGCAGCAGCAGCAGCAACAACAACGACGACAACACCCCCCTCCTCATTCAGCTTCATGCATGCTGCTACTGCCGCTTCCCCTAGAGCTCCTGAGGTCTCCTGCCCCTGCCCTCAGTCGCCCTCGGCCCTGATGCAGGCTGACCCCCAGCCCCTCTAGCTCCTGGCCCCTGCCAGCCCTGGCTCTGCTGCTCACTGCCCCTGTGCACAGGCTGGAGGGGGCTGAGGCCCGCACCACCCCTGACCTGCTAGCCCCTGGGGACCTCCCTGACCCCTCCCTGCGAGCCCTGTTCAGGGAGGTGCAAGAGGTAAGGCAAGACTAGGGCAGGGGCAGGGGCGACAAGGGTAGGGGCAGGAGCAGGGGCACCAAGGGCAGGGGCAGGGGCACCAAGGGCAGGGGGAGGGACCAGGGGCAGGGGCAGGGGCAGGGGCAGTTTAAGGAGGTGCACCTGACCCACCCTCATGGCTAGAGCTCTGGGCACATTTTCTGATTCCTTGGAACCTCTGACATCAGCCGGTACGGTGAGATGCTGGCCTCCTTTCCTAGCCTTCACCATGACACAGCCCAACCATAACCGCACCCCACAACTCAAACCCCGACCCTGGTCAGCCCCTAACCCCCAGTCCCTGGCTTGCCACTCAGCCAGGGCCTCCGCACCCAGTCCACAAGCAACTGCCTGGCTGCGTGGCAGGGGTAGGCCCATGGGTAGATGATTGGGTAGGCGCATGGGTAGGCGCATGGGTAGGCGCATGGGTAGGCGCATGGGTAGGCCCAAGGGTAGGCCCACCCCCTCCAAACTACAGGTGAGGATAAACGGGGTTCACCGAGCATATATCGACAGTAGGGGTCGACATTGGGTAGCAATACCGCATGTGGGTTGGTGGGGCTGGGCTGGGCTGGGCTGGGCCAATGTCTTGCGTCCTGCATGCATGCTGCACATCACTTCACGTCACCTGGCCCTTTGAGCTTACACCCCACCGTGGAAGCCGCAGCAGGTGGGCCTTCAGCCCTGGCTATGCCCTGAACTTACCCCGAGGCTGCTGTGTCCTTTTGGCGTGGCCCGAGCTTGGAGCAGTTTGGCAATCACGCGAGCGTGGCGGATGCGTTGAGGGGGCTGCCCCCCAAGGCGCTGCAAGCGCTGTACTGCCGAGCCAGCCAGCGCCTGGAGCACTTGCCCTCAGCCGTGGTCAGCACAGTGCCAGGCAGCCTGGTGATGGTGAAGCTGCCAGGGCCACGGGGCGTGCTGGGCTATGAGGTGGGTGCCGCCGGCCTAGCAAGTCGTTGCAGAAGATGGGCAGGCAAGAGGGGTAGGGGTAGGGGTGAGTGTGCGGGAACGATAGGGCAGGGGCAGGGGCAGGGGCAGGGGCAGGGGCAGGGGCAGGGGCAGGGGCAGGGACAATAGGGCGGGAACAATAGGACAGGAACAGGGCAGGGGTAGGGACGACTCAATAAATACCCGGCAAATGACTGACGTGTCCAACTTGAGGCCACGAAGACGACCACTTACAGCACCTACCCCTCGCAATTGGCTCTCCCATCCCCGTCCCCATCCACGCAGCCGGACCCGCACACAGCCTGGCACGACATGTGTGAAAAGTACTACACAACTACTACAACTATTACCCGCTGACAAGCCGTTGATAGCCAGATGTCCCAATCTCAGCTGCCAGCCCCTTGCCCTGGAGGGGCCAGAGCCATGCCGTGGCGCTCTCAACTGCTCCACATGGACAAGCATGCCATATCGTGCTTGCCCGTGGTGGCCCTATCTGGCCCGTGGTGCATGGTGAGGCCCGCAACCACCTGCTGATGCAGCCATCCCAGCTGCTACCGATGCCACCACTGCTGCTGCTTCTGCCCTGTCCAGCCATTTGCCTGAGGCCTCAGGCCGTGAGCACAGCCCCAGTGGAAGCCATTAGGCCTCCCCAATGCGCTGTACAGTGCGTGTACAGTGCAGCTATACAGCCCTGTCCCAGTTACCAGCCTGGCTGCGAACCCGGAGGCCTAGTGTAGGAACCCGACCCTTTCACTGACCAGCCTTGAGCAAGCTAAGCAGCCTGCCTAGCCTTGGTGCGCTTGGCTGCATGGCTGCATGGGGGCTGCCGGGGCTTGTTTGATGGCACATACAAGGACTGCATCAGGCTCCAAACAAGTCTATCACCGCTGCTACTTCTAGGCTTGATGAAGCAGGCGGTGCTCCATCGGCTCTGTTAGGCAGGCCAGCCTGCCTGCCCGGTGGGCTGGCTCACATCCAGCCACTCCCCAACCTTCAGTTGGCCATGCACTGCTGAGCTGGTGATCAGCTGTCTAGCTGGGTAGCGTGTGGCCCCAGCCCTGGGTGAGGGGAGAAGGGTGTGGCAGGGGAGGCTGCAGGGCCGGTGGCGTCATGTCCGGCACTGCTCAGGCCTAGCTGCTCCCTTCCTGCCATCAGGCAGACACCAGCAAATACTTTATACGTCAAAAGGCACCCAGGGCTTGGTGCCAAAAGAAAGTCTGACATGTTTTCACATCAAAGCTAGTATGCAAATGTGTGTAAGCATCATGAGTGAGGCAACCGCCTTGCAGCAATATGTATATATAAAAATACGTATATATATGTATATATAAAAATATGTATATATATGTATATATAAAAATCAAAAGGCTACTTGCATCGCTTGTTTGGTGACTTATCGGTGCTGCTACAGCTAGGGTGACAATTGTCTGCTCAAACACAATCGTTGAAACACATTGCACCATGCTGCGGCTCCTGGGACTGGGGCGGGGCGGTCTCTGAGCTTTGTTTGTCCCAAGTAAGAATTCTCCTTGCCTTGGGCAGGCAGCACTGAATGTGTCTTGCATGGTAACAACATGAGGAGGGCCCTTTCTCAACAGGCTTGCATGCTCACTGTTGCGGTCAGACCTAAGCCACAGCACCAGTGCTGGTCATAACACACGCGCTGGTCAAACACATTCGCTGAAACACACTGCACACTCATAACGGGTACCAGCACTTCAGGCCAACAAAACTCATTCAACAAGGAACAACATGTTGGACTGTGGGTAATCTCACTCAGCTGCTACAAACAAGTTGTAGCATCCTCGGTCGCACCCTTGATGACTGCAAACCCCACTCTGGTGGCACTTTCCAGTGACCTGCAGCGGAGACCTCAGCGGAGACAGCTGACAGTGCGGACACAGGCCTGGATCAGGGGCTGGGCTGCTTACCTCACTGCTTGCTCGCGATATGGACAAGCAGCTGGGCATGCGTAGAGGCAGCACTGCCAGCACTACAGCTCAGCCCCCTTGTTGGCCCCGCTGTGTTTGCTGCAGGTGTCAGCCAAGGGCCAGGTGTTCCGCAGCCGCCACCGCCTGACTGGGCGCTACCTCAGCCAGACCCCAGTGGCCAAGGAAGTGCTGCACCAGGTCAGGCTGCCAGGGTGGGGGACAATGCTGTGTCTGTGCCCTGACCTGACCTGACCTGACCTGACCTGACCTGACCTGACCTGACCTGACCTGACCTGACCTGACCTGACCTGACCTGACCTGACCTGACCTGACCTGACCTGACCTGACCTGACCTGACCTGACCTGACCTGACCTGACCTGACCTGACCTGACCTGACCTGACCTGACCTGACCTGACCTGACCTGACCTGACCTGACCTGACCTGACCTGACCTGACCTGACCTGACCTGACCTGACCTGACCTGACCTGACCTGACCTGACCTGACCTGACCTGACCTGACCTGACCTGACCTGACCTGACCTGACCTGACCTGACCTGACCTGACCTGACCTGACCTGACCTGACCTGACCTGACCGACCCGACCCGACCCGACCTGACCTGACCTGCCGCCTCAACATCATTCCCTGCCATTCTTCTCTCGCCACTCCTCAGGTCCATGTGCTAGAAGCGCAGGGGGAGGAGGAACGCTTTGGTCTAGAGGCAGACCCAGAGCTAGTGAGCCTTTGGCGGAAGTTGGGCGGCCGCCACTCGCGTCATTCGCGCTATGTCGCTCACACCCAGGAAGACAGCGTCGTCGCTTCCGAGCACAGCGCTGTAGGACTCACATCGCCGCACCCCGCAGCTGGTGTTCCAGGATCGGGTATTGAGGCGCAACACTCTGCAGTTTCCGCCGCAAGTACACGGGTAGCGAGTCATGTCGGAATGCGTGGGCAGTTGCAGGTGAAGCTGTCAGGCGAGACGCAAGAGCTGACGCGCCCTGCCAGCCCCGTCCAGCGCCCTGTCAGTCGTGTGGCTGCTGAGCGGTCACTGTCGACCATGTCCCGAGGGTCACCCATCCCACTCAGCTCCTCCCCGCCGCCCGTCATCGTAGCACCCCCGCTGACGTTTAATCAAATTCGGCCAGTGTTGGAGAGCACTACTCCTAAACCAGGGTCCGCGCCGCATCAGGCGGGTCGGCGTGGCACACAGTACACGCGCCCGCCGTTGCCCAGCTTGGCCGCACCCAGCCTGTACGACAAGCTTAAGGACGACATCATCAACCTGGCACCTCCGCTCCTGCTCCAAGCCAAGGGCCCACTTGCGGATTGGGTGATGCGCAAGGCGGCGACGGGGCTCCTTCCGAGCAGCTCGTTGACAGACTGTAAGGGCGCGTTGGCGAAGCTGGTGAGGAAGCATGGTACCGCCGGGTGCAGGGTTGATGCTGTTGGGGTGAGGGCCCACCAGGAACTTGAACTCAGTACCTGCGGATCGAGTTGATCGAGGGGCGCGGCTACCTCGCATCAGGCAATGTATGTGCGGCGCAACCCGCAGGTGGAAGAGGTACGGTGTGAACCAATGGACTTGACGGGGGTTGATGCAGACGCCGCTCCCATCTTTGTTGCGAGCGACAGTGAGGTGGATCCGGAGTTTGACTTCTTGATCACTGCCGACGGGCCCAGCAGCGGCGACGGTAGCGAAGCTGGTGATGACACAAGCGAGGAAGAAGCTGCACCAAGGGCGCCCGGGCGGGACGGACACCACGCCCGTTTCGCAAACAAAGCCAAGTCGCATCGTGCCCGGTCTTCGCCACTTCCTCCTCCCATTTCCGCTGTTCCTGAATCTGATGCGACGAAGGGTAGCTCAAATGCCATGATGCCGGGAGACAGTGCGGAAGATCGCGCGGAAGGCGCGGATGATGCCGAGCTGGATGCCGCGTACCTACGTCGAACCCGGGCGCTGGCATCTGGCCTGGTGCCCAAGGCAAGGTTCCGCCGCCGCCACCTGGCATCAGCGCTTGCTCAATCCTAAGTAGGCGGATGGGCCTGTCTGTAGGTAATGCACAGGATAGGAGTACACCGTGTACAGCAACAGGAGGGAGGGGATGCATGCAACTGCTCACGTGGGCTGGGCAGGGCTGTGCCCGCTTGGACCTATGTGTGTGCACATGTCCCCACCGACCTTCATTGCATTGCATGGCTCCAGGGGTGGATGCGTTCAGGGACCAAGCACTGGCCCGAGGCGGGGCCTGATGCTGGCCCAGGCCAACTCTCTGAGCCTGCTGCTGCCAGGGGTTCCCAGGCCCAGGGAGCGGGGGAACCTGGCTGGTCGGGGTCTGGGGCTGTGGGGCAACTGCCCAGTGCGGAGGTGCTGGCCAAGTTAGGCGTGGTTGTCCATGGCTGGCGCCAGCAGGAGGCTCAGGAGGAGGCTCAGGTCAGTGATGGGTAGGGGTGGTGGGGTGGTGGGGGCTGGGGGAGAAGGGGAGCTGAGGGCAGTAGGGGTGAGGGCATGAGGGCCGTTGGCAATGCGTGTAGTGGTATGGTGGCCATGGGGAGAGGGGCATGTAGCCCATGAGCCAGGAGCATTAGCAGGTAAGGATGAGCCATAGTAGTGAGCAAGAGTTGGCTTGAACATGCTTTGCCAGGTGGGATGGCTGCTGTAGGCTGGCTGGTTGTTAGGGTGGTAGGAATGGAGTCAGGCAGTGAGGTTTTTGCACTCAAGGCCAGCATGAGGGGGAGAGCAGGGGAGTTGTGTCAGGCCAGCCAGCGATACCAGGCAGCTGATGTAGCTGCCAGGTGATGGCACAGGTGGTGCTTAGGAGCAGGTGACGACAGTGTCTGCGACCCCTGCCCTGCCCTGCCCTGCCTTGTTGCTGTGTTGCCTTGATGACCAGGCGGCAGACCTGCGCGTGCTGAAGGGCGTGCTCGAGGGGGAGGCCAGTGGGGGTGGCGCTGTTGGTGGCAGGGGAGGTGCAGGACGTGGATCTGGGGTCAGTATAGCAGTGGGGCCTGGGCAGGAGGACCATAAGGGGTCACGTGTCCACAAGGGCTGAGCAGGAACACCACGTTAACCAAAAGAGCAAGGGTGGGATGGGAAGGGGAGTAATGCTGGCAGCTAAGACAAGCAAGACGCCTGCAGCACTGCCTTGGCGACGCACCCACCATGCATGCAAATGCCGATGATAGCCAATGTTGGCTGCTGTTCTAGCCTCATGCCCACCCAATGCTCCATGACATCACCCCTATCAACACACAGTGATTCAATAATGTGACTTCCTGGTAAGAGCGGTTATAACGGCTTCTGAAGGTGAGGTCGTGCCCGCCACCATGCCACTGCTAGGCCACTGCACTCTGCCCTGCAGGCCCTGGAGCTTAGCGCCTGGCAGCCCAGCCAGGAGGAGATTGATGCTGGGGAGCCACGCACACCACGCCTCACCACAGCAGCCGTGGAGCGGCGGGTGCAGCAGGTGGGGCAGCAGGTGGGGGGCAGTGCCTGCGTGCATGGAGGGAAGGGCTGGAAGCCAGGGCCAGAGGCTAGGGCAGGGCCTTGCTCAGGGGCAGAGAGATGATCAGGTGGAGGTCGAGGGCTCAAAGGGAATAGCGACATGGAGGCGGGAACAGCCAGGAGGCGGGAACAGCTACATGGACAGATGGGGAGATAGGGATGGGGGCAGGGATGGGGGCAGGGAGTGGGGTGTTGACGCTTCCAGATTGTGGAGCTGCAAAGCAGGAATGTAATGCATCTGTCCCACGCATGATGAGGCATGGCCAGCGTCACTGTTGTTTTTGCTGCGTCTCACAGGCGCTGGCAACAGGCCAAGGCATGCTTGACCTGAACCTGGCGCCTAGGCTGTTCAAGACTGACCTTGGGGTGGTGTTCCAGGTGAGCAGGCCATTGCAGGTGAGCCACTGCAGGTGAGCCGGCCACTGCAGGCTGCAAGTGCAGGGCTATGCAAGGTAGGGCCAGAGGGCGGCGCCTGGCCACACACTTGCTAACCTACCTGCTCACCATGCTGCCCCTCTGGCCACCCCACCCGCCCCTGCACTGCCTACTCGGCCACCTTTGACCTGGCAGCACCTCTCTTAGGCCTTGCAACACCCCCCAGTGCAACACCCCACCTGCTCCCCTGCCCTGCCCCTGCCCTCCCCCTCCCCCTGGTCACTGAACAGACCCTGCGCGACCACCCCTCCCTCACCATGCTGCGCGCCACGGATAGCCTGCTGACGCCTGGTGGCCTGCAAGGCCTGGGTCTGCTCCTCCGCCACTGCTCCTGGGTCAGGGTGAGCGCGCCAACCATCAACCTCAGCTGGCCCGGCTTGGCAACCCCCTGCCCTGCCCTGCCCCGCCCCGCCCTGCCCTGCCCTGCCCTGCCCTGCCCTGCCCTGCCCTGCCCTGCCCTGCCCTGCCCTGCCCTGCCCTGCCCTGCCCTGCCCTGCCCTGCCCTGCCCTGCCCTGCCCTGCCCTGCCCTGCCCTGCCCTGCCCTGCCCTGCCCTGCCCTGCCCTGCCCTGCCCTGCCCTGCCCTGCCCTGCCCTGCCCTGCCCTGCCCTGCCCTGCCCTGCCCTGCCCTGCCCTGCCCTGCCCTGCCCTGCCCTGCCCTGCCCTGCCCTGCCCTGCCCTGCCCTGCCCTGCCCTGCCCTGCCCTGCCCTGCCCTGCCCTGCCCTGCCCTGCCCTGCCCTGCCCTGCCCTGCCCTGCCCTGCCCTGCCCTGCCCTGCCCTGCCCTGCCCTGCCCTGCCCTGCCCTGCCCTGCCCTGCCCTGCCCTGCCCTGCCCTGCCCTGCCCTGCCCTGCCCTGCCCTGCCCTGCCCTGCCCTGCCCTGCCCTGCCCTGCCCTGCCCTGCCCTGCCCTGCCCTGCCCTGCCCTGCCCTGCCCTGCCCTGCCCTGCCCTGCCCTGCCCTGCCCTGCCCTGCCCTGCCCTGCCCTGCCCTGCCCTGCCCTGCCCTGCCCTGCCCTGCCCTGCCCTGCCCTGCCCTGCCCTGCCCTGCCCTGCCCTGCCCTGCCCTGCCCTGCCCTGCCCTGCCCTGCCCTGCCCTGCCCTGCCCTGCCCTGCCCTGCCCTGCCCTGCCCTGCCCTGCCCTGCCCTGCCCTGCCCTGCCCTGCCCTGCCCTGCCCTGCCCTGCCCTGCCCTGCCCTGCCCTGCCCTGCCCTGCCCTGCCCTGCCCTGCCCTGCCCTGCCCTGCCCTGCCCTGCCCTGCCCTGCCCTGCCCTGCCCTGCCCTGCCCTGCCCTGCCCTGCCCTGCCCTGCCCTGCCCTGCCCTGCCCTGCCCTGCCCTGCCCTGCCCTGCCCTGCCCTGCCCTGCCCTGCCCTGCCCTGCCCTGCCCTGCCCTGCCCTGCCCTGCCCTGCCCTGCCCTGCCCTGCCCTGCCCTGCCCTGCCCTGCCCTGCCCTGCCCTGCCCTGCCCTGCCCTGCCCTGCCCTGCCCTGCCCTGCCCTGCCCTGCCCTGCCCTGCCCTGCCCTGCCCTGCCCTGCCCTGCCCTGCCCTGCCCTGCCCTGCCCTGCCCTGCCCTGCCCTGCCCTGCCCTGCCCTGCCCTGCCCTGCCCTGCCCTGCCCTGCCCTGCCCTGCCCTGCCCTGCCCTGCCCTGCCCTGCCCTGCCCTGCCCTGCCCTGCCCTGCCCTGCCCTGCCCTGCCCTGCCCTGCCCTGCCCTGCCCTGCCCTGCCCTGCCCTGCCCTGCCCTGCCCTGCCCTGCCCTGCCCTGCCCTGCCCTGCCCTGCCCTGCCCTGCCCTGCCCTGCCCTGCCCTGCCCTGCCCTGCCCTGCCCTGCCCTGCCCTGCCCTGCCCTGCCCTGCCCTGCCCTGCCCTGCCCTGCCCTGCCCTGCCCTGCCCTGCCCTGCCCTGCCCTGCCCTGCCCTGCCCTGCCCTGCCCTGCCCTGCCCTGCCCTGCCCTGCCCTGCCCTGCCCTGCCCTGCCCTGCCCTGCCCTGCCCTGCCCTGCCCTGCCCTGCCCTGCCCTGCCCTGCCCTGCCCTGCCCTGCCCTGCCCTGCCCTGCCCTGCCCTGCCCTGCCCTGCCCTGCCCTGCCCTGCCCTGCCCTGCCCTGCCCTGCCCTGCCCTGCCCTGCCCTGCCCTGCCCTGCCCTGCCCTGCCCTGCCCTGCCCTGCCCTGCCCTGCCCTGCCCTGCCCTGCCCTGCCCTGCCCTGCCCTGCCCTGCCCTGCCCTGCCCTGCCCTGCCCTGCCCTGCCCTGCCCTGCCCTGCCCTGCCCTGCCCTGCCCTGCCCTGCCCTGCCCTGCCCTGCCCTGCCCTGCCCTGCCCTGCCCTGCCCTGCCCTGCCCTGCCCTGCCCTGCCCTGCCCTGCCCTGCCCTGCCCTGCCCTGCCCTGCCCTGCCCTGCCCTGCCCTGCCCTGCCCTGCCCTGCCCTGCCCTGCCCTGCCCTGCCCTGCCCTGCCCTGCCCTGCCCTGCCCTGCCCTGCCCTGCCCTGCCCTGCCCTGCCCTGCCCTGCCCTGCCCTGCCCTGCCCTGCCCTGCCCTGCCCTGCCCTGCCCTGCCCTGCCCTGCCCTGCCCTGCCCTGCCCTGCCCTGCCCTGCCCTGCCCTGCCCTGCCCTGCCCTGCCCTGCCCTGCCCTGCCCTGCCCTGCCCTGCCCTGCCCTGCCCTGCCCTGCCCTGCCCTGCCCTGCCCTGCCCTGCCCTGCCCTGCCCTGCCCTGCCCTGCCCTGCCCTGCCCTGCCCTGCCCTGCCCTGCCCTGCCCTGCCCTGCCCTGCCCTGCCCTGCCCTGCCCTGCCCTGCCCTGCCCTGCCCTGCCCTGCCCTGCCCTGCCCTGCCCTGCCCTGCCCTGCCCTGCCCTGCCCTGCCCTGCCCTGCCCTGCCCTGCCCTGCCCTGCCCTGCCCTGCCCTGCCCTGCCCTGCCCTGCCCTGCCCTGCCCTGCCCTGCCCTGCCCTGCCCTGCCCTGCCCTGCCCTGCCCTGCCCTGCCCTGCCCTGCCCTGCCCTGCCCTGCCCTGCCCTGCCCTGCCCTGCCCTGCCCTGCCCTGCCCTGCCCTGCCCTGCCCTGCCCTGCCCTGCCCTGCCCTGCCCTGCCCTGCCCTGCCCTGCCCTGCCCTGCCCTGCCCTGCCCTGCCCTGCCCTGCCCTGCCCTGCCCTGCCCTGCCCTGCCCTGCCCTGCCCTGCCCTGCCCTGCCCTGCCCTGCCCTGCCCTGCCCTGCCCTGCCCTGCCCTGCCCTGCCCTGCCCTGCCCTGCCCTGCCCTGCCCTGCCCTGCCCTGCCCTGCCCTGCCCTGCCCTGCCCTGCCCTGCCCTGCCCTGCCCTGCCCTGCCCTGCCCTGCCCTGCCCTGCCCTGCCCTGCCCTGCCCTGCCCTGCCCTGCCCTGCCCTGCCCTGCCCTGCCCTGCCCTGCCCTGCCCTGCCCTGCCCTGCCCTGCCCTGCCCTGCCCTGCCCTGCCCTGCCCTGCCCTGCCCTGCCCTGCCCTGCCCTGCCCTGCCCTGCCCTGCCCTGCCCTGCCCTGCCCTGCCCTGCCCTGCCCTGCCCTGCCCTGCCCTGCCCTGCCCTGCCCTGCCCTGCCCTGCCCTGCCCTGCCCTGCCCTGCCCTGCCCTGCCCTGCCCTGCCCTGCCCTGCCCTGCCCTGCCCTGCCCTGCCCTGCCCTGCCCTGCCCTGCCCTGCCCTGCCCTGCCCTGCCCTGCCCTGCCCTGCCCTGCCCTGCCCTGCCCTGCCCTGCCCTGCCCTGCCCTGCCCTGCCCTGCCCTGCCCTGCCCTGCCCTGCCCTGCCCTGCCCTGCCCTGCCCTGCCCTGCCCTGCCCTGCCCTGCCCTGCCCTGCCCTGCCCTGCCCTGCCCTGCCCTGCCCTGCCCTGCCCTGCCCTGCCCTGCCCTGCCCTGCCCTGCCCTGCCCTGCCCTGCCCTGCCCTGCCCTGCCCTGCCCTGCCCTGCCCTGCCCTGCCCTGCCCTGCCCTGCCCTGCCCTGCCCTGCCCTGCCCTGCCCTGCCCTGCCCTGCCCTGCCCTGCCCTGCCCTGCCCTGCCCTGCCCTGCCCTGCCCTGCCCTGCCCTGCCCTGCCCTGCCCTGCCCTGCCCTGCCCTGCCCTGCCCTGCCCTGCCCTGCCCTGCCCTGCCCTGCCCTGCCCTGCCCTGCCCTGCCCTGCCCTGCCCTGCCCTGCCCTGCCCTGCCCTGCCCTGCCCTGCCCTGCCCTGCCCTGCCCTGCCCTGCCCTGCCCTGCCCTGCCCTGCCTGCCCTGCCCTGCCCTGCCCTGCCCTGCCCTGCCCTGCCCTGCCCTGCCCTGCCCTGCCCTGCCCTGCCCTGCCCTGCCCTGCCCTGCCCTGCCCTGCCCTGCCCTGCCCTGCCCTGCCCTGCCCTGCCCTGCCCTGCCCTGCCCTGCCCTGCCCTGCCCTGCCCTGCCCTGCCCTGCCCTGCCCTGCCCTGCCCTGCCCTGCCCTGCCCTGCCCTGCCCTGCCCTGCCCTGCCCTGCCCTGCCCTGCCCTGCCCTGCCCTGCCCTGCCCTGCCCTGCCCTGCCCTGCCCTGCCCTGCCCTGCCCTGCCCTGCCCTGCCCTGCCCTGCCCTGCCCTGCCCTGCCCTGCCCTGCCCTGCCCTGCCCTGCCCTGCCCTGCCCTGCCCTGCCCTGCCCTGCCCTGCCCTGCCCTGCCCTGCCCTGCCCTGCCCTGCCCTGCCCTGCCCTGCCCTGCCCTGCCCTGCCCTGCCCTGCCCTGCCCTGCCCTGCCCTGCCCTGCCCTGCCCTGCCCTGCCCTGCCCTGCCCTGCCCTGCCCTGCCCTGCCCTGCCCTGCCCTGCCCTGCCCTGCCCTGCCCTGCCCTGCCCTGCCCTGCCCTGCCCTGCCCTGCCCTGCCCTGCCCTGCCCTGCCCTGCCCTGCCCTGCCCTGCCCTGCCCTGCCCTGCCCTGCCCTGCCCTGCCCTGCCCTGCCCTGCCCTGCCCTGCCCTGCCCTGCCCTGCCCTGCCCTGCCCTGCCCTGCCCTGCCCTGCCCTGCCCTGCCCTGCCCTGCCCTGCCCTGCCCTGCCCTGCCCTGCCCTGCCCTGCCCTGCCCTGCCCTGCCCTGCCCTGCCCTGCCCTGCCCTGCCCTGCCCTGCCCTGCCCTGCCCTGCCCTGCCCTGCCCTGCCCTGCCCTGCCCTGCCCTGCCCTGCCCTGCCCTGCCCTGCCCTGCCCTGCCCTGCCCTGCCCTGCCCTGCCCTGCCCTGCCCTGCCCTGCCCTGCCCTGCCCTGCCCTGCCCTGCCCTGCCCTGCCCTGCCCTGCCCTGCCCTGCCCTGCCCTGCCCTGCCCTGCCCTGCCCTGCCCTGCCCTGCCCTGCCCTGCCCTGCCCTGCCCTGCCCTGCCCTGCCCTGCCCTGCCCTGCCCTGCCCTGCCCTGCCCTGCCCTGCCCTGCCCTGCCCTGCCCTGCCCTGCCCTGCCCTGCCCTGCCCTGCCCTGCCCTGCCCTGCCCTGCCCTGCCCTGCCCTGCCCTGCCCTGCCCTGCCCTGCCCTGCCCTGCCCTGCCCTGCCCTGCCCTGCCCTGCCCTGCCCTGCCCTGCCCTGCCCTGCCCTGCCCTGCCCTGCCCTGCCCTGCCCTGCCCTGCCCTGCCCTGCCCTGCCCTGCCCTGCCCTGCCCTGCCCTGCCCTGCCCTGCCCTGCCCTGCCCTGCCCTGCCCTGCCCTGCCCTGCCCTGCCCTGCCCTGCCCTGCCCTGCCCTGCCCTGCCCTGCCCTGCCCTGCCCTGCCCTGCCCTGCCCTGCCCTGCCCTGCCCTGCCCTGCCCTGCCCTGCCCTGCCCTGCCCTGCCCTGCCCTGCCCTGCCCTGCCCTGCCCTGCCCTGCCCTGCCCTGCCCTGCCCTGCCCTGCCCTGCCCTGCCCTGCCCTGCCCTGCCCTGCCCTGCCCTGCCCTGCCCTGCCCTGCCCTGCCCTGCCCTGCCCTGCCCTGCCCTGCCCTGCCCTGCCCTGCCCTGCCCTGCCCTGCCCTGCCCTGCCCTGCCCTGCCCTGCCCTGCCCTGCCCTGCCCTGCCCTGCCCTGCCCTGCCCTGCCCTGCCCTGCCCTGCCCTGCCCTGCCCTGCCCTGCCCTGCCCTGCCCTGCCCTGCCCTGCCCTGCCCTGCCCTGCCCTGCCCTGCCCTGCCCTGCCCTGCCCTGCCCTGCCCTGCCCTGCCCTGCCCTGCCCTGCCCTGCCCTGCCCTGCCCTGCCCTGCCCTGCCCTGCCCTGCCCTGCCCTGCCCTGCCCTGCCCTGCCCTGCCCTGCCCTGCCCTGCCCTGCCCTGCCCTGCCCTGCCCTGCCCTGCCCTGCCCTGCCCTGCCCTGCCCTGCCCTGCCCTGCCCTGCCCTGCCCTGCCCTGCCCTGCCCTGCCCTGCCCTGCCCTGCCCTGCCCTGCCCTGCCCTGCCCTGCCCTGCCCTGCCCTGCCCTGCCCTGCCCTGCCCCGCCCCGCCCCGCCCCGCCCTGCCCTGCCCTGCCCTGCCCTGCCCTGCCCTGCCCTGCCCTGCCCTGCCCTGCCCTGCCCTGCCCTGCCCTGCCCTGCCCTGCCCTGCCCTGCCCTGCCCTGCCCTGCCCTGCCCTGCCCTGCCCTGCCCTGCCCTGCCCTGCCCTGCCCTGCCCCGCCTCTTGCTGCCTGTTGCTGGACAGTGACCCGGGCTACGGGGAGAGGGGAGATCAGACACTGGCCTGCAGCTGTGGAGACCCCGACCTGCTCCTGCCCAGTGCTGTTTTGCTTTCTTTCAGGACTCAGGCACTCTTTTCACCCCACTGCCACATGTACACACCTCTTTCCACCCCTCACCTTTCACCACACCAGCATCACCAGCACCAGGGTCTGTCCAGCTCAGAGCGGCATTGCAGTCCCCGTCCACCCACCTGCCTGGCTGCGGTGCTGGTTTGGCCTTGGGGCTAGGCATCTGCTTCGGTTTGCATAGTTCAACAAAAGTCATTCAATGGAGTGGGTTGTTAACAGACCCAGAATCCATAAGGCCACAATAGTGCCCGTGAGGCTGCGGGTGCAACCCCCCCTCACAGCCCCTCCCTCACAGCCACACACACACGCAGGGGGTGAGTGGTTGGTGGTTGATGGTTGGTTGTTTGCGGCGCAGAAGCTGGACCTCAGCCTGTGCCCTGCGGTGCAGCCGCCAGCAGCAGCCATGCTGGCTGAGTTGCTGCACCCCGACCTGGGCCTGGCCTTGCAGCACCTGGTGCTGGACGGCTGCCCCTTGAAGGTGAGCAAGGGGTAGGGGGCAGGGGGTGTCTCATGGTCAGAGCCCCTGTGGTGCTGGCTGTTGCTGCCAGCCCGGTGCAGTCAGCCGCCACAACATGTGGAAAAGACGCCACCGGCCGAGCATCACACTATTCACCTCCAGTAATGGTGTACAGAATTGAAGGCAGGGCCGGGCGGGGCGGGGCGGGGCGGGGCGGGGCGGGGCGGGGCGGGGCGGGGCGGGGCGGGGCGGGGCGGGGCGGGGCGGGGCGGGGCGGGGCGGGGCGGGGCGGGGCGGGGCGGGGCGGGGCGGGGCGGGGCGGGGCGGGGCGGGGCGGGGCGGGGCGGGCTCTTGAAGGTTTTTGGTGGCTTTTGGTGGCAACTGTGCATCAGCTTCCCAAAACCAATGACATCATCTTTAAGCAGGGCCAGTCAGCGGGCCTGCCCTGCTGCCTAACCACCGCAAGGGATAGCAGTCATGTAGTAGCATGGACCGCATGCTCCAGTGCAAGCTGACACGCCTTGGACAGTGCCTGTCACACACCATTGAGCTACTGAGGCTCTCTTGCTCCAGGACCTCTGGTGGCCGGTGTCACACAGCCCAAGTGTGTAGTGTCCTACGTCAGGGTGTGCTGAGGTCACACAGCACTGAGGTGTGCAGCTGTCTGAACAGCTAGTTCCATATGCTGCTTGCTCCACTGGTGCAAGTAACCTATGACTGGGGCTGCTGAACACGTGGCCACTGAGGTATTGCTGACGCTGCTCTTCGACACTGAGCCATCATCAAGCCATCGCTAATGATGTCACGTGACACTCAAACAGGGTCATGGGACGCCCCCGTGTAAATCTACCCATCCACAAATGACCTCACCATCATGATCCATTGAGCAGCTCCACCTCGTGACACCACCTGACAGTGCTGCTGAGCTGATGTGTGAACAGGTGAACCTGTAAGTGAGCAGGTGGTTGACCCTGTCACAGCTGGGTGTGCGCAGGATGAAGGGCTGCACGCCTTGCTCCATGCGGTGCGGGGCGGCAGCCGGCTCCAGGTGCTACAGCTGCGCAAGTGCTTGCTGTCAGACAAGGGGCTAGTGGCGCTGCAGCAAGGAATACTCGCCCAGGTGAGCCCCCAGGGAGCTACTGCTGGGCACCTGCATTACTGCTCACACACTGACACGCATGTATCAACCTCCAGCGTACATCATCCCTACAACCCGGGCTCCGTTATCTGTAATGCGGATGTTTAGTCTGCACCAATACCTGATTTCCTACCCCCACCCCCTTTTGGAAGTGGGGCGATAGGTGGGGGGACCTCCAGCACCGGTCACTGCAGCCAGTGGGCCGGGCAATGGGCTGCACCCAGACAAGGGGATGAATGCAGCCGGTTCGAGGTGGCCAGGATGGGGCTGGATGAGGGCAAGAAAGTTGCGCGTGGAGACTGACGACATCGAAGGGGCTGTTGTCCCCCATGCGTGCAGGATACAAGCCTGCTGGCCCTGGACCTGTCGGAGAATGCGTTTGGAGAGCAAGGCGTCGCGGCATTGGCGACAGGTACCCAGCAAGGCTCCCGTGCGGCAGGGCTTGTGGCTGCGGCGCAGCAGTTGTTGCGCCATGTCGTCTGCATCGCGCAGATGTGTGCCGCAACACCAGCTTGCAAGAGCTCCGGCTGCGTGATTGTGGCCTTTCCGATGCTTGCGCTCCCGCCCTCGCGAGCATCGTCGCCGGCGCACGCTTCTTGCTGCTCCTAGGTGGCTGGGGTGGCCTGCACTGGGCGTGGGTGTGGATGAGGCGATGCTAGATACGAGCCCAACACCGCCCCTCTTTCGGCCCTGCCTGACTCAACCCGGCCCTGCCTGACTCAACCCGGCCCTGCCTGACGTAAACCCACCGTATGAGAGAAAAGATGCCATGGTTCTTCCTAGGGAATCCTGGTCCCCTTGGCCCACCTCACCCTATTTCCCTTGTGCTCCTCCCTGCCATTCCTGCTCGTAGACCTATCAAACAACAGCCTGAGCAGCAAAGCCGCCACACCTCTGGCCGCAGCCCTGGCAGCCTTGGAGGGCGGTGCTGCCTACACCCCAGATCCTATCCTCCACACTCCATCCAGCTCTCACAGCAACATCTCAGGACCCAGCAGCAGCAGCAGCAGAGCAGACTCTTCAGCATACTCACAGGCACGGCAATTGCCTAGCCCCACCAGTGCTGACCCAGATGAATCGTCCCTGAACATGAGGCCATCAGAGCAAGCAGCCCTGCCAGGACCTGGCGCTTCGGCGCCATCGCTGCTGCATACCCTGCTGCTACACGACTGCCCTATGGGGGTCACAGGAGTCACTCTGCTCTTCCAGGTGGGGCTGGGTCTGCTGGTTGTACCACGTTCATGCCTTACTGCTGTTACTTCCGATTTCAACGCTGCTGCTGCTGCTGCTGCTGCTACCCATGCCAGCGCAGATGCCACCAATGCTGCCACTGCTGTTAATGCTGATGGGAATGTTGCCTATAGTTCCGCCCAACCGCCCCAGCATTTCTTGGTCCTTCCCACCCCTCCTGGCCCTGCTCAGGCACTCCAAGGGCTGCTGGGCGGCCCAGGTGGCAGCAGCCTGCGCCGTCTAGGCCTGAGGGGGGTGAACCTGTCCAGCCCACTGTATGGCTGCCCCTGGGGCTGGGACGCCCAGCGGCCCCACTCCACCTTCACCCTGGTGCTGCAGCATCCAGCACACCGCCAGGCAAGCTGGCAGCTGCAGTGCTGGGGAGGGGAGAGCGGAGATGAGGCTGTAGTGAGGGGGCGGGGGACCAGGGGCACAACAGCTCTTGGGGTAGGGGTAGGTTGGCGATTGGCGGTTGGCAGTTTGCATTTGGCGGTTGACTGGGGTGCGGACTGCCGTCAGGTAGGTGAGCAACACACCAGGTCAGGTGGGACTAGCCAACCTGTGATTTGGGAGCTTAAGTAGCACCAGGCCAAGCAGACCTTTGGTCTGCATGCACCCTACACGTTGGCGTGTTCACATTGCTACACAGCAGGGTCAGCTGCAGTGATGTGTATAGGGGAACCGCAGCTGGAGCAGCTGTGCTGGCCACACCCAACTCCTGCAGCCACCTGCTACCTCTACTCCTCCTGCGCCTCATCCTGCATCCAAGCCACCCTCTCCTCCCCTTGCAGCCTAACCACCCCTCCTTCCGCGCTGATGTATGTAGGGGAGGGTGCTTGGTCAAGATTAAGTCACAGGCCCTGCCAGACTACTGGCCTGACACTGACTGACAGTCCACCTTCCCACCCACCTTCTCACCCATCCGCCCTCCTACCTGTCATGCCTGCCCGCCCACCCTGGCTACCTCCCAGCCCCCGGCCTGTGTTGCCTGTTTGTCTTCAGTTAGCCGTCCAGCTGGTCGAGCTGTGGTGCAGCAGTCATGGAGCAGCCTGGCTGTCCGCCACCTTGGACGACCAGCCTCTGCACCTCACGCTGCAGCATGGCTGGCCCCAGGCCATGCCACCAGAGGGAGTGCTTAAGGTGCGGGGCCAAGGATCTGCTCATGTTATGGGCAACAGGTGTAGGGGTGGAGGACCGGAGTAGGGCTAGGTGCACAAGCCCCACGCATCTCCCCTCTCCCACGGTTTGCCCTCTCCCAGGCCCACGCATCAGAGCCCGTCAGGGTTCATCAGGGCTCATCAGGGTATGGCCAAGGGGCTGGGTTCAAGGGCATCTGACAGAGCCTTGCATGAGTACACTGTGTAGAGGAGGAGCATGTGGCCGCACGGGCAAGTGTAGGCTAGGCTTATGTGCTTTGCGTCTGCAGGGCTGCCTGGCTGCATGTGGTATGCCTGCCTGTATTGGAGTGCTGCCTGAGCTGCCTGGCATGGGCAAGGCACATCGGGGTGTCATGGGGGACGTCAAGGCATGGGGGAGTGCAGCTGCCCAGGTGGCAGTCATAGCTTGGCACAGTTGACAATCTATGCATGCATAGCATACAGCAGGCTAGGCTAGGGGTAAGAATGAGATGGGATGGGCTTGAGCTCAACAGAGCCTTGGCCCGGCGCCACGTTTGCCATTGTTGCTGCTTCCCCTCCTCCTGATGCAGCTCTGGTTGCCAGCCTGCCGATGCCCTCACCACTGCGCCCCAGGTGTGTGTCATGAGGCGTGCGACAGTGCCCGCCAGGAGCCCCACCCTGGGCCCAGTACTGGAGGCGTGCACGCTGTCCCAACTTCGCAGTGGTAGGCCGGGTCTCGCTTGCACCCTTCTCCTGCTACCCGCTCTGTGGCTTTGCTCTGCCTGGACCTGACATGCTACAGGAGTCCTCGGCATCTCCAGTTACAGCATCGATGGGTTGATGGCGGGCTCCTGGTTGTAGTTTAGCTGCCGGTGTGAAGTCTCAAGGAAGGGCCGGTATAGTTGGTGAAGGGGTCAGTAAAGGGGCCGGTGAAGGGGCCGGTGAAGGAGCCGGTAGGGCAGGCACTTATTCGTTGAGCTCCCTTCCACAGCAAAGGTGTAGGAGAGCAAGTAAGTTGACGTGGCACATCGGACATTGATCAGACAGCCTGTAGCGGATGAGCTTATGGCTGCACCACAGCGCAGTAGCGTGTTCTACAGCAGCTAGGGTGTCCACGGGCACCTCTTGCTGGGGTTGGTCATCGGCCTGTATGCCGGCATGCCGGGGCAATGCAGCGCCTTAATGTCAAGCCACCAGCAGGTCAGCGCTGCATTGAGTTCAGTCCCAATGCAGGCAAGTCAGGCATGGCTGCCTGGACAGGCTTGGCGGTCTCTGGGTGCTGAGTCAGGCTATTAGGCAGCTGGGGGGCTGCCTTGCTGCATAAGTGCTCAGCGCTGGCATCGCCACACATCAGGGCACATCAGGAGGCTGTGAAGTGTTGCATGCGACACCTCAACGGGCCCGATCGCTGCGGAACTCTGTGTCTTTAATTACTGTGCCGCTGCTTGCGGTGCAGATCTGGTCAGCGATGCCTGGCGGAGCCTGCTGGTCGGTCGGGTGGTGTCCATCACCTTTGTCACGGCTTGCCAGGCAGCACGCCTGCTGTCAACCTTTGCTTACCGCACTGAAAAGCTGGTGAGGTGCTGGTGGTGCGCCCTCCCTCCCTCCCTGCCTGCCTCCCTCCCTGCCTCCCTGCCTCCCTGCCTCCCCCCCTCCCTGCCTCCCTCATGAGCACGTTACCTTCCTCCCTGCCTCCCTCCCTCATGAGCACTCTACCTCCCTGCCTCTCCTCTGCATTGATTCCACCACCTGCCAGCCTTCCCTTCGGCTCCTCTGACCCTGGCCCTGACCCTGACCTTGGCCCTCATCCCATGCATGGCCGCCCTGCAGCCACAGGAAGTTACAGCCCCGTGACAGGCCGTACAGCCTGCATGGTGCCAGCTAGGCAGTACGAGCATATCGCAGTGCCTTGTTGATGCACCCAGGGGGTTGCTCCTTTCAAAAGCAAAACCGTAACTCTGAAGATGCGAGTGTGCCACCTCCTGCACGACCTAACGGTGCATCCAGGATGGTATTGTCACAGCTGCTGCTGACCTGGCCTTCCCTGCCCTGCTCTGCTACCGTTGCAGAATGCAGCAGTACTTCTGCTGAGCATGTGTACAGATCCTGCGGCCTTCCTTCCCAGCATGCAGGCTGCCCAGCCCCTGCCCCTGCCACCACTGGCCTCAGCAGACCCCAACCACGACCCCTTGCCGCTGCTGAGCCCCCACCGCCACACCACCCCAACAGGCCTGGCCAAGGCTGCGCCAAAACCACAGACCTTGTGCGAACAGAGCTCCTCTCCTGTTGACAGCGATGGCCTGCTCCCAGCAACCTCCTCCCATCCTTCCCCTTCTTCATCTCCTCTTTTATCCCCTCCCTCCCTTAATCACCCTAGCAGTGCCAGATCAGAGCCAGGGCTTGGTTTGGAGGCCGAGGTGCGGGCAGGGCAGCAGGTCGTTGGGGAGCGGGCAGGGGAGCCAAAAGGTCAAGCAATGGGCCTGGGGAGCTCTGCCCAGTGCAGCTGCATGCTGCTGAGCTGGCGGTGGGGAGAGGAGCAACTGCGGAACCATCGCCGCCTGCTGCATGGGCCCGTACTGGCGGGGAGCGAGGTGGAGGAGCTGCTAGGACACCCCTGGCTGCAGGCAAGCAAGGGGGAGGGAGGCAAGGGCGGGGGTGGGGAGGAGGAAGGGAAAGGCAGAAGGTTTGCAAGCATGGATGGAGGGGTTGCAGAGACCTTGCAGGTAGATAGGAGATGGGGTGGCCTACTGTTTTGAGGAACAACGCTATTGACCCAAGTGCAAGTGTGGATCTTGAATTGACGGTGGCAGCTGATGAGTTACGTTTCAGCTAGCGAATACATCACTGCTGCTGCTGCTGCTGCTGCTGCTGCTGCTGCTGCTGCTGCTGCTGCTGCTGCTGCTGCTGCTGCTGCTGCTGCTGCTGCTGCTGCTGCTGCTGCTGCTGCTGCTGCTGCTGCTGCTGCTGCCGCCGCCGCCGCCGCCGCCGCCGCCGCCGCCGCCGCCGCCGCCGCCGCCGCCGCTGCTGCTGCTGCTGCTGCTGCTGCTGCTGCTGCCGGTGCTGCTGCTGCTGCTGCTGCTTGCACCAGGTGCACAACCTAATGCCTGGCCACATGGTGCTGGGGCCAGAGTGGCAAACTGCCTGCAGCGGCCACTTCCGACTGGACCTAACCCAGCAGGTCTGGGCCACTGCCGCCCTTTCCTCCTGTAAAGAACATGAGCTGCTGTGCCCAGGTCTTTACGCGCCTCCCTGTGACTCGAGGACTGCTGTTCTTGTTCATGGCCGGGGCAACCACCTGAGACCTGACATTCGTGGCTAACGGGCGGACGGTGGGGCTGTTCCCTGTTCGCAGGTCCACCTGCTACTGGCCGCCACCCTGCTTGACCTCGCAGCGCGTCCGCTACGCTCGCTGCCCATTGTACTTCAAGACATGTCACGGCCGAGCCGGGCAGTACAAGCAGCGGACGGCATCGGGCCGCCAGAGTGGATCTGGCAACCGCGCAGCTTAGGGTGGCGCAGTGAGCTGCCGGGACCGTCTGGCACCACGCGCGCCAGTCTGGTATGGAAATTCGCCTTGAAAAATATTAACACGCATCTTGCACAGCTGCACACAAAACCGCACACAGTCATGCACGGCGCACCCTTGGAAACTGGTGACACCGTGTGTTCCTGTTGTCGCTACTCGTTCACCAATGCAGCGCAACCTCCGGTTTTGGGGCTTTCATTGGTGGCTACCAGCCTTACCTACACCCGACATGCTTCCTCGTTCAGGGGTAAGCATCAGGAACCAGCCGTGTAGTGGTGGGCTTTCATGAGAGCCAGGCGGCTGAGGAGAAAATGGTACCGTGATGTCACACTCCCTTGCTGCCAGTTCTTAGCTTTTCTCATTTAGCTTGGCTGTAGGCCTGCCTGGCTCACGAGTGGCTACATCTGTTCCATTTGATGGAACGCAAACACTCACATGTGCCCGCCTGCTGGCCTGCCTGCTGTGTTATGAGGATGCCTGCTTGTCTTTGCTTGCGCAGGTGATGGAGTTTGACCTTGTCAACGTACACATTCGCTCGTTCACCCACAAAGCCCTGGGAAGCAGGGCATCAGTCACCATGCAAGGTGGGTTCCTATGGGGCGAGCAGTGCTGCTGTGCAGCGACGTGAGACCAGCAGCAGCTGCCTGCACGGTGTACTGTGCCTGATCACCATACCTGATAACAAATGCCCATGCACCACTGATGATTTCGTCTCATTGGGGTGAGCTTCTCAACAACCCTACAACTCGTGGCTACGTTATTAGAATAACCATGCCTGTGGCTCGCATTAGCAAGGCCACGGGGCCGCAGGACGCTTGGTCCTACAGTGACCCTCTGACCATGCTGAGCCCCTGCGCTGGCTTACAATGTGCCCAGCCTCATTCCGCGATGAAGCTCTGAGACTTTCGTGCGTGCATGCTTGGTTGCAGAAGCACGCACTGCGGCGCCACTTGCCTCAGCCCCGCCGCGCCTTCGTACGCTCGTTACATCGGTCGGAGTAATCCTTCACGCCGCCAACACCGGGTTCCGAAACAACCCCGATGCGCCCGGGACGGCGACCACTAACCTGCTCTCCGGCCTCATGACAGCCACCGGAAGCAGCAAGGGGCTAGGCAGCACCGGTCCCGACACCAACCCTAACCCAGCCGCAAAACCGTTGACGGCGATGTGGCCTGCCGCTGGCGGGCGACCGCCCCCGCTAAGCCGGGCGGCGGCCAACGCTCGCTCTGTTCGTATCGCGTGCGCGACGGCTTATGGCCAGCTGTACTCGCGCTGTGTAGAGCTGTTGGGTTTACGTACGGAGGACCCACGACTTGAGGGATGGCAGGATGGCTGCTCCGTGCACACCGTGAGTCCACCCCCTCCCTAACCCGGACCCTTACCTAACCCTAACCCTGACCCTCTCCTTCCTTCCGTCCATCCCAATACCCGTTGCCCATGGATCATCATTGCCTTGCCTTCCCCTGCCCTTCATGCACACGTCAGTAGTTGACTTGTTCAGCATCTCCCCTGTCCAACGCCGCCCCACCGCTCCTGCTGCACGCAGTCCCAAATCTATGCTACACTCATGGAGGAGCTGCGAAGGCAGCAGCACCTCCGGCACCACGCACCACCTCCCCCATCAGCACACCCCTCTTCACCCACCCTTACTTGTGCGTGCGTGGGCGGAGGGACGAGGGCATTGACAGGCGGGGTAGGCTGTTGGGGTCTCTCGGATATGAGCTCTTGCTTTGGTGTGGATGTGCCTACGGCATGGATATGGCTCGTGATACAACCTCTTTCTTTGGTACAGGGATACAACCAGTTATAGGTGAAGGTGGATTTCGGCTCCTCTGACATTCTGATGAGGGCTGGCTTGACCTGAGGTGCTCTCTCTCTAACTGCTGCTCTACCTGTGCAGCCGCAAGCCAGGGAAAGAAAGTCCACAAGGGCAAGCAAGCAGGGGCAGGGGTGTCCCGCCCCGGTATCAAGGCAGAGCGCGAGGCAGCAGCGGCCGCGGAGCACCAGCGGTTGCGCTTGGCCGCTGCAGTGAAACGTGCGGCAGCGGTGGTGCCTATCATGATTGCGCACGGAGCGGAGTACCTGGTGACGGTACACCAAGTAAGCCCGAGGCCTCCAGTGCCAGAAGCAGCGGAGGATGGCCAGGGTTTGGACTAAACACCGATGACAATGGCCACAGCCGCAGTCACACCTGCTTGATGTGCTTTTGCATCTAAGGTTTGCTGTGCTCAGTGGTCGCCACTGCCTGCCCGTGGCATGCAGCCTGGCCTGGTCAAACCAGTCGGCACCAGCGCGAGCACAATGAACAGCTTGTGGGAGCAAGGGGAGGACAAAGGGCACACTGAGCACTGGAGGAAGTGGTGCCTCTCTTGTGCCATGCCCTGCCCTGCTACAAGGGCTTCCACTCTTCACTGCCCCGCAGTTGGTCCACCTGCTTCGCCTGCTGCCCCAGATGGCCATGCGGCAGACCATCCTAATGGCGGCGCTGCCAGCCCTGGCCGACCCGGGCAACACGCTGCTCGCGGTGTTAGACCTGGACTGCCCCGTGCCCCTAGCGCTGCTCCCCGCGGAGCAGGAGTCGCTCAACGCGGCGAGCGCCGCAGCCACCGCTTCCGTCGCTGCCGGCGCCTCGCATGCTGAGCAGCCTTGGTTGAGAGTACTGGCAGCAGCGACCGCCTCTCCGGACGGCTGGTCCCCGCATGCCGGCTGCCCTGCAGCTGGTCCATCGCCAGATAAGGTGGCGAGTGCAGGGCCTGATGGGGGAGGGGATGCCTCGTCACCAGCCCTCCCACCCCTCGACATCCCGAGCTGCTTGTTGCGTCAGGTGCGGGTATGCCTATAAAATGACTGTACCAAACAGCATCGAGACCAGGGCCCCTCTTACACCTACACCTACACACCTACCCTCTTACACCTACACACATCAGATCTGACACCTCGCCCCCTCATGATCATGAACGCAATGCCGAGCAGCCAGCAGTAGCCAGCCAATATGTTGAGAGTCAGCGCACACTCAGGGCAGTAGGCGGCGCTATGTCTCAGCACACGGGGTGAGTACCCTGCACACGGGGAGAGCACCACAGGAGCTTAGGCCACAAGGCCTTGCTGCAGCTACTGCAACCACACACTGCGGTGCGCCCATGGCAGCCTGCCAGTCGGCAGGGGTGTCAGATTGACTGCAGCGGGGCACAACTAGCTCCACGCCATGCAGGCGCTGCCCACCCAGGCCTTCGAGCGCTGGCTGCTGGCCTGGTTTGCCCCGGCTGTGCTGCTCACTAGTGCCATCACCTGGTGCCAGGACGTCACTGGGGGCTATGCAGGTGGTGCCTTGCATTGGCTGGCGTGCGGTGCGGGCGCACTGGGGCTGCGTGGAGCTGATAGACCAGGAGCTGGAGTTCAATCTGAACCGTGTGGACGAGCTGTCAGTGGCGGC
>JASKMD010000026.1:10227941-10571843 GCA_030144725.1 Haematococcus lacustris | reverse complement strand
CTGGCTGTCCGCCACCTTGGACGACCAGCCTCTGCACCTCACGCTGCAGCATGGCTGGCCCCAGGCCATGCCACAAGAGGGAGTGCTCAAGGTGCGGGGCCAAGGGGCTGCTCATGTTATTATGGGCAACAGGTGTAGGGGTGGAGGACCGGGGTAGGGCTAGGTGCACAAGCCCCACGCATCTCCCCTCTCCCACGGTTTGCCCTCTCCCAGCCCCACGCATCAGAGCCCGTCAGGGTTCATCAGGGCTCATCAGGGTATGGCCAAGGGGCTGGGTTCAAGGGCCTCTGACAGAGCCTTGCATGAGTACACTGTGTAGAGGAGGAGCATGTGGCCGCACGGGCAAGTGTAGGCTAGGCTTATGTGCTTTGCGTCTGCAGGGCTGCCTGGCTGCATGTGGTATGCCTGCCTGTATTGGAGTGCTGCCTGAGCTGCCTGGCATGGGCAAGGCACATTGGGGTGTCATGGGGGACGTCTAGGCATGGGGGAGTGCAGCTGCCCAGGTGGCAGTCATAGCTTGGCACAGTTGACAATCTATGCATGCATAGCATACAGCAGGCTAGGCTAGGGGTAAGAATGAGATGGGATGGGCTTGAGCTCAACAGAGCCTTGGCCCGGCGCCACGTTTGCCATTGTTGCTGCTTCCTCTCCTCCTGATGCAGCTCTGGTTGCCAGCCTGCCGATGCCCTCACCACTGCGCCCCAGGTGTGTGTCATGAGGCGTGCGACAGTGCCCGCCAGGAGCCCCACCCTGGGCCCAGTACTGGAGGCGTGCACGCTGTCCCAACTTCGCAGTGGTAGGCCGGGTCTCGCTTGCACCCTTCTCCTGCTACCCGCTCTGTGGCTTTGCTCTGCCTGGACCTGACATGCTACAGGAGTCCTCGGCATCTCCAGTTACAGCATCGATGGGTTGATGGCGGGCTCCTGGTTGTAGTCTAGCTGCCGGTGTGAAGTCTCAAGGAAGGGCCGGTATAGTTGGTGAAGGGGTCAGTAAAGGGGCCGGTGAAGGGGCCGGTAGTGGGGCCGGTAGAGCAGGCACCTGGCCCCTATTCGTTGAGCTCCCTTCCACAGCAAAGGTGTAGGAGAGCAAGTAAGTTGACGTGGCACATCAGACATTGATCAGACAGCCTGTAGCGGATGAGCTTATGGCTGCACCACAGCGCAGTAGCGTGTTCTACAGCAGCTAGGGTGTCCACGGGCACCTCTTGCTGGGGTTGGTCATCGGCCTGTATGCCGGCATGCCGGGGCAATGCAGCGCCTTAATGTCAAGCCACCAGCAGGTCAGCGCTGCATTGAGTTCAGTCCCAATGCAGGCAAGTCAGGCATGGCTGCCTGGACAGGCTTGGCGGTCTCTGGGTGCTGAGTCAGGCTATTAGGCAGCTGGGGGGCTGCCTTGCTGCATAAGTGCTCAGCGCTGGCATCGCCACACATCAGGGCACATCAGGAGGCTGTGAAGTGTTGCATGCGACACCTCAACGGGCCCGATCGCTGCGGAACTCTGTGTCTTTAATTACTGTGCCGCTGCTTGCGGTGCAGATCTGGTCAGCGATGCCTGGCGGAGCCTGCTGGTCGGTCGGGTGGTGTCCATCACCTTTGTCACGGCTTGCCAGGCAGCACGCCTGCTGTCAACCTTTGCTTACCGCACTGAAAAGCTGGTGAGGTGCTGGTGGTGCGCCCTCCCTCCCTCCCTGCCTGCCTCCCTCCCTGCCTCCCTGCCTCCCTGCCTCCCCCCCTCCCTGCCTCCCTCATGAGCACGTTACCTTCCTCCCTGCCTCCCTCCCTCATGAGCACTCTACCTCCCTGCCTCTCCTCTGCATTGATTCCACCACCTGCCAGCCTTCCCTTCGGCTCCTCTGACCCTGGCCCTGACCCTGACCTTGGCCCTCATCCCATGCATGGCCGCCCTGCAGCCACAGGAAGTTACAGCCCCGTGACAGGCCGTACAGCCTGCATGGTGCCAGCTAGGCAGTACGAGCATATCGCAGTGCCTTGTTGATGCACCCAGGGGGTTGCTCCTTTCAAAAGCAAAACCGTAACTCTGAAGATGCGAGTGTGCCACCTCCTGCACGACCTAACGGTGCATCCAGGATGGTATTGTCACAGCTGCTGCTGACCTGGCCTTCCCTGCCCTGCTCTGCTACCGTTGCAGAATGCAGCAGTACTTCTGCTGAGCATGTGTACAGATCCTGCGGCCTTCCTTCCCAGCATGCAGGCTGCCCAGCCCCTGCCCCTGCCACCACTGGCCTCAGCAGACCCCAACCACGACCCCTTGCCGCTGCTGAGCCCCCACCGCCACACCACCCCAACAGGCCTGGCCAAGGCTGCGCCAAAACCACAGACCTTGTGCGAACAGAGCTCCTCTCCTGTTGACAGCGATGGCCTGCTCCCAGCAACCTCCTCCCATCCTTCCCCTTCTTCATCTCCTCTTTTATCCCCTCCCTCCCTTAATCACCCTAGCAGTGCCAGATCAGAGCCAGGGCTTGGTTTGGAGGCCGAGGTGCGGGCAGGGCAGCAGGTCGTTGGGGAGCGGGCAGGGGAGCCAAAAGGTCAAGCAATGGGCCTGGGGAGCTCTGCCCAGTGCAGCTGCATGCTGCTGAGCTGGCGGTGGGGAGAGGAGCAACTGCGGAACCATCGCCGCCTGCTGCATGGGCCCGTACTGGCGGGGAGCGAGGTGGAGGAGCTGCTAGGACACCCCTGGCTGCAGGCAAGCAAGGGGGAGGGAGGCAAGGGCGGGGGTGGGGAGGAGGAAGGGAAAGGCAGAAGGTTTGCAAGCATGGATGGAGGGGTTGCAGAGACCTTGCAGGTAGATAGGAGATGGGGTGGCCTACTGTTTTGAGGAACAACGCTATTGACCCAAGTGCAAGTGTGGATCTTGAATTGACGGTGGCAGCTGATGAGTTACGTTTCAGCTAGCGAATACATCACTGCTGCTGCTGCTGCTGCTGCTGCTGCTGCTGCTGCTGCTGCTGCTGCTGCTGCTGCTGCTGCTGCTGCTGCTGCTGCTGCTGCTGCTGCTGCGCCGCCGCCGCCGCCGCCGCCGCCGCCGTCGCCGCCGCCGCCGCCGCCGCCGCTGCTGCTGCTGCTGCTGCTGCTGCTGCTGCTGCCGGTGCTGCTGCTGCTGCTGCTGCTTGCACCAGGTGCACAACCTAATGCCTGGCCACATGGTGCTGGGGCCAGAGTGGCAAACTGCCTGCAGCGGCCACTTCCGACTGGACCTAACCCAGCAGGTCTGGGCCACTGCCGCCCTTTCCTCCTGTAAAGAACATGAGCTGCTGTGCCCAGGTCTTTACGCGCCTCCCTGTGACTCGAGGACTGCTGTTCTTGTTCATGGCCGGGGCAACCACCTGAGACCTGACATTCGTGGCTAACGGGCGGACGGTGGGGCTGTTCCCTGTTCGCAGGTCCACCTGCTACTGGCCGCCACCCTGCTTGACCTCGCAGCGCGTCCGCTACGCTCGCTGCCCATTGTACTTCAAGACATGTCACGGCCGAGCCGGGCAGTACAAGCAGCGGACGGCATCGGGCCGCCAGAGTGGATCTGGCAACCGCGCAGCTTAGGGTGGCGCAGTGAGCTGCCGGGACCGTCTGGCACCACGCGCGCCAGTCTGGTATGGAAATTCGCCTTCAAAAATATTAACACGCATCTTGCACAGCTGCACACAAAACCGCACACAGTCATGCACGGCGCACCCTTGGAAACTGGTGACACCGTGTGTTCCTGTTGTCGCTACTCGTTCACCAATGCAGCGCAACCTCCGGTTTTGGGGCTTTCATTGGTGGCTACCAGCCTTACCTACACCCGACATGCTTCCTCGTTCAGGGGTAAGCATCAGGAACCAGCCGTGTAGTGGTGGGCTTTCATGAGAGCCAGGCGGCTGAGGAGAAAATGGTACCGTGATGTCACACTCCCTTGCTGCCAGTTCTTAGCTTTTCTCATTTAGCTTGGCTGTAGGCCTGCCTGGCTCACGAGTGGCTACATCTGTTCCATTTGATGGAACGCAAACACTCACATGTGCCCGCCTGCTGGCCTGCCTGCTGTGTTATGAGGATGCCTGCTTGTCTTTGCTTGCGCAGGTGATGGAGTTTGACCTTGTCAACGTACACATTCGCTCGTTCACCCACAAAGCCCTGGGAAGCAGGGCATCAGTCACCATGCAAGGTGGGTTCCTATGGGGCGAGCAGTGCTGCTGTGCAGCGACGTGAGACCAGCAGCAGCTGCCTGCACGGTGTACTGTGCCTGATCACCATACCTGATAACAAATGCCCATGCACCACTGATGATTTCGTCTCATTGGGGTGAGCTTCTCAACAACCCTACAACTCGTGGCTACGTTATTAGAATAACCATGCCTGTGGCTCGCATTAGCAAGGCCACGGGGCCGCAGGACGCTTGGTCCTACAGTGACCCTCTGACCATGCTGAGCCCCTGCGCTGGCTTACAATGTGCCCAGCCTCATTCCGCGATGAAGCTCTGAGACTTTCGTGCGTGCATGCTTGGTTGCAGAAGCACGCACTGCGGCGCCACTTGCCTCAGCCCCGCCGCGCCTTCGTACGCTCGTTACATCGGTCGGAGTAATCCTTCACGCCGCCAACACCGGGTTCCGAAACAACCCCGATGCGCCCGGGACGGCGACCACTAACCTGCTCTCCGGCCTCATGACAGCCACCGGAAGCAGCAAGGGGCTAGGCAGCACCGGTCCCGACACCAACCCTAACCCAGCCGCAAAACCGTTGACGGCGATGTGGCCTGCCGCTGGCGGGCGACCGCCCCCGCTAAGCCGGGCGGCGGCCAACGCTCGCTCTGTTCGTATCGCGTGCGCGACGGCTTATGGCCAGCTGTACTCGCGCTGTGTAGAGCTGTTGGGTTTACGTACGGAGGACCCACGACTTGAGGGATGGCAGGATGGCTGCTCCGTGCACACCGTGAGTCCACCCCCTCCCTAACCCGGACCCTTACCTAACCCTAACCCTGACCCTCTCCTTCCTTCCGTCCATCCCAATACCCGTTGCCCATGGATCATCATTGCCTTGCCTTCCCCTGCCCTTCATGCACACGTCAGTAGTTGACTTGTTCAGCATCTCCCCTGTCCAACGCCGCCCCACCGCTCCTGCTGCACGCAGTCCCAAATCTATGCTACACTCATGGAGGAGCTGCGAAGGCAGCAGCACCTCCGGCACCACGCACCACCTCCCCCATCAGCACACCCCTCTTCACCCACCCTTACTTGTGCGTGCGTGGGCGGAGGGACGAGGGCATTGACAGGCGGGGTAGGCTGTTGGGGTCTCTCGGATATGAGCTCTTGCTTTGGTGTGGATGTGCCTACGGCATGGATATGGCTCGTGATACAACCTCTTTCTTTGGTACAGGAATACAACCAGTTATAGGTGAAGGTGGATTTCGGCTCCTCTGACATTCTGATGAGGGCTGGCTTGACCTGAGGTGCTCTCTCTCTAACTGCTGCTCTACCTGTGCAGCCGCAAGCCAGGGAAAGAAAGTCCACAAGGGCAAGCAAGCAGGGGCAGGGGTGTCCCGCCCCGGTATCAAGGCAGAGCGCGAGGCAGCAGCGGCCGCGGAGCACCAGCGGTTGCGCTTGGCCGCTGCAGTGAAACGTGCGGCAGCGGTGGTGCCTATCATGATTGCGCACGGAGCGGAGTACCTGGTGACGGTACACCAAGTAAGCCCGAGGCCTCCAGTGCCAGAAGCAGCGGAGGATGGCCAGGGTTTGGACTAAACACCGATGACAATGGCCACAGCCGCAGTCACACCTGCTTGATGTGCTTTTGCATCTAAGGTTTGCTGTGCTCAGTGGTCGCCACTGCCTGCCCGTGGCATGCAGCCTGGCCTGGTCAAACCAGTCGGCACCAGCGCGAGCACAATGAACAGCTTGTGGGAGCAAGGGGAGGACAAAGGGCACACTGAGCACTGGAGGAAGTGGTGCCTCTCTTGTGCCATGCCCTGCCCTGCTACAAGGGCTTCCACTCTTCACTGCCCCGCAGTTGGTCCACCTGCTTCGCCTGCTGCCCCAGATGGCCATGCGGCAGACCGTCCTAATGGCGGCGCTGCCAGCCCTGGCCGACCCGGGCAACACGCTGCTCGCGGTGTTAGACCTGGACTGCCCCGTGCCCCTAGCGCTGCTCCCCGCGGAGCAGGAGTCGCTCAACGCGGCGAGCGCCGCAGCCACCGCTTCCGTCGCTGCCGGCGCCTCGCATGCTGAGCAGCCTTGGTTGAGAGTACTGGCAGCAGCGACCGCCTCTCCGGACGGCTGGTCCCCGCATGCCGGCTGCCCTGCAGCTGGTCCATCGCCAGATAAGGTGGCGAGTGCAGGGCCTGATGGGGGAGGGGATGCCTCGTCACCAGCCCTCCCACCCCTCGACATCCCGAGCTGCTTGTTGCGTCAGGTGCGGGTATGCCTATAAAATGACTGTACCAAACAGCATCGAGACCAGGGCCCCTCTTACACCTACACCTACACACCTACCCTCTTACACCTACACACATCAGATCTGACACCTCGCCCCCTCATGATCATGAACGCAATGCCGAGCAGCCAGCAGTAGCCAGCCAATATGTTGAGAGTCAGCGCACACTCAGGGCAGTAGGCGGCGCTATGTCTCAGCACACGGGGTGAGTACCCTGCACACGGGGAGAGCACCACAGGAGCTTAGGCCACAAGGCCTTGCTGCAGCTACTGCAACCACACACTGCGGTGCGCCCATGGCAGCCTGCCAGTCGGCAGGGGTGTCAGGTTGACTGCAGCGGGGCACAACTAGCTCCACGCCATGCAGGCGCTGCCCACCCAGGCCTTCGAGCGCTGGCTGCTGGCCTGGTTTGCCCCGGCTGTGCTGCTCACTAGTGCCATCACCTGGTGCCAGGACGTCACTGGGGGCTATGCAGGTGGTGCCTTGCATTGGCTGGCGTGCGGTGCGGGCGCACTGGGGCTGCGTGGAGCTGATAGACCAGGAGCTGGAGTTCAATCTGAACCGTGTGGACGAGCTGTCAGTGGCGGCTGGCCTCCTCAGGTGCGGGGGCAGCAGCTGAGGAAGGGCCTGGGTGGGGCTGGAGGAGGGCCTGGGAGGAGATGTGGGCAGGGAGGGCAGTGCAAGAGGACAGGGAGGACAGGGAGGACAGGGAGATGTGGGCAGGGAGGACAGTGCAGGGAGGACAGTGCAAGAGGTCTGCTGGGCTGTGGAGAGCCTGCCATTGCAGCCCCCCCAGCAGCTGAACGATGAAAGAACCTGCATGGGCCTGCACCCACCTGACGCAACAGCCCAGTGTTGCAGCGCCTCACTCAGCAATCCTGCGGGTAGCATGCCGCGCCACAGGGCGTCCCATGCACTGTCATGTCGAGCTGGGGCACAGCTCCTGACCCTGTGTGAGGGCTGTAGCCTAGACCTGGCGTGACGTACACCATGCACTGTCACAAGCTGACAGCAGCTCAAAACTGACAAGCTGACCACTAGGACGCAGCACTGTGCCTCAGGCTGCTGCTGCTGTTGCAGTGCCTGGGGCGGGTGGTCTCGCAGCCGTTGGTTGCCCAGCTCGGGGTAGTCCTTGCCCCTAGTGGGCAGCTTAGGCAGCTCAGGCCACCAACACAGGGGTCTCACAACACAGGCAGCCCTGCCCTTACCCTTACCCTGGCAGCCTGCCACACTGGGTGCGGTGCGCTGGGTTGGCCAGGGACTGCTGGGCCCTGGCTCTTTGGGTGCTGCTTGGTTGCAAGGGCCACGGGAACTCGCGTGTGTGCACAGCAGTGCCCCACATCGGGCCTCGCACTTCCTCACCATCCCTCACCATCCTCGCCAACACTCACTCCAGGCTGAGTGCAGCAGCCAGTGGTCCACTCTCCACCCTGGGGCTGCCCAGCTCCTCGACCCTTCCCTCCCGTCAGGCCTGCGCATTCTGCTGGTGCCCACAGCTGACCTGACCTGGCTGGTCTGGAGCTCTTCCTCTAGCACCACCTTCCATCATGAGCTCATCTACTAGCACACTGTGGCCCTCTGCTCATGCCGCCCCTGGGCCTCTCCACCTGCAGCCCTGCCTGGGCAGCCCACACCCTAGGGCGCGATGCCAGCCTTGCAGGTTCTTGGACCGTTGCCGAGGGATGCCGGACTATGGCTCGAGGCCCGCCCTGGTGTCTGCGATGACTGACGCGGGCCCAGTGAAGCTGCAACACGAGGACGACTTGTGGAGCTACTACGAGCAGGTCAGGCGGGGCGGGACAGTGCACACACAGATCTTGAGACAGGGTTAGCGGGGGCGAGGGTGGTGAAGGCACGAACAGCCAGCTGAAGAGATCGGTGCTTCACATTTGCCACATGACCATGATATGTGTAAGCTGCTGCATGGCTACATCTGTGAAAGGCAGGTGGCGGCCAGGACCGCCAGGGCATTACAACAGGGCCCACGCACACGTCATGGCTTGCTGTTGCTTCCGTCCTTCCGCAATTTGCACCCATCCCCACATGCCCTGCACGGCCTGAACACATCCTGGGCACATGCCTGGCACCGCGCAGGTCCTAAGCTGGGCGTGTGCCCGGACCAAGCTGGCCCTGCCTCCACCCCCTCCTCCCCAGCCCCTCACCCCTGTCGCACACACGCCAACCCAGTCGGTCATGCCCCTTCCTGCTGGCTCCAGCTCCGTCCAGAACTCTAAGCAAGCTGTCGGCAACATGCCTGGCAAGACTCCGGCAAAGAAGGGAGCAGCCCCGCAGCCATCTATGGCAGCATCCCCCAAGCTCAGCAAGGAGGGAGCAGAGGCACAGGAAGAAGGGGAGGATGTGGGTGGGGGCTGTGCCGCTGCACCGGTGCCGGCCCTGGCCCTCGGGCTGCTGCGTGTGCGTGTGGCCATCAGCTGGGAGCAGCGGCTGTGGTCCGCGGCAGTGCTGCTGCAGGCGGCCTGGCGGGGCTGGCGGCTGCGTAGAGCGCTGGCGCGTGCGCTGTATGCCGAGGTGAGGTGTGAGGGCTGAGGTGTGAGGTGTGAGGGCTGGGCTGCAGCAGGCCAGGGGTGTCACCCTTATCATCGCCATCATCACCATCATAGGCTAGGGTAACCTGTTCGTGACCTCGCATTATGACATGCTAATGTTTTCTCGCCTCAGCTACCGCCATTACAGCTCTGGCTTTCAGAATGCTGGCCATGTCCCTGCCATGCACCCATGCTCCCATGCACGTTTTGTTACCACATGTGCATGCAGGCCGGCTGGGGCGCTTGCACAGGCCCGCACCCAGGGCTTCCCCAGCAGCACTGGTGGCCCCACCTGGGTCCTCGCCAGGCCCCTGTTGACCCCCACCTGCTCAGCCGGTGCCTGGCTGCTCCTGCGGTGGCTAGGGGCCGCCCTGCAGGTGCTCTTGGTGCAAGGTCAGCCCCTGGTGCTGATGCTGGTGGGGGTGGGCAGGGGGGCCTGGCCGGGTTGAAGAGCTCGGTGGGCGTACCACTACAGGCAGGCCGGTCAGGGATGGGAATGGGAGGAGGGGAGCATGCAGGCGGGCAGGGGGGCCTGGGCAAAGCCGTCACTGGACGGCTCACACCACCCAATGCAGCTCACTCGGCAAGGCTGAGTGGGGGTGGGGTGCTGGAAGAGGACGAGGTCTTTAATCCACCTCTGCAAGCCTCGCAGGGATTGGGCACTTATGGCAACAGTGGCAGCGGGGCAGCGGGAGATGCATCTGCTGATGGTCGGCCCGATGCAAGCACTGCCAGCATCGGAGGCGGCTTGGAAGCTAGAGACCCAACTGCTGCCGGTTCCCTGCGGCCGCCAACAAAGGTGCTAAGTCGCAGCCAATCGCGCGGACCGTTCATGGCGCAGCTGCGCGAGCAGTGTTCGTCAACGCGGTCCTTCGTCTTCAGCCGCTCGTCGACGGCAGTGACAACTCTGTCGAGAGCCGCTGACGATGTGCGGGGGCCGGATCTGACGGCCGCCGCCACAGTGCACAGTACCAGCGCGACAGCAGCAGACGCAGGAGGATACCCTGCGCCACCAAGCCGATGGAAGGGCACATGGGCGGTGTGGAAGTTCGCACGCAGGGTCGCACAAATGCAGCGGGCGGGCGGTCAACTGTTTTTGACCCACGCACGCAGTGAGCTAGATGCGAATGCTGATCACTTGCAAGGTCCCATCCTGCTTGTCTGACAAGGTTGAACGCAACTGATATAGCCGCCACTTCCAAGGCCCCACCACAAGACGCAAGCAACGCACCAGGCCCAGACCAATCTGACACACAGACCTTAGTGTAGGAGCATGTTATACTCTGGAGTGTGTGGACCCTGACACCACCAGTGCGTATTAGTGGGCTAGACATGTGCTGTCATGACGCGTGCATCCACATTCGCTAGGCTTGACCGATGCATATGGCCAGAGTACAGGGTTGAGTTTTGTCACGGCCGGAGGGTATGGCTAGAGGGTAGGAGGGAATGCTTCTTGTGTAGGGCGTGCCTGGGCAGGTATCACTTCGCAATATAAATACCCAGAGACCAATAACGAATGGTGGTTGTTTGTACCGGACACGCCCTGATTTGTGTGCGTTTAAAACATAACTGTACAAGGTGCATGGATGCCCGGGGGCTGGCAAGCCCACGCAACCAAGACTACTCCTGATTAGGCGCTGGCCCAGCGACCTTCTATGCTACATGGTCGACGCGGTCACGCAGTTGCAAGCCGAAATCAATAAGGTCAGCAGCCTGTTCTTTGGCACTGTTGGCGAGCTTCAGCGCGACGGGCTGCCCGCTTCCATCCAGGGCGAGCCATTGCTCACCCCCGCTGCCACAAACTACAACAGCACAGCCAGGTCGCAAGGATTCGCCAAGGAGTTGCTGGCGGCAACCTCCACTATTAGCTTGCTGGTGTCCAAGCTGCCCACGGTGACCCCACAGCAAGACTCTGAGCGCTTGGCCAGCATCGCACATCTGCAGCAAAGGAACCGGCTGCTGCAGCAGCAGCTGGCCCAGGAGCAAGAGCTAGCAAACATTAAGCTGGAGTTGGCACAAGATCTGTTTGCTGCCCTTGCCGAGCACACGTTGGCAGTGCCGCATCAGGGCAGCTCATGACCGTAGAAAACCAGGGTTGAATGTGGTCAGGGTGCAGGTTTAGGGGTGTGGGTGGCGGCCACTCAGACAGGCGTTTACTCAGACAGGCAGTTACAGTAGGCTGGTGCATTGGGACATTTGAAGCAGCCAGGGCACTTCAGCTGTAAGCGGCAGCTGGATTGTAGCCAGCCCAAGGATGAAGAGGGCTACACAGCAATAGGGGAAGCAGTGGCCCCAACCACTTGAGCTGAAGTGGAAGACAATTTGTAGTAGCTGAGTGAGATTACCCACAGTTCAACATGTTGTTCCTTGTTGAATGAGTCTTGGTGGCCTGAAGTGGGAGCCAGAGGTTGCCATGTTCACAATTTCATGAAGTGCGCCGTAGGATGTCTCGCATTTATAGGGCATAGCAGCCAGTGATAAGTATGCCCCTCGAGGAGTCTGAGACTCGCTTCATGGCGGCATGCACATATTGGGACGGTTAGTGTAGTGCTGGTCACCCCGGCCATTGGCCATGCCAATCCGTGCCAGGCCTGCGCATCGCACCACGCGCTAGTGGAGGGTAGCTGAGGCTATCGCGGTAACTCACGCGCGCTAAAACTCGTGATTTGCACTGAAGCCTTGTCCCAGATCACCGCCCGCCACCAGGTCGAAAACTGAGATAGCGCAAACAAGCAGCGACCCACCTACAAGAGCAGGGTGGCGAGTCGCTCCGTGGCGTCCGTAGCTAAGTTGGCACTAAAGAGGCGGGCTCATAGTGCTCCGCAGGCCATCGCAGTGCGCCATGCTACCACGCCACGCCACTACATCACGAGTCACGGCACGCTGCGCTGAAGTCGGTGCAAGTTGGGCGCATGGCACTGTTACTTTTCCGGCTCTATTGCCAATAGTATTGGCTGAGTCTCTCTATTGGCTCAGTTTTCGCTATATTGGCGCAGTTTTAGCTGTTGGTTCTGATCGAGGTGCGTAGCCTTAAATGTCATCTGCCTCGTCAACCCCCACTTCAGCCAACTGGTCCTCCTCCATCTCTTGCTCCCACCTCAGATCTTCCAAGATGTCAGCCCTGAGCAACGGCTTGTTCTGCGTCACCCTCTTGCCCTTCCACCCCAAGCACCCCCAGCAGCCCTCAAGTGCCGGCGAGGGGCTGAAGATTGCTGCTGCGAGCCCTGAGGGCCCCGAGGGCTAGGGGGCTGCAGTAGGTGATCCCCTGCTGTTGGCTTGGCGCTGTTCCCTTTCCCTTGCACTTGTGTATTTTCACACATCCGTGTATTTTTCACGGAAAACCCAAATTGCTAGAAAATGCCCCCGCCCGTCGCACTGCGCATCGCGTGATGGCTAAGAAGAAGCGGAAGGGTAGCGACAAGAAACATAAAGGTTCGTGTCCCCAGCCGTGACGTGAGCCCTAGACGTGAGCTACGCGCTGTGTGATAACCCGTCGCTCCTGTTGGTTCCATTGCAGCGTCTCGTTCCGCCCAAGGCAAGCAACGACAGGATCGTCGAGATGGCTAGACCACGACCCGACGTCAGGTGACGGCCCGTCCCCGCCTTATGTGTCCCCGCACTGTTTGTGTTGACCCCGCCTTTTGTCTTGGCCTGTCAAAATGGCAACCTCGCTTGGCTGCAGGTCATCAAGGTCCCCGAGGGCGCAGTGCTGCGCGGCTGCAAGGAGACCAGGCGCAAGCTGCGGGAGCACCTCCGGCTGCGGGCTGAAATCCACTCTCAGCTCCGCTTCATCGCTTCCTTGTTTGTCCTGCGTATCTTTCTCACCTGCCTGGTCGGCTACCCTACCCCAGGCTCCCCCAGCGCCCCTCAGCCTCCAGCTGTGCAGCCTCCCCAACCCCCTGATGCTCCCCCCCTACCCCCACTCCCCCAACGGGCCCCTGCCCAGCCAGCACCTGCCCAGCCTGCCAGCATGGAGTGTGACAATGACTCCGAGTCAGACTCAGACTCAGACTATGACTCTGACTCCGAGTCAGACTGTGGCTCAGAGCCAGAGCCACAGTCTGACTCGGAGTCAGAGTCAGAGTCAGAACCTGAGCCAGTCACGCAACCCCCCCAAAGGCGCTGCAGTGCCCGCCTGGCAGCCCTTGCACCCGCAGCACCCACTGGCCCTCCCTTGCCCCTTGATTGCGAGGACCCCCTGATGCTGAGGCAGCTGAAGGACTTCTGCAAGTTCTTCGCCAACCCAAACTTCAAGACATGCTACAACCAGCTGCAGCGGCGCCTTGGGCGCAACCGCCACCCCATGCTCATGCCAGCCTTTGAGGACCCCAACAACCAGGCGCTGCTGTCCAAGCTGCAGGAGCTGGGCAGCATCAACCTGGCGGGTTTCCACAACACCATCGACGCACACTCCATGCAGCTGGCGGTGGCCATGCAGCAGCATTACTCCAACCCAGGCAAGTAATGGTGGTGACTAGACCCTGGACTTGGACCTGGACCTGACCCGACCTGACCTTATACCTAACCTGACCTTATACCTGCCTGACCTTATACCTGACCTGGCCTTATACCTGACCTGACCTAGACCTGACCTGACGTAGACCTGACCTGACCTTATACCTGACCTGACCTGACCTGACCTGACCTGACCTGACCTGACCTGACCTGACCTGACCTGACCTGACCTGACCTGACCTGACCTGACCTGACCTGACCTGACCTGACCTGACCTGACCTGACCTGACCTTATACCTGACCTGACCTTATACCTGAAGGCCGCCACCCTGGACAAGGGCCATGTGGCGGACCTGATAGAGGAGGCCAACAAGCACCGCCGCCTACTGGGCATGAAGAAGGAAGGCTACCTGCAGGACACCCTGCCCCTGCCCTGCCGCATGCGCCATGCAGTGCATGTGTGCCGGTGGCTAGAGCGGTGGCAGCAGCCCCACACCCCCCCTGTGCCAGGGCAGCCAAAGCGCGGCAAGAGGCGTGGGGTTGGTCCCCGGACCCTGACCTGCCCACCCCCCTTCACCCTCACCCCCATGGCCAGGGTGGGGGTGCACTTCATCATGGTGGACAGCAGGGTGCTGCATGGGGTGTGCAGGCAGCTGGGCCTGACCAAGGAAACCCGGGCAGCTTTCACCTCCCAGCCAGCACTGAGCCATCACTGGGCCAGGTGGTTCAACACCAACAAGCTTCGCAACAAGGGGTTTGCTTTCGAGAGGTTGGTGGACACAGATGGTGTCAGCGTGTGCGTGCACTACACGCGCCCCCTTCCCCCTCCTCCAGCCCCACCTCCAGCTGCCAGCAGCAGCAGCACCAGCAGCCGCCTAAGTGCAGCAGCAGCAGCGGCTCATGCGGTGGGGCTCCCCCACATAGGCAGGGGCATAGCTGAGATGCGTGAGTTTGTGTTTGACACAGACACACAGATTGGGGTGGGCATCGACCCCGGCGTCACCCAGGCAGTCAGCGCAGCCTCTGGGGTGTGGGATCCAGCAACAGGCCAGCTCAAGGCAGACCAGCTGCGCCGGTGGAAGCTGACCAAGGGCGAGGTGAAGCATGCCAGCGGCCTGAACAATGCCTGCCGTGACACTGAGCGGTGGCTGGCACCGATCAAGCCCCACCTCCAGCACCTGGCAGCAGCCAGCTCAGCCGGCACTTCACTGGAGGCCAACCTGAAGCACATCACCGTCACCCTGGCCACCTGGGATGCGGTGTGGGAGGTGTACCTGGACCCCAAGTGGGCACGGCAGCGGCTGAGGCTGTACGGAGCCCAGGACCGGGCGCTGGAGCAGTTCTTCAACAAGGTGAGGGTGGGTGGGTGGGTAGGGGGGAGGGAGGGAGGGTAAGGGACGGAGAGGTGGTATGTTAGGCATGAAACGAAAGAGTACTTGACTGTGCCATGCCTAACCTGGTGCCACCATGTCAGCCACCATGTGTGTGCCTTGTGTGCATGGCTGCAGTTGGAGAGAGAGATGGCGGAGTTGTCCATGAAGCGCCACAACCGTGCCAAGCAGCTGGTGGTCTTCTTTGGCGCTGCTAGCATTGGCACAGCGGGTGGGTGGGGTGCTGATGCGGTGTTGCGGGCCTGCCGCAAGGTGGTGTGCAGGCCCAGGGGCAAAGACCAGGATGGGGGCAGGGTGGTGCTTGTCGATGAGCACCGCACCAGCCGGGTCAGCTCAGCAGTGAATGGCAAGCAGCCCTGTGAGGTGGAGCTGAACACACTCAGTGCCACAAGACCCGCAGGCTGGAGGCCACCAGCAGGTCAGGTGGAACAGCGCCTGGTGCGCCCAGCCTGGAGCCAGGAGCGTGGCCAGCCAGTGCGGGGGCTGATGTGGTGCCCGGTAGTGGCCCCCCGCAAGCCCCCACAGGCCCCACGCAGCAGCCAGGCAGCCACACAGCCAGCAGCCTCAGAGCCAGGGCCCAGCACTTCCCCTCCAGCGAGGCGCAGCAAGCCGGCAGCTGAGCCCACCAAGGGCAAGGGCAAGGGCAAGGCTGCCAAGGCAAAGCCAGCACCACAGCCAGGCAGGTGGGTAGACAGGGACTGTAACGCAGCATTGAACATGCAGCGCATTGGGGAGAGCAGGTGGCGGCCACTGGAGCTGTGCTACTGGCCAGACCAGGGAGCTCTGCCAGCCAAGGGCAAGGAGTACCCTGGCCTGGGGTACAAGCGGGTGCGAGACAAGCCCCCCAAGGCCCAGGAGCAACAGCAGCAGCCTGCTGAGGCACAGTAGTGTGTGCCCCCTCCTCTTGAGCTGTCATCAGCTTACAATTAGTGCATGTTTTGTCATGCCAACTCTACATCATTGCCCTCGTGGTCAGGCAATAGTGTAGGTGGTAGGCGGCTCATGTGCTATGTGCACTGGGTTTACTCCACACAGCCCAATAACACTGTTTGAGCCGAATCTAGTTAGTGGCTACTAGTGGCTGATAGTGTATGCTAGTGGGTACTTCTGATCCGGCTCAAATGGAGGCCCTAGTGAGGGACAAGGGGGCTGAAAGGACGAAATTTGGCTTGAAAATTGGATGGAAGGCCAACTGCAATCATCCAACCTACTTGGCACCTCATTGCGATGCCCTGTTGTGCCGCTTGAGGAGGCTATTGGAGCTGGCTATGCTGAAGCTCAGCCTTTCCACGCGATGGCCACCCACAGAGATCGACAAAGGTACTGTCTGCGACACTGGCCATCAACCAACACAACTCAACACGGTATCGTCTGGCTCTACCCCAGCTGCAGCCACCCCCCAAGTGGCCACCTGGGCCGTCCTGCACTGACCTCTCCGCTGCCTGCATTACCCTTGCCCCCAGGTTGCCATTGTCCCGTAACGCCCCCAGGCTGGGGTGCATGTCTAGCCCGTCTTCGCCGCCACTAATCGTGCGGCGTCCCTGGCCCTCAGCTGCGTGCTGCTCAGCTTCATGGCTGGGTCACGGCTGCCAATGACCGGCACCACGAGCACCACCAAAGGGTGCAGCCCGCGCCGCTCGCGTCCCTGATTAATAGCCAGGGCGCCCGGCAGTGTCTCTTGGCTCACAACGATGGCCTCCATGGCAGGGTCCAACTCTGCCTGTGTGGGCTCCTGCAGGTCACACCACCTGCTGAGGAGTGACCTGGTCAGGGTTAAGGAGCTGGTAAGGGAGGGTCAAGAGCGGGGCTGGCGGCTAGAGTGGTGTAAGCCATCAGCAGCAGCAAGAGGGGTTACTAGCAAGGAGTGCGTTCAAGAGGCCGGGGCCAGGACCTGAGGAAGAGCAATGTTTGAAGGTGGTGAAGCACAGGGGCGGCCAAGCTTGGCATGGGGCATGTGTGGAGCTCAAGAGGGAGAGAACAGGGTCAGGCTGAGATAAAGAAGAAAATGGCCCAAACACATCCAGTGTCAAAAGCCCTTGAATCAGGCAGGGTGACCCTGGTAGACAGGCTGGTAGGTAGGCAGGCTAGCCAAGGGCATCAGCAGCAGCAGCAGCCCCTGAACAGATCCAGCTCCAGGCCTTGCCCCAAAGGCAAGGAGCTCAGCCGCCAGGTGCTTGCTTCACACAACGCTCCAGCCGTCACACCTCAAGCTTCTAGGCCGCCCTCCCGCACAAGGGGGTTGGGACAGGCGACTGCAGCAGTTGGGGCAGTCTGGCGGTGGCAGCTTGTCGGTGGCAGCAGGCACCTTGGGGTCCTTCAGAGGGCCGGCTTGCACCAGCAGCCCGGGTCGCACGGCCCGCATGTACTCCACTGCAGCCCGCTCCCGCTCTGCGTACGGCTGCAGCAGCTCCCGGTGCTGCTTGTTCAGCAGCAGCTGCTCGGCTGCGTTCAGGATGCCAGGCACGAGAGCAGGCGGGGGAGGGTGGTGTGAGGGCAGCAGCAGCTGTAGCAGCCATACCAGCAGTGGCGGCAGCTACAATATCTGATGTCTCCCTTGAGTTTGATAACCCTTCTTGGCTGCCTGCTCCCACCCCTGGCCTCACCCCTGGCCCCACCCCTGGCCTCACCCTGGCCTACCTTCCACACCCCGGACCCGCTCCCCTTGGCTCTCATCGCCCCACCTGTGATGCCAATGAACACCTTCTCAGTAGCCACCAGCGCCAAACTGCTCAGCAGCAGCTCGTGACCGCAGTGCAGCCGGTCAAAAGTGCCGCCTGCCGCCACCCGCCTGTACTGCAGGACTTGAGCTGGGCCCCCCTGCTGCCCAGCCTGGGGCATTGGGCCCTGCCCTGGGTCCTGAAGCCCCAACCTCTCGGGCCCATGCCCCTCCGGCCCCTGACATGGCTCTCTGCCAACTGCCTGCTCTAGGAGCTGCGTCTGGCCTCCTGGCGTGCTGTGGGGAGCGGCAGGCAGCCCTGACCTGCTGGGTGCTGAGCTAATGGTTTGCTGCAGGGCTGTGCCGCTGCCTGCTGGCTCACAGGGGCCAGCTAGGAAGGCGTGGTCTGCTGACTGAGGTCCCAGAGGGACTGTGGTGACAGGAAGCTGGAGGGAAGCTGGGGGTGCAGGAAGCCCAGCCTGGTGGCACTTGGTGAGGGCGGCTGCTGGGGGGTTGAGGACCAGGGGCAGGGTGACCCACTCGTGCTCGGAGGGCACTACATCAGCCGTGGTTTGCAGGGGGGGAGGCTGCCGAAGCTGAGGTTGCGGGGAAGGGGGTTGGCAGGGTGGGGCGGGGTGAACGTCCTGCAGCTGCACACATGGCTCATTCTGTTGGGCATGAAAGACTGGCTGCAGCACGAGCTGCTCCGGTGCCTGCTCCTCACTCTCTACCTCTGCACAGTCGCCAGCGCACACAGAGACTTGTGCAGTGCCCACACCCCTTGGTGGCGACAAAAGGACAAGGCATGTTTAAATATGTACAATGTCAAATGGTACTTTACATTTACTTGACAGGAAGGACGGACATAATTGGCATTGGGGTGCAGGGAACACCGGGAGGCTTGAAAAGGACCAGGCTGGGCTGGCTGAGGGCCCTGGCCAGCATCCCAAGCTAGGATGCTGCAGGCACATCGGGTGGAAGGCTGCATGTGAACAGCGCTTGTGGATGAGGGGTATGGGCAACCTGGGCACCAGCCATAAAATGCATTAGCAATGTTTCGCTTGTTTGGTCTAATCCTGCCCTACCAGCCCGCCCGTAGCCCCACCTGGCCCACCTCAAGCGACACAGCTTGTCCCGCTCCCTGCCCCCCACTGACCACTGACATGCTGGATAGCGCAGGGGACGATCGGCACGACCAGCATCTGCGGGCTGACGCGAGACAAGGCGTCAAACAAAACACCCAGCAACCGTATTGTCGCGCTCGTTACGGCAGACCCATTTGCGTCGGGCTGGTCTGCAGTCAGCACGGTGCCTGTTGCGTGGCTCCCTCGGAGCTACAATGCGTCAGGCTGCAGCTGTCGACACCTTGCAGGTCCAGCAACACTTGCTGACACCCAGCTGCGCCCAGCTGCTCCACGTAACGTCTGAAGGAACAGTCGTCGACTTGACATCGCGCCTCTGGTCGGGCACGCAGCGTAGCGTGTGCCATGTTCACAATCGCCGCGCAGTCTTGGCGCCCCTGAGTGCGAGAGCTGCGCGGTAGCTGGGCTCTAGCGCACAGCGGGGTCATGCGCAACAGAGGGGTTTGCGTCAGGGCGGAGGTGCGTCAGGGCGGATGCGTGGCCCATGTGCGTGACTGGAGTTCGCGCTCATGTCAGTCATGCAAGAGCACCGTCAAGGCATCAATAAACCTATGGGGGCTCTCCCCCAGGTGTTCAGAAAGGGCTATGGCCTACATGGATATAAGCTAGGGCCTGGTGACAGAGCCAGTGACAAGGCTGGGACATCTGGGTCCAAACCAAAGTCAGTTCGCAGACACGCCTCGCAGGCAGGACCCAGCACCAGTCTACCAGCGCCTTGTGACGCGCCGCCTCGAGTGTGCCTGCCTCCGAGTTTGCGACGCTCTGCGAGCAGTCGGTCCGCACGGGACAGCGTTGCTCACACCTCTGTCGGACTCGTTGTCTACCTGTTCCGCCCTGGCAATCGGGCCGCTTATATCACTGCTGCTGTGTGGTGCGTTTGTATGGTGGGCTTGTATTGCTGCTAGGGCATAGCCAAGCGTATTAGCTCCGAGCCAAAATGCTAATATTAGCTCATAATAGCGGCAGTATTGCTAATATTAGCTCAAGCGGCGGCCGGGCGGTCGGGGATCGAGAGGTACATTGTTCTATCCTTGCCAGATGCAGAGTTATCGCTATCTTTAGTGACTGTCAAGAGATAGCCCTCCGTGTAACAGATGAAACCTGTTACCGCAACCTTGCCAGCTGTAATGGGGCACGTGACGTGCTGAGACTTGAGAAATACTCCATTAACACTCTATGAAAACAACGCAAAAGGGGTGACCGGTCACTACGGCACTAAGCCACTCCCAGCTGCCCAATGTAACGGCGCATCCTTCCCATTGTGTCATTCCATTTGTTACCCCGTCCAAGTGTGAAGGGGTCGTGACTGTGCTTTATTCGCGGTCACATGGGGCAGCCCGCGAGCAGAGACTGCATTGGCTTGCGCTGATGTTCAGATGACACGCAGTTATTCACAGCTACCAATACGATGAACGCTATCGAAAACGATGCAGTATTGAGAGAATCCCTTTACATTACGGGGAAAGTAAGAAGTTTTATTTCCCTGTAAAAAACTGCTCCGAGACCTCTTTGACCTCGCGCTCCGAAGAGGTTGCGCTGCTCGCCACATCGGTGAGCAGGCTGTGTGCGTGGCTGTAGGATGCCGGAGACAGCGTGGCTTCCGCGGAGTTTTACTGTAACCGCTGGGTAACCGCTGTTTTTACTGGAAAAGTGCAAGACATTTACTGTAACCGCTGCTTAACCGCTGTTTTTACTGAAAAAGTGCAGAAGTTTTACTGTAACCGCTGCGTAACCGCTGTTTTTACTGAAAAAGTGCAAGGGCCGTCGACAAAGCTGGGCGTCGCAGACGCTTTGATGCTGCGTGCTTATCTTGTAGACGTACTAGCCCGGAACCAACCCGTAATGTAAAGGGATACTGTATAATGTCTCGGCCCGCGCTGTTCACGTTCAAATAACAACCTCGGCCTCGTCTCAAGCTGCGTAAACGACTCGGCTACGCCTCGTCGTTTACTGCAACTTTTGACGAGGTCTCGGTCGTTATTTTCCCGTAACAGCTTGGCCTCCGACATTATACTATACATACTGAAAGACTTGCATGGGGCCCCATGAGTCCAGGAGGCGGCCTCCGACGGCGCATCATCAACCAGGTGCGTAGGGTCGCAGCGCCTCCATGCGCAGCCGTCGCGCTAGGAAGCGGACGAAGGCGCGACAAGAATCGGCTGCTAATATTTGCTATTATCTTTTGGCTTGCTATTATTGCTATTACTAATATTAGCAAGGGGGGGAACCGCCCTAATTGCTGCCCACCATTCGGGCTTGATTACCTGGCGGTTACCCGGCGGGGGCCGTTGTATGTCAGCATCGCCTCGCTTGTTTGCGCTGCAGCAGTATGTCGCCTGTAACAGCATCTATGTCGGGTTGGTGATTACACTAGGAGCCTTCTACGACATCCCGGCTGAGGCCGAATGTCACCCCGAACCTGGCGCAGCGCAACATGTACCTGCACCTCGGCCGCGGTCTACCAGCAGCCAGCGAGCACACTCGGCGAACCGCAGCTGTAGCAGCTGTGCTGGCCACACCCAACTCCTACAGCCATGCCATGACGGTGCTCTTGCATGATTGACATGAGCCATGCGGGCCAGCGTGTAGCCATGTAGCGTGTGCAGCCCGGCGTGCCGTTGCAGGGCGGAAGCACCCAACCAGCGTTTTACAACCCCTAGCACTGCCTACCAGACAAAGCATGCACTTGCACCCTTATTGGGAGCACATGCTCAATTGCTGACTAACAGCACCGGGCACAGAGGCAGCATAGGCGAGACCATGACCAGAGGTATGATGAACGCTATACACTGTGCCACTGCCAGCTGATGGGCCACAACAGCGACAACGCCAGCAGTGCGTGGTCATGCCACGCTGGCAGTGCGAGATGCTTGTGAGCGCAATGCAAAGATGATCTGGCGTGCTACCTCTACAGTCGCACACACAGTCTGACTACGATGACGCTGCACAATTGCAATAAGTGTTAGCAAATGAAAGCTTTGGAAGCGTTCGAGGTTCAGTCGCTTTCTGGGAACCCAGTAACGTGTGCATACTATGTCGATATCAGCAGAAGGCAATCACCGCGGCTAAGCGCAAAGCGGGCCCAAAGCTGACCCCACGTGAGGTGTCGCAGCCTTCTGCATGCTCCAAGTGTGGCAAGGCTCCTGGCAAGGTTGTCAAGTTCAATTGGCGTGCTGAGCGCTGGACTTGGACGACCGCCTGCGTCGATTGCGTCAATAAGCAGACTCGGGTCAGGGTCGCGGCGGCCCGCGCAAAGGCAAAAGCAGAGGATGCGGAGAAGTTTTTCGCTCGCAACTGGCAACGACGCTAACCCCGAGTTAGTGCAGCTGCACCATTACAAGATGCCACCATCCCAACACGTCGGTTGAACACGTCGGTTGAACACGTCGGTTGTTCAACTTGTGCTCGAGCTTATGCTCATGGCTGTTTGCAAGGTGGACCTGTGGGCATCCAGCTGCTACCTGTGGGGTTGTTCACCCGCGTTCGGCATCGACCGGTTCGACTCCAACGGCGACTACACGCCGGAGAACTCGCGCTCATGCTGCACCACCTGCAACATGATGAAGCACAGCTGGAGCCTTTCCGACTTCTTGGAGCACATCTCACACATCCTGGCGCACACGCGGGATTGGACGCTGAGCGACGTGAAGGACCTGCCAATGCTTGTGTGCAAGACCTTTGAGAGGGTGCCGGTGCGGGTGACCGTTGACGGGCAGGCGCTGATAGTCCCTGTTGCAAATGCCGTTTATACTATTTGCACTGGGGAATATCAGCGTCTGCCTGTCAACCGTCACCCGCACCGGCACCCTCTCAAAGGTCTTGCACACATGCATTGGCAAGTCCTTCAAGTGGCGCAAAGTCCTGTCCCGCGTGTGCGCCAGGATGTGTGAGATGTGCTCCAAGAAGTCGGAAAGGCTCCAGCTGTGCTTCATCATGTTGCAGGTGGTGCAGCATGATCGCGAGTTCCCCGGCGTGTAGTCGCCGCTGGAGTCAAACCGATCGATGTCGAACACGGGTGAACAACCGCACATTTAGCAACTGGATGCCCACAAGTCCACCTTGCAAACAGACACGAGCATAAGCTGGAGCACAAGCTGAAGCATAGGCCACGCACATAGACCGTCATCCTATGTGAGTGTCTGCGGCACACTCGGTGCGTGACCCACCTTCTGGTCGATCGTGAGCATGTCAGCCTTCTCTTTCGGAGCAGCTCCCTTCAGGCGGAAAAAGAGTGGGAGGGGGCTCCTAGAACGAGCCCCCGGCTCGCCAACCTCCAGAAATGTCGCTTTCCTGCGCACTCCGAGCAGAAACTCGTAAGCGACGTACAGTCACACACACAGTCTGATTGCGATGACGCTGCATGTAGCGAACGGCTCCTCGAAGCCTAGCTCGCCTCACGGTACTTCTGTACTGCAGTGTGACATGGTGGGCGAAAGGGGCAGGTGGGCCTTCGTGCACACCTGCTTCAGAGGTTCGACTCCTCGGGGGAAACGTTCTAAACCCTGGCCGTGTCACGCTGTGGGAAAGAGGTGGTTATCGGTTATCGGCGCTGCTCTTAGCACGCTACATTTTGGTTTCCGACCGACGTTGCTACTAACGCCACTTTCTCCCTAAGCAAATGACTGCCAATAAGGAGCCTCCTCCTGGAGGAGACAAACGACAGGAGCGTCCTGCTCCTGGGAGCCAAACTCCTGGCTCCCCGCCCCCAGCAACTCCGAACGCCACCTCTGGTGTTCCAGCAGCGGTTCCTGCTGCGACTGGGGCGCCAAATACTGGCACGACGGTAACTATTACCACCCCCGCTCTTCCTGTGCCTATCACGAGCCCCGCCTTCGCGGAAATCGAGAGGGTTACTGGTCTACCGCCCGCTCAAGCTATGGATCTGCTGAAGAACGTGCTGCAGACTCTGAACGCTATGTCCTCCGTTCAGCCTTCGGCTGGCCCAGCACCTTCAGCTGTGGCGGCCCCTGGAGCTGCCCCGCTCTCTTATGCAGGAGCCCTGACAGCTGCCCCGATCCTGCCCGATGTTGGCACGTCTGCGGCTACTGCGCAATTTGACGAGATTCAGAGGCTTCGCCAGCAGCTGGTGGGAGCGAATGCGAACCTCCAGGCTTCTCAGAACGAAGCTGTCCGGATCCGAGCGGAGCTCGCTGAGATGGAGCGTCTTCAGGGCCTGCAGAATGCGCTGGTGAGTGGAGAGCAGACTGTGGCAGATATACGCAACCAGTATTCGCAGTCAGCTCGACCTGCTGTGAATGGTAGCAGTGGCACCTCTGCTGCAAAGCCTGCTGCACCAGCCTCATCTGGCACCACCGCACCTGCTGCACCTGTCGCACCTGTTGCGCCGCACCCGTTGTCAGTAGGACAGGCGCCTTCATCTCAGGTTGCGTCCCCTTTACCTGTGACAGCATCTCTGCCCAGGGTCAAGGTTCCAGGTCCTGAGAAATGGACAGATCAGTGCCTCAACACCTCTCGAGTAGCAGAAATATTCTGTGAAGACCTTGAAGTCCACTGTGCATATTTGCGCATTGACCCTGCTGATGCCCTGCCAAACTTCTTGACAGGCAAAGCACGTGAGGTATGGTATCCAGCCACTAGGAATGCCCATATCCTTGCACATGGCGTTAGGCCCACCTGGTCATTCCTGCGTACCTCTTTTAAAGAGATGGCTGGTGATGACCTGCGTAATGACTCAGATGTGCACCGCAGGAAGCTGCTGGATCCAGGTGCATTACGCATGACAGCTGGTTCTACCCTCAATGCGTACATCACTGAGTTCAGGAATACCCTGACTGTTGCAGGCATGACTTGCATGGCACCTGCAATGCTTGTGGCTACCTTCATTAGGGGTCTCACCCCTGAGCTGCAGGGACGAGTTGTGCATGACCTGGCCCTCATGTCTGAGCCCACCCTCACTGATGCTATCCAGCCTGCAGTGAATGGGCAGAAGGTGCTGTTTGCAGTATCCACCAGCATTGGGGGACGTCGCCCTCCTCCACCTGTAGCTGCCTTTGTGCCTCACAAGCAGATGGACCGTATCAGAGGCTTCACCGCTCCTGCTGGAGGATTTCCTCCTGCGGCCCCTCGTGGCCCCTACTGGGATGTCAGCAGCAGCAGCAGCAGTGGCCACCGTGGAAGTCGCCACAGCAGCCAGGGTGGTGGACGTCCTCCACGGCCCCCACCTCCTGCTGCCCCTGTGTCTGATGCCCCTCCCAGGCCACCTCCTGGCCATGCCTGCCACCACTGCTGGAACCCCGCCCACTTCAGGGACTACTGCAACCTCAAGCACCTGTCTGCTGAGGAGGCCCGCCGGGTCTCTGGGTTCCCCCGCCCCTCCTCCCTGGGCCCTCCTTCTGGCCATGGTGCTGGGGACCGTCCCCCACGGGGTCCAGGCAAGCGTGACCGCAGCCCAGGCAAGGGTGGATGGAAGCAGCAGGGTGGCAAGGGTGACCGCCGCCGCTGATGTGTTGCCCAACCAGCCGGTCAGAACTGTGTTGGTGCCTGTAGCACTGTGCCCGCTGAAAAGGCATGTATGCCCAAGGGTCCTGCTGCAGACGACTGTGTATTACACTTCTCGTTTTCTGGCAAAGTGAATGGCTATGATTGCACTCTGCTGTTTGACAGTGGGGCGGCGGCTAGCTTTATCAATTGTGCCGCCGTTGAGCAGTACCAGCTGTCCAGTTATAAACTGAAGCAGCCCAAGGAATTCCTTGTGGCTAATGGGCAGCCCGTAGTTTGTACGCATGCATGCAGCGTCCAGTTGAATGTGCAGACTCTGAGCTGCAGGGTCGAGTTGTTGGTGATGCCTGAGATGTTCTCTGCCTTTGACATCTTAATGGGCAGTGACTGGCTTCAGTCCAATGGTGTGCTGCTGGACTACCTAGCACGTACTATTACAGTACAAATGGCTTCTGCTAAAACAATACTCAAATGTGAGCCAGCAGCGCCAATTATGGCTCCCCATTGTGCTCATATCCTGGCAAAACATAAGCAAGCCACTGTGTCAGCAAAAGTGGCTTACAGGTGGTTAAGGAAAGGTGGCCAGTCCCTGGTGGCTCTCATCTCGTCTCAGCCCATCAACCCTACCCCAGCAAGTGTGCTGTCCGTTCACCCAACCCCCAATCCAGCTAATTTGCTGTCCAATGACCCTGACCCACTCTCTCAATCAACTACCTCACCCTCTAACTCACCTATCAATTACCCAACCTCTCTACCCCCTGCAGTGGCAGCTCAGCTGACAGCACTCATATCTGAGTACGACGATGTCTTCGCCCCTTTCAATACTCTACCCCCTCAACGTCCAGTGGGACACACCATTCCCCTTCAGCCTGGCTGTAAGCCACCAGCTTTGCCATCATATAAGATGAGCCAGCCAGAGCTGTTGGAGATGAAGAAGCAGGTAGCAGCCTTCCTGGAGCAGGGCATCATCGAACCCTCCTCCGCTCCCTACGCTGCCCCTGTCCTTTTTGTCAAAAAGAAATCAGGTGAGTTGAGGATGTGTGTAGACTATCGTCAGCTGAACAAAATCACACTTAGGGATCAATACCCACTACCTCGAGTGGATGACCTGTTTGACAGGTTAGCTGGGTGTACAGTGTGCTCGTCACTTGACCTGCAAGCTGGATATCACCAGATCAGGATCCCTGATGAGGATGTCCCTAAGACAGCCTTCAGGACACCCAGTGGCCTCTATCAGTTTAAAGTTCTGTGCTTTGGCCTAACCAATGCACCAGCCACGTTTCAGCGTGTAATCTATACTATTAAAACTGCTAGGGGGGGGGGTCGGCGGAACGGCCTGCGATTGCGCGCACAGCCTCGCAACAATTATGTAAGGACTCCCTCCGCACAGAATCGCGAAAGATGCACTGTGCCGTGAGATCGACTTCCGATTTGCGGTTCTAACGCCCCACAAATAGTAGATACCAGCGAACCTGGCTCAGCAAACGATGGCGATGCAGCTTGCGCAGAGATAGTTCAAAGTCAGCGGACGGTCTAAAAGTCAAACGGTTCACAGCCAAAAAGTCAAACGAGTCAAGTCCAACGATGGCTGCGGCCACATTTGGCTGCGGCTGCTGACGAGCTACAGCGTAGCCCCCTCATGCGACACTCCTCCGTGCCGCTCTAAAAGGGCATTGCGACAAGGCTGGATGATTGCAGTTGGCCTTCAAGCCGTGCCATGCCACGATGTAACGATGGGGCTTTGTACACAGGTATACGTAGCGTACCCTAATCCCGTAATCGCGGGTCAAATGCAAGTCGCTGCGATATGCAGCCAGCCAGCCATGACAGTCATTGCACGGGAACCACCCGATGATGCATACGAGGAATGTGGCGACGAGACCCGGACATGGCAGCCGGGCAGCCGGTCGAGCAGCAACAGGGCATCAGGGCAGCCATTAGGGTAGGGCAGCAGCAGGGCATCAGGGCAGCCGGTCAGGGTAGGGCAGCAGCAGGTCAGCCGGGCAGCCATTAGGGTAGGGCAGCAGCAGGGCAGCAGGGCAGCCGGTCAGGGTAGGGCAGCAGCAGGGTAGCCATTAGGGTAGGGCAGCAGCAGGGCAGCAGGGCAGCCGGTCAGGGTAGGGCAGCAGCAGGGCAGCCGGGAAGCCCGTCAGGGTAGGGCAGCAGGAGGGCAACAAGTCAGGGTAGGGCAGCAGCCGGGCAGGGTAGGGCAGCAGCAGGGCATCAGGGCAGCCGGTCAGGGTAGGGCAGCAGCAGGGCATCAGGGCAGCCATCAGGGTAGGGCAGCAGCAGGGCATCAGGGCAGCCGGTCAGGGTAGTGCAGCAGCAGGTCAGCCGGGCAGCCATTAGGGTAGGGCAGCAGCAGGGCAACAAGTCAGGGTTGGGCAGCAGCCGGGCAGGGTAGGGCAGCAGCAGGGCATCAGGGCAGCCGGTCAGGGTAGGGCAGCAGCAGGGCATCAGGGCAGCCATCAGGGTAGGGCAGCAGCAGGGCATCAGGGCAGCCGGTCAGGGTAGGGCAGCAGCAGGTCAGCCGGGCAGCCATTAGGGTAGGGCAGCAGCAGGGCATCAGGGCAGCCGGGCAGGGTAGGGCAGCAGCAGGGCATCAGGGCAGCCGGTCAGGGTAGGGCAGCAGCAGGTCAGCCGGGCAGCCATTAGGGTAGGGCAGCAGCAGGGCAGCAGGGCAGCCGGTCAGGGTAGGGCAGCAGCAGGGTAGCCATTAGGGTAGGGCAGCAGCAGGGCATCAGGGCAGCCGGTCAGGGTAGGGCAGCAGCAGGGCAACAAGTCAGGGTAGGGCAGCAGCCGGGCAGGGTAGGGCAGCAGCAGGGCATCAGGGCAGCCGGTCAGGGTAGGGCAGCAGCAGGGCATCAGGGCAGCCATCAGGGTAGGGCAGCAGCAGGGCATCAGGGCAGCCAGTCAGGGTAGGGCAGCAGCAGGGCAGCAGGGCAGCCGGTCAGGGTAGGGCAGCAGCAGGGCAGCCGGTCAGGGTAGGGCAGCTACAGGGCGGGAATTTTTATGGTTGTTGTGCACCAAACTGCATACTCACTTTCTCAAAATGATGACCTTGCACCTACGGTTCGCCCTACGGACCTATGCATACAGTATATACATACGTATATACCATCATTTTAGTCGCCGCATACGCTTCAGGCCAACCCTACAGGTAATGTTGTGTACAGTGAGGTGTTTGCTGCATAGCCTGCTGGCCCTGACACCGATGAGGGGTTGGTAGGGCAGACACAGCCATTGCTGTCACAGTCGCACTCACTCACTCGGACTCACAACTCGGGCTCACTTACTCAGACTCAGCACTCAAACTCACACATCCAGCAATTATACTCAGCTCTCAGCACTGTGGCCTGGTGCAAGAGCTGGTGCAAGGACTGGTGCAAGAGCATTGTGGCCGGAGGCCGCAGCTTGGTCCGTGTGCCCCGTCCGCTGTCGGACGGGCCCGCTGTCCCTAAGACAGCCTTCAGGACACCCAGTGGCCTCTATCAGTTTAAAGTTCTGTGCTTTGGCCTAACCAATGCACCAGCCACGTTTCAGCGTGTAATGAACAATGCTTTTGCTGATGTCATTAATGACTGCGCCCTTGTGTACATAGATGATATCCTCATCATGTCTAAGAATGTACCAGAACACTTCACACATTTGAGAAGGGTCCTTGAGTTATTACGAAAACATCAGTTTAAAGCTAAATTATCTAAATGTGAGTTTCTTAAAACTGCACTTAAGTTCCTAGGTCACATTGTCAGTGACCAGGGCATTGCTGTTGACCCTGATAAAGTGAAATCTATCACTTCCTGGCCTGTGCCACGCAGTCTGACTGCCATGCAGCAATTTCTGGGTGCTGCCAATTTTGTGCGCAAGTTTGTACACAACTTCAGTGCTATTTCAGCACCTCTCACTGACCTGACTGGTAAAGCAGGTGCTGATTTCAATTGGCACAAGTGGCCTGATGATAAATTAAAGGCTTTTGATGCTCTTAAGCATGCTATTTCTAGAGTACCTTTACTCAAAATCCCAGATATTACTAAACCATTTCAAGTTTACTGTGACGCCTCTTTGCAAGGCGTAGGTGCAGTACTCATGCAAGAGGGCTATCCTCTGGCTTATTTAAGCAAGAAGCTGATTCCAGCTGAAAAGAACTATACCACTGGTGAACAGGAACTACTTGCAATAATTACTGCATGTAAAGAATGGCGTTGCTACCTGGAGGGTGTTCCCTTCACGTTGTATACGGACCACAAGCCTTTGGTAGCTTTAAAAACACAAAAGGTCTTGTCAAGACGCCAGACTAGGTGGTTGGAGTTTCTCTCCCGGTATGATTTTACCATTGAGTATCTACCTGGTGATACTAATCCTGCCGACCCTCTGTCACGCATACCTGATGCCCCTGTCAGCAATCCTGTCATGGTTATGACCAGGAGCAGGAAACGCCTTTTGGAGGGGGAGGAAGCTGGTGTGGTACAACCTGCTCAGCCTGCCATTCAGCAGCCGCAGCAGGAGCCACAGCCTCAGCTGGTTTTGGAACAGCCCCTGCCCCCACCTCCTTTGCCTGTGCACCCTTTGCACGCTGTCAATATGACAGAGCAGCTCCTGGCAGCGTATGCAGCAGATGAGGCCTTTGCCAGCACTGTGGATCAATATGATCTAGACAAGCATGGCCTGTATCGCACCAAGGGCAAGAATCAGATAGTGGTTCCCCACTGCCCAGATCTCAAAGCCAGGATATTGGTGGAGATGCATGATGCACAGTTTGCAGGTCATGTGGGTATCACCAAGACGCTGGAGCGTATCTCCAGGATATTCTGGTGGCCACGCATGAGGTCTGAAGTGCGTCACTATGTGAGTAACTGTGATGCATGCCAGCGCAACAAGTCTGTGAATACCAGACCTGGCGGTTTACTCACACCACTGGCCATACCCTATGACAGATGGGAGTCCATGTCTATGGACTTGATCACTAAACTACCGCCCGGTGATCATGGCTTTGATGCCATTGCTGTCTTTGTGGATAGGCTATCTAAAATGGTACACTTTGTGCCATGCCGTGAGTCTATGAATGCTGAGGGCTTTGCCCGCTTGTTTATTGATAACGTGTTTAAACACCATGGAGTGCCCAGAGAGATTATCTCTGATAGGGGCTCTCACTTTACTAATCATTTCTGGGCGTCAGTTATGGCCATTCTTGGTGTAAAAGAATGTAAATCTAGTGCTTACCATCCTGAGTCTGATGGTCAAACGGAGAGGTATAATCGTACCTTGGAAGAAATGCTTCGTCATTACATCTCTCCTGCCCAGTCTGACTGGCCTTTCTTCCTGTCACTGGCTGAGTTCGCTGTGAACAACAGCTGGCAGGAATCCATCCAGTCCACGCCCTTCCTGGTCAACACTGGCCAGTCACCTTTGACGCCGGCTCTGCTGGAACTGCCAGGTGAGGTGTACTGTCCCTCTGCCAGGAAGCTGTCCGAGTGGTGGCAGAGTAATGTCAAGCAGGCCCGCCATTTCATGGAGCAAGCTCAGCAGCGTCAGGCCTATCTGGCCAACAAGGGACGCAGGGATGTGGAGTTCAGCCCTGGTCAGCTAGTGTTGCTGAGCACCAAGAACCTCAGGCTGAAGCCAGGTAAGGCTAAGAAGCTGTTGCCTAGGTTCATTGGGCCCTTCAAAGTGCTGGAGCATGTAGGTCCTGTTGCTGTGCGCCTGGACCTGCCTCCTGCCATGGCACGCATGCACCCTGTGTTCCATGTCGCTCTGCTGAGACCCTACACCAGTGAGCATCCTCATTTGCCTCCTCCTGTGGATTGGTTAGATGAGGCGCCTCTGTATGAGGTTGAGAAGTTGCTCGCCCATCGTGGTGTCCGTGCTGGTAGAGCACGTGGCTACTTGGTCAAGTGGCAAGGTTATGATGACTCTTACAACACATGGGAGCCAAGGAATAACCTTGTGAACTGCCAAGAAGTGTTGACTGCATATAATGCAGTGCATGGTTTGTCTTAGCATCACTATTATAGTGTTGCGAGTCCTTGTGTTCTCACGAGGGCGGAGCGTTTCCTCTTTGGAGGGGGAGGAATGTAGCGAACGGCTCCTCGAAGCCTAGCTCGCCTCACGGTACTTCTGTACTGCAGTGTGACATGGTGGGCGAAAGGGGCAGGTGGGCCTTCGTGCACACCTGCTTCAGAGGTTCGACTCCTCGGGGGAAACGTTCTAAACCCTGGCCGTGTCACGCTGTGGGAAAGAGGTGGTTATCGGTTATCGGCGCTGCTCTTAGCACGCTACACTGCACAATTGCAATAAGTGTCAGCAATTGAAAGCTTTGGAAGCGTTCGAGGTTCAGTCGCGTTCTGGGAACCCAGTAAACGTGTGCATACCATGTCGATATCAGCAGAAAGCAATCACTGCGGCTAAGCGCAAAGCGGGCAATGAGGCAACCAGCAGCCCGGGTCGCGCGGCCCGCATGTACTCCACTGCAGCCCGCTCCCGCTCTGCGTACGGCTGCAACAGCTCTCGGTGCTGCTTGTTCAGCAGCAGCTGCTCGGCTGCGTTCAGGTTGCCAGGCACGAGAGCAGGATGGGGAGGGTGGTGTGAGGGCAGCAGCTACAGCAGCAGCAGCTGTAGCAGCCATATCAACAGTGGCGATAGCTACAATATCTGATGTGTCCCTTGAGTTTGACAACCCTTCTTGGCTGCCTGCTCCCACCCCTGGCCCCACCTTTGGCCTCACCCCTGGCCTCACCCTAGCCTACCTTCCACACCCAGCGCCCGCTCCCCTTGGCTCTCATCGCCCCACCTGTGATGCCAATGAACACCTTCTCACTAGCCACCAGCGCCAAACTGCTCGGCAGCATCTCGTGACCACAGTGCAGCCGGTCAAAAGTGCTGCCTGCCGCCACCCGCCTGAACTGCAGGACTTGAGCTGGGCCCCCCTGCTGCCCAGCCTGGGGCGTTGGGCCCTGCCCTGGGTCCTGAAGCCCCAACCTCTCGGGCCCATGCCCCTCCGGCCCCTGACATGGCTCTCTGCCAACTGCCTGCTCTAGGAGCTGCGTCTGGCCTCCTGGCGTGCTGTGGGGAGCGGCAGGCAGCCCTGACCTGCTGTGTGCTGAGCTAATGGTTTGCTGCAGGGCTGTGCCGCTGCCTGCTGGCTCACAGGGGCCAGCTAGGAAGGCGTGGTCTGCTGACTGAGGTCCCAGAGGGACTGTGGTGACAGGAAGCTGGAGGGAAGCTGGGGGTGCAGGAAGCCCAGCCTGGTGGCACTTGGTGAGGGCGGCTGCTGGGGGGTTGAGGACCAGGGGCAGGGTGACCCACTCGTGCTCGGAGGGCACTACATCAGCCGTGGTTTGCAGGGGGGGAGGCTGCCAAAGCTGAGGTTGCGGGGAAGGGGGTTGGCAGGGTGGGGCGGGGTGAACGTCCTGCAGCTGCACACATGGCTCATTCTGTTGGGCATGAAAGACTGGCTGCAGCACGAGCTGCTCCGGTGCCTGCTCCTCACTCTCTACCTCTGGACAGTCGCCAGCGCACACAGAGACTTGTGCAGTGCCCACACCCCTTGGTGGCGACAAAAGGACAAGGCATGTTTAAATATGTACAATGTCAAATGGTACTTTACATTTACTTGACAGGAAGGACATAATTGGCATTGGGGTGCAGGGAACACCGGGAGGCTTGAGAAGGACCAGGCTGGGCTGGCTGAGGGCCCTGGCCAGCATCCCAAGCTAGGATGCTGCAGGCACATCGGGTGGAAGGCTGCATGTGAACAGCGCTTGTGGATGAGGGGTATGGGCAACCTGGGCACCAGCCATAAAATGCATTAGCAATGTTTCGCTTGTTTGGTCTAATCCTGCCCTACCAGCCCGCCCGCAGCCCCACCTGGCCCACCTCAAGCGACACAGCTTGTCCCGCTCCCTGCCCCCCACTGACCACTGACATGCTGGATAGCGCAGGGGACGATCGGCACGACCAGCATCTGCGGGCTGACGCGAGACAAGGCGTCAAACAAAACACCCAGCAACCGTATTGTCGCGCTCGTTACGGCAGACCCATTTGCGTCGGGCTGGTCTGCAGTCAGCACGGTGCCTGTTGCGTGGCTCCCTCGGAGCTACAATGCGTCAGGCTGCAGCTGTCGACACCTTGCAGGTCGAGCAACACTTGCTGGCACCCAGCTGCGCCCAGCTGCTCCACGTAACGTCTGAAGGAACAGTCGTCGACTTGACATCGCGCCTCTGGTCGGGCACGCAGCGTAGCGTGTGCCATGTTCACAATCGCCGCGCAGTCTTGGCGCCCCTGAGTGCGAGAGCTGCGCGGTAGCTGGGCTCTAGCGCACAGCGGGGTCATGCGCAACAGAGGGGTTTGCGTCAGGGCGGAGGTGCGTCAGGGCGGATGCGTGGCCCATGTGCGTGACTGGAGTTCGCGCTCATGTCAGTCATGCAAGAGCACCATCAAGGCATCAATAAACCTATGGGGGCTCTCCCCCAGGTGTTCAGAAAGGGCTATGGCCTACATGGATATAAGCTAGGGCCTGGTGACAGAGCCAGTGACAAGGCTGGGACATCTGGGTCCAAACCAAAGTCAGTTCGCAGACACGCCTCGCAGGCAGGACCCAGCACCAGGCAGCTGGTTCGTAAGGTGGAGTACCATCAGCAACCATGGTGTCTTGATCCCTTGGCATGGCCATGCAGTCTGGGGCCCGACGACTTTGGTGCAGTAAAGCATGCTCACGTCAACCATGATCATGAGCACCACACCTGCATGCTTGTAGGGCACTACCTAACCCCAGCCGCCTGCTGAACACCCCACTCAGCAAAAACATGCAAAGCTGATTTGCATGCGGTGATCGCCAAAATCATTGGGAAGATGGTGCTGCTGATAGCGATGATGATGATGATGGTGATGATGATGATGATTATGAACATGCCATTTGCCATATGCCACATACCATTATGGCCTTGGCTCAAACAAGAGCATGGGTGTGTGCCTTCCCCTGCCACCTGGCCTTACAAGGCCTGTGGCACATAGATGTACTCGCAAAGGAAGGCTGTGCGCACTGGGGTGTTATGAGGACGCCGCTCACGCAACACGCTGGCACTCGCTGCCCTGGCAACCTGTCAGCCCTCAGCCCCGCTTGCCGGCCTGCTCCCTGCTGTGACCTCCAGCTCCAGCTCCACCGTACACCTCCTCCATGCTGGCGGGCAGGAACTGGGTTGGATCAGGTCGGATCAGGTCGGATCAGATCAGATCGGATCAGATCCGATCAGTCTGGATCAGAAGCCCTTGAGCCCCATGTGACGCAGCTGGTCGGGGTCGTACTGCCCTGGCTGCAGCATCTGCAGGCCTGTGCCAGCCTCCTCGCTGCTGATCTTGTGCGTGTCGATCTCATGCTGACCAGGGATGATGGCCCGCCAGTAGTCAAACTTGGGGGCCACAGACTTGGTCAACTTCTCTAGTGTCAGGATCAACATCTGGCCAGTGCAACCAGGCAGGCAGGCAAGCGAGCAGGTAGGCAGCCCACCCTCATCCCTTGAACAGCTATGCCCAAGCACAAGGTGTGCAAGAAGGTGGCAACAAGCACATATTGCAAGCCCAGGGCATGCAAGGCACCCAAGGCTGCCTGTATGCATGCTGATTGACAGGCCATGCAGCTGGCAGTCACAAGCCAGGCAATTCACATCGTGTCAATGAAGCAGCTACTCTTTGCCCTGCCCTGCCCTGCCCTGCCCTGCCCTGCCCTGCCCTGCCCTGCCCTGCCCTGCCCTGCCCTGCCCTGCCCTGCCCTGCCCTGCCCTGCCCTGCCCTGCCCTGCCCTGCCCTGCCCTGCCCTGCCCTGCCCTGCCCTGCCCTGCCCTGCCCTGCCCTGCCCTGCCCTGCCCTGCCCTGCCCTGCCCTGCCCTGCCCTGCCCTGCCCTGCCCTGCCCTGCCCTGCCCTGCCCTGCCCTGCCCTGCCCTGCCCTGCCCTGCCCTGCCCTGCCCTGCCCTGCCCTGCCCTGCCCTGCCCTGCCCTGCCCTGCCCTGCCCTGCCCTGCCCTGCCCTGCCCTGCCCTGCCCTGCCCTGCCCTGCCCTGCCCTGCCCTGCCCTGCCCTGCCCTGCCCTGCCCTGCCCTGCCCTGCCCTGCCCTGCCCTGCCCTGCCCTGCCCTGCCCTGCCCTGCCCTGCCCTGCCCTGCCCTGCCCTGCCCTGCCCTGCCCTGCCCTGCCCTGCCCTGAATGCCTTGATGCTCCCCTCTACCCCTCCCCTTGGTCCTGCCCTGCTCACCAGCTTGCCTCCCTCCTTAACCAGCTCCCAGAAGGAGCCCGCCTGGAAGCCCTTGACCTTGCCGTACAGCTCCCCTTCCAGCAGCACCTGAGCAGCACAGGGTAACCGCAAGCAAACACAGTCGTCAGGCTGACAGTGTGACCGCATGCTGAAAGTGTGACAATGCTGACAGTGTGACCCCGTCCTTGATCACTGTGGTGAGTAAGGGCCACCTTGTCCCCGACACAGCCATGCTTGCAGACGCCTTGCTGTAGGGTTATGTACGCCTTGCTGTAGGGCAAAACAGTTCAAGCATTGAGTCAGGTGCAACACTTGAGGCATGCTGGGTGTAGCAGTTTGCCCTTTGGTCGGAGTGCCATGCTGACAGAGTGACCCGGGACTGTAACGCAGCATTGAACATGCAGCGCATTGGGGAGAGCAAGTGGCGGCCACTGGAGCTGTGCCTCTGGCCAGACCAGGGAGCTCTGCCAGCCAAGGGCAAGGAGTACCCTGGCTTGGGGTACAAGCGGCTGCGAGACAAGCCTCCAAAGGCCCAGCAGCAGCAGCCTGCTGAGGCACAGTAGTGTGTGCCCCCCCCATTGGAGCTGTCATCAGCTTTCAATTAGTGCATGTTTTGTCATGCCAACTCTACGCATAGCCCTGTCACAGGGGTCAGGCAATGCTGTAGGTGGTAGGCGACCATGACCATGTGTATGCCATGTATAGGCCATGAGCATGCCATGCGATGGGAACTCTACACAGACAAAAACATTGTTTTGTAGTGGTTTACAATTAGTGTGTTCGACTGCAATGAAGGCTTAGGGTTGAGGGCCAAGGTGCTGATTACATGCCGTGCCAAGTAAGGCTAAAGTGTAGTCTAAAGTGTAGGCTAAAGTGTAGTAAGGCTAAAGTGTAGGCTAAAGTGCAGTAAGGCAGGCAGGGTGCAGTGCCCACCTTGGCGGGTGAAGCAGCTGGTGCCAGCTCCACCCTGATCCAGTCCTGCCTCAGGGCCAGCCGCACATCACGCTTGCTGGTGCCCGGGGGTAGCTGCAGGGCGGGGTGGCGCAGGCTAGTGCTCTCACACCCCTCGCACCGCCCCAGCAACCCTCATGAGCCTTGTCCCTGACCACACACTCAACTTCACTGCTCCCCCCTCCTCTCCAAGCTGCAACACCTCACCCCGCCCTCTACCCTGAACCTAGACCTGCTCATACAGCAGGCTGGCTGGCCGCAGCACATGCCTGGCCGCCCCAGCATTCCTGTGCCCTGTACCCCTGCGCCCCAGCGCCTGCCTGGCTGCCCTTGCCAAGCCCCCGGTGCCCCAGCACCTGCCTGGCTGCCCTGACCAAGCCCCCAGCACCCCTTCATGTCTCCCACCTCGAACATGAGGGTGATGTCAGAGGGCGTCTGTTCCCAGGTATACCCCTCAGCGTGCCCGCCCCCATTCTTGGGGTCGATCTTTGTGCGCGCATGCACCACCTCCGACCAACTGGGTCCCCAGCAGGCATGCAGGCACACACAGGCTGGGTCAAGGGTCCTGACACCCAGCCTGACACCTCTAGGCCACAGAACAGCGCTGCGAGCTGTACGGAGCAGTGGCTGACATCCACATCAGCCCACAGCCCTTAGCCGCTCCTGCCCTGTGCCCTGGGCCGTGTGGCCTTGGTGAGTGGGCCTTGGTCAACTAAACGGTGCCGCAGTGTGCCCTTGCTGCCCCATAGCAGGCCAGCTCCCCTGCTGCTGCCTGCTGCAGCTTGGGCCTTAGCATGAGGGGTGTATAGAACTGAACGTTGTAAGGCGCTGCTAGAGTAGGGCAGAGCTGTGGCTGCGTAGCCGCGCTGTGGAAGCCGCGGTGATGACTGTTGATGACAACATAGGGTTAGGGTGTTGCAAACCGCCCTTCGTAAGGTACACTCCCAATACTGTGCAGGGGTCAGAGGGGTTCAAACCCACCCGCTGACACCAAGAGCGTTGATAGCCCTCACTCTGAACTTGTAGTCACAATCAGGTTTCAGCCGCGCCACTGTGCGCTGCTGCAAGTCGTTTGCACTGCAATCCAACAGCAGCGGGAGCGAATTTGGAGCCACAGCAGCTACTTGACTACACACAAACAGACATGCTATTCCAAGCTGCCAGGTGCATCTCCAGCTGCTCCTCCCAAGCCCTGATGGCTGGCTTCCTTCACCGACACCAGGCAGTACTCAGTGCTGGGTTCAGCTGAGGGAGGTTGGCTGGACCTGACACTGACAGTGCTCACCCCACGCTGACCCAGATGTCAGAGTCCTCTACTGTCCACTCCACTTCAAAGCGTTCAATGTTGAAGGGTGACGAGAAGCTGCTCTCAATGTTTAGACGGATCTGGGTTGGGCAGGTAAGAGGACCAGCTGAGGAAGAGTATGCTTTAGCATCCCATCCTTTGCCCTGGTCCACCTACTCTGTTCGCACGCACGTCCTTTGCAGTAGCGATGGGGGGCTTGGGCACCCTGTGCGCAAAAATCACGGCAGCTGGGTCAGTGTGGGTATCACACAGGCGTACTGCGACACCCTGGGCGGCGGGCGCGCACCTGCTTAGATACTTATTGGTTACTGGGAGCGTCTTCTTATAGAGGGTCTCTTTAATGCCGTGGAATGTGAAATATATCAAGTCCAGAACAAACTCGATGAACTCGCGCCATTGCTTGCGTGCTTTGTTGAGTGTTTTGCGGATGGTCTTCCTAATCGCTATCGCCATTTGTTTACTTTTCTACATCCAAACTAGCCGCGAAGGCAAGATGATCTGCGATGCTACCATATTCGTGTGGGTGTCGCGTCTCCTGTGAGTGTAAGTAGATACTAAGGAACCGTTTCGAACGCGAGTGCAAGCTTACATGAAGCATGGGGCCCTCATGTATCGTCCACAGCTACTGCTTTACCGTCACACCATTCAGTGGACCGCACCACCTGGCCGGCTCGCATGTGCTGCGGCCTTTGCCTTGGCATCTACCATGCTCGCTACAGCATCCCTCAGCTTCTCATAATCATCTATCCGATTGTAGATGTAGGCCGACAGCCGCACGTACAGCTGTCCACCCACCAGCTTGACCGGCACTTCAATGCAGTGCTGGTGGTGGAGCTCGTCCTGGTCATCATCACAGGGCAGGGGACCCCCCATAAACACACACCCATGACATGCAAATGTAGGTGTACTATTCCATGACAGCAGGCAAAGAGCACCTGTACTAATGACTGCAGTATGAACTTTCGTCCGGGCCAGTGTTTGCCTGATTGATCACGCCCACATGCCAGCCTGCCCTCCCGGAACCCCTGCGCCCACCTGCTGGCCCCCTGCCCCCCACCCAGGCACCCTTTCACAGACATATCCTGGTGAGGCCTGGATGGCAGCTCCGAGCATACCTGCAAGGTCTTTGCATCGGCGGAAGTGGGCACCTCCTGCATGGCCAGCTGGGCAGGCAGCCCCACTAGAGCCATGCTGGCGCACATGGACAGGGGCGCCAAGGGGGCGGTGCCCCAGCACTGGGTCAGCAGCTGCACCGCGTCTTGCAGCAGCTGCTGTGTATACTGCCTGCATGCAAGCCCAGTCACACTTGGCATGGGTTGCCACAGATGTCGCGGTGTCAAGAGTCACACCTGGCAGGAGTTGCTTGCACCTGCCCTGGCTCAACCCACCACCTACCAACATAACCCTCCCAGCCTTGACTTCAAACCCTAGCCCCGACCCTAGCCTCAACCCCCAACCCCAAACCCTAGTCCCACACCTCGGTCTCAAACCTTAGTCTCACACCCCAGCCCTAGCCCTGGCCCTGGCCCTAGCCCTAGCCCTAGCCCTAGCCCTAGCCCTAGCCCTAGCCCTAGCCCTAGCCCTAGCCCTAGCCCTAGCCCTAGCCCTAGCCCTAGCCCTAGCCCTAGCCCTAGCCCTAGCCCTAGCCCTAGCCCTAGCCCTAGCCCTAGCCCTAGCCCTAGCCCTAGCCCTAGCCCTAGCCCTAGCCCTAGCCCTAGCCCTAGGCCCTGTACTGCTGCCCCACCTGCAGCGTGGCAGTTCCAAGGCCCTCCACATGGCCAGGGCAGAGCTGACCCCCAGGTAAGGTGCGTAGTCACGGCAGCCGTCCCATATGAAGTCGCTGGTGAAGCCCTGCTGCCACGATGGGGCGGGCGGGGACACCGTTAGACGCCATCAGCTAAGGTTAAGGTGCACTGGTGTCCTGTGCATTCCTGTGTGTCTAGGCAGACACCCTCAGTTCAGGGCAGTTCAGGACCAAAGCAGAGCGTTGCAGTTGTCCTTGCCACCATGCATAGCCTACACCTCACTCAACCCCACACCACCCAACCCTACCACCCTACCACCCAGGAAGGAGGAATGTGTGTACGCTGCCCGAATGGTTGCTTGCCAGGCAGGGGTGGGCTGTGAGGCCGTGCTAGGGCTGATGTATGAGCTGACATGATGGATGCATGGTGCATGGAGATACATGGAGACGTGCATTTCAGCATGCATAGGGACTGATAAAGGTCTGTCAGTGTGAGCTTCCCCGCGTACCCCTGTCCAGCCGTGCCTCACCGCACCAGAGCCATGTGACACCACCAGCGGCTTGACTTGCGCCTTCACCCGAGGGTGAACCCACAACAGCGCAGAGCCCCTGAGGGCAAGCAGGCCAGCAGGCCAGCAGGCCAGCAGGCGGGTGGGGGGCGGCCAGCTTTGCCTGCTCCTTCTCTGTCCCAACTTATGCAAGCCTAGCCAAGCGCCTCTGCACTCCCTTGGCCCATCACCCTCCGCCCTGATGTGGATGCACCTCAAGGTCACCCAAGGCCACCGGGCCCTCATGCCCCCCCTCCCCCTCCCCCTCCCCCTCCCCCTCCCCCTCCCCCTCCCCCTCCCCCTCCCCCTCCCCCTCCCCCTCCCCCTCCCCCTCCCCCTCCCCCTCCCCCTCCCCCTCCCCCTCCCCCTCCCCCTCCCCCTCCCCATCCCCCTCCCCATCCCCCTCCCCCTCCCCATCCCCATGCCCATCCCCATCCCCATCCCCATCCCCATCCCCATCCCCATCCCCATCCCCATCCCCATCCCCATCCCCATCCCCATCCCCATCCCCATCCCCATCCCCATCCCCATCCCCATCCCCGTCCCCGTCCCCGTCCCCATCCCCATCCCCATCCCCATCCCTGATGAGGAATTCAGTCAGAGTAGGTCAGGGCCAAGTTGGGTCAAGGTGGGACGGGTGATGACAGGGTGGGGCGGGCCGGTCCGGGTCATGGTGCTGTAGCCGCCCTGCAGGCGGGGAGGAGGCGCACCTTGGCCCTGCCAGCCACTTGTGACAGTTGGCAACGTAGAAGTCGGCGTCCAGGGCGTCCAGGTCCACCTCTTGCTGCATCAGGGAGTGGGCTGCATCCACCAACACCTGTACACCCCTGCACAAACCGCCCCAGGACACACATAAACAGCATTGGTACACCTCCCTGCCCACAAAAAAACTAGTACCCCACGATTTCCCCAGCATCGGCAGGAGGTGGGTCTTTGACAGCAGCAATGGTGGGCACGAAGAGTGACGCGGCTGGTGGGCGGTATTGATGACGATGGTGATGTGGTGATGGCGATGTGATGATGATGATGATGATGAAGATAGAGGTGATGATTACGATGATTGTAGTGATGCAGTAATGTGATGCCTTCTCTGATGCAGCTAAGGCAACAATGGCCGCGGTGGCAGATGGAGCAGCAGCAGCATGTAGGTGCGGGTGGCTGTTCCCTTGCAGCTTTGTACGCAGCAGCTGCAGCCACGTCAAGTGGAGCAGCAAGAGCAGGGCGAAGTGGTGACGACGATGAAGATGGAGGTGATGGTAATGATAGTGTGAGGTGATGTGATGTCCTCTCACTTGCAGTCACCCACCCGCTGACCCCTTGATCCTCCTGGTTTCCCTGCCCCCCTGGCCCCTACCTGGCCCTACACAAAGCCACCAGCTCCTTGACCGGCAGCACCAGCGCGGTGTTGCTGGTGATGGAGTCGAACACAGCCAGCCGAGTGTGAGCCGGCATCTGGCTAGCCACCGCAGCCACGATGTCCTGCGGAGAGCTGCAGCAGCGCACAGGCACAGACACAGACACCCACACACGCACAAGCTCACATCCTGCTGCCCCTGGTTATAACAGGTCATGGTCATCACCACCACCATCATCATCGCCATCACCATCACCATCACCATCACCATCACCATCACCATCACCATCACCATCACCATCTCCATCACCATCACCATCACCATCACCATCACCATCACCATCACCATCACCATCATCATCATCATCATCATCATCAATGCCACATGGCACTTGCCGGTCATGGTCATGCTGCATGCTGGTGCTGGTGCTGATGCTGGCAGGAGGAGGATGACGAGGAGGATGACGAGGAGGAGGAGGACGGTCATGATGATGATGATGATGATGATGAGGGTAACTTGTCAGTCGCACCCATCTCATAAGAAACCTTCCTATCCACTCCGCGGCACCTCCCACCTCCTGCTGCCCCAGCTGCCCCCTGCTCCCCCTGCTGCGCCCACACCCTTGCATACACCTGCCTGTAGCCATGTCAGTGGACTCCCTCCATGCCTACTCCCTGCCCCAGGGCCCCTCCACCTGGCCCCTGCGCCTTGTCACTGTCTTCCTCAGCACCTGACTGGGAAGCAGATGTTGCCAAACACCAGCTGGGCCTGGCTGCAGGCTGCAGTGCCCATCTTCTTCACACTGCCGTACCTATAGCCACGGGTTGCGGGGCAGGCAGGCTGAGTGGGGCTTTCATCAGTTACGGGCTGAGGAGTTGGCAGTCAGGCAGTGGTGTTAGGGTCAGGGCATGGTGGGCGAAGTGCTGGTCACACTTGTTAGATACAGTTTACACATGCTGCTCGCTGGGCTCATGAAGGGTTTTGCATTGGTCACACATGTTGCCCGCCGGGCTACTGAGAGGTGGGAGGCTGAGGGAGGTGCTGGCTACTGGGCAGGGAACGTAGAGTAGCTATAACTGCTCCAGCGTGGAAACTAGGGCGTGCTTGCTTGTAGCTGACCCCTCCCAGTGGCACTGGGTTGAGACTGTGCAGAGCACAGGCCAGGGGAGTGCCAGGTCCGGGTGGGCAGGGACGAGGGGTGTGGGGTCCTACCCGATGTCCAGCATGAACAGTGCGTCCCCAGGCTGCAGGCCAGCTGCCTGGATGGCCACGTTGAGCCCCGTCGTGGCGTTAGGCAGCAGCACCAAATCCTGGGCACAGGTCAGGCCCCATGCAGGCCCATGAGGCCCAGCAAGCACATCAGCTGTGTTTGAGCAACACTGGCATGAAAAGCAGGTCAAATCAGACGAGATCAGGCCAGGGCCGTGTCAGACCAGGTCAAATGCATAGGTGGCTTGTCCAGCCGTTATTCATGCACTGACCTGTGGTTGAGCATTGATGAAGGTAGCCAACTCCCTCATCACTCTCACTACCTGGGGGAACAGCTCCCTGCAGGGCAGTAGCACCTGGGCAGCAGCCTGGGGTTCAGCCGGTGCAGGGCTGGCAGGCACATGGTAAAGCAGAAGGGGGAGGAGGGCAGGGGCAAAGGCTGGGGTGGGCCAGGGCCAGGGTCAAGGTCAGGGTCAGTGTCGGCGTCACGGTCAGGGTCAGGGTCAGGGTTAGGGTCAGAGTCAGCACCACGGTCAGGGTCAGGGTCAGGGTCAGGAGGACTGTGCATGGTGGTTCCCTGTCACTGACCAGGCACAGGCAAGACAGGCTGCTGGCACCTGTCCAGAAAGCGTAGAGGCTGACGCTCACAGTGCTCCCGCCACAGCGCTGCCTCCTCATAAGCTGGCTTACACACCCCGCCAAATGCCCCATGATTCAGGTAAGTCCAGCGGCTGAAGTCAATGAGGAACAGCTGCCGACACTGGTCGCTGCCTAGGGGCGTGGTGTCTGCGGGTGGGTGACACAGCCTGCCATGGCTGGGACAGCGCATGGGCTTGTGCATGTGTGTTGCATTGCATGGACAGTGTCCGCTAATGCCATGTTTTGTTGCAGCCTCAATGTCCATGGTGATATTATCACACTCCCATGTTTCAGCTTCTGACTAAGAGTACCTGAGCAGTTGAGAGGTGGCAGGGTGAAGGGCAGGGCTGGCGGCAGGTATTCAGAGGCTGGTTTGTGAATGAGCTCCTCCACGCTTTCCTCCACCATGAAGCTACCGAAGCCTTGATAGCCCCGAGGCCGTGAAGGAGCTGACATGGCTTCTGCCCTGCCGCAACCGCCGACGAGCATAACCGCATGGGTCCCGCGTAGTAATCACATTTGCGTCCCTGCTTTGCACGCTTGCATGTGGCGGCGTCAGCATCTTTGACCGCAACATCCGACACTGTCATGCAGCCCTGCTATGTGGGGATGAGCCGCGCCTCAGTGTTTATCTACTTGCCCCCCCCCTGGCTGCAACATCACCGCACACCCCAATGTCATGTAACTCCCAGCTACAACTAGACAGCGCCTCGTCCCTTACTAGGGCCTTCATTTGCGTAGAACTATTAGGGACCACTAGGGACCACTCAGGATGGTAAAACTTTAATACCTACTAATTGTAAGTTGATGACCTACTAATTGTAAGTTGATGACATAGCTCAAGTACATACATGCAGTCAGCCTAACAATCGACGGCTTCAGCGGTGCACTGCATCAAGGTTACAAGGTTGGCGCGTATGCAAGCGGATGGCGTTACATACATGTATGGGTGGGATTCCATGTGTGATCTGATATGATGCCGTCATGCACGTGGGCCACATGGCCATAACAGGCTACTAGGGAGCGGTTCCTTAATTAAGTTTAATTAAGCGTCATATTAAGTATTAAGTCGCTTACTACCACTTAATATTAAGCGCTGGTGACTCTCTTTTTCTAACCCTCTCGCTCTACCCTTCGTGGCTCTATCCCCTGCTTGATGTAACCCCACTGCGGGCCCGCGGCGTGGTCCTGCCTAAAAAGTGCATCGACCCCTTTACTGGGTACGCGATAGCTTTTCCTTACTACACGCACAAGCACACAATCGTTTAGTGTTTGCTCGCGGTGTTATCATTTGTGCACTACTAGAGAGCAACTTTGCTCAACTCGCATTGTTTGTGCTTAAGAACCACACCATTGGCCTTTGCTGGGTACGCAGATGCTACAGCAACCAAATCGCGTCTTTGTGCAACTTGGTCGCGGTCCACTGCGGGGCCGGGCCCCAGCGACCCAGTCATAGCCGTTTTGCTGTAATACAGCTGTTCCGAAGCCACTACGGCTTGTTGGCATATGTTGCTGCCTGCCCGCGTGCCTGCCGGCTGAAAGTGCCAATGTGAGGCGATTACAGTTGCGACCCGTGCGCTGGGGTCGCACAGCTGCACTCATAGCAATGTGGGTCAAAAAGAAGCCACTTAATACACTTAAGGGGCTTAATACGACCGGCCTTAATTTAATTAAGCTATTAAGTTAATAGTAGTGGCGTTTTCACGCTGGCTTCGGTCTCGAGCTGTTTAGCACCGGTGCTCGGCCTCGCGTGTTTAAACCCTTTAGCACTGGCGGTTTTGTCGTTATCTACTACTTAATCAGGAACCGCACCCTACAGGCTACACATTGGTCTGAACAGGCCACAAGGCTGACATACACATGATGACTGACAACCGTTTGCTCGTTGCTGCGCAGCTAGGCGGTAGGGCGCGCCCGAAAAAATCTTTAAGATATGACCCAATAGTTCATTATTAGTTTCCGGTGCATGGGCAGACAGTCTTCGGGGTCGGACTCCTGCGTAGCACCCCGAAAGCGAACCTTATCCAAGCCAAGTAGCGCCAGCGGCAGTTCATTCAGTAAGCTCACAGTCAGTCAGGCGGAGTGCCGGGCGGGCGCGTTGACCCAGCGCCTTCAGCACTATGACAACCCACGACAACGGTTGTAGCGAGGCCCTCCTAACCAGTATAGCAGACGGTGCGCGTGGACAAAAGGCCCCGGCCACGGAGCAGGGCTACGATGTCCAGCGGAGAAAAATACAGGCACTGTGCAAAGAAAACAACCAGGACTCCACCGGGTGTTGGGACCCGGAGAAGATTACGGTCCCGACCGCGGTCGGCATCCTGGACCAGCTTCGTATCGACTACGAAGCCGGAAGAGGCGTGGGAAAAGGCATGGTGAGATGCCTAGCTTCAGCCAGGACTGCCGCTATGCTGCCGCTGACCGAGTGCCGCTGTCGTAGGGTGTATCCACACTGAAGAAGTTCCACGCAGCGCTGAACATCATGTTCAGGCAGAACAAGTTGAGGGAAGGCGACAACAGCCTAGACACCAACCTGAATCAGCATCTTGCCTACCAGACAGCCTACCAGAACTTGCTGTTCAAGATCAATGGGAGTGGGAAAAGGTATGATAGTGGTCATGTTATGTCCATACATGCTTTGCATGCTTTCCTCCTGCACGTGTGGTGTACTGCTTACTCTGCTTTGCATGTTGTGCATGCTGCAGGAAGGAGGGGGTGGAATCCCAATCCCACACCCCAGGGGGGGGGATCACAGTGAAAGAATTTGTTGTAGTTATCAGCCACCTCCTGTTGCTGCCTGATCTACTGGCTGCCTTTATGAGGTAGGCTGTCACCCTGACCCTGACCCTGTCACCCTGACCCTGCTCCTGCCCAGCACCACAGCTGCTCCTGCCCAGCACCATAGCTGCTCCTGCCCAGCACCACAGCTGCTCCTGCCCTGCCCTGACCCTGGTAAATCTACACCTGTTGCAGGGCTGTACTCACATGCATGTGGGTTGGCATTGCCCGCTCGGATGATATACGCCAGCTAAGGTTGCAGGACCTCCGAAGACCCAACCTGCTCCCCACCGTGGGTCCTCTCACATGCCATGCCTTTGGCTTCCTCTTCGTTGGTGGCAAAACTGGTACACCGGTGTGTGTCAATAGCAATGCAAGCTATACCATGCAATACCCGTGCAATACCAGTTTGCTGTGCTGCTTTACCTATCTTGCAGAATGGCAGTCGTTATATCACCTTCACAAGAGCTGCCAATGTGACAGTCTGCCCTGTCAACGCCATAGGCAGCTTCTTGTGGCACAAATACAGCAACACCCGCTGGGACATGCCACTACCTGATGCCAAGGAAGACCCCAAGACGTCACCTTGGTAAGCAACCCTGCCTGGATCTTACACACTGACACAGCTAATACATAGCACGCTTGCCTTTGACATGTAGGTTGACAGAGGCATTCTTTTGTGTGGAAAAGACTACAAGGACGACAGCTGCATGCTGGGCGTATATGGCCTCGTACTACTCAAGGCTGAAAAACATGTCCCAAACTCAGCAGCAGCGACATCAACAGCGCCCAAATGCGCAGCCTCGCAGCCGGCCATGAATTGCGGGCCAGCTAGCCTTCGCAGCCATCAGTCATCAGCCAAGAGGCCAGCATGTAGCTCGGTTTCGCAGCCATTAGCGATCAGCGAAAGGAATAGGGTATTTGTGATCAAGCACAGAGTTGAGGGCGAACGGCACAAAGGTAGCTTGCAAAGGTGCGATGCATAGATGCGACTCTGAGGTGCGATCGCGAGGTTGGAGCGTGGCATGTGTCATGTGCCATGTGTTGCTTGAGCAGGTTCGGTGCCAAGGCGCAGTGGCACCTTCCATCAGCCAGAAGCAGCAACCACAACGGCAACCTCGCTCTTCCCTTCTCCCTCCTCCCTCCTCCCTCCTCGCTCTTCCCTCCTCCCTCCTCCCTCTTCCCTCCTCCCTCCTCCCTACCACACTGCCCACCACCACCTGCCAGATCCCCCACTCCCCCTCTCCCTCCCCCAAAGGAATGATCAAGGGACCGCATGGAGCAAGCTGTGAGTGGCTAGCCCCACGCACATAAGTGACCCCTTGTATCCAGCCTAACCGCTAGCACGCCCCTTGTTTGCTGCAGGTGTGATGGTCAGCTCAGCAGCCAGAGCGGCAGCAAGGAGCAACAGGCCCCCTCCCCCTCCACTCCACTCCACTCCACTCTCCTTTCCCATGCCTCTTCTCCCTCCTCCCCCTCACCTCCTCCCCCTCACCTCCTTCCCTCACACCCCCCTCCTCCTCCTCTCCCTCACCCTTACCCAGGCCAGGAGTAACATGGAGGTAAGGACTGTGTTACTGCCATGCTGAACCCCTTGGCTCCCCCTTGTGCGCTCATCGTGCGACCATCGCTCCACCCCCTCCTCACCTCCTCATCCTCACCCTCACCCTCACCCTTGGTGACTGTCATCCTCACCCTAACCCTCACCCGTGGTGGCACCACCTGCCAGACCCACCACTCCCCAGGAGGCGCAACCAAGAGGAGCAGCCAAGAGGAGCAGCCAGGAGCGGCAGCCAGGAGCAGCAGCTAGGAGCGGCAGCCAGGAGTGGCAGCCAGGAGGCATGGGCAAGGCAAGTGGTTGGCCAAGGCCAAGAGGCCCATGCCCCCCACAGCCAAGAGGCACAGCCAGGAGGGAGGGGCAGCAGCCAACAAGGAGGCAGCAAGGAGTCAGCAATGGCACATGGAGATAACAGTGAGTGGCCAGCCCCTTGCACATCAGTGGCCCCCATTGCCCAGCCTTACCGTGAGCACGCCCCTTGTTGCTTGCAGGTGTGACGGTCACACGCCCACCCCTTTCCCACCCCACCCCTCCCCTATCCCACCCCACCCCACCCCACCCCACCCCACCCCACCCCACCCCACCCCACCCCACCCCACCCCACCCCACCCCACCCCACCCCACCCCACCCCACCCCACCCCACCCCACCCCACCCCACCCCACCCCACCCCACCCCACCCCACCCCACCCCACCCCACCCCACCCCACCCCACCCCACCCCACCCCACCCCACCCCACCCCACCCCACCCCACCCCACCCCACCCCACCCCACCCCACCCCACCCCACCCCACCCCACCCCACCCCACCCCACCCCACCCCACCCCACCCCACCCCACCCCACCCCACCCCACCCCACCCCACCCCACCCCACCCCACCCCACCCCACCCCACCCCACCCCACCCCACCCCACCCCACCCCACCCCACCCCACCCCACCCCACCCCACCCCACCCCACCCCACCCCACCCCACCCCACCCCACCCCACCCCACCCCACCCTACCCCACCCCACCCCAGCAAACGGTGAGTGGCCAGCATGAAGCAGATTTGTGGCTCTTGGTACCAAGCCTGATGGCTAGCATGCCCCTTGTTTGCTGCAGGTCTAATGTTCACACCCTTCCCTTGTCCTTCCCCTTACCCACAATCTCACCCGTGTCGCTCCGCTTCCCCCCTCCTGCGCTACACTGCAGCCCCTCCCCTACCTTACCCTCACCTCACCCCACTTCCACCACCACCTCCCAGGCCATCAATAGCAGCCCGGAGCAGCAGCCTGGAGCGGCAGCCTGGAGCGGCAGCTAGGAGTTGCAGCCATGAGGTGATACATGACGTGTGTAGCCATGAGCCAGCTGCCATGTGGCAGGTGTGGCAAGGCATGAGCAACAAGGAGCCTTAAGAGAGCAACAAGGAGCCAGCTGCTATGGGGCAGGTGGTGCAAGGCATGATCAGCCAAGAGGCAGCTGCAGCGCGGCTGGTGCACCCTTCCCCCCATCACCACCACCACCTCCTAGCTGTCAACAGCAGCCAAGTGCAATGGCATGAGTGGCAGCCAGGAGTGCACATAATAGGAGTGGCAGCTAAGAGAGTGCATGTGTGTAGAGGCATCCAGGAAAGCGAATGCCATGAGTGGTGTCTTGTACATGTCTTTGCGGGGTTGTCGAGCGCCGTGCCATGTGGTTTGCAGTGGTGTAGCGAGGTGTTTGCGAGTTGTTTGTGCGTCAAGACATGTTGTTTGCAGTGGTGTAGCGAGGCATGTGTAGCCCTGAGTCTAGTGGCTTGTGTCATGTGGTGCATGCCTGGCAGCACCAGTTTCAGAGTGCAAACAGCAGTTGTTAGCCACGTGTCAGTTTGTGTGCTAGGCATGACTCTAATGGTGATGCCGTGTGATGTTACATTGATGTAGGAGGCCACATGTGGCAGCAGATGTCAGCAGGCATGTAGGTTGTAAGCCTATGCTGACTATACACTCATGCTTTGATACCCTGTGCACGGTCTATGAAACCCTGCACTAGGTCTTTGAAACCTTGTGCACGGTCAGCGAAACCGTGCACACGGTCAGAAACGCCTAGGAACTGAGCCACACCAAACCCTGTGCACGGTCTATGAAACCCTGCACTACGTCAATGAAACCCTGCACTAGGTCTTTGAAACCCTGCACACGGTCAGCGAAACCGTGCACACGGTCAGAAACGCCTAGGAACTGAGCCACACCAAACCCTGTGCACGGTCTATGAAACCCTGCACTAGGTCACTGAAACCCTGTACTAGGTCTATGAAACCCTGCACACGGTCAGCGAAACCGTGCACACGGTCAGAAACGCCTAGGAACTGAGCCACACCAAACCCTGTGCACGGTCTATGAAACCCTGTGCAAGGTCTTTGAAACCCTGTGCACGGTCAGCAAAACCCTGCACACGGTCTTTGAAACGCTGCACAGGGTCAGGAACTGGCTTGACGGCCACCTAGGGGCTGAGCCAGTTGAAACCCTGTGCACGGTTTGGCGAAACCCTGCACAAGGTTCTGCACCGCTTCAGCTAAAGGCCGATTACAGCCCAACCACGTCGATTAAAATCATGAAACATATGGCGATGGGACGGCCTTTGAAAGGGCTATCTGCAGTACCCCTTACCTAAAATCGCCGACTCGGCCTTATTCTCCACGAGTGCACGCATTCCGCAAGGGCGCAGCCTTCAACCTCTTTAATCAAGGGTACGGCATGCCCTGCACCCCTGGCCTGCTGCTGCTGCTGCCCTGCACCCCTGGCCTGCTGCTGCTGCTGCTGCCCTGCACCCCTGGCCTGCTGCTGCTGCTGCCCTGCACCCCTGGCCTGCTGCTGCTGCTGCCCTGCACCCCTGGCCTGCTGCTGCTGCTGCCCTGCACCCCTGGCCTGCTGCTGCTGCTGCTGCCCTGCGCAGGGCGCAGTCAGACTTGATCAGGTCAGTGGGCAACTGGAAGAACGACGTCATGATGCAGGCATACACTACGGGAGCCGCGCCTCAAATTCTCATCCAGCAAGGTGGATGGAGACACATCGACAATGACTACCTGCGGGGCTACTTCAGTGAGCGGTTCCTCATCAAGGTGTGCTACTGCTTACACTGTGTACTTGTGTCAGCTTGTGTACTTGTACCTGTGTGTATGCTGTGTATGCTGTGTACGGGTGCACCTGTGTGTCTGTTGTGTACTTGTGTCTGCTATGTACTTGTACCTGTGTGTATGCTGTGTACTTGTGTCAGCCTGCCTGTCTGCACCTGTGTGTACAGGTGCCAGAGCAGGCAGTCCATAGCTTCTATCCCTTCCTCGCTGGCCTCCAGGCTGCTGCCAGCAAGATGCCTGGCGATTCTGTCTCAGGCCCATATGTGGCGGAAGCCATCTTCATGTATGGGGAGGCAGTGATCCAGGACTTCATCCACCAGGCAGCTGAGGACTCCTTGGCTGGAAAGCTAGATTCCTCACGCTGGACTCCAGTGGAGCTTTGCATCTGGGGACTGCCTCACGTTCATCAACTAGTGGTTCAACATCGTGAAGACCTCAAGAACAAGGTGAGGTGAGGTGAGCTGTGTCATGCATGTGTCATGTCTCACCTTACACAACATGACTTTGCTTCACTCCTACAATTTAGTCCCTGCGTTTGTCCCTGCGTTCTACCGACCTTGTCCGATCGGGCTGAAAATTTGATAGATGGCAGTTTTCGGAAAAAAAAACATATTTTTCAAGAAAAATATTTGGAAAAATCCAAAAGCTGTTGCGCTGTGGCCCGCAACCTATCCCTGCACTCATCCCTGCACTCTAGCCACAGGGCTACAGCGCAGCCGCCTTTGATTTTTTTTAAATATTTTATCTGAAAAATATGTTTTATATTCTGCAAACTACCATCTATCAAAATTTCAGCCCGATCGGACAAGGTTGGTCAAAACGCAGGGACGGACGCAGGGATTAATTTGTAGGAGTGTTGTGTGGGCTACAGGTGTTTGAGCACCTGAGGCCAAAGGACACTAAGGAAGAGCTGGCAGAATCCAGAGCCGAGAACAAGGCAGCAACAGCCGAGAACAAAGCAGCAATACAAGAGCTGAGAGCCTGCCAGTTCACCATGATGCAGATGCAGCTAGCAGCTGCAGGGAGCTCACCTCACGCCATGGGCAATAGCCTGGCTGTACTAGCAAGTGCAGGGCTGATAAGCAAGCTAGCTGCTGGCTTGCCCCACCCTTCCTTGGGTGCCAGCCTGGCTGCAGCCCTGGCCCACCCTGCCCAGCCCCCTGCCCAGCACCCTGCCCAGCCCCCTGCCCTGCAGCCCAGCCTGGCTGCAGCCCTGGCCCCCCCTGCCCAGCCCCCTCCCCTGCAGCCCAGCCTGGCTGCAGCCCTGGCCCACCCTGCCCAGCCCCCTGCCCAGCACCCTGCCCAGCCCCCTGCCCTGCAGCCCAGCCTGGCTGCAGCCCTGGCCCCCCCTGCCCAGCCCCCTGCCCTGAGCAACTGGCTGGCTGCAGGCCTGCCTTACCCTGCCCAGCCCCCTGCCCTGCAGCCCAGCCTGGCTGCAGCCCTGGCCCCCCCTGCCCAGCCCCCTGCCCTGCAGCCCAGTCTGGCTGCAGCCCTGGCCCCCCCTGCCCAGCCCCCTGCCCTGAGCAACTGGCTGGCTGCAGGCCTGCCTTACCCTACCCAGCCCCCTGCCCAGCCCCCTGCCCAGCCCCCTGCCCTGCAGCCCAGCCTGGCTGCAGCCCTGGCCCCCCCTGCCCAGCCCCCTGCCCTGAGCAACTGGCTGGCTGCAGGCCTGCCTTACCCTGCCCAGCCCCCTGCCCTGCAGCCCAGCCTGGCTGCAGCCCTGGCCCCCCCTGCCCAGCCCCCTGCCCTGCAGCCCAGCCTGGCTGCAGCCCTGGCCCCCCCTGCCCAGCCCCCTGCCCTGAGCAACTGGCTGGCTGCAGGCCTGCCTTACCCTGCCCAGCCCCCTGCCCTGCAGCCCAGCCTGGCTGCAGCCCTGGCCCCCCCTGCCCAGCCCCCTGCCCTGCAGCCCGGCCTAGCTGCAGCCCTGGCCCCCCCTGCCCAGCCCCCTGCCCTGAGCAACTGGCTGGCTGCAGGCCTGCCTTACCCTGCCCAGCCCCCTGCCCTGCAGCCCAGCCTGGCTGCAGCCCTGGCCCCCCCTGCCCAGCCCCCTGCCCTGCAGCCCAGTCTGGCTGCAGCCCTGGCCCCCCCTGCCCAGCCCCCTGCCCTGAGCAACTGGCTGGCTGCAGGCCTGCCTTACCCTACCCAGCCCCCTGCCCAGCCCCCTGCCCTGCAGCCCAGCCTGGCTGCAGCCCTGGCCCCCCCTGCCCAGCCCCCTGCCCTGAGCAACTGGCTGGCTGCAGGCCTGCCTTACCCTGCCCAGCCCCCTGCCCTGCAGCCCAGCCTGGCTGCAGCCCTGGCCCCCCCTGCCCAGCCCCCTGCCCTGCAGCCCAGCCTGGCTGCAGCCCTGGCCCCCCCTGCCCAGCCCCCTGCCCTGAGCAACTGGCTGGCTGCAGGCCTGCCTTACCCTGCCCAGCCCCCTGCCCTGCAGCCCAGCCTGGCTGCAGCCCTGGCCCCCCCTGCCCAGCCCCCTGCCCTGCAGCCCAGCCTGGCTGCAGCCCTGGCCCCCCCTGCCCAGCCCCCTGCCCTGCAGCCCAGCCTGGCTGCAGCCCTGGCCCCCCCTGCCCAGCCCCCTGCCCTGAGCAACTGGCTGGCTGCAGGCCTGCCTTACCCTGCCCAGCCCCCTGCCCTGCAGCCCAGCCTGGCTGCAGCCCTGGCCCCCCCTGCCCAGCCCCCTGCCCTGCAGCCCAGCCTAGCTGCAGCCCTGGCCCCCCCTGCCCAGCCCCCTGCCCTGAGCAACTGGCTGGCTGCAGGCCTGCCTTACCCTGCCCAGCCCCCTGCCCTGCAGCCCAGCCTGGCTGCAGCCCTGGCCCCCCCTGCCCAGCCCCCTGCCCTGCAGCCCAGCCTGGCTGCAGCCCTGGCCCCCCCTGCCCAGCCCCCTGCCCTGAGCAACTGGCTGGCTGCAGGCCTGCCTTACCCTGCCCAGCCCCCTGCCCTGCAGCCCAGCCTGGCTGCAGCCCTGGCCCCCCCTGCCCAGCCCCCTGCCCTGCAGCCCAGTCTGGCTGCAGCCCTGGCCCCCCCTGCCCAGCCCCCTGCCCTGAGCAACTGGCTGGCTGCAGGCCTGCCTTACCCTACCCAGCCCCCTGCCCAGCCCCCTGCCCTGCAGCCCAGCCTGGCTGCAGCCCTGGCCCCCCCTGCCCAGCCCCCTGCCCAGCTCCCTGCCCCGAGCAAAATGAGCAAGGGACACTACATGAGGACACTCTCATGCTTTGAGGACATAGAGTCCGAGTATGAGTATGGGCTACCTGGGGTTCGACCACCCTTGAAGGATCTCGAGGCAGAGCAGGGAAGGCCACACAGGGGCGGCGACAAGAACTACTCTGACCAGGTCGAGTACCTCAAGGACTGCGTCTTCACCATAAAGATGGTGAGGGAGTTGGAGGGTCTGACGGCCAAAGAGCTGCAGCAGCTTGCTGACAAGGACTTCAGGACTGCAGCTTCCCAGTCTCAGGGATCCAACAAGGCCAGGTTTCACAGGCGCTGGTCTGGGCTACGAAAGTGGCTGCAAGACAAGTACCCCAAGCACTACCAAGCTGCCAGGGAAATGAAGAAGAAGCCAGGCATGACAGCAGCAGAGGCCATGGCTCTGATGGACCGCCCAGTGGAGAGTGTCCCCACTCCTTTGCGGCTGTTAAAGAGGGGGCGACAGGAGCAGGGCCTCCACAGCCCCAATGCTCAGTCTGCCAAGAGGATCCTGTTTGGTGAGCTCCAGTGTGAGGAGCTGGGCTTGGATGTGGCAGCCTGTGCTGACACATTGATCACACAGCTCCAGCATCAGGCAGGTGCTGTTTGTGGCAGCAGTCAGGGTCAGGCCTACAAGCAGGTGGTGGGTGGGGTGCAAGAAGGTGTGCTGGTGCAGCTGGCTGCAGCCTTGTCCCTACCTATCAGCACTTCCAAGGGAGGCCAACAGGGCATGTGTGGGTATGCTCTCTATGGCGCAATGAAGAGGGCTGGGATGGAGGCACAGCACCCAGGGGTGGAGGCTGCTCAAATCACCAAGCTATTGGCATCAGCGTGGGCATGTGGGGGGGGGGCTATCCAGGGTGTGTACAACATGTATGCTGCCATTGCCAACAAGCTGGAGGGCAGGAAGTGAGCGACATGCCATCAGTCTGTGGATCAGCTGTTGATTGTGACTGGGTTGTTTGCATGGTTTACATGGATTGGTTGACAACGATACGGGGAAGGGCAGAGCTGCCGTTGAATGGCAGTGGACAAGTCTAAATAAGAAGCAGACACGTGTTGGAGACATCAAATGCAGACACTTGTTCCAGTTGCTTACAAATGGTGGATAAAATTGAAGAGGAAACACATGTAAGGGGCTGTCTATGCTTGACAGTCATGGTCAACACCATTGCCCAGCAGCCATACTGCTGCCATTACCTAGCCTTAAAGTTCCTATGTAGCAGTCCTGCCCAGCACCACAGCTGCTCTGCTCTATAGCACACCTGCTCCTGCCTGGCACCACAGCTGCTCCCGCCTGGCACCACAGCTGCTCCTGCCCAGCACCACAGCTGCTCCTGCCCAGCACCACAGCTGCTCCTGCCAGGCACCACAGCTGCTCCTGCCCAGCACCACAGCTGCTTCTGCCTGGCACCACAGCTGCTCCTGCCAGGCACCACAGCTGCTCCTGCCCAGCACCACAGCTGCTCCTGCCTGGCACCACAGCTGCTCCTGCCTGGCACCACAGCTGCTCTGCTCTATAGCACACCTGCTCCTGCCTGGCACCACAGCTGCTCTGCTCTATAGCACACCTGCTCCTGCCCAGCACCACAACTGCTCCTCTCTGTAGCACAGCTGCTCCTCTTTGTAGCACAGCTGCTCCTGCCTAGCACTAAGGGACTGCGTCAAGCAGTCAGTCAGCCTCTTTTCGTCGACCTCTTCGCGGACCTGCGGACCAGTCAACCAGTCAGCTCAAGACTAGCTTTCAGCTTCCCGCAATACTACACGCTCCATCCTCACTCGTCTTGCTGCGCAACTTGCTACACGACGCAACTTGCTACAGACTTCCCATGCGACACACCTTGGATTTTCGGCCCCGCTGTTTAGGGAGCTTCTCGACCCCGCGACCTCACCAGCCGCTTGGCCCACGCCTCTAGCCCGCAGCGTGCGGTTCCCGTGGCTTTCTGCGCTCACTCCCCTGCCCGCACTTTTTCGGCTTTTGCCCCCGCCGAAACCGTGGGGAGAACCAATATGATCAAGCCAGAGAATATGATGAAATATGATCAAGCTAAAACCGAACTAAAGTCAACTGCGCATCAACAACAAGCTATGGGCCCTGTTCTCAAGCTTCTAGAATCCCATTTGCTCTAAACCGCTGCACTTTTCGGCCGTGTGCAAAAATGGCTGGCGCGATGTGCCGTCTGACCCCACACGGTTCTCCTGCACATCTGTAGCTGCTTGGGGAGCGTCTCAGCAGCGCAAATGGCCGACCCGTGGCGACCCAACCGCCGAGCATTTCAAATTTGCTGACCCTTTTTGTTAAAGCAATAGCATGCAACCTTAGCATCGCACCACACACAGGTTGCTCCGGCCGCTGCAGTTGAGTAGCTTGACAACTTTGAGTAAGGAGCATGGAACCCGGACATGGCGTGTAGCCAATAACATTTTGCGCATGACCAAGGCTACAGAGATCGATTGCAATAGGATACAGAGAGCCTCATTGCCGTGGTCTCAAGCTCAATGGTTAACTGCGCAGAGAGTAGAGGAGTGTTGCGGCGGGGTAACTGCAACTGAGAGCGGTACTGGTTTGGAAGGCGTCAAACCCTCTTCACACTCGGGGTTCCCAGGTGGGTTAGTGAGGACATCTGCCACATTATCCTCTTGACTACGGACCCGGTCATATCCCATCTTTAAGCCATCATATTCAGTCATATGACCAATTCCTCAGCAAGTCATATGATCGGTCGCGCCCTACTAGGCGGACTAGGCTAACTACCATGTTTCTCCATGTTAAGGAATGTACCATGAGCGTCACCAACCAGCTCCAATCAAAGCCACCTATGCAATGCAGTAGTGCATGGCAGTATGTTTTCAGCGAGCAGTTCATGCAAGTGCACAGCCTCGTGCGGCCTCATGTGTCCATTCTATGGCATTCTCCTATAGCTTGTCATAGACCAGCACCATTCGGGCCAGCCACATTGCACATACCGCTGCTATCTACACAATAGATAGTAAGTGCAAGATGAGAGGAGGAAGAGTGAAAAGTGAAAAGAGTAAATTGAGAGGGTGCCGGCTGCTGAGCTAGCACCACACCTCACCCTCTGGCTCCCATGCTAACCCTTCTAAATGACTTGCACCTGCTTAAGCTATGTTGACCTGGTACCAACGGCCAGCCCACAAGCAGTACAGCTCCCCCTGCAGCCCGGCAAAGTACTGCGCTGGTGGGGTCCCTGCACCTGCCTTCGCCTCACCCACCCTCTGCTCAGCTTGCTGCTGCTGCTGGGGCTGGGCAGGGGGCCATGCCTGGTTGGGGCCCTTCTTGTGGGCGGCCTCCATGCCTGGGGAGGGCCCCACTGACCCGGGTGCACCTGCCCAGTGTGTGGGAGGCCCAGGCGCCGCCCAGCCTTGCGCCCAGGGGGGGAGTCCCACGCGGCCTGACCACTCCATGCCTGCCTGGCCGCTGCCTGCTGGCCAGGGCTGCGCAGCAAAGTGGGCTGGCCAGCATGCTGTCGGCCATGGGTTGGGCCAGGCGGGGTGGGGGGCAGGGGGGGGCCAGCTCTGCTGCCAGCCTGGAGGGCTCTGTTGGGGGTAGGGCTGGGGAGGGGCAGGGGCATAAGCATGGCTGTCGGGTGCCTGGGTCATGAAGAACAGTGGCTGGCCTGCAGGTCCATAGCCTGGTTGAGCTCCGGCAGTGGGGTGGCCTGGGGCTGTGGGCTGGGGACCGGGCACCCAGCTGCCGCTGGGCTGGAGCTGCTGGGGGGCAGCAAAGGGGGGCGGTAAGTAGGCAGTTGAGTATGCGTTGATGGGGTCAGGTTGTTGGATGGCGTGGGGGGGAGGAGGGGGGCCCCAGGCTGCCTGCCGCTCTGGCTGCTTCCACAGCCTCCGTGCCCGCTCCTGCTCCGTCTCCCACTGACGCACCCACTGTGGGGGCACGGGGTCAGCAGCAGCACAGGCACTGCAGTCGGTATCGGCCTCCTGCCAGGCAAGACAGGGATACAGTCTATGCCAAACAGCCGTGGCACAGCTGGGCAGGGGTGGGTCAGGGTGTGTGGTGTGATAATTCATCGCTCAGGGGATCAGACGTACTCAAGCAGCAAGCAGCTGCTGCGTTCACCCAAGGCCTACAAGAGCCCCTGCAGGGGTATACAGATCTTCACATAGCCAGTGAAGGAAGAAGGCGTGAGGTGTGACAAGGCCTTGGAGGTACTTGGAGGTGGCCTGGAGCCAGTCCAGCCACCCCAGGGGAGGAGGGGCGTGACAGTAACCCATACCCATGACTTAGAGAGCAGGACAGGGAGGGGGAGAGGGCAGCCAAGGAGGCTACCAGCTGCCGGCTGTAGCAGTGCAAAGCTGTAGCAGTAGCACCACTCACTGGGGGCTTGTTGCCTTCATCTGCAGCCAGCCTTTGCTCCTCTTGCCTCAGGGCCTCACGCTGCTGGCGCCTGGCCCTGTGGCGCGCCTCCCGCGTGCTCCTGCCGCTGCCAGGGGTGGCTTGCTGCTCCTGCCCTGGCCACGCCTTGCCCTGCACTGGTCTCCGCCTACCCGACGAAGGTGGTGTAGACAAGTTCTGCCCCTGCATCGTTGGCCCCTGCACCTGATGGTAGTGGGGGGCTAATGTCTGTGAGCTGGCAGTTTGAGGTGTGGCAGGCGACGTTTGATTCCGCTGTAGGTGCCGCTGCACAAGGCCAACCGGCGGCTGCTCGTGAGAGCAATTGTGGGGGGTGGTGGGCGCGGGGTCTTGCCTGCCATGGCATTCAGGTCGGGGTGGGGTGAGGGGGGAGCTGCAGTGTTGGGTGTGAGTGTTAGGAGGCAGGCGAGGGGGGCTGGGCAGTCTTGCATAGCTTGCTGCCCCAGCCCCTATGCTTGCATGGGCTGATTGCACGGGTTGTGCTTTGTGCAGTGCATGGCTGGCATCAGGGGGAAGAAGCTGGTGCGAAGTCGAGGGATCAGAAGAGGTGGCCTGGAGTGAGATGGTGCTGGGGGCAGCGCGGGATCGGCGGGCAGCGGTAGGAGGGGAGGGTCCAGAAGGGCATGAGGCACCGAGGGGTTTAAGGGCAGCAGGCAGGCTTGCATCTGCACAGTGCAGCAGCGATGACCAACGCTGGGGAGGCAAAAAGGATATCCAGTGAAAGGAGGACGGTGCAGAATGTCAGCTGTGGATGCGCTGCCACTCCAGCTGGTGGTGGTGTTGCCAGGCAATGTGCATGATACAGGTAGTCGTGTATGAACTGGGCAGCTCATGGCAGGATGGTTGATGGCTTGGCCTTGCCCATCAGCAACTTGGGCGTGCATACAAGCGACCCGCTTCATGGAGGGATGCACATGCAAAGAGGTGCACACAACTGCAGGTTGCACATCACATGCATGAATGCCTGATGCATGGACCCATGCCACCTATACAAATCTGGACGTGGTTGCTCAAAACATACAAGCGACCCGCTTCATGGAAGGATGCACGTGCAAAGAGGTGCACAATACTGCAGGATGCACATCACATGCATGCATGTATGCATGCATGCCTGATGCCTGGACCCATGCCAGCTATACAAATCTGGACGTGGCCATTCAAAACATGCCCCATGCCTCCATGAGGGCCAACTCTATAGCCATGGGGCCCCATGCCAGCACACATGCAGTGGTGTTCACATGGCATAGCCCCACCTGGTCTGGCCCCCGCCTCCGTGGCAGTGGCCACAGTAGCTCTGTCCGAGGGGGGTCCCAGGCTTTGCCTCCGCCAAGCGTTAGGCGAAGGCGTGGCCCTGCCCCCTGGCTGCAAGCCGCTGGCTGTGTGGAGGGCCCCCCCTGGGGGCCGGGGGCTGAGGGGCAGGCCCGGGCCCAGGGTGTGGCGGCGGCCAGGTGGGTGCGTGGAGGGTGGCAGCGGCAGCCGGCTGGGCGGCGCCCTGGTGCTTGCGCTGGCTTCACCGCGCACACTGCACACACTCAGGTGGCAGGTGGGTGATGCACTGTGGGGCAGTCTGTGGCACGCTGTGTGGCAGCTGGCCGTCATCATGACCTGGGCAGGGACAGGCCCAAGAAAGGCAAGGACAGCGAGATCTCAGGGTGGAGGTACAAGCACCAGCTCCCTGCCTGCCTGCCTGCCTGCCTGGCTCGCGCTGCCTGGTTGCCCAGCAGCTCACTGCCCAGCTGCTCCCACCCACCCACCCACCCACCCACCCATGCCTTCCTGCTCAGACTCCCGCACCTGGTCAAACCTGTTTGGGCTGAAGCCGTGTCCTGCGAGGGCACCTGCCCCAGCTCCACTCTGGCCCCTGTAGCAGAAGCCCCTGCAGCCTCAAGGCGCTGGCATGCTAGCTCACCAGCCCCCACTGCATGACTTGCTGCCACAGGTGCTGCTGCCGGCTCCCCAGCCACTGGCACTGGCCTGCCTACCTCCACCGCTACCATCACTGCAGGTGCAACCGTTAAGCCAGTTCTTGGTGTTGGTGCAGGCACCGCCCACTCTGCTTGAGGCTGGGCCAGGTGGGGAGGGGCAGGGAGGGGTGCTGCTGTCGCCACCACTGCCGGGCGTGACACCCGGCGGGCTGGCCAGCAGCTGACAGTGCTGCTGTGCACTGCCTTGCCGGGCTTCTGCCTGTCTTGTTGACCCGTGGCCGCTGTTGTAGGCAGGGGCAGGGGCGGTCGTCCCCTGCCCCCTGGCCGCACCAGGCCCTGCCACAGGTCCCTATCTGGGTCCCACGCCTCCAAGCTGCTGCCCTGACTGCTGCCCGCAGTGCCGCTAGCACTGCCTGTCTGCAGGCCCTTGTCACCCAGGCTGCTGTGGCCCTGAACACTGCTGGGCCTGCCCTGCACATCCCCCTCACTGACCCTGCTGCTGTGGCTGTGGCTGTCCCCATCATCAAGGTGTTGGGCTGGTGGGAAAGGTGGGGGGAGTGAGGGTGGGTGTGAGATAGCAGGGGTGCTTGTGACTTGACTTGCCCAGCTATCCTCATCCACCTGGCCCTCCTGCCCCAGCTGCCATAACTTGCTGCCGTTGGGTCGCCCTCTGTCCTCCTTACGCTGCTGTGGCCCAGTGCCACCTGCTCCTGCCCGCCCAGGCACAGTCGCAGCCTGCCTCTTCCCAGACTCTGCCAACTGCTGCCCTGACCCTGACCCTGGCGCTGGCTCAGGGGTCAGGGTCACCCATGGGCCCAGCAGCTGACGAGGCAAGCCGGGCCAGACTGCAGCCAGCAGCAGCTCCCTGGAGGGCGCAAACCTGCGTGCCACATCCCTCCCAGCCTCCCTCAACACGCGCTCCACTCCGCCCAGCACCCCTGGCCCCTGGGCGCTGACTCCTGCTGCTGCTCCAGAGGCCCCTCCTGCTGAGGCTGAGGCCCTCACTCCTCCTGCCACAGTGCCTGTTGCGGCTGGAGCAGCCGCCCCTGGGGCCTGTCCCAGGCGGGTAGTGGGGGAGGAGGGGGAGCCGGCAGGGGGACCCTTGGGCAGCTGGGATGGGGGCGAGGCCCAGGCCCCTCGCAGCCCCCCAAGCAACCGCCCCTGGTCGGGTTTAACAGCACTGGCACTGGCTGCGGGTACTGCAGCTTCAGGCCTTGCAGCTGCCTGGCGAGAGGAGGCGCTTGCTCGGCTGAAGAGCCCCATCACGGAGGAGGTGTGCCCGCCTGTGTGTGCAGCCGTTGGGTTGGTGGTGCTGGGAGACGCAGCTGGGGTTGGGCAGTGGTGGATGACGATGAGCGCTGCCTCGTACAGCTGAAGGTGCAGCACCAGCAGGCTGGCAGTGAGGCCCGGGTGGGTGAAGCTGCTGAGGTCCAGGCTGTGGATGCGCTGCCACTCCACAGGGGAGGCCAGTGCAGGGCCTGCGGGTGGCAGTGTGAGCATGGGACAGCAGCAGCAGGTCCAGGCCATGCCAGATGAGGCTTTGTACGATGCATGACGGTGCAGCTGCAGCTGGCTCAGGTGCACTGTCAGGCAGGAACCTGCTGCACGGCCAAGCTTAACCTGCAGAACCAGCTGTAAGCAGCCCTGATCTCATTGCCTGCTGGGTGCAAGGCTGCATATCTGTGCAGCACCAGCGCATTTAGACGGCTCTCATGGGGCAAGTGGGAGGGACAGCAGCATGAGCTGACCCAACACCACAAGGAAGGGTAGGTTGCAGATGGCTGAGTGCAGCAGCGTCGGCGCACCTTCCATGCCAGCGGAGTGCTGCTGCTGCTGCTGCTGTGCCTGGCTGCTGTCTGCCACATGGCGCACCTCCCGCAGCAAGTGCACCCACAGAGCGCTCCTGGGGTCAACCAGCTGGTCGCGCACCGTTTCTGCCATTCCGGCTGCCTCCCCCACCCCTCCCCCTCCCCCCAGGACGCCATTGCTCCCCTTTGGCACCAGCTGGCCCAGCCCCTGCCCCTGCCCCTGCGCTTGCACTTTGCCTCCAGCCGCCCGCCCAACATGCACCATGCTGCTGCCGTCCCCTCTGCGCCCCTGCTGACGCTGCTGCAGGCCGCTGCCCCCGTCCTGGCTGTTGGTGGCAGTGAAGGGGTTGATGGCAGCGGCAATGTTGGTCCGCAGGGACAGCAGGCGCTGCAGGGCCTGCAGGGGGCGCGGGGCTGCAGGGGGGCTGCCTTCATTAGGAGTGCTGCTGGACCCTGGGGGGGTGCCCATGGGGGGAGGGTGGCCGGCTGGGGGGGGCCTGCCAGGGCCCAGGTCAGAGTGCAGGGGGGGTGAGCAGGCGCTGGGTCCCCAGTGGTTCAGCAGAACCTGAGATGCAGGCCACAGGCAGCAGGTGGCAGCAACAGGGCAAGGGGGGGTTGGCCTTTTGTTGACTTCAGGGGGGCAGGTGCCGATCCCTTTATGGCCAACACTGTGGGACGTAACCCCCTGGGCATTCTTTGAGTCCAGCTGGTTGTGTCAGCCAGTGGCTGTCAGCAATGGCTGTCAGCCAATGGTCAGCCAGTGTGTGAGCCGAGGGGGAATAACGTCGCTGCTGGGCTGCTGGTGTGGTTGCTGGTCGAGTAACATCCACTAACTTAATTAACTAACTTAATTAACTAGCACTGATGTGGATGCACTCCCTTGGCCCATCACTCTCCGCACTGGTGTGGTTGCTGGTCGAGGCTGGTCAGGTTGCCCTACAGCGTCAGTCGGACCTGATGGAGAACAACGCCAGAATGCTGAGGGGAACAATGTCGCTGGTGGTGTGATGCATGCTGGTTGGCCCTGCAGCAGGCTGCCGCCGTCCTGTGAACCCGCAGCACCCTGGATGTCTGCAGCAGGTTGTGCCGTGTTGGTGGTGCTGCACAGGGGACTGCAGCTGCCTGGGGTGCAGGGACATGAGACCACGCACCTCACCCGCCCCTGTCAGGTCCACGAGGTGGGATGACATGTAATGGGGGACCTGCAGGTGGGTCACAAGGCGCATCATGCAAGGCACGTGCAGCATCTCCCACCGCAACAGGAGGGGGGCATGCTCCCTGGCAAGTGCAAGTGGGTGAGCTGTGCTGAACCTCACCTCATCCTTCATCTGGTCTTGGCTGCTACAAACAGATGATGATAGTAAGTTGGGGAAGGACACACTCCCTGTGGAAACCGTATGAGTGCAAACCCTACTCATGCAAGGCACAGCGCTTGCCAGGCATAAGCCGGTTCAATCTGTCTATGGCAGGCTGGCAGGCTGGCTCTCATCAAGGGTGCAACCGAGGATGCTTCAACTTGATTGGAGTAGCTGAGTGAGATCACCCACAGTCGAACATGTTGTTCCGTGTTTGTTGTCTAGCTATGTTTGTCTGTCAATGGCTATCTCCTTGCTTTGCACTCATGTACAACATGTTATGCTTCAGGGCGGCCTCTGGCCCCTCTGCCCCTTGGCCCCGGCTGCTCACCTGGCTCAGCAGCTGGAAGGCGGTGGCGCAGGGGGAGGCTGATGCCAGCGTGTCCACCAGGTACTCATGCAGGCGGGCGTGGGAGCCATTGGCAGCCAGCCATTGCTGCATGCCAGCCACACGCCTGCCTTCCAGACCGCCTGCCTTGTCGGCCAGCTTTAGGTTTTCCTGTGTGCAGGGGGCAGCAAGGCAAGGTGTGCAAGAGGGGCTACTCTCTGGTGCAGCAGCTCTGATGCTGCCAGGTCTGCACTGCAGCACATTAGAGATACGCCACAGCCACTGGCGCGCATGGCGCCCCTGAGGCTGGTGGTGCTCATACTGCATGGGATGCTGGCACTGTCATTGCTGTCACAGCAGCTGGAGCAGGCCGCATATATGGCCAGGGGACCGGCACTGCAATGCAGCGTTGACCATGCAGCGCATTAGGAAGAGCAAGAGGCACCAGGGAGCTGTGTTGGTGTTCTGGGCTGGCACAGTAGTGTGTGCCCCCCTACTTGAGCTGTCATCAGCTTACAATTAGTGCATGCAGGTCATGCCAACTCTAGACTACAGCCCTGTCACAGGGGTCATGTAATAGTGGTCATAAGGTATGGTGGTCGTAGGTGGTAAGGCAGCCCATGCCATGTGCACGGGAATGTAACTCCACACAGCCTCACAACATCATCCTGAGTGGTCCCGAGTGGTCCCTAGTAGCCGAACCAAATGGAGGCCCTAGTGAGGAACAAGGGGCTGACGAGGGCTGTGTTGAGTATTGAGTCTTACGTATCGGTTGCTTGACTTTGCGACTGTTCTTGACAGGCTGTGAGCTGTTGAGAATTGATTTAGGCACACCTGAAGCATGAGCAGCAGGTCTGGCTGGCCAGCTGAGTGCTGCACAGCTCGTTGTCGCCCTAGGCTGGCAATGTGCATCCCAAAGAGAAGCTTGATGGCATGGCTCAGCTCTCGTGCCTTAAGAAGGACCTGTGGCAGAAGGACCACATTGCATCTCAAAGTGCTGACAGTGGGTGGCAGGCAGAGTGACAACAGAGCTGTGGCTGCGTAGCAAGCAGTGCACCTCAGTTTCTGGGTAGCCACAACTGCAAATGATGGTCACAATGAAGTTGTCAGTGTCCGCTGTGGAAGCCGCCACAAAGCTGTCAGCCTCCAGATATGAGCTGTAGACAACAGAACGCAGCACCAGGAGAGCTACTTCTGCTTAGTGAAAAAAGTGCTCTAAACATGTCCTGCACACTGCACTGCAGATCAGTCCAAATGCTCCAGGAAAACTACCTGTCTTGAGCTTCCAAAGTGTTGTTGAAAATGTCTGATATGGTTTTGCAAAGCTGCTGAATCGGCAATGTCATTTCCGTGCGCCAACCACTCCACAGCAACGCGCCGACCTTGCTCATGACCATTGCCCCGTAGATGTCCATCTTTCCTGGTAGTGTCATACGTCTCCAGTTCCTAAGGCACCATCCCACCGACTAATGGTCGTCGTAGAGCCCCCCCGGGGAGGGGGGAAAGACGATGGGTCAACGCGGGTCAACGCGACCTGCAACGACCAACCGATTTGAACCTTCTGCCAAGAGTATGCTGGTAGCCAGGTAGCTGCATATCATGCCTTTGCTTGAGTCAAGGAGAGGATGACACAGAAGCATAACACAGAAGGGGTGTCAGCAGGCACGTCAGCAGGCAGCTGGGATTCTGAAGAGGTTCTGAAGGGCTAGCTGGGTGGCTCTTGGGCTAGTTGCCTGCACAGGGGACAGTCCCCTGCATATACAAAACATTATAGATCTAGCCATACCGTACTGTTGTTGTCCTCTCTAATCCCATGTAGACAGTGTTGTGAATCTTCAGATTTTCAGAAAAAATGAAAGTGTTTCATTGAAAAACTGAAAGAGTTTCATCGTCAGTGAAACTGAGCGGATGCCGCTGGTTCTCAGCCTATCCTTTCAAACGCGACTTGTTTGTAGGCCTGCACTGTTTAAAATGCAGAAATACTTAGGTTGCCAAAGGTCAGACATGCAAGCCATTTTAAAAGATGCAAGCCGTCCATGCTGTCCGTGGATCCGCCATCTGTGGCGTTTTCTGGCTTGCGCTTCTTCCGCTGTGGCTGTAGCGCGCTGGCGCCAACCAAGTTGATCACAGCACAGCCAATCACTCTGCAACACCCGATCTGCGATCTGACCGGGGGCAGCACCCGGCACTTTCAGATTTTCAGTGAAGACGTTCAGATTTTCAGATGAAAATTTTCATTGATAATCTGAATGAAAATCTGAAATTTTCACAACACTGCATGTAGACCCATATCTCTTGCCCAGCCCCCGCCTACTGCACCAGGCCCAGTGCTTCCAGCCCAGGCCCCACCATGGGGCAGGTGGCTGAACCGGGAGATGCCTTCACTTCCAACGCATTGGGGAGAGGATGCAGCGTCCCCTGGCGCCGGCCAGCAGGAAAACTTGGAGGCTCTATAAGTTATAGTATAACCCCTTGGCAAAGAGCACTAGCAAGGCAACAAGTGGGTGAAAGAACCGGATGCCCAAGGGCAGCCAGTGGTTGCACCGGGCTGCAGAGGACCGGCGGGGCATTGATGGCCGGGCCCGCAACAATGCATAGGGCCTAGTAGTCAGGTCCCACAAGGTCTCTTTGGCAAAATGTACCGTGAGCCATTTGATGCCGCGCTTACACAGCCTTGATCAGCGAGCCTTCCCGATATGCCTACTGCATCAAAGGGCCTGCACGGCCTGGACGCCCACCAACCCTTGCCAAGTGTCCAGCTGGCAAGGTTACTGTAGATGGATGCGGCGTTCTTTTTTAAGCGGGTGCTGGTAGGTACGGTACACAACAGAGCTAGCGCGAGGGCCGGCGGTTATGTCGGTTGACCAGGTGGCTCGCATCTCGCATCGGGCTGCCGCAGCTCACTCGCAACATGCCTAAGCGTTGCAATTGCCCTACTCCTCCACCACATCAAAGCATATACTACGAGCTGCAGGCAGCATGTCCGAAGGAATTGTTTTTTTCTGGTCTCTCCTTCGACGACATTATTGAGAGGGCTGATGAACGACGAGAGCTTCCTATGCTTTCTTATGCTTCCCTATGCTTCCCTTTGCTGTCCTATGCTTTCCGATCCTTCCTATTCTTACTACGCTTAGTGCGGGGTGCCATCGCTATCAATGGCCGCCAGTCTGCATCATTTGCGCCGCTGATGGACGCTGGTGGTAGCTTGGAGGAACCAGAACAATCTCTTACACTTTCGCAGCCTGGTAAGCGCGAGATGATGGGGTAATTTAGACATGAGCATGGGAGGTATGTCTGGGTGATCTATGGATGCTAATCCTAAGAATAACGCTACCAAAAGTGTAAGAGAATCTCGGGGCACACAGATTGCATCTCTACAGGAGGTCAGCACGGCGTTTGATGCACAACCTGCCTAGAAATAAGACTTCTACGCACCGTAATTCCAGGAGCTTCCCAAGCTGCGCAGCGCAGATGTTATACACTGCAGTAGCTTCTAATGGGAGCTATGAGCATACTTCAAAGTTATGGCGCAGAAACCAGACGGTTACGTAGCAGCAACAAGCAGCAAATCGATCTCAAAAATAGCACTGCAGATTTGCATGACGACACCCCATCCCGGTACGCCGACCGACCGACTAGTGGCCGCTCTACCTCGCTCGTTGCTGCGGCGTTATTGTATGCACGTGCACTACCGTTAGGGTGCAAGGAGTCACTGGTGCCAGGATACCGCGGAGGGGGCAAAGTTGACTTTAGCCCGTCCCTCGCAGGCCAAGCTGCGGAGCTGCACGCCGCAGCGGGGCGTCGCGGTTTGACCTCTTGGAGTTCAGTATACGCGACAAAAAGTGACGGTACATTTTATCGAGCCATTTTACCTGACCTTGTGGGACCTGACTAGTAGTTTCACACAGGCTGTCAGTCAGGTCCCACAAGGTCTGTTTGTCAAATTGTACCGTGAGCCATTTGATGCCGCGCTTACACAGCCTTGATCAGCGAGCCTTCCCGATATGCCTACTGCATCAAAGGGCCTGCACGGCCTGGGCGCCCACCACTGTCGACAAGTGTCCAGGTGGCAAGGTTAATGTATATGGATGCGGCGTTCTTTCTAACGCGGGTGCCAGTAGGTACGGTCTACAACAGCGCTTGCGCGAGGGCCGGCGGTTATGTTCGGTAACGGGGTGGCTCGCATCTCGCATCGGGCTGCCGCAGCTCGCTCGCAACATGCCTAAGCGTTGCAACGGCCCTCCTCCTCCACCACATCAAAGCATATACTATGAGCTGCAGGCAGCATGACCGAAGGAACTGTTTTTTTCTGGTCTCTCCTTGGACGACATTATTGAGAGGGCTGATGAATGCTGAGAGCTTCCTATGCTTTCTTAGGCTTTCCTAAGCTATCCTCAGCTATCCTCTGCTGTCCTATGCTTTCCTATCCTTCCTATTCTTACTACGCTGACTGCGTCGGCCCATCGCTAAAAATGGCCGCATCATATGTGCAGCTGATGAACGCTGGTGGTAGCTGGAAGGAACCTGAACAATCTCTACCTTCGTCGCAGCCTGATGAGCGCGAGATAATGGAGTAAATCAGACATGAGCATGGTAGGTATGTCTGGTGTATCTATGGGTCTCAATCCTAAGGATAACGCTATCGGGCAAGGTAGAGATGCTCGAGGCACACCTCTTGCATCTATGAAGGAGGTCAGCACGGCGTTCGATGCACTTCCTGCCTAGAAATAAGACTTCTACGCACCGTAATTCCAGGAGCTTCCCAAGCTGCGCAGGGCAGATGTAATACACTGCAATAGCTTCTAATGGGAGCTATGAGCATACTTCAAAGCTAGGGCGCAGAAACCAGACGGTTACGTAGCAGCAACAAGCAGCAAATCGATCTCAAAAATAGCACTGCAGATTTGCATGACGGCACCCCATCCCGGTACGCCGACCGACCGACTAGTGGCCGCTCTACCTCGCTCGTTGCTGCGGCGTTATTGTATGCACGTGCACTACCGTTAGGGTGCAAGGAGTCACTGGTGCCAGGATACCGCGGAGGGGGGCAAAGTTGACTTTAGCCCGTCCCTCGCAGGCCAAGCTGCGGAGCTGCACGCCGCAGCGGGGCGTCGCGGTTTGACCTCTTGGAGTTCAGTATACGCGACAAAAAGTGACGGTACATTTTTCCGAGCCATTTTACCTGACCTTGTGGGACCTGACTGTCAGCCTTACAAAGCATTAAGCTGTTAGTTTTGATGAGGTGTCCAGTGGTCTAGTGGAAAAGAGTGCCATTGATGTGGGGTTTGCAGTCATCAAGGGTGCGACAGAGGATGCTACAACATGTTTGTAGTGGCGTTTTCACGCGTTTAAAAACGTTAGCAGCCCCATCCTTAAAACGTTTAGTACGAGGCCCTTGCTGAACTAAGAGCCACACACCCAAAAAGTGCACCTCTGTTTACAGCCGCCGAAGCAACTAACAGCCACAAACCTAAAAAGCGCATCTCAGTTTACAGCCCCCTAAGCAACTAACAGCCACAAAAACCCCCCTTCTTTTACACGCAAGATTTCCGTCTTCGGAGAATGACATGAGGCTGATCTTGCGCGTCCCCTGTCCAGCTGATCCGCATCCCAGTTTTCTTGCTCCTCGCTGTCTTCTCCCTCACCACCTCTGGTGACATAGGCATGCTTTCCCAACGGACAAAGAGCAAGGGACAACGGACAAGGAGCAAGGGATACAACATGCACATGCAAAACAGTCATACACAACAGCGGACACCCCAAGCACATCCATAGCAACCAAGCATAGTGGGGGAGTTGCAGGTCAGCGGAACTTAACCGTGCAAACAAAATCAGGCAGAGGGAGGCAACCGTATGCACCGCAACCACAACCCTCCCCACCCCTTCCCTGCCCGCCAACTTCTGCACCCATTGCATTGTCATCCATCCCACCTACTCCAATGCGCCGTCACCGTCACCAGTAGCCGCCACTGTGCATAGCGTGCCATTAACTCCGTGCCCTACATAGAGCCTCCAAAGCGCCCAGCTCAAAACGCACGCGCACTTGGTTGTCTCCCTGCACATGGAGGACACCCAAAGCAACCAAGCACAGTGGGGGAGTTACACGTCAGCAGAGCATACCACAACCGTCTCCATTCCTTCCTTACCCGTCAACTCAAACACTCCTTGCATTGTCATCCATCCCCCCTAATTCAACACGCCATCACCGTCAGCACCAGCTACCACTGTGCCTAATGTGCCAAAGTGTGCCTAGTGTGCCAAAGTGTGCCTAGTGTGCCTAGTGTGCCAAAGCGCACACACATCATGATGTCTCTCTGCACCGCTTTATACACCACACCAAAACACACCGTAACCAAGTTAAACATTGGTGGAAGGGGTGGTAATGGCAACAACAGCTGTAACAACACATAAGATCTCTCGGCCTAGGAAACACGAGAAGCGAATGAAACCAATGGGGCGCACCTGAAAGCAAAGCAGCGGCTTGAGCTACTGCACTCAAAGGGTGAAAGCGTTGGCAAAATCATTAGCACGCAGGAATCACAGTCGGCAGATCCACGGCAGCAGGAACACGTACACCGACCAGAGATGGGCCTACAAGCAAGGGAAGCGATGAATGGGAAGCGAATGGCAAGCGAAAACACTGAAATCCGACTAGCAGTCCGAAACAACAACCTCCGACTACGCACCACAGGTTCAGCGCCATATGCAGCATGACCGGGGCACAAAGGGGCAAGGAAGGTGAAAGGCATAACTCCTCGATGTCGGAGGAAAACCATCGTCGCCATCACAGTTCTCTTCAACGCAGTCATAAGCAGGCGGGGTGAGAAGCAAGATAGAGCAAGATAGACTCGGACGGCGAACATATGACAATACGGAAGAGATGCGGGACGGTCAGCTTTACAAATGTCACACCAAATGTGAGAGACGGAGCCAGAGCGGCTCCGCCGCGCTAAATGAAGCTCGAACGCTTTGAAAACGCCACTACACTAGATAGCGACAAAACCGCTGCGTGCTAAAGGTTTAAACACGCTCGGCCTCGCACCGGTGCTAAACAGCTCTCGACCTCAGCCAGCGGCCGCGTCGCTACGCTCCGCGGCCGCTGGCTTCGGTCTCGAGCTGTTTAGCACCGGTGCTCGGCCTCGCGTGTTTAAACCCTTTAGCACTGGCGGTTTTGTCGTTATCTACTACGTAGTAGCTGAGTGAGATTACCCACAGTCAGGCCACCCCAACTAACAAAAAATGACAGGAAATGATAGGAAACCGACCCCTGGTAATCAAAACGACGCCGCGTCTCAGCCACGTGGTTTCTATTTATGTTTCGCCCATCCCTGGATAGAAGTCTCTGTCAGCTATGCGGTGCAGCTTGTAACACTAAATACTGTGCACTGTGCTTAGTGCTATGGCGGCTCGAATCTCCACATTCAAATCCATGCCAGTTTTGCTCATGCGGGCCTCGCCGCGACCGACCGCCCCGACCGACGTGGCCCAGTAGCCTCTGCAAACAGTCAGGGACAGTCGCCGCAGTCAAAACAATGCACATGGCACGTTAAACCGATGTAACGACGCCCCTCCACCCATGCTCGGAAGTATACAAGGCTGCTGCATTGCTTGACCGCTTCGTGAGTAGTACCTACTACCTGGCCACTCGGTAAGGCCACTCAAGGTGTGTAGGCCATTGCTACGTTACCTTGCTCGACATGTTGGGTCCGATCCCTCCCGCCCGCCCTCCGCTTGCGTGTCGAACTTGTGTCCAGCTCCGCCCTGACCCCCTGCTGCTCAGCAGGAGGGGTGGGCAGCCCAGTGGCGGCACCAGCACCAGCTGCCAGCTCCTGCCAGGGGGGGGCTGCAGGAGGGGTGGGCAGCAGTGATTCGTTTTTCAAAACGACCAAGCTGATGCTGGTCACGAAGGGTCCTGGACCATCAAATGGCTGGTTACGCGGTTGGTCACGACTGGTTACGAAAAATAGAAAATTCTCTTTAAACCATTAATTAGCAATTATATATTAGCAATTAAGGCAATATATACAAAAACATCACCATCTCCATCAAAGCATATGTCCATCATCATCATCACCAGTCCATCACCAGCCCACTCTTGACAGCCAGCTTACACACCATAGCGCCCCTTCTTGTTGGCAACATCCAGCCACACCCCAATCGCCTCGTGGTATGGGACATCTGACACACCATGTGTGACAGTGTGGAAGGCCCTGGCGCACACATTCAGGTGCTCTTCAATGAGCCTTTTGCGTGTGTCATCCTTGAGGTATGCCATGGCTGAGAACATGCGCTCCTCCTCCACTGAGCCTGGGAACATCACCATCGCAAGCTCTGCCAGCTTGCCATACTCAGAGATCTCCAAAGCTGTGATGGGCTGCTTGCTCAAACTCTGCCAAAGCTGGCTGATCCCCATGCCTGGGCTGTTTGCAGCATCACGCATGACTGCAACAAACTGGGACTGGGCATGCTTGCTAGCAGTAGAGCTGCTTTATAGCCTCAAGACGTTCAAGGAAGCCTGCCAGCCTGCCAGCCACAAAGCGGTGTCGCAGGTCTTGCACCACAGCTTGCGCTGCAGCTGTCAGCTTCTGCTTTGCAACTGCAATGTGGTGGAGCATGTCAGACTCTGGCACGGGGCCTGCCCGCCCCCGCCTGCCTTGCGTTGGTGCTACAGCTGATAGCTGGTGCAGAGTGTCAAGCCCCTCCTTTCCCCCCTCAAGTCCTTGACCACATAGCCATGGACACACATGACGGCACGGTTGTCCACAATGGTGGCCTCGTCCAAGCTGAGGGACAAGAATGTTGCTGACTGCATTACCTCCAAGTCATGCTTGCGCATGACTGAGTAAAGGGCCTCTGCAATCTGCCATGCGTTGTCGTCTTTCCAGTGCTTGGCTGCAATGGCTGGAGTCCTGGCGACTCTGAGGAGGTCGGGGGTGTGCTCAATGTCTGTCATGGGTCTGCCAAGCTTCAGCAGGTAAAACTCTGCTGCAAACTGCGTGACGGTAGCTGGATCTTCCATTTGCTCCTTGCGTTTTGCTGCAGCTGTGGTGAGCGCAGCCTTGAAGGCTTGCACTGCTGCTGAGCTCTTCTGTTTGGCTGCAAGGTTCTGCTTGTGTCTAGCGCTGTCCTCATGCTTCTGAATGGTATGCAGATGGCTGTTTAGGACTAAGTCGCAAGCGATACAGCGCAGGCGGTACAAGTTGCCTTGCAAGCCGAAATCTACAAGCCACATCTCGCGGCCTTCGAGCCATTCAGACTGGAATCTGTTCGTGGTGCCAGCGGGCCTATTGGCTTTCCAAACACCATCGCTGTGCCCCCGCCTTGCGCGTAACTCGGACATGGCACGAAGCCAACGCGGTTACGAAGCAACTCAGGCCAGCCAACGCAAGGGCCCGTTTGGTAACGAAAGCCGGGCCTTGAAAACCAGCTATTGGTTCCGATCGTTACGTATTACGCAAAAAACGAATCACTGGTGGGCAGCCCAGGGGCAGCACCAGCACCAGCTGCCTGCTGCTGCCAGGGGGGTGCAGCAGGAGGGGGGGGCAGGTCAGGGGCAGCACCAGCACCAACTGCCTGCTGCTGCCAGAGGGGTGCAGCAGGAGGGGGGGGCAGGTCAGTGGCAGCATTGAGAGGGGCTGGGAGGGGGTGGGAAGGGGTGGGCAGGGGTGGGAGGGGGTGGGAGGGGGTGGCGGGGGTGGGAGGGGCTGGGAAGGGGTGGGAAGGGGTGGGAGGGGGTGGGAAGGGTTGGCGGGGCAGTGAGGGGGCAGTGAGGGGGTGGGAGGGGGTGGGCGGGGGCTGGGAGGTGGTGGGGCTGCAAGGGGGTGCGAGGGGGCAGGGTCCAGGCGGGCGGAGTAGGCTAGTCAATTCTGCAAGGCAGAGTCGGGTCACGCCAAAGGGTGAGGTGGCGGGCCTGGTTGATGGATTGCCGTGCTTTCTATTCCAGCAGCTGTGTCGTAGAGTTGCGAACAGAGTAATGACTCGAAATTCTAATAAATCAGAGTGGTTAGCTCACAACATGCCGATTTGTGCAAGGGGGTCCCTTTCTCTGTGTGGCTGGCTAGAGAAACCTCTATCCATTCGCACCTCGCTGCAATGTCGAGTCATTACTAGCCCCACGATGGCCCTCCAACACCGCCTGCACCAACAAAAGGCTCGCGGAGCGAGCCTGGCGGGCTGTAATGTGATTGTACTTCTGGCTCGATAGCAGGCGCAGTTCTATCACTGATGCCGCTACATACCACTAGGACAATCGATAGGGAGCAGCTGAGGTGTGTCCGCGCTCGCTTGCGCCGGCATGGCCTCACTCGCAAGAGTTAACGCGGCGCTTGCCAGTAGATGCGCAATAAATCGCAGCTGCCATTGTGATGAACGCTATCGAAAACGGTTCAGTATTGAAAGAGTACTTGCATGAAGATTACCAACCCCATGTTGGGACATCCTGAGTCAGGATTCCTGACCCACAGTCCAACATGTTGTTCCTTGTTTAAGAAGTTTTGTTGAACTGGTAGGGTACATGCAGGCTGCCCCCCTGCCAGCAGTAGAGCAGGAGAAGCCACTGTGGGGACAACACTATGTCATATATGTGTAATGCACCCCACTTCCGCTGCACTCCGGTTGCCGGCACTCCGGTTCGATGGCGACCTGATGCACACCCCAACACAGCCACTCCGCTTGGATAATGTAACTAAATCCCTGAGATGCCCCCGAGGGGGAAACGAAAGCGCCCCGTCTCCCCCGCGCAGAGTGCAGCCGGTACGCCGCAGAGCTTGACGAAAGGGTACACCACCCCCCGAAGCTAACTGACGACGCGACACAGTGTGCACCACGTGACATTGCGACTCCGTGCATCAAATCCTGCCGTGCGTGTGCTGTGCCTTCCCGTGTCTGCAGGCGCCAGTGGTAGTGCCCAGGCCCCCCCCTATCCCCCAAACCAGGACCCCCTTGCCCCTCCCCCAGCCCAGCCCCCCCCCCCTTCCCCAGCCCAGGCCCCCCCTCCCCCTCCCCCAGCCCAGGCCCCCCCCGCCTCCCTGCAGCACCTGGCCCAGGACAACGACCCAGGCCCCCCCAGGGGGCAGGTGGCTGGACCGGGACACCAACGGGTGCCTGAACTTGCAGCGCATTGGGGAGAGCATGCAGCGCCCCATAGAGCTGTGCCAATGGGATGACCTTGAGGCTCTGCCTGCCATTGGCAAGGAGTACCAGCAGCGCTACAAGCGTGTCAATGACCGGCTGCCCAAGAGCAGGCAGTGGTTGCACCGGGCTGCAGAGTACCGGCGGGGTATTGTTGGCCGGGCCCGCAACAATGCATAGGCCCTAGTAGTTTTACACAGGCTGTCAGCCTTACAAAGCATAATGCTGTTAGTTTTGATGAGGAGCCCAGTGGTCTGTTGGGAAAGTGCCACCAGAGTGGGGTATGCAGTCATCAATGTAACGTGCGGGGACGCAACGTCAGATGACCTTTTGACACAAGCTCGAAGGCCGGTCCAGTCGAGGCGGTGACTTCCGACTAGGGTGTTGGGTTACAGCGGTGTGTTGCGAGAATGGCTAGAGCTTAGAACGGGGCTCCCTGGGATCGAACCAGTTGTCCTCACGAACGCAATGTCGCTAGTCTTTAACCTGCCAAATCTCACACTACACGTGTAACCCGCGTCCCGCGACGGCTCGCATTCACGAGACAGCCCAGACGACGCGAAGCGGCAATCTCTTCTTGAGGTGCGCACTTTACATTCCTCCCCCTCCAAAGGGGCTTCCGTTCCGCCACGGGTAAAACCACGTGACTCGCATTGCCTACAGCATGCTGATTTAGCTACTGGGCAACCCAAAGGGCGCACCAGGTCATAGCTTAGGGAGCGGTCAAAGACCATCGTGCCGACTAGACACAGGGAAACCATAACCACACAGGTAGCAGCTGACCAGAGGTACAAGCATGCTGAGAATGCCAAAGTCCAGCAGCATACCAGCATGCATGGCCTAGGACTTACTTCAGGTTGTGAGCTGCATTGTACTCAGCCAGGATCTTGTCACAGCCAACCAAGTTGGAACGTGGCTCCCAGGTGTTGTGGTCGGCATCATAGCCTTCCCACTGCACCAGGTACTCCTTGGCCTTTCCTGCATGCACATGTCTGTGGTCCAGCAGACGCTCAACATAGTACACAGGCTCCTCATCAAGCCACTCAACAGGCGGAGGCATGAAGCCCACATCAGTGCCAGTGTAGGGTTTGATGAGTGACACATGGAACACAGGGTGAAGACGTGACATGGAGGCAGGCAGCTGCAGGTTCACTGCAACCTGACCAACCAAGTCAAGCACCTTGAAGGGGCCCACAAAACGTGGCAGCAGCTTACGTGCTTTGCCTGGCTTCAACCTCATGTTCTTAGTGCTGAGCAGGACCATTTGACCCACCTTGTAATGCACATCTCGACGGTCCTGGTTGGCATAGGCAGCTTGACGTTGCTGAGCAGCCTGCATGCATAGCTTGGCCTTAGCCACAGCCTCCTGCCACCAAGTAGCATAGGACAGGCCTTCAGGGCACCGCCCCTTGTCAGGTAGAGAGTGTAGCATAGGGGTAATGGGGGACTGTCCGGTATTAACCAGGAACGGTGTAGACTTGATGGACTCTTGCCATGAGTTGTTCACAGCAAACTCAGCAAGTGACAGATAGTCAGGCCAATCAGCTTGGGTGGGAGAGATGTAATGACGTAGCATCTCTTCCAACACACGGTTGTACCTCTCAGTCTGGCCATCAGACTGAGGGTGATAGGAGGAAGACAGGGAACCTCTCATGCCCAGCAACTTCTGCACATGGTGCCAGAAAGTGTTGTGGAAATGGGGCCCACGGTCAGAGACCATGTCTTTTGGCAGGCCATGCAGTTTGAAGACATTGTCAACAAACAGACGGGCAAAGCCCTTGGCATTCATGCTCTCCTTGCAGGGCACAAAGTGCACCATTTTACTGAGCCTGTCAACAAAGACACAGATGGCATCAAACCCATGTGAAGCAGATGGCAGCTTGGTGATCAGGTCCATTGACACTGACTCCCAACGGTAATCTGGAATGGACAGTGGGTTGAGTAAGCCACCAGGCTTCAGTGTGGAGGACTTGTCACGCTGGCAGGCATCACAGGTAGTGACATAGTGCCTGACATCAGCACGCATGGTGTCCCAGTAGAACACTCGTGACAGCCTCTCAAGGGTTTTGGTTATACCCACATGACCAGCATAGGCAGCATCATGCATTTCATGCAGAATGTACTCACGCAGTTCAGGGTCATTGGGAACCATCACTGTGCCCTTGCCAGTGCGCCGCCACAGGCCATGGTCGTCCATGTACATGCCAGACAGATCAGCTTCAGCAGTAAACGCAGGGTCAAGCCGGTAACCATCACTCACGATAAATAAGGCCGACGCGGGGGCCTTTTTTGCATCGGATGGACTTTCTGCTCCGATAGAACGATAGAGCGTTGAGTTTAAGGGGGACCTCGCTCTTGAATGAAGTCCTAACTCGCAGCGGTTGCGAAGATACATCGATCCGCGCGCGAGGTACCCCCCCCTTTTTGGGAATCTGCACAGATGTTGGTTAAATGAGCCCGGAATCTGTGCAGATGCATGCCGATGCCTTTAGGAAAAGCGACATCTGTGCAGATGCCGGTTATTAAATCTGTGCAGATGCTAATAAAGGCGACATCTGTGCAGATGTCGGTAATTAAATCTGTGCAGATGCACAAAAGGGCGACATCTGTGCAGATGCCGGTTATATTTTAAGGACGACATCTGTGCAGATGCTAATAAAGGCGCCATCTGCACAGATAAATACCTCGACATCTGCACAGATGCCAAGTAGTGCAGCTGTGCACATGAAGGCTACGCAAAGGCACCGCGAAGGAAGCAAAGTCACCGCGAAGGAATCAAGACTCTTCCATTATTCAACAATCTGTGTGATATCTGCATGAAGTTTTCGCAAAGGTGGCGTGAAGGAATCCAAGGAACCGCGAAGGAGCTTGGATTGCCCCATATAGCAGCAATGTACAGCCAGGAGCAGCCAACAAAAATCGTCGCCAAAAGGCTAGCCACGAGCCAGCCAGCCGCTTAGGCGACCAGATGCCATCAGGTTAAGCGATAGGATCAAGATATCACTCCTACAAATTAGTCCCTGCATTCTTCCCTGCACTTTTGGCCAACCTTGTCCGATCGGGCTGAAATTTTGATAGATGGTGTTTTGCAGAAAATAAAACATATTGTTTTTTGAGAAATATTTTCAAAAAACGATATGTTTTATTTTCTGCAAAACACCATCTGTCAAAATTGCAGCCCGATCGGACAAGGTTGGCCAAAGGTGCAGGGAAGAATGCAGGGACTAATTTGTAGGAGTGATAGCGACAGAAAACGGAAGGAGGCGTAGCGATGCAGCGACACAGCGATGCAAAGATGCGGCATAAGAAATGCATGAGGTGCAACTAGGACACATAGCTCGAAGCTTGTGAGACGGAGCGGAAGAGGAGTGGAGGAGCCCGGAGAGGCGGTCAGGAGCCATGCAACAAGTGCACATGAAACAAAGTTGGGTGCACCCACACAAACCCCACCCTAGCGAATGGTGAGTATTTTATCTTGCAGTCATGTGGCTCCAAGTACCTTGCCAGACTATTTGCCAACCACTGAATTGTTGCAGGTTCAATGGTCCCAACCTCCCCTTCCCTACACCCAGCCCAGCCCAGCCCAGCCCAGCCCAGCCCAGCCCAGCCCAGCCCAGCCCAGCCCAGCCCAGCCCAGCCCAGCCCAGCCCAGCCCAGCCCAGCCCAGCCCAGCCCAGCCCAGCCCAGCCCAGCCCAGCCCAGCCCAGCCCAGCCCAGCCCAGCCCAGCCCAGCCCAGCCCAGCCCAGCCCAGCCCAGCCCAGCCCAGCCCAGCCCAGCCCAGCCCAGCCCAGCCCAGCCCAGCCCAGCCCAGCCCAGCCCAGCCCAGCCCAGCCCAGCCCAGCCCAGCCCAGCCCAGCCCAGCCCAGCCCAACCCAACCCAGCCCAGCCCAGCCCAGCCCAGCCCAGCCCAGCCCAGCCCAGCCCAGCCCAGCCCAGCCCAGCCCAGCCCAGCCCTCCCCTCCCTCCCCCACCACCACCTCCTTCATCACCCTACCACAAGAAGCAGGTGCATGGAGCGCAGGAGCAGCCAGGAGCTGCAGCCATGGAGGCGCTGCCAGGTAGGTATAGAAGTGGCGCTAGCAAAGAGTGAGTGGCCAGCCCTTGCACATGGGTGGTCCGATGCCCAGCCTAACCGCAAAGATGCCCATTGTTTACTGCAGGTCCCACGGTCAGCCCTTCCCTCTTCCCCCCTTCCTCCTTCCCCCTTCCCCCTCCCCTCCCCTGTCCCACCACCTCCAAGCCTGGCACCCCACCTACCTCCCGCCTTTCCCACCCCCCGCCCCACGACACACGCTGCAGCCCTCTCCCTACCCTACCCTTGGCGTAGCAGCCCTCTCCCTACCCTACCCTTGGCGTAGCAGCCCTCTCCCTACCCTACCCTTGGCGTAGCAGCCCTCTCCCTACCCTACCCTTGGCGTAGCAATCTGGAGCGGGCAACACGGAGCGGACAGCTTGGAGTGGGATCCAGTAGTAGCAGCCCACCCAGCCCACCCTGGACATGCCATGCACACTCACCACAATGACCCTACCCATCCCTCTCCAAAGGGGACGATAGCTGGATGGTGGAGCACTTGCATGGTTGTCAGCCCGTGCTTGTTGCGCGACACGGCATAGGTGTGGTAGGTGGGAGTCAATGGTAGTGTGGTGTGTGAAGGATAGCGGGAGCACGTAAGTGGAGGCTATGAAGTTGCACCCCGTGTTATACATCACTAAGGAGAGGTGTAGCATCAACCTTGTTGTAGCGTCCATCCTCGTCATCTTGCCGCCTTGTTGTGATGTTGTTGTGTTGTCCTTGGTGTGGGGTGGGGTAGGGTGGGGTGATGGTGATGGTGATGGTGATGGTGATGGTGATGCATGTTTAACTTGAGTGTGGTGATGGTGATGGTGGTGTGTTGTGTTACCTTGTTGTTGTGTTGTGTCGTTGCTACCTTGTCACATCGTAGGGGTGTGTTGCGGTCATTGGGTGCATCAATGCATTTGCTTAGCATTTCCATATTCAGGTGTAGTGGAGTGATGGTGCATCGAGACATGTGCTTGCAAGTCCCGTAGCGAGGTGTTGCGGGATGTTTGAGTGTCAATGCATGTGTTTTGCGGGGGTGTAGCGAGGTGTTGCGGGGTGTTTGGTCGTCAATACATGTGTTTTGCGGGGGTGTAGCGAGGTGTTGCGGGGTGTTTGGTCGTCAATACATGTGTTTTGCGGGGGTGTTGCGGGGTGTTTGGGCGTCAATACATGTGTTTTGCGGGGGTGTAGCGAGGTGTTGCGGGGTGTTTGGTCGTCAATACATGTGTTTTGCGGGGGTGTTGCGAGGTGTTGCGGGGTGTTTGGTCGTCAATACATGTGTTTTGCGGGGGTGTTGCGGGGTGTTTGGGCGTCAATACATGTGTTTTGCGGGGGTGTAGCGAGGTGTTGCGGGGTGTTTGGTCGTCAATACATGTGTTTTGCGGGGGTGTTGCGGGGTGTTTGGGCGTCAATACATGTGTTTTGCGGGGGTGTAGCGAGGTCTTGCGGGGTGTTTGGGTGTCAATACATGTGTTTTGCGGGGGTGTTGCGAGGTGTTTGGGTGTCAATGCATGTGCTTTGCGGATGTAATAGTCGATGAAATAGTCGACATCTGTGCAGATGAAGCCACGACATCTGCACAGCCAAGCCGCGAATGTAATAGTCGACATCTGTGCAGATGCTACAGACAACATCTGCACAGCCAAGGCTCGAATGTAATAGTCGACATCTGCGCAGATGTCGTTGTTAGCAGCTGCACAGATGTCGGTCACGACATCTGCACAGCCAAGCATTGAATGTAATAGTCGACATCTGTGCAGATGTCGTTGTCAGCAGCTGCACAGATGTTGGTTGCGGTATACGACATCTGTGCAGATGTCGACTTTCCGCGGCTGCACAGATGTCGACATCGCCTGCATCTGTGCAGATGTCAACTATCAGCAGCTGTGCAGATAAGGGACAACCGACATCTGCACAGATAGCATGGGAAAGAAATTCGCGGTCCAACTACGTCGCAACGGATGCACGGATTCACGTAAGACTTATACCGTTCGAACGGCCTTCTACTCTAGTTTTCAAAGAGCTATGGTCGGTCCAATCGCGACCGGTCCTTGTTTATCATGAGTGATGGGCCAGGTGATCAGCCAGTTCCAATGGGTGGGCAGGAGCTGCAGGATAGTGCACTGAGGTGTCAGCAGCAGATGGGGCCTCAAGCTCAGGGAGCCTACTATGGTGAGCAGCAACAGGGTTATCAGACACTGTGGGCCGGGGGGCCAAAGCATCAACGGCAGTGGGGGCATTTGAGGGAGTACCCACAGGTGGAACCTGAGGCAGAGCCTGCGCCACACGCACTTCCCCCCTCTCCAAAGACTGTTTAGCTTGCCGCCGGGTGGTAACAACACACACCATGGCACAGTCCTGGGGTCCAGCAGGTATCCGGGACAGTGGGTCAGCAGGATTAGCATCACCTGGCAGGTACTGCAGGTCAAATGTAAACCGTGACAGGAACTCCATCCACCTAGCCTGACGTCTAGACAACACCTTCTGGGTGGGCAGAGCAGTCAAAGGCTTATGATCGGTGAAGAGTGTGAATGGTACACCCTCAAGGTAACACCTCCACTCCTTGCATGCAGTGATGAGGGCAAGAAGCTCTTGCTCACCAGTGGTGTAGTTACGCTCAGCAGAAGATAACTTCTTGCTGAGGTATGCAAGGGGGTAGCCATCTTGCATCAGGACTGCTCCTACTCCTTGGAGTGAGGCATCACAGTAGACCTGGAAGGGCTGGGTGTGATCAGGTAGACGTAGCATGGGGACCTGGGCAACAGCAGCTTTGAGGGAAGCAAAGGCTTTCAGCTCATCAGCAGGCCAATTGTGCCACAGAAATGAGTCACCAGCTTTGCCACACAGATCTGTGAGAGGTGCAGCTAGGACACTGAAATTATGCACAAATTTGCGCACAAAATTAGCAGCACCTAGGAATGACTGGAGCTGTTGCAGGGATTGAGGCACAGGCCAGGAAGAAATGCTCTTGATTTTCTCAGGGTCCACAGCAATAGCACCAGCAAAGATGACATGGCCAAGGAATTTCAGCGTGGAACGCATGAATTCACATTTGGACTGCTTGGCAAAGAGCTTGTTGAGCCTCAGGAGGTCAAAGACCTTTCTGAGATGCTTCAAATGCTCGTCCACAGATTTGGACATGACCAAGATGTCATCCAGGTACACCAGGGCACACTGGTTCAGGACTGGTGCAAAGGCATCATTCATGACACGCTGGAATGTAGCAGGTGCATTGCAGAGCCCAAATGACAGTACCTTGAACTGGTAGTGGCCGTCAGGGGTCCTGAAGGCCGTTTTGGGCACATCTTCAGGGGTGATCCTGATCTGGTTGTAACCTGCTTGAAGGTCTAGGGAAGAAAACACAGTGCAGCCTGACAGCTTATCAAACAAGTCATCAATCCTGGGCAGTGGATACTGATCCCTGATGGTGATCTTGTTGAGCTGACGGTAATCAAGGCACATGCATAACTCACCAGACTTCTTCTTGACAAACAGGATAGGAGCAGCAAAAGGACTGGAGCTTGGTTCTATCATGCCCTTGGCAAGTAGGTCCTGCACCTGCTTCTTCAGCTCAGCATGCTCATCCTGACTCATGCGGTATTGAGGTACCACAGAGGGTCGTGCATCAGGCACAAGGGGGATGGCATGGCCCACAGGACGCTCAGGTGGCAGAGATGTGATGGGTGCAAACACATCAGCATACTCATCCAGCAAAGCATTGAGTGCCTGGGACACACCTGGAGGTAGGTCAGGTTCAGCTGGAGCTGGATCAGGGGTACTTGAGTTGTCCACAGTGATCAGGGCCAGGACACCTGTGCCTCCTTTTCGTAACCACCTGGCAGCAACTTTTGCAGAAGCCAGAGGGGGTTTTGCACGTAGAGCATTGACCAGGAAAGAGGCAGGGTTGCTTACAGCAGACTGCCCTGGCCCAAGCACACCAGCAGAAGGACATGGCAGCACTACTGGCTCACCCTTGTCACATGCTAGACTGAGTGTCTTGTCCTGGTATGACATCACGGCCTCATGCTCATTCAACCAGTCATTCCCCAGCAGCACATCAAAGTCTGGCAAGAGGGAAGGCATGACATTGAGTTGGCAGGGTACAGTAACACCTGGCAATCTCAGCTCAGCCTTGACAAACTGGGAACAGCTCAACACAGTGTTGTTAGCAGCATGCCACTCTTGCATGTGCTTCAACATGTGGACAGGTACAGCATGTGCAGCAACAAATGATGCACTGACAAAGCTGTGGGTAGCACCAGTGTCACACAGGACACGTGCAGGATGCTCATTCAGGTGACCAGCAAAGGCAAAGTGCAGGGATTCCCCATCAGCATGTGCAGCAGTCAGCACATGAGCAGGTTCACACACAATGCATGCCTCAGAGTACTCAGCACAGTTTTGGTTTACTGGCTGAGCAAACTCCTATTTGCGCTGAAACTTCTGAAAGTGCTTCACCATGCCATTGGCCTCCATCCTGGCAGTCTGAGGGCGTCTACCCTGGTACTGCCTGGAGGGACCAGCATGGTCACCACCACGGTCAGGGCTGCGGTCACGCTTTGCAGCCTTGTAGGGGGCAGAGCCACCCTTCTTCAGGTCTTGCATCAGCTCCCAGGTACCAGCATCCTTCATGGCCTCTTCCTTGCTCATGCCAGAGGCCTTCCTCTTGCAATGCTTGGTCCAGTGGGACGACAGTCCACAGTGGTAGCAATAGCCACTGGCAGGAGGGGGACCCTCACTGTCAGCTGAGGGAGCAGCAGGACGCCCAGGAGGTGGACCAGGAAACCTGGCCAGGTTCTGCAGCCCACGTTGCACTTGGGCCACCTGGTGCACAGCAGCAACCGGGCGCCTTGAGGCAGGATGCACACCAGAGCCAGCAGCAGCCACAAGGGCCTTGTGGTTGGTGATGGCAGCCTTAATGGCTTCATCCAAAGTGGGGGCCACAAGGGCACGCAGATCCTTGGCAACAGGGCCACGCAGATCTGCTGACAGGCCACGCTGGAAGACATTCACAAGCATGGAATCTGTCATGCAGTCCTTGCCAGCCAAGGTGAGGGTGTTCCTGAAGTCAGTAATGTATGCTGACAGGGCAACATCATTAGTCATACGCAGGTGAGTTGAGTCAAGGAGCTTAGCACGTGCTGCATCAGCATCAGTGGTGAGGTCCTCTCCTACAAACTCAAGGAACTGCTGTGACAGGTAGGGCCATGTGGGGTAGCCAGAGTGGGTCAGGGCATATGAGTCCCTAACAGACTGGAACCACACATCCCTAGCCTTCCCTGACAGGAAAGAGGGCAGAGCAAGAGCAGGGTCCAGGCCATGTGCAACACAGTGTGCTTCAAGGTCTTCCAGGAATGACAGAGCACGGCGACCGGAGGTCGAACTGGCATCAGTCCACCGCTCAGTCACGGGCAACCCGCGACGTGAGTTGGAATCAGGACCAGCAACAGCAGTGGCATTGGCAGGCAGGGGCGCAGCAGTGGGGCGAACCCCAGCATACTTGTCCCGCACAGCAGCAAGTGTGCGAGGATTCGAAGTGCCGGGTGAACCCGAGGCAACATCTTTCTGCGCAACAGGCTGGTGCATTGCAGCAGTCAAGTGTTGGAGTGCGCGCAGAGCAGCAGCCAAAGGCCTGACTAGCTGCGACGCTACTTCGACTGGCCTCTTAGCTGGACTAGGGCTTGCTGACAGCAAAGCAGCATTAGCAGCACGCTTAGCAGCAAGAGGACTCACCAGCGAACCAGCTTGCTGGTTGTTGGCCTGCGCTGCGACCAGTTGCGCCTGGAGGGTGGCAATTTGCGCGTTGAGCTCGTCGACTGGAGTCGAAGTGCTGTCGAATTGGTCCAGGCCAAACTCGTCCAGGAGCTCTTCTTCTTCAGCCAACTGTTGGCCTCCTGCGGGAAGTGAAGCGGGCAACTCGCCCGGCTCCGGTGCTGCACCGAGTGCAGGACCCGTCTCCGCTGTAGCTGCAACAGCTGAAGCTGGAGGAAGGACGCCAGAGGCGCCATTGGTCTTATTCGCCGAAGCGACATTTTGGGTAGTTGAAGTCATGTTGACTGGACCGCGAGCTTAAATGCTCGGGGTCGGAAACCAGCTGTAATGTGCGGGGACGCAACGTCAGATGACCTTTTGACACAAGCTCGAAGGCCGGTCCAGTCGAGGCGGTGACTTCCGACTAGGGTGTTGGGTTACAGCGGTGTGTTGCGAGAATGGCTAGAGCTTAGAACGGGGCTCCCTGGGATCGAACCAGTTGTCCTCACGAACGCAATGTCGCTAGTCTTTAACCTGCCAAATCTCACACTACACGTGTAACCCGCGTCCCGCGACGGCTCGCATTCACGAGACAGCCCAGACGACGCGAAGCGGCAATCTCTTCCAGAGGTGCGCACTTTACAATCAAGGGTGCGACCGAGGATGCTACAACATGTTTGTAGTAGCTGAGTGATATTGCCCACAGTCCAACATGTTGTTCCTTGTTGAATGAGTGTTGTTGAACTTGTAGGGTACATGCCTCCAGTGTCGCATATGTAGTCACCAAGGGTGCGACTGGTGAAGCTAAAATCGGATTGCCGAACTGCAATCTAACTTTGAGTAAGATTACTCAGGCGTTCCCAACATGGGGTTGGCAATCTTCATGCAACTGCAGCCCACCTACTCAATCTTTTGATGTAACATTTGTTGCGTCTGCTGCGATGTGATATTGCGCGTTTAATGTAAGACTGGAATTGCCATCGGAGTCTTTCGATGCGGGCAGCCACATGTGACCCCGAATGTGTCCCAATCGCAGACCGTGCATTGCCCTAACAACATCAAGGCTGCAGCTTGTACGGCACAAGCGACAAACCGTGATCTGCAGGCTGAGGTGCAACGGTTGAGGGATGTGGAGCAGTCCCTTATGGACACAGTGGATGGGTTGCAGGGCGACCTAGGCGACCTGCAGGCAGCACACCAAAGCCTGCAGGGTGAGCACACGGCTTTGCAGCAGGTGGCATGCAGAGCGGCAGCTACCAATCACTCCCTACGGGCTGCTCGACACCGCCTCCAGGGTCAGGTGCATATCTACCGGAACAAACACCGCCCCCACCGCTCCCCACTCACCTTCAAGCAGAGGCAGCAGCTGCTTGTAACGGCGTAGCCGCTGCCTTTAATCTTACAGTGTGAGCGGCATGTCCACTTAGAAATGTCCAACGCAGTCTCTACTATCCACACTCTCGCACAGCAACTGAGCCCAGGTTTAGAACGGGACCCTCGGGAGTCGAACCCGAATGGTGAGCTGGTAGCAGCCCACCATTGACCTCCTCAGTCACTCTGCTAAAGTGTGGTTTACGGATACGCGTAAGCGCACCGTCACACTGCTGGTTTTGGAGCAACACCCCGTCTCAGTGGAGGTGTTGAGGCGGTGTGCAGAGGCTGGCTACGGAAGGCTGGACACCTGCAGGCACCACCCCTGAGCTGGCTGAGCCTGCTGGTGCACCCCCTCAGCAGCAGCAACAGCTGGCAGCGGCAAGCACGTCCCGTAAGCGTGGGGCACCTGCAGCTAACAAGTCGAGGGCAGCAAAGCAAGGTGAGACAACACCACGTACTGCACCTAGCACCTTGTTTAAGCGTAGTAGAGCAGCCGGTAATGCACTAGCGCCAGCAGCAGCTCCAAAAGCTCATAGTGGTATCCAGTCGTCACGACTGCCGTCGTCGCGTCCACATGCCAAAAGCAAAACATGTTCCGACTGCTGCTGCGTGTTGCAGGTGCCACTCACAACAGCGTGGCGAAGCGTGCTAGTGCGGCGCGCCTCGCATGTGGCGAAATCGCATGAATTCAAATGCTTATCTTTGGACAGGCACTGAGCACCGCTGAGAGCGAGATAGTTTTTGCTGCGTCTGCCATTTGTAGATATGACTCTCCTCTGTTCAAAGCACTGTTTACATATATTTATGACTGAGTGGCTGCGGAGATACGGGCTTCGTATCACAGGGGAGTGGTTTTCAGGTAGTTGGGAACGCCTGAGAAGGGGACCGTTCACGTCTCTGTGGATGTCAATTGTCAATGCCTGTTGTCAACAGTGTTGTGAAATGTGACAACTTGTCAATGCCAACGTCAATTGTCAATGTCAATTGACGGGACGGGTCAGGCGTTCCCAACATGGGGTTGGCAATCTTCATGCAACTGCGGCCCACCTACTCAATCTTTTGATGTAACGTTTGTTGCGTCTGCTGCGATGTGATATTGCGCGTTTAATGTAAGACTGGAATTGCCATCGGAGTCTTTCGATGCGGGCAGCCACATGTGACCCCGAATGTGTCCCAATCGCAGACCGTGGTTAGCTACACCGGTAAGCTACGTCCTTGGCTATCCGTTAGCGATGCACGACATGTCGGTGGCGCACACCACTGAAGTCCGGCAAACATGGCTGCGCGAGGTTCCTGATGGTGCAGGCCGCTTGGCGAGGATGTGAAGAAACTCGAAACTGTGTGTGGCAGCGCTGTATCGCTGTAATGGTGGGCGGCACAGTAAGGACTAGTCACCCCCTCCAGCTATGATCCGCTTTATGTTTTGCACCATTGAACAAACAGCCTGACCTCACACAGATTTTTTATAGCATACTCACTAACGCGTCCGTGGTACTATGCAACTCAATCATTGGGTTTGTATGTGACAAGTTATACCGCTTACAAGGTACACATGCTGATGGCTACAGCTATGGGAGCAGCTCAGCCCAGCACCCTCACCAACTGACATCTTCATTCCAACTCAAGAGAGCCCTGTGGGGAGGCCAGCAGCCCGGACTGCACCCTACAATGCTCACCACTGCTTGAGCACCGTCAGGTTGCATCTAGAGACAGGTGTCAGCCGCCGTGCCCTCTCCAAGTGCCGACAGTTCTTCGTCTCTGAGCAGTGCGTCCTCCCCAACCCTCACCGGCCAGGCAAGACATCCACAGTTGTGCGTCCCGTGAGCGTGGGGCACCTGCAGCTAACAAGTCGAGGGCAGCAAAGCAAGGTGAGACAACACCACGTACTGCACCTAGCACCTTGTTTAAGCGTAGTAGAGCAGCCGGTAATGCACTAGCGCCAGCAGCAGCTCCAAAAGCTCATAGTGGTATCCAGTCGTCACAACTGCCGTCGTCGCGTCCACATGCCAAAAGCAAAACATGTTCCGACTGCTGCTGCGTGTTGCAGGTGCCACTCACAACAGCGTGGCGAAGCGTGCTAGTGCGGCGCGCCCCGCATGTGGCGAAATCGCATGAATTCAAATGCTTATCTTTGGACAGGCACTGAGCACCGCTGAGAGCGAGATAGTTTTTGCTGCGTCTGCCATTTCGTAGATATGACTCTCCTCTGTTCAAAGCACTGTTTACATATATTTTTGACTGAGTGGCTGCGGAGATACGGGCTTCGTATCACAGGGGGGTGGTTTTCAGGTAGTTGGGAACGCCTGAGGACGGGTCAAGTGGCCTGCCAAGGGCAACCAAGGAGCTCAATGCAGCCAGGATAGACATAACAAAGATAAAACGGGAAGGTGGCAGTCACAAGCTGCGGGCAACAGGCACCAGTTGCGTGACGAATGTTGGACCACCAGTACACATGGCACACATGGAGCCAAATCTGGAGTTAGAAAATCTGGACAGAATTCCCGTGATCTTAAGTACCGTGTCTTGTGCTGACCACTTGAGGCCTCCCGTAACTGGGTGAAGAGATGTTTTTAACGGGTCCTAGTGCGCCCGGCTTGCGCAGCAGTCGAAGGACCTGTAGGTATGCGTTCTCTGGCAGCAACACAAGGATTGCTCGGCCCCAGCGGCAGTCTCGGCTGTTTGTCAGTGCGGTTGCGGAGATGGCTGCCCTCAGTACGGCTGAAATGCGGGGTGTGTTGCGCCTTGCCCTGGACGCCGTGTACTTTTCGGCGTGCACTGATGTCCGCTCGTCCTCATTGCAGAGATGAAGGCCGCAGCAGCGGATGCCAAAGGATATGATTCGGACCGAGGCGGACGGATGTCTCGCACCATCCCGCTGGCTGCCATCGTGGGGCAGGACCTGATTAAGCAGGCGCTGCTGCTGGGTGCTGTGGACACCAAGCTAGGTGGCATCGCCATTGCTGGTCGCCGCGGCACAGCAAAGTCCGTCATGGCTAGAGGACTTGCAGGCTTGATGCCTCCCATTGAGGTGGTGGACGGCAGCTTCTGCAATGCAGACCCGGACGACCCCAGGTCTTGGGAGGTACGCTTCTGTCACCTGAGTTTAGCCACATGTCCCTCCATCAGCCCAACCCATCTCCGTCCCCAAGCCCCAGGAGGGCGGGAGATGAATGAGTCGTAGCATAGCAGTGCAGCAACACCGTAGCAGCATGTGCAGTTGTGGAAGGATGGCATGGGAGAGCTGCTGGGTGTTCAGCAGACATGCCGCACTGCAGGTCCAGCTGTAGCAGTGAGAGCAGTGGGCCCCAGTCAGTGGCCCCAGCCAGCACAGGTGGTGCAGCCCCGCCTGAAGGTGCTGTGCCTGACACGGCTAGGTCTGGCGCTGTCAGGTTCAACACCAGCAAGACGAGCAAGGCTCACATCTGGCATGCAGCTTGAAGCCAGTCTAGCCACCTGCATTTAATCACCAGCGGTGACTGGCAGGCTGCTGACACTGCCGGCACCGTCCGCTGGGACAACATAGCAAGGTGTAGGAGGCAGGCGGAACATAGGGTGCAGGCTGAGGGCGTAGTGCCCCGCTCTGCAGCAGGTGTACAGCCCTGGCCCCTGATGCAGCACCTCCCCTAGCATCAGCTCTATAGGCAGCACCAGGTCTGGCAGTAGTGAGGACAAGCAGCAGCCTGGCTGACATGAGCCTTGACCACAATGGGGGTGCTGGCTGGCCAGGGGCCAAAACCCCTAATCCCTGGGTGCTGGCTGGCAAGAGGCCACAGGCGCCAGGGGGTCCCATAAGGCCGGGGAGCAGGGCGGGCAGGGGCCCTTCGCAGCAGCAGCAGACACAGCCCCTACATACACACCATACCCATGAAAAGCTCTATGGATGTGGCTGGCTTGGCTGGCTCTGTCAACATAGGGTGCGCTCGGTGCCCCTACCCTGGCCTCTGCCACCACCGCACTGACATTTAGCACCGCCAGCTGCCACCAACACAGCACAGACTGTCTCCAGCAGTGCTGGCATCATGCATCACAGCGCCGGCTCTCTCTCTGTCCCAATCAAACCAACCCTAGCCAAGCGCCCCTGAACCAGCAGGCGGGTGGGCGGGCGGCCAGATTTGCCTGCTCCTTCTCTGTCCCAAACTATGCAAGCCTAGCCAAGCGCCCCTGCACTCCCTTGGCCCATCACCCTCCGCCCTGATGTGGATGCACCTCAAGGTCACCCAAGGCCTCCGGGCCCTCATGCCCCCCATCCCCATCCCCGTTCCCATCCCTGATGTGGAATTCAGTCAGAGTAGGTCAGGGCCAAGTTGAGCCACCCAGCCACGTCAAGGGCCTCTGGCCTGGATCACAGCAAATGGGACAACCTCCCCCCCAACCTCCCCCCTCCTGCCATCAGGTGGCCTGCCCTGCCCTGCCTGTTGCCTGCAGGATGGTCTGGCCGCCAAGCTGGCTGTGAGCGGTGGGGAGGTGCCCCGCAGGCTGCGCGATGCGCCCTTTGTGCAGATCCCCCTGGGCGTCACTGAGGACAGGCTGGTGGGCACGGTGGACATTGAGGCCTCCATGAAGGTGCGGAGCAGGGCCAGGGGACAGGGGGCAAGGGCCAGATGGCCCGGGGCAGGGCCCCAGGGGCAGTGTGTGCGTGCTGCAGTGCTGGTGTCCGCTGCTGATGGTTCAAATGTTGCAGGCAGTCAACAGTGGAGAAGTCCAGCAGCGTGGTGAAGCACAAAACAGACAAATGGGCAGATACCAGAAACCTTCTGACTAGGTCCTCCTTGCTGCCCCTGGGGCAGGGCCAGGGGTGAGGGGCAGCGTGGGCTCGTGACACCGTGGGCTCGTGACACCTCTGTCATGGGTAGCGATGAGCCTTAGGCTAGGGGAGGAGACGGGAGGGGAGGGTGTGATGACTAAGAGCAGGAGGAGGGGCAGGGCCAAGGTCCTGCTCAATGCATTGAGCGGTTCATCCTGGGTCAGGGCCAGGGGTTAGAGTCAGCATTGGCCCGTGTCTTGGAGGCTGCTGGTCAGGGCTGCTGGCCCCCTTGGCGGCCTGCAGGAGGGCAAGACCGTGTTCCAGCCCGGCCTGTTGGCAGAGGCGCACCGTGGCATCCTGTACGTTGACGAGATCAACCTGCTGGATGATGGCATTGCCAACCTGCTGCTGTCCATCCTGTCGGATGGGGTCAACGTGGTGGAGCGGGAAGGCATCAGCATCAGCCACCCGTGAGTGGTCCCAGGGGCAGGGGCAGGGCCAAGAGGGGTAGGGCCAAGGGCGGGGCAGGTGGGGGACCGGGGCAGGGGTGGGAGGCAGGGTCAGGGGCCAGGGGGGAAAGCAGGGGCAGCGGCAGGGGTTAAAAGCAGGGGCAGTGCTGTGATGTAGTGGCAGTGTGAAAGTGGAACTGAGCAATATGCCACAGCCAAGGGGTAGTAGGGAGGTTGAGAGCGCTGGGGGCTGCTGGTCCTGGTCCTGCCCCACCCTCTGTGCAGCTGCCTCCTCCTTGGCTCCCCTCCCCTGTCAACCCTGACTGGCCTCCCCCCTACTTGCTCCCCCTGCTGCTCCTCGCCCCTCCCACCCGCTCCAGGTGCAAGCCTCTGCTGATTGCCACCTACAACCCTGAGGAGGGGCCGCTGCGGGAGCACCTGCTGGACCGCATCGCCATCACCCTGTCTGCGGATGTGCCCGACACCTTCACTGAGCGCGTGGAGGCAATTGACGCCGCCATGCGCTTCCAGGACCAGGGGCAGCTGGTGCTGCAGGAGACCAGCGAGCTCACAGATGCACTCAGGACGTCGGTGAGCAGTGGGGCGGGTGGCTCCTAGGGGTGGGGCCAGGGGGGCCTAGGCCTACACTCCTCCCCTCTCCTCCCATCCTTCCCTCCCCACCTCTCCTCCTCCCCTCCTTCCCTCCCCACCTCTCCTCCTCCCCTCCTTCCCTCTCTACCTCTCCTCCTCCCCTTCCCACCTCTCCACTCCACTCCACCTCCCCTCCTCCCCTCTTCACCTCTCCACCTCTCCTCCCCCCCTCCCCTCCTTCCCTCTCCTCCCCTCCTTCCCTCAAACCTCTGTTGCCCCGACCCCAGGTCATCCTTGCGCGTGAGTACCTGAAGGAGGTGGTGGTGGCGCCAGAGCAGGTGGCCTACCTGGTGGAGGAGGCCAGGCGGGGCGGGGTCATGGGACACCGGGCAGAGCTGTACGCCGTCAAGGTGGGGCTGGAGAGGGGAGGGGAAGCTGACAGGGCTTCCAGGTGCGGTGTTGAAGCGCAGCACAAGGGCAGCAGGGCGATGCTGGCAGCATGCTGTGACACTAGCATGCTGGAGGGGAGGTCAGGCGAGGTGAGGCGAGGTACGGTACGGTACGGCCGGTGGCATGCTCTCCCCCTATTGAGAGGGGGTGAGGCAAGGCGGGCTGTCCAGGTCTTGCTGCCTGCTGGGGTTGGGGTAAAGCAGGGAGGTTACAATGGCAGCCAGTGCAGCCAATGCATGGAAGGCAGTTTCTGGACTTGTTGTGATGGAGGAGCCTGGAGGAATGGACAGTGTAGTCGACATTGCCACTCTGCCAAAAAAGATGTAGAAATCAGTATCAGAATCCACATTGGCATGCAGCTGATGCCGCTCTGACACATCTGCCGGCACAGCCCCTGCCGCCAACCCCACAGGCAAGGCCAGCATAGGCTACGTATGGATCAGTACCAGGATGCATCTGCCTGCACAGCACTGGCACCCCACCCACCCCCCACCCCCGCACCCCCCATCACTGCCCTGCCCCCCCACCCCTTGTCAGGCAGCCATGGCCAGTGCTGCGCTGGAGGGGAGGGAGAAGGTGAACAAGGACGACCTGAAGCAGGCGGTGCGGCTGGTCATCCTGCCACGCTGCACCCTGAAGGATCAGCCGCCAGAGGATGAGCAGCCGCCGCCCCCCCCGCCTCCCCCCCCACCCCCTTCCCCCCCTCAAGACCAGCAGCAGGTGGGGCCCGTCAGCAGGCAATGCTAGACCCGTGGTGGGGGAGAGGGGGGGGGGGGGGAAGGCAGAATGGAGGTGGTTAGTTAGTTGGCAATGAGGGGTGTGGGTGAAGGGGCAAAGTTCTAGGGAGGAGGGAGTCTCTTCCCTTGCTGCCTACTTTGCACTGTATGCTACCTTGGGGCTGTATACGGAGAGGGTGGCAGCAGGATGGTAGAGTGGAATGGGGCTTTGCCATCAATGACTTGAAAAGGCCCCGACTGACCTGACCCGACCCGACCCAACCTGACCCGACCCGACCCGACCTGACCTGACCCGACCCGACCCGACCCGACCCGACCTGGCTTGACTTCAGGAAGAGGAGGAGAAGGAGGAGGAGAAGGAGGAGAAGGAGGAGGAGAACAAGGAGGAGGAGCAGCCAGAGATCCCCCAAGAGTTCATGTTTGAGAGTGAGGGAGTGATCCTTGACCCGCGCATCCTCATGTTCGCACAGATGCAGCAGCGGGCGCAGGGCCGGTCAGGGCGTGCCAAAACCCTCATCTTCTCCGACGACCGTGGCCGATACATCAAGCCCATGATCCCTAAGGGTGACGTGCGACGCTTAGCAGTGGACGCCACACTGAGGGCGGCAGCACCCTACCAGCGGGTGAGCGGCTAGGGCTGGGGGCGCGAGGGGCCCTGGGTAGAACCGGGGGGGGGTCTGGGGGGAGCCTGGGAGGGGCCTGGGGGGGGGCCTGGGGGGGCCTGGGGGGGCCTGGGAAGCGTAGGTCTGGGGTGGCCTGGGGGTGCCTGGGAGGAGTAGGTCTCGGGGCGGGAGGTGAGGAGCGTGAGGCATAGGGCAACAGGCCCGCCGGTCAGCTGCCTCTCATCAGGGGATAGCAGCGAGGTGGCGCACCCTCACGCCTTGTATGTAAGGCTCGGCGCCAATGAGGCTGAGCCGTGAACGTCCTGGGTGGACTGGCGGCGGCCAAGTCAGCTGGCCTGCACTACACCATGCACCATGGCTGGCCCTGCTTGCCGCTGCTGCTGCGGCTAGGACCATTGACATTTCTTCTGCCCCCTTCAGCCTCGCTGTTTTGCAACGCTGCTGTACCTTAACCGCTGCTGCCCCTCCCCTGCTGCTGCCCCCCCCCCCCCCCACCCCTGCAGCTGCGGCGCAACCAAGCAGTGTCGGATGGCAAGGTGCCCCGGAGGGTGTATGTTGAGAAGGGGGACATGCGCTCAAAGAAGCTGGCCCGCAAAGCCGGCGCCCTGGTCATGTTTGTGGTGGATGCCAGCGGCAGCATGGCCCTGAATCGCATGAGCGCGGCCAAGGGCGCATGCATGCGTCTCCTTGCAGAGTCTTATACATCACGTGACCAGGTAAGCAAGTCAGCAAGCAAGAAAGCAAGCAAGTAGGGAAAGTTATGGGCGGGGGCAGCACAGGGTGACGATGGGCAATGAAGTGTGACCCTGGTGGGGCCCAGTGGTATTTTGAATTTCCAGGCAAAAAGTCATGCCCTGGCATTAGAGAGGGCAGGGCTGGGTAGAGGTAGGGTGGAGTCAGGGACAGCGCACAGCGTGGGTGATGACAGCGGATGTCCCCGCTGCTGTCCACTGCTGCCTGGCTGCTCCCGTTGACGTAAGTGGATATGGTGTGCTGCCCATCCCTAGGTTTGCCTCATTCCCTTCTACGGGGAGAAGGCTGAGGTGCTGCTGCCACCGTCAAAGTCAATCGCCATGGCGCGCAAGCGGCTAGACCAGCTGCCCTGTGGTGGAGGCTCACCGCTGGCACATGGCCTGTCTACCGCTGCGCGCCTGGGTATCCAGGTAAGCCGCTGGGTAGGGGTGACATGGGGTGGGGCCAGGGCCGGGCTCCTGACCCAGCATGGCAGACAAGACACCTCCCTGATGCTGTTGCCTGGGTGCCTTGTCTGTGGTGGGTCAATTGTGTGACACTGAGCCTATTGAGGCGACAGCCTGCCTCCAGCTACTGAGTGCAGTGCTCTGTTCCTCAGTGGCTGCCATGCACTTTGCATGCCTGCTCAGCAATTCTCCTGAGTGCTGGCAGGACGGCTGGCCAGTCGGCCTGCCATGGCCACCCACCTACCCGGTTGTTAACAAGCTTGGGTTGCTGTCTGCTACCTCCTCATGCAGGCCCAGTCAGGTGGGGATGTGGGGCGGGTTATGGTGGTGCTCATCACTGATGGCCGCGCCAACATCAGCCTGGGCAGGTCTAATGAGGACCCTGATTGCATTGGACCGGACGCAAAGAAGCCTGGCGCTGAGCAGCTCAAAGTGAGTACACAGAGCACACAGCCTGGCTACTGGCTGCGGGATATACTCCTTACACCACACTATGCCAAACCATGCCACACCCATTAATGCTATCGCAGGATGAGGTGCGAGACATGGCGAAGAAGGTATATGCAGCAGGGTTGCAGCTGTTGGTCATTGACACCGAGAACAAGTTCGTGTCAACCGGCTTTGCAGAAGAGATTGCAAAGGCAGCGAACGGGAAGTATTACTACTTGCCTAATGCCAACGATGCTGCCATCGCAGCAGCGGCCAGCTCAGCGATGGCAGCCGCAAAGGCTGGTCTTTAGGCTAGTCGTGGAAGGCGACAGTAACATGCACAGTGCAACGAACGCAGACCCTGGCTACACGTTCCTGCCACCTCGCGACACTGATGCCGTTTGCGCCAGGGCCAGGGCTTGCATGTTTTGAAACACACTTGCATAAGCCCGGCTTGACGAATGTTTGCTGTGCATGTTTCCCACAAGCTTAATGGAACGTTGATGGCTGCGAGCGTATACAGCGAGAGCAAGTACTAAGTCTCAAATGTCTCGAAGTCTCGAGATTACGGAAGCGTGTTGCTGCTGAGGTACGTGACTGGGAATGTATCCACGCTCTTAAACAATGCATACAAGGTCAAAATGCCTGGCTCGCCAAACATTATCCAGATATCTTCCTCCTACTTTATTGTCCACGCAATTATCCAGCCATGTGTCCAGAACTTGAAGCCTTGGAAAAGGTACGTCAATACAGCGCCCACCTCTGGTTTGCCTCTGGTCCTTACGTGCGGCTCGGTGTTCTGAGCCGTCGCAGCTTCAGACCGTGTCGAAGCTCTTGAAAAAGCGGTGGACTCTGCTCCCAGCGAGTCCGGGGCAAGTGCAGCGTCAGAAAATATCCATGGTCGTGTACTGCGGGTACTCTTCACCACCTCCTAGTCCCAGAGGCCAGCAACCCTAACCCTAACCCTAACCCTAACCCTAACCCTAACCCTAACCCTAACCCTAACCCTAACCCTAACCCTAACCCTAACCCCCTAACCCCTAACCCTAACCCCTAACCCCAGGGCTTGCATGTTTTGAAACACACTTGCATAAGCCCGGCTTGACGAATGTTTGCTGTGCATACAAGTTTTCCCGCAAGCTTAATGGAACGTTGACGGCTACGAACGTATAAAGCGAGAGCAAGTACTAAGTCTCAAATGTCTCGAAGTCTCGAGATTACGGAAGCGTGTTGCTGCTGAGGTACGTGACTGGGAATATATCCACGCTCTTAAACAATGCATACAAGGTCAAAATGCCTGGCTCGCCAAACATTATCCAGATATCTTCCTCCTACTTTTTTGTCCACGCAATTGTCCAGCCATGTGTCCAGAACTTGAAGCCTTGGAAAAGGTACGTCAATACAGCGCCCACCTCTGGTTTGCCTCTGGTCCTTACGTGCGGCTCGGTGTTCTGAGCCGTCGCAGCTTCAGACCGTGTCGAAGCTCTTGAAGAAGCGGTGGACTCTGCTCCCAGCGAGTCCGGGGCAAGTGCAGCGTCAGAAAATATCCATGGTCGTGTACTGCGGGTACTCTTCACCACCTCCCAGTCCCAGAGGCCAGCAAGCCACACCTTTTTACACCACACATGACTTCTCCTGCAAGCTCGAGCTGCAGGTTGGTGAAGCACTGGCACATTAGATCTTCGACGTTCCAAAGCTGAAGTAAATAAGCTAGATACAGGTGATGGCAGTCATGGTTGTGGATGCTATCGTGTCATACCGCTGCTTCTTGCAATTGTGATCCTTGCATTTGCACACTGCTCATGCTGTGTTTGCAGAATGCGCATGGTGGACCCCCCTTGAAGCCCCTGCTGCGGTGCAATGCGTTGTACGACTCCCAGAACTCCCCTTGCCCTCTATCCCTCTCAGGTCCACTGCAGTTAGAGCGCAGCATAACTAATCAACCACGCAGCGCCAGTATGGTGTGGCAGGACAATGCAGCTGTCTGGCCGCCCAACCCCAGAGCTGCTCTACTGGATATTGTGTCCCCCTTGTCCAGCTGGTCAGGAGCACTGACACACAGCCCCATGAGGACCATCAGGAGCGCAGAAGCTGATGCTGCCGCTTTTGCTGTGGCAAGCCTGGCTGCTACAGCCTGTCGGCTTGTGGTGGAAGCAGCATTGGCAGCAGAGGCAGCCGCTGCCACTGAGACCGTGGCAAGCCTGGCTGCTACAGCCTGTCGGCATGTGGTGGAAGCAGCATTGGCAGCAGAGGCAGCCGCTGCCACTGAGACCGTGGCAAGCCTGGCTGCTATAGCCTGTCGGCATGTGGTGGAAGCAGCAGAGGCAGCCGCTGCCACTGAGACCGTGGCAAGGCTGGCTGCTACAGCCTGTCGGCATGTGGTGGAAGCAGCATTGGCAGCAGAGGCAGCCGCTGCCACTGAGACCGTGGCAAGCCTTGCTGCTACAGCCTGTCGGCATGCGGTGGAGGCAGCATGGGCAGCAGAGGCAGCTGCTGCTTTTGAGACTGTGGCAAACCTAGTGGACGCAGCCTTCCAAAGGGTGATGGCAGCAGCAGTGGCCACAGAGGCTGAGGCAGCTACCTTTTCCAGGGCTGTGGCCGTCTTAGTTAGCCGGCCCCACGTGATAATAGTGCAAGCCCCAGCCCCCTCATCACCCTGCTGCTTGACCATGCAAGCGGTGATGGCTTCTATAGCTGAGCATGGGGTGGTTGGAAGTGCAGCACGCCTGGCTGTCAGCGCCACTGGGGTCCTGCTGTCTAAGAGCTTGGCTTCCATGATGCAGCTAGTAGTCCCTAGGTGACCTTCAACCCTTGCAGCTCCACACGGGCATGCCTTGCCCTGTACTGTACCCAAGCTTGGTCCCTGCATGCCTGCTGTCATTGCTTAGCCAGCATATTTGCACTGTGCCGTACCGAGATGTGCGTGGCCCATGTGAACACATTGCACATTGGTGCGTCCAGTGCATTGTCTGGAGAGGGGCACCTACTGTATGCGTGCACATCGCTGTGCATTAGCGGCACTGGCGTCTTATTTGGTGTAGTCTAGGTGCTGGGTAAAACACAGTCAGTAGGTAAAGGGCATTGCATGGGGGCCTCTGGCAAGCCCAATATGTCCTACAGTGCCTTCTCTAGTACTGTAGTGTGACGGACTAGCTCATGTCACACTGCAGTCTCGCTGATCAGAACCCTGTGTGGCATGTGGAACCCTCGTTACATGGCATTACACTACATGACATTATGAACCCACACTTGAGTGAGCAATACCGGGCCCACTTGGTGACAGAGCATGAGTACATAGTTAGTTGGTGAAACCCCCTTCAAGACATGTTGAACTGCGAGTTGCATGCCACACATGCATAACAACCTCTTTTAGCCTGGCTTCTTGCCATGCCGACTCATAACATTTGCCTGGGTTGCTGCATCCTCATCAGAAGACAGTGTAGCTCTATATGCCTGAGCTATTGCTTGGTTAGGGTAGGGGAGGGCGAGTTCAGACGCAAGCATGCTCAATGTAATGCTAAATTGTCATGTATGCTACAGGCTGCCGTGCTAAAGACTGCTGCTCCTGGGCTTTTGGTGGGCAGCGAGGCTCCAGTCGGTTCATGTCCAGCGCTCCAGCGCTTCCCGGATGTGTCACCAATGTGTGCTCCATGTGTGCAGTGGACATACGCAGCATGGGTGGCTTGCATCTTTTATCAGTGCTTTTCCAATAGGCTGCATGGGAGCTGGGAGCTGGGAGCGGAGCTGCATGGGCCCATGCACCGATTTGGTGTTTCCATTGCGCCAAAACTGGGAGCTTGGAGCTGCATGGACCCTTTTGACTGCATTTTTACAAGTTTGCAACACGACTCTTGGTGGGATGGTGCTGTGCAAGCCTATGATCTCTGCCTATTGCAGGTTGTGGTGCAACTCTGCTTGGAACAGGTGGCTGCAGTTTGCAGGACTACAGGTTTGGTGACAACAAGTTCGCTCTTCTCCCGTTAGCTGGGGTGGTGGATGAAGTTGGCAAGCAGAGTAGCAAGTAGCAAGCAGCGTAGCAACCAGAGTAGCAAGTAGTGCACGGCAAGCAAGTAGTGCACGGCAAGCTAATCTCCGCGTTAGCGGGGCGAAGCAAGTCAGCTGTACAAGCCGCGCAAGCGGGACTAGCTAAACATTCTCCGCAAAGCGGGCAAAGCAAGTTAAAAGTTAAAGCAGGTGCAGGCAAGCAGCAACTTTGCAGGCACGCAGGACTGCACACTAGCGGTCAGCTCAGCGGTTTAGCAAAACGCAATGTTGAGGTTGCGATAGAATTGCGGAGGAGGGCCGTTGTCTCCTCAGCGATGTCGCCAGTGGACCGATACGGGGCACAGGCGCGCAGAGCAGAGCAGAGCTCGCAAGAAGATTAAATTTGAAATGCAGCTCCAAGCGCCCCATGTTCTCCGCGCCTGGCTCCACTGGGCTCCCGGCATGGGATCCATTGGAGCCAGGAGGCCCTTTTGGGAGGACATGCGCAGGGCATGGGGGCTGCATGCCTAGCTCCCATCTCCAAGCATTGGAAACGGGAGCGCGGAGGAGCCGCATGGAGACCGCATGCACCGTTTTGGCTCGGGCTCCCAGTCAGGTCCCACAAGGTCAGGTAAAATGGCTCGATAAAATGTACCGTCACTTTTTGTCGCGTATACTGAACTCCAAGAGGTCAAACCGCGACGCCCCGCTGCGGCGTGCAGCTCCGCAGCTTGGCCTGCGAGGGACGGGCTAAAGTCAACTTTGCCCCCTCCGCGGTATCCTGGCACCAGTGACTCCTTGCACCCTAACGGTAGTGCACGTGCATACAATAACTCCGCAGCAACGAGCGAGGTAGAGCGGCCACTAGTCGGTCGGTCGGCGTACCGGGATGGGGTGCCGTCATGCAAATCTGCAGTGATATTTTTGAGATCGATTTGCTGCTTGTTGCTGCTACGTAACCGTCTGGTTTCTGCGCCATAACTTTGAAGTATGCTCATAGCTCCCATTAGAAGCTACTGCAGTGTATAACATCTGCGCTGCGCAGCTTGGGAAGCTCCTGGAATTACGGTGCGTAGAAGTCTTATTTCTAGGCAGGTTGTGCATCAAACGCCGTGCTGACCTCCTGTAGAGATGCAATCTGTGTGCCCCAAGATTCTCTTACACTTTTGGTAGCGTTGTTCTTAGGATTAGCATCCATAGATCACCCAGACATACCTCCCATGCTCATGTCTAAATTACCCCATCATCTCGCGCTTACCAGGCTGCGAAAGTGTAAGAGATTGTTCTGATTCCTCCAAGCTACCACCAGCGTTCATCAGCGGCGCAAATTATGCAGACTGGCGGCCATTGATAGCGATGGCACCCCGCACTAAGCGTAGTAAGAATAGGAAGGATCGGAAAGCATAGGACAGCAAAGGGAAGCATAGGGAAGCATAAGAAAGCATAGGAAGCTCTCGTCGTTCATCAGCCCTCTCAATAATGTCGTCGAAGGAGAGACCAGAGAAAAACAATTCCTTCGGACATGCTGCCTGCAGCTCGTAGTATATGCTTTGATGTGGTGGAGGAGTAGGGCAATTGCAACGCTTAGGCATGTTGCGAGTGAGCTGCGGCAGCCCGATGCGAGATGCGAGCCACCTGGTCAACCGACATAACCGCCGGCCCTCGCGCTAGCTCTGTTGTGTACCGTACCTACCAGCACCCGCTTAAAAAAGAACGCCGCATCCATCTACAGTAACCTTGCCAGCTGGACACTTGGCAAGGGTTGGTGGGCGTCCAGGCCGTGCAGGCCCTTTGATGCAGTAGGCATATCGGGAAGGCTCGCTGATCACGGCTGTGTAAGCGCGGCATCAAATGGCTCACGGTACACTTTGCCAAACAGACCTTGTGGGACCTGACTCCCAGCTCCCAGTCAGGCTAGACAAGCAAGGTAAAAAAAAGCTATTTTTCGGACGGACCTAACTGACTCTATACACCGCTTCACGATGTAAGATTGGCACGCCTTGACGCAGCGCCGCGCACGTTAGCATCGGCTCAGAGGAACAGGCCTATGTTGATTGGCTGGTCCGCGACCCCGTCCAATGTTCGGGGGCCCCGACCAGCACACAACGCTAGGAGCGCTATATCGCTCTTATTTGCGCCCTAAAGTATGTGTGTTGTTGCGGCGATGTCCTCGGCGATGTCCAGGTGCCTACTGGGTGTCTACAGTATGTGCTACATGCTGCTTGCTAGAGGCTTGTCTCATGGCCGGGTTGAGGGGGTACGCCGTGAGGCTTTGGGCCTGAAACTTCTTCAGCAGCTAGCTGTACCACACACTCACACCCTGGCGCTGACTTGACCTCATCATGCACCAGTTCGGTCAATGGCGAGTGGTAGTGTGGGACACACTGCCAAAAGCATCAAATGTATGTCAAACGTGCCAAACGCCTTGCAATGCACACCGGGGGAACCACATTGGGCGCTACCACAGATGTTTCATCTTTTGCAAGCGGAATGACATGTCCGCTGGTACTGAATCAGGATAAACATAACTCGCCTCAGATTTCCCATGCCAGGGCCTTTTCGCCCCGAATGATGGCCTTTACGGCAACCCAATGTAGAAAGAACAAAAGCAATGAAGCTACTCCTGCCGTCGGAGTCGGCGATGGACCTTTCGGTCGATGACAGCCGCATTTGAAGCATTTTGAGCTATGCCCCATCGCTCGAAGCGAAGCCTTGCTGGGTCCGCTGTAATGGCTGAGCGTATAGCCATTGGTCGTGCTCCATGGACCCGCACTGCTGGCTTCATCGCTAATCAAGCCCAGGCAAGGCAGCCCAGCCCAGCCCAGTCCAGCCAATGTGCCCTTCACCATACTGATGCATGCGGTGTTGCATTGTTGCCTCCAGACGCTCAATGATACCAGATAGGAGGGTTTGGAGCTTGGGCTAACATCCACAGATTTGCGGGAGCTAGGAAGCCGAGCTACCCAGTACAACCGACTGAACGGACCTGGCCAGCGAGAGAGACGGGCCCCGGCCTTAGCCTTTATACGTATGTGTACCGCTCCCTACAACGACCTTGTTGCGTGGACACAACTTTAGGCCCAAACACCTGCGAGCCTGAGCTTCGACGCCGCTAACTTTTCTAGCACGCTGAAGGTAGCGGTGCAGTCGCGGTAGCAAATGGTGGTCTGGATGTGGAGAACAGCATGGTACCCAATTTTCCCCTTGCTTGTCTAGCCTGACTCCCAGCTCCCGCTCCCACGCCTCCATGCAAAAAAGTGCCATGCAGCTCCCAGCTCCTAACTCCCACGCATTGGAAAAGCATTGTATATCAGGCGTTCCCAACTACCTGAAAACCACTCCCCTGTGATACGAAGCCCGTATCTCCGCAGCCACTCAGTCAAAAATATATGTAAACAGTGCTTTGAACAGAGGAGAGTCATATCTACGAAATGGCAGACGCAGCAAAAACTATCTCGCTCTCAGCGGTGCTCAGTGCCTGTCCAAAGATAAGCATTTGAATTCATGCGATTTCGCCACATGCGAGGCGCGCCGCACTAGCACGCTTCGCCACGCTGTTGTGAGTGGCACCTGCAACACGCAGCAGCAGTCGGAACATGTTTTGCTTTTGGCATGTGGACGCGACGAACGGCAGTCGTGACGACTGGATACCACTATGAGCTTTTGGAGCTGCTGCTGGCGCTAGTGCATTACCGGCTGCTCTACTACGCTTAAACAAGGTGCTAGGTGCAGTACGTGGTGTTGTCTCACCTTGCTTTGCTGCCCTCGACTTGTTAGCTGCAGGTGCCCCACGCTTACGTGATGTGCTTGCCGCTGCCAGCTGTTGCTGCTGCTGAGGGGGTGCACCAGCAGGCTCAGCCAGCTCAGGGGTGGTGCCTGCTGCAAAGCCGTGTGCTCACCCTGCAGGCTTTGGTGTGCTGCCTGCAGGTCGCCTAGGTCGCCCTGCAACCCATCTACTGTGCCCATAAGGGACTGCTCCACATCCCTCAATCGCTGCACCTCAGCCTGCAGATCATGGTTTGTCGCTTGTGCCGTACAAGCTGCAGCCTTGATGTTGTTAGGGCAATGCAGATAGCCAGCCCTTGGCGACTTGTTTAGTGCATGGAGATGAGCACTCTTGGCCTTGCTTAATTTCTTCTTCTTCATGGTTTGGGATCGAGAGGTGGCTGAGCGGGGCTACGGGCTTGGCTCGGTGGTCAGGGTGATGGGGGGTGATGGATACGGAGATGGGTGAAGGAGAGGTAGGGGGGAGATGGGTGAAGGAGAGGTAGGGGATGTAACGTGCGGGAGTTCTCAACCACGCACCCCACAGGATGACCTAGCCTAAATGCCATGTACACGAGCTTAGAGCGGGGTAGCTCGTTGGGCTGTGAACCCACTGTTCCCTTTACAGGGTTCAGAGTACCTTATGGCCAGCATCACACTTGCATGCGCCTTACAACTGTTACATTCCTCCCCTCCTACAAGGCAGCTTCCCCTCTCCGCCGCACCCTTGGCGACTCGCGGTCTGACATCATGTCAGCCGCTGGACACAGCCAACGGAATACACCGTGGCCTTGCACGAGCCTAGCACCCACACACCCATGTGTGCTTCATGTGCATGTAACATCATGCATGCACCATGTGTGGCAAGCTTGCATTCACCGTGTGCATGCAACATGTGCCAACATGCATGCAACAGCAAGCAACTATGCGTGTCAACAGCTCATTGACCGAGCATGGCACAACCATGCAACTCTTACGCATGCGTTTGTGATCTGCAGCACGACATGCATGCATCATACACCAGCACCATGTGCACCAGCAGCCAGCGGTGTCCAGCATCCAGAACATGTCACGTGCTACGCAAAGCGATGCCTAGCATGATACCATGAACAGCCATGACCAGGCAATGAAGAGCCATAGCCAGCCATGCCAGCCATGCCAGCCTTGCCAACCATGCCAGCCACGCCAGCCATGTCAGCTGTGCCGGCCGTGTTAGCTCATTCCAGCCACAACAAGCTTTAGACCTTGTTCCTTGGCCAACATCATGAGGACATCTTCATGAGGATGACGGGATACCTGCAGCCAACACTTCCTTGCACACGATGTTGGGGCATATCGGATTAGCCGCCGACTTCCCATCACCTACATGGCAGCCATGACAAGCCATGTCTATGTCATGAGCTCTGTCCATGAGCCTAAGCCATGGCTATCACCCGGCTGCACCCGGCTGCACCTGCCTGCACCTGGCCACTTAGCCACATCAAGCCAGGGTGACCTGCAACTGCGGCTACGACATGAGCATCACCAAGCAGCCTAGGCCATGACTACCAAGGGCCATGAGTCGTGTGCCTAGTCCACATCCCTGCCAACCTTCTAATCCAGCTAGGCTTGCATCACGACATTCAAGCATGTAGGCTGCAGCCAACAGGCTGAGGCTAGAGCCTCGGGAATGCACAACGTCAAGGCGCCACATCAAGGCGCCACGTTCTGCGCCACATAAAGGCGCGTCACGTCACGATGCGAGTGAAGTGCGCTAAACATAAATCGACCTGCGGCCAAACATTAGCTACGTCCCGCAGCCTTGTGAACGTGCACACTATGGACGAACACATTTCGACGGGCTGGCGCCGAAATCGCATCCGGCGGCGGCGGCTGCCGAAAGCGGCTTGCATCGCACATACCATACGATGTCATCCGCTATCCGCTAGTACAAGCCGAAGCACTTGGCGAAACATCGGTCGGAAACCAATGTAACGTGCGGGAGTTCTCAACCACGCACCCCACAGGATGACCTAGCCTAAATGCCATGTACACGAGCTTAGAGCGGGGTAGCTCGTTGGGCTGTGAACCCACTGTTCCCTTTACAGGGTTCAGAGTACCTTATGGCCAGCATCACACTTGCATGCGCCTTACAACTGTTACAGGGGAGAGGTAGGAGGCGGGGAGAAGGAGAGTTAGGGGGCAGGAGGCTGATGTCAGGCTGGGAGGAGGGGCTACTGGGAGCTGGGCGGGGTAGACGAGGTTGGGAGGTGGTGGGTTAGGATGTGTTGGTGGTGGCCACGTGGCGGAGTGGTAAGCCAAGCTCAGTCGGCTCCTCGTGCACCTATAGCCATCAGCATGTGTACCTTGTAAGCGGTATAACTTGTCACATACAAACCCAATGATTGAGTTGCATAGTGCCATGGACGCGTTAATGAGTATGCTACAAATGGTATGTGTGAGGTCAGGCTGTTTGTTCAATGGTGCAGAACATAAAGCGGATCATAGCTGGAGGGGGTGACTAGTCCCTACTGTGCCGCCCACCATTACAGCGATACAGCGCTGCCACACACAAACCCGGGTTCCTTCACATCCTCGCCAAGCGGCCTACACCATCAGGAACCTCGCGCAGCAATGTTTGCCGGACTTCAGTGGTGTGCGCCACCGACATGTCGTGCATCGCTAACGGATAGCCAAGGACGTAGCTTACCGGTGTAGCTAACCACGGTCTGCGATTGGGACACATCCGGGGTCACATGTGGCTGCCCGCATCGAATGACTCCGATGGCAATTCCAGTCTTACATTAAACGCGCGTTATCGCATTGCAGCTGACGCAGCAAACGTTACATGAAATGATGGAGTAGATGGGTTGCAGTTGCATGAAGATTACCAACCCCATGTTGGGAACGCCTGACTGTCAGGCGCTCCCAACATTCAAAAAATGACAGGAAACCGACCCCTGGTAGTAGGACAGCTGTAACTTTTCACTCACTGCGCCAAACATTATGCTAGCTGGTTCATAATGTAGCTAACCCAGCCAGCTACCTTTCCCCCATCCAGAATAGTTTTGCACGCAGTAGGCCGTGCACAGCAAAGCATCAAAGTTGGTGATTTAAGTTTGAGCAGTTGCGGAGCATGCGGTCATCGCTGCGACCGAGCGCGTCGCTTAGGCTGCTCTACGCGAGCATGCGCGTCGGCAGCAACAGTCGGATCGGAGAACGATCACGGGAATGTGGCACCGGGCCCACCTCCCCCCCATACCTAAAGGGCAATGCCACAGCTCGACCATTTGGATTTACAGCATGCTACTTACTAGGTTAAGCTCCTTTTAGACATTGTTACACACGCTCATACTCAGATATGTCAAAAGCTCACTTTGGTCTGTGACCCCCAACTCCCTTAGCCGATCTCAGGACCAGGGCCATGCAGTCAGTCGCACAACTCCACACCATGTCCGAGTTTAGACTCGGCTCCTCTGAGAGTTACACTCCCCTACATGCCATCCTCCTGCGTGCAAAGTTTCATAGCTCAACTGCCACCCCACAGCCCCGTAGCCCTGATTCTGCTTGGAGAACAAGATGTAACTTCAAAGCTGTCAAACAGATAGAGGCCTGAGCTGTTTAACGTGCGGTTTGTTTCAAGAGATGCGCCAATGAGTCAAGAACAAACACTTCATGTCGCTTTTTCTCTAGGTGCAGCGGGTGCAACACAGTGGAGGACACAGTGGAGGAGGGGGGGTGTAACCCGGTGATACCTTAGTGTGCGCCGACCCAAGTGATGTATTTGGCGAGGAGCGAACATGAAGTAATGTTTCATTCACCCCGTCTAGGCGCCCTGCACGCCCGGCAGGCATCGCGATGGGTGTTGGCCGGACATTCCATTTGTGAAGAACCAGCTCACTACGCTAGGTAGATGGGGCCACAGCGATGTGGCTCACCGTGCCAAGGAGACCCGTCTCGCCGCTGTGAATTGTTCGCGGGCACATGTGGCAGTACGCGAGCAAAGACTCCAATGGCTAGCGCTGATGGTCAGATTACGCGGACTAAACCGTGGCTGCCAATGTGACAAACGCTATTGAAAACGATGCGGTATTCAGAGAGTAGTTGCATGAACATTACTAACCCCATGTTGGGGCGGCCTGACTGACTGTGGCCCCTATTCCAATGTCGAGGCGAGGCGAGGCGAGGTGCATGGGGTACTTTTTCGAGGCGAGGCGGCGAGGCGAGGCGGCGAGGTCTCCATGTCCCTCTAACCGCCCCCAACCGCCCTACCTCGCCTCGCGCGATTCCAATGGCGAGGCGAGGTCGAGATGCCCATGCCACCAGATTTGCGTGCATGGGGCCTCGCCGCCTCGCCAAGCCAGCCTCGCCCCCAGGCCCAGCGAGGCGAGGCGAGGTCACAGGCGAGGTGTGACTGTTTTCCAGAACTGGCAGCTTGGCGAGTATGGGGGTGGCGAGTGGCTGCGCGATGCTCAGCATGTATAGGCTACAAAATGTAGCATCAGCATCGACAGAAGCAGCTAGTGGATAAACAGGAAGAAGTCCTGGCCAGGGTAGTGATAGCTGCAATAGAAGAGGGCGGAAAGACAGCCGTTAATTTCGCCGGCGACTGGGAGGAGACAACGGCAGATGTCCCTCATCCGCAGTATTAACGCAACCTCAACATTGCGGAGCAGCCTTCAGCTTGTGTACCTGCTGTGCTTTGCTTTGACTTGCTTTGCCCGCTTTGACTTGCTTTGCCCGCTTTGCGGAGAATGTTTAGCTAGTCCCGCTTGCGCAGGGCTTGCAGAGGCGTGTACTTGCATTGTCCATCTACACGCTGCTTGCCACATTCATCCCCGCTACGAATAGCAGAATAGCATTGTTACCAAACCTGGAGTTCTGCAGCCAAAACACAACCTGCTCCACGCAGAGTTGCACCACTATCTGCAATACCCTACACATTAAGCCAATCCTACACATACAACCTGCTCCTAACAAAGTCCCAACAGCCTGCTGTAGCGTTCCGATTCTGCACTAAGCGGATCGGCGCTAGTGTCACTGCTGAAGTGTGATACAGGCAGGTTAAGTGGTGGGCTGTACTGCTGCCCACCATTCGGGTTCGATCCCCGGAGGCCGTTCTATGTCTTAGCCTGGTTGCGCTGCAGCAGTCTGACACCTGTAACTGCGGTTAGCGTTGCATGGCGTTCACACACTGAAAAGATTTGAGGCGCGTTCTTTCTGAACGCTACATTGGTTTCCGTATTCCGATACCTCAGTGACTGGCAGCACCAGCACTGTTTTTCTGCGCCTCAGCACAAGTTTCCTCCCCCTCCTGAGAACGACGCTGGCTTCTAGTCGTCACTAGAATACTACGCACATTATCTGCACCAGAGCCCTTACACGTCTGCAATGGGGCTGCTGGAATGCGTGACAATGGGTCAGCAGGATTAGATATACCAGGTAGATATTCAATGGTATATGAGAAGCGGGCCAGGAATTCCATCCATCTAGTCTGCCTGCGTGAGAGTATAGTTTGAGTAGGCGCAGAGATGAGCGGCTTGTGATCTGTGTACAGTGTGAATGGTACCCCTTCCAGGTAGCATCGCCACTGTTGGCAAGCAGATACCAATGCCAGCAGTTCCTGTTCGCCCGTGGTGTAATTAATCTCAGCAGGAATTAACTTCCTGGAGTAATACGCCAATGGGTAGCCATCCTGCATCAGGACTGCACCGATGCCCTCAAGGGACGCATCGCAGTGCACCTGAAACGGCTTGCTGTGATCAGGAAGCTTGAGCATAGGCACATTAGAAATGGCCTGCTTCAAAGCATTGAACGCATCCAGCTCAGCCTAAGGACATGCCAGCTCTGGAAGCCAGGAAGCTATCTGGCTACCCTCGTCCTCCTGCTGATGCAAAGGCTGCAGGGAAGCGTCCTTCTGAGCAGCATGACTCTGAGCCCAAGAAGGGCAGGCTTGCATCTGCCAATGGGAAGTGAGGTGTTGCCCAGCCAGGACAGTGTCACTCCTGTGCTGTGGTACATGCTGATGAACCTGTCTTATGCACCTGTGCCACTGAAATGACTGGGACTGAGACCCAGCTGATGGTTGTTGATGGTGTTGCTGTGCATGCTATGAGCCAGCCTTTCCCTGATCCAACTGTTGATGGCCATGCGTTCTCTGAGCAGACTGCTGTGACAGCAGCTCAGAACTGTGGGTCATGTTTCAGTGCTGCTGACCCCTGTGTGGGTCATATTCTCTCGTGTAAGACTGCCCTGTGTTGTCCCCGTGCACCGTCTCAAGTCATCTTGGGGGTCTCTGGTCAAGACGACAAGGTGAGGTTCCAGTTTGCTGGCACCATTGATTCTCATGCCTGTCACATGTTAGCTGATAGTGGTGCTGATGCATCCCTGATCAGTGCTAGCTTTGTTCAGCTGCATAACATCCCAGTATTTACTTATCCCATGTCACTCAGGTTTGATGTTGCCAACAACCAGCCTGTGATATGTGAGCATTATGTCAAAGTGCAGCTGCGCATCAACAGCTTCTGCTGCATGTGCCTGTTGACTGTCATGCCTGATCTGGTTCATGCTTATGACGTGCTCCTGGGTGCTGACTGGTTGACTGTGCAGGGAGCCTTGGTCGACTACGTCGACAAGACTCTTACCCTGCGCACTCCCCAAGGTAATAAAACCTTGCACCCACACACAGGTGACCAGAGTGCTGCTGGCCAGTGTGCTGCCACAAGGCCACCTGGATCCTTCCACTCACTGCCCCGCCCACCTGCTGCTGTCCTTGCTGCTGTGTCCAAAGCCAATCCAAAGGTTCTTGTGACAGCAAAGCAAGCAGCCAGATGGCTGCGTAAGGGTGGCTCAGCCATGGTAGCTATGGTGTCTCTGGAAGACCTTGCCTTACCAGTAGACGCTGTGTCCCATGTACAGAGGCAGCACCTGCAAGATCTGCTTGATGAATACTCTGATGTATTCCAACCTATCACAGGACTCCCGCCAGAGCGTGCAGTAGGGCACTCCATCCCCTTGCAGCCTGATGGCAAGCCTCCAGCTAGGCCCAGCTATAGGATGTCCAAACCTGAGCAAGATGAACTGCGTAAACAGATCACTGACCTGCTAGCTAAGGGCCTGATAGAGCCTAGCTCATCACCCTATGCTGCACCTGTGCTGTTTGTCCAGAAGAAATCAGGTGAGCTGCGCATGTGCATTGACTACCGCCAGCTAAACAAAATTACAATTAGGGACCAGTATCCTTTGCCACGCATTGATGATCTGTTTGATCAGCTAGCAGGAAAAACTGTGTTCTCCTCCCTCGATCTGCAGGCTGGTTACCACCAGATCCGCATCCCGGCTGAGGATGTCCCTAAGACCGCGTTCAGGACTCCCATGGGGCACTACCAATTCAAGGTACTGTGTTTTGGCCTGACAAATGCTCCTGCCACGTTCCAACGTGTCATGAATGAAGCATTTGCTGAGGTGATCAATGACTGTGCACTCGTGTACCTTGATGACATCCTGGTGATGTCCAAGGACAGTGAGGAGCACCTAGTCCACCTCAGGCGTGTGTTTGACTTATTGCGTAAAAATAAATTTTATGCTAAGCTATCTAAATGTGAATTTATGCAGAGAACATTAAAGTTCCTGGGCCATATTATTAGTGCTCATGGTATCTCTGTTGACCCGTGTAAAGTTACTGCAATCTCTGAATGGCCAGTACCTACTAGCCTCAAAACTCTGCAGTCTTTCCTGGGCGCTGCTAACTATGTACGTAAATTTGTACATAATTTTAGCACTATTGCTGCACCCCTCACTAACCTGACTGGCCCCAAGAAGGAGTGTTTCCCTTGGAAGGCATGGCCTCAGGCTGAGCTGGATGCGTTCAATGCTTTGAAGCAGGCCATTTCTAATGTGCCTATGCTCAAGCTTCCTGATCACAGCAAGCCGTTTCAGGTGCACTGCGATGCGTCCCTTGAGGGCATCGGTGCAGTCCTGATGCAGGATGGCTACCCATTGGCGTATTACTCCAGGAAGTTAATTCCTGCTGAGATTAATTACACCACGGGCGAACAGGAACTGCTGGCATTGGTATCTGCTTGCCAACAGTGGCGATGCTACCTGGAAGGGGTACCATTCACACTGTACACAGATCACAAGCCGCTCATCTCTCTGCCTACTCAAACTATACTCTCACGCAGGCAGACTAGATGGATGGAATTCCTGGCCCGCTTCTCATATACCATTGAATATCTACCTGGTATATCTAATCCTGCTGACCCATTGTCACGCATTCCAGCAGCCCCACACTCGTGCAAATTAAGGCCTGGCTGGCTTGGAAAACCTGAGAGTTGAGGTCTGAAACTTGGTATGTGGGTTGCTGTGACCTAGAGGATGACAAGACTCTCTTTGGCCAAAGTGTAATTCTCACTCGGTGTCGAGTTGCTGGGCCTGGTGTGGGGCTGTGACCCTGATTTTGGCTAAGGGAGTTGGCACCGTGTGACCAAAGTGACTTTTCATGAAATGTGAGTATGAGCGATTGTAGAGGGTGGTTACAGCTGCCCAACCTAGTAGGTGGCATGCAAAAAGTCCAAGCCAGTGATGAGCTATGGCCCGTGTCCTAGGACCCTGCGCAGGGTCCTAGCGTCACCATGGTCGTAGGACCCTGCGCAGGGTCCTGGCGACCCTGCGCAGGGTCCTACTGACCCTATGAGTCAAGAGTTTTCCAGGTTTTGTTCTGACCCTGTGTGCCAGGACCTTGTCAGGCTTCCCGCAGACCCTTTGCTAGGTCCTGTCGTTTCTGTTTGGTATCCTCCCGACTCTATGTGCCAGGACCCTGCGCAGGGTCCTACGACCATGGTGACGCTAGGACCCTGCGCAGGGTCCTTCAGACCCTGCGCAGGGTCCTGGAAACCCTGTGCAGGGTCCTGCTGACCCTGTGTGCCAGGACCCTGCGCAGGGTCCTACGACCATGGTGACGCTAGGACCCTGCGCAGGGTCCTACAGACCCTGCGCAGGGTCCTGGAAACCCTGCGCAGGGTCCTGCTGACCCTGTGTGCCAGGACCCTGCGCAGGGTCCTACGACCATGGTGACGCTAGGACCCTGCGCAGGGTCCTACAAACCCTGCGCAGGGTCCTGAAAACCCTGCGCAGGGTCCTGAAAACCCTGTGTGCCAGGACTCTGCGCAGGGTCCTACGACCATGGTGACGCTAGGACCCTGCGCAGGGTCCTACAGACCCTGCGCAGGGTCCTGGAAACCCTGCGCAGGGTCCTGCTGACCCTGTGTGCCAGGACCCTGCGCAGGGTCCTACGACCATGGTGACGCTAGGACCCTGCGCAGGGTCCTACAGACCCTGCGCAGGGTCCTGAAAACCCTGCGCAGGGTCCTGAAAACCCTGTGTGCCAGGACCCTGCGCAGGGTCCTACGACCATGGTTAGAATTATAATTAAATATTAGAACAACTATTTTGTAGTTTATTTTTAATATTACATGTATTTAATATTTAAAAGGCGCTAGGACCCTGCGCAGGGTCCTACAGACCCTGCGCAGGGTCCTGGTGACCCTGCGCAGGGTCCTGCTGACCCTGTGTGCCAGGACCCTGCGCAGGGTCCTACGACCATGGTGACGCTAGGACCCTGCGCAGGGTCCTACAGACCCTGCGCAGGGTCCTGAAAACCCTGCGCAGGGTCCTGAAAACCCTGTGTGCCAGGACCCTGCGCAGGGTCCTACGACCATGGTTAGAATTATAATTAAATATTAGAACAACTATTTTGTAGTTTATTATTTATGTTACATGTATTTAATATTTAAAAGGCGCTAGGACCCTGCGCAGGGTCCTGCCGACCCTGTGCAGGGTCCTGGTGACCCTGTGCAGGGTCCTGGCGCTCTGGCCTTCTGCAGGGTCCTACTGACCCTTTGTAGGGTCCTACTGACCCTGTGAAGGGTCTTGCTGACTGGCACAGGTCGGTGGCATCTGGATGAAAGCCATAATGGAAAATTTCAGACCCTCTACAGGGTCCTGCTGACTGGCAGAGGTCGGTGGCATCTGGATGAAAGCCATAATGAAAACTTCAAAAAAATCCTCGCAACATGGCATGCAACCTCGCAGCCTTCTTGTCACCCAGCCAACTTGCAACGTCCCTGCTCTACAACACGCCTAGCACAAACGCGATGTACGTGCTCTACATTGCGACATCTCGTACTGCCGTAAGTCGATGAACAACGCCTAAGGTGCGTCTCTAGCTAGTAGCGACTTCCAATTGCAATGAGTCAGCTCCACGCATTCAGAGCCTCGTAACTCAGCTCGCAGCCAGGCCCGAAACTATGCTCGCTTCCAGTCACATCGCACCTAGCTAGCTAGCTCAGACACGCAACTTAGCCGCAACTCAGCCTAGCCAGCAGTGCAGCCCCAGCCACTTCCCCTACCATGAGGCAGCCAACCCGGATGCTAGGCGTACAACCATCTACGTCGCTAGCTCAGCCACGCAGTCCAGCTACTTCACCAGCATCGCAGCCATCCACACAACCTCGCAATCTCGATATGTTACAGCCACGCAGCAACGCAAAAAGCCAACGTAGCAAGCCTAACCACGCATCGACACACAACGACCGAGCCTCGCCGTCAGCCATGCAAACATCCATGCGAAGTTGTCAAGGTGAGTGGCTATCCCTCTGCAAGTATGTGGCACCGCTTAACATCTGGCATGCCTTTTGTGCTGCTGCAGGATTAATGGTTTGACCCTTCCCCTTTGCCACCACCACCTCCCAGGCCGTCGTCGCACCTTGCCCCACTCCCTATCCTACCTTGCAGCCTGGAGCAACCTCCTCCTTCCCTCCCTCCTTCCCTCCCTCCTTCCCTCCCTCCCTCACGCCCTTTCTCACGCCCTCCCTCACGCCCTCCCCCCCTCTACATGTCTCTACAGGTGGCTACAGGTCCCCTTACCTTCCTGACCTACCATTCCCCTTCCCTTCCCACTCGCCCTTGACCTCACCCTCACCCTCACCCTCACCTTGGCAGGTGAGTAAGCATGCATGTTGTGGTTCGTATTGCCTTGCATTTGGGAGCCTATGCTGGGTTGCATCAGAGAAGCCACCGGCAAGGATACGACAAGGTTTGAGCGCTTGTACACCTCTTTGCAACACACAACGAGCTTGGAGCGGTAGCCAGGACTTCCGGTGGGTGCACATGCTCTGGTGGTGTCAGCCTACCCAGCCCAGTTCTGGTCATGCATGTCCTTATTCATCTGCTTGCTGGCTTATGTTTGCTTGCAGTTGTTGACAGCTTGAGTATGACAAGTGTAGCAAGGCTTGGTGATTGCAAGCAAGGTGGTAGCGGTGTGACATGGAGGGGGGCATTGAGCATAGCTGTAAGTGGCCAGTCCCTGCACATGAGTTGTCACCAATGCCAAGCCTAACTGCAAGGATGCCTCTTGCTGCCGCAGGTCTGATGGTCACACTGCTGCCCCTTGCCCCCTTCTCCCTTCCCCCTTCCCTGCCCAATCCCACCACCACCACATCCGAGTCTGCCACCTACCTCCCCTCCTCCCCTCCTCCCCTCCTCCCCTCCCCTCTCCTCTCCCCCACCCCATGGCACCCAGCAGCCCTTGGCGTAGCGGCATGGAGTGGGCAGTCTGGAGCGGGCAGCCTGGAGCGGGCAGCCTAGAGCGGGCAGCCTGGAGCGGGCAGCCTGGAGCGGGCAGCCTGGAGCCAAGCCTAGCCCAGCCTAGCCTAGCCTAGCCCAGCCTAGCCCAGATCAGCCTGATTTGGTGCCATGGGACATAGGCAGCAAGGCAAAGTGCTTAGCAGTCCCGTGATGAGGTGTTAGCCCATAGCAAGTGCATCCAATCCTTGTGGTTGTGCACATGGCATAGGTTGTGAGTAAGGCATGAGTCGTTGTGTTGTTGTTGTTGTTGCAGTGTATTGTGTTGTGGTGTTGTGTGGTGTTACCATCTTGCATCAATGCATGTGCTCAGCATCAGCAATGCAAGCCGTTTGTAGTGGTGTTGCATACGTTGTAAGGTTGTACCATAAGACATGACATGGCAGGTTTGCGCGTGCAAGGTGAATGTCATGATGGCTTAGATGACATGCACGTGAGCAACAAGAGGGAGAGTGCATGAGGGGTCATGTTGTAGTAGCAAGTACAAGAATCATGCCTTGTAGACCCTGTAGACTGGTCAGCAAGACCCTGTATAATGATCAGCAGGACCCTGTAATAACTGCCATCAGAACCCCGCACAGGGTCACCAGGACCCTGCGCCGGGTCACCAGGACCCTGCGCCGGGTCACCAGGACCCTGCGCAGGGTCACCAGGACCCTGCAAATGGTCAGCGGGACCCTGTAATAACTGCCATCAGAACCCTGCACAGGGTCGCCAGGACCCTGCGCCGGGTCACCAGGACCCTGCGCCGGGTCACCAGGACCCTGCAAATGGTCTGCAGGACCCTGTAAAAACTGCCATCAGGACCCTGCGCCGGGTCACCAGGACCCTGCGCCGGGTCACCAGGACCCTGCGCAGGGTCACCAGGACCCTGCAAATGGTCAGCACGACCCTGTAAAAACTGCCATCAGGACCCTGCGCCGGGTCGCCAGGACCCTGCGCCGGGTCACCAGGACCCTGCGCAGGGTCACCAGGACCCTGCAAATGGTCGTCAGGACCCTGCAAATGGCCGATGCGCTAGGACCCTGCGCAGGGTCGGCAGGACCCTGCGCAGGGTTTTTCCGGATTTCAAATGGTAATAACATCGCACGAACTTTGAGTTTTTCAATGACAACAACGGCGTTGAGTCGGCCTTTCCTGGGGCTATCTGCAGTATGCCTCCCGGGAGAAATGGTTCTGGTGACTTCCGGCCTTAATCGGCGCGAGTGCATTGCAGACGTGTAAGGGCTCTGGTGCAGATAATGTGCGTAGTATTCTAGTGACGACTAGAAGCCAGCGTCGTTCTCAGGAGGGGGAGGAAACTTGTGCTGAGGCGCAGAAAAACAGTGCTGGTGCTGCCGCTGCGCCACCCACACAACCACCACCAAGCCAAGGTGCTGGTGCTGCCGCCAGGCCACCCACTAAGCGTGTCACTTGGGCTGCTGATATACCAGTAGATGGAGAACCCAGTGCACCTAAACCACCAGGTCCCCTGTCAAACCTGCATGAGTGGTTGGTCAGAGCTTATGCTGCTGATTCCAACTTCACCAAGCGTAGAAAGACAAAGAACTTGTACCTGGATGAACATGGCTTATGGAGACATCAAAAGAGACGTACAGTCATTGTGCCCCGTGACAAACAGCTACGAGAGCATATCCTGCATGAGATGCACGATGCTAAGTATGCTGGCCACGTTGGGATCACTAAGACGTTGGAGCGTGTCATGCGTGTGTTCTGGTGGAAACACCTACGCACTGATGTGCGTCACTATGTAACAACATGTGATGCATGCCAGAGAAACAAGTCGGTTACAGCTAAGCCATGGGGGTTCCTTCATCCTCTGTCTATACCTGGATACCGCTGGGAAGTCATGCACATGGACTTCATAACCAAACTACCGTCCGGATCACATGGATATGATTCCATCTGTGTATTCGTTGACAGGCTCTCCAAAATGGTGCATCTAGTGCCATGTAAGGAAAGCATGGATGCTCCTGAGTTTGCACAACTCTTCATTGACAAGGTATTTGTCCATCATGGGCTACCCTCTGAAGTTGTGAGTGATCGGGGATCCCTATTCGTTAGTAAGTTCTGGCAAGCTGTATGCAAGCTAATGGGCATGAAACATTCTCTTACCTCCAGCTATCACCCCCAGTCAAATGGGCAGGTTGAGCGGTACAACAAAGTGTTGGAGGAGATGCTCAGGCATTATATCTCTCCCACTCAACGAGACTGGCCTAAACACCTCTCGTTTGCCGAGTTTGCAATTAATAACTCATGGCAAGAAAGTATTAAATCTACACCTTTCCTGATTAACTATGGACAGTCCCCAGTGACACCGGTGACCCATGAGTTACCTCGGTTGCCACCTCCCATGGCCCAGTTCTTCTCTGATGGCTGGGAAAAGGGCGTTCAAGAAGCCAGGAGATGTATGAAACTGGCACAAAGTCGGCAGTCAAATGATGCTAATCCACACAGGAAATCCGCGGACAGTATGTTCCAAGTGGGTGACCGTGTGCTGCTTAGTACCATGAACCTGCGTAACATGGTGGGCAAAGCCAGAAAGCTGCTGCCACGGTATGTGGGGCCTTTCAGGATTGAGGCTCATGTGGGTAGAGACGCTGTAAAGCTGACCCTGCCATCAGCCATGTCCAGGATCCATCCTGTCTTCCATGTGTCATTACTAAGACCCTATGAGGGCAACTTTGGTCGTCTACCCCCCACTGAGCTGGGCTGGTTAGATGATTCCCCACAATATGAAGTAGAGCGCATTGTGAACCACCGGCATGTGCGTGCAGGTAAAGCAAAGGAGTACCTCGTCAAGTGGAAGGGTTATGATGACTCTGACAACACCTGGGAGCCTGCCAGCAATCTAGCAAATGCCCCTGACTGCGTAAACTTGTATAAGGCTCAGAATGGCTTGCTGTGAATTAAATGTGGGACATGGGCTCCATGTGGTCATGCTGGTTGCTTTGCTGCATGCTATGTGCCTTGGTGTGCTATGGGTCCAGTTGCTCATGTGAGCCTGGCTTGTTTCGTACCCAGCTTCCACTGGCTCTGTGAGCCTGGGCTGAAGGGTCCATGGTGACCGTAAACTCCTGAGAGCGACCTGCGTCCGGATGGGCAGGAGTTCCAAACTAGCGGTCATGTACTGCGAGTCCATGCCATGATGGCCTATGGGCGGAACGGCCATCCCATAGGAGGGGGAGGAATGTAGCGTTCCGATTCTGCACTAAGCGGATCGGCGCTAGTGTCACTGCTGAAGTGTGATACAGGCAGGTTAAGTGGTGGGCTGTACTGCTGCCCACCATTCGGGTTCGATCCCCGGAGGCCGTTCTATGTCTTAGCCTGGTTGCGCTGCAGCAGTCTGACACCTGTAACTGCGGTTAGCGTTGCATGGCGTTCACACACTGAAAAGATTTGAGGCGCGTTCTTTCTGAACGCTACATTGGTTTCCGTATTCCGATACCTCAGTGACTGGCAGCACCAGCACTGTTTTTCTGCGCCTCAGCACAAGTTTCCTCCCCCTCCTGAGAACGACGCTGGCTTCTAGTCGTCACTAGAATACTACGCACATTATCTGCACCAGAGCCCTTACACGTCTGCAATGGGGCTGCTGGAATGCGTGACAATGGGTCAGCAGGATTAGATATACCAGGTAGATATTCAATGGTATATGAGAAGCGGGCCAGGAATTCCATCCATCTAGTCTGCCTGCGTGAGAGTATAGTTTGAGTAGGCAGAGAGATGAGCGGCTTGTGATCTGTGTACAGTGTGAATGGTACCCCTTCCAGGTAGCATCGCCACTGTTGGCAAGCAGATACCAATGCCAGCAGTTCCTGTTCGCCCGTGGTGTAATTAATCTCAGCAGGAATTAACTTCCTGGAGTAATACGCCAATGGGTAGCCATCCTGCATCAGGACTGCACCGATGCCCTCAAGGGACGCATCGCAGTGCACCTGAAACGGCTTGCTGTGATCAGGAACTTTGAGGCGCGTTCTTTCTGAACGCTACACCTGCCCAACGCAGAGCATCATTATCAACACACGTCCAACACCTTGCTGAAACCCAATCACTTAGCCTCGCAGAGGTGCACAAACACAACTAGCCTACTCAAGAGCTGCTCACTTCATTTTGCCAGCGACGGCAGCGGCAGCAGCATCGTGACTATGCGCAAGGCGCGGGGTGGTCGGCGGTCGCCAAAAGGGGTCCATGCAGCTTCGCTGTTACCACTGCTGCTGCTGCTGCTGCTGGGCCGAATGTCATCGGATGAGGAACCCGCGCACGCAGTAAAATGAGCCAAGAGGTTTGTCAAAATTTGAACACCTCGCCTCGCCTCGCCTGTCTCGCCGCAATGGAATCGCAAAATTCAAAATCGCCACATGCAGCCACATGGAGCCTCGCCTCGCCTCGCCTCGCCCCATTGATGTGGGTTGCTGCATCCTCATCAGAAGACAGTGTAGCTCTATATGCCTGAGCTATTGCTTGGTTAGGGTAGGGGAGGGCGAGTTCAGACGCAAACATGCTCAATGTAATGCTAAATTGTCATGTATGCTACAGGCTGCCGTGCTATAGACTGCTGCTCCTGGGCTTTTGGTGGGCAGCGAGGCTCCAGTCGGCTCATGTCCAGCGCTCCAGCGCTTCCCGGATGTGTCACCAATGTGTGCTCCATGTGTGCAGTGGACATACGCAGCATGGGTGGCTTGCATCTTTTATAACTGACTTTGCATGTCTGATCATTAGCAAATTTGTTTCTTTTCTTAGCTTTTATGCTTCTGTTGTTCTCTGTCAAGGTACTCCGAACCTAGGCGGATGCACCGAGCACAGAAGTTTACAGTGTACAAGTACCTTTTTCCTTTACGCGCGTCTGCACACACACAAGGTAGGCGCAGCTAAAGTGGGCAATTGAAATATGTGGGCATTACAGCAGTAAGCTCATAGCCTGGGAGTTGCTGTAGTATTGACAAGTTGTGCTCAACCTACCGAATTCAGGTACCCATGTACCATTTGCTAACATATGCAAGCATGCAAGCATGGACATCTTGCTTGTCTTGCTGTGTAGCTGCTGCTTGCGGGCAAAGGTTAGGTGCACACTAGAGCAGCGGGCAAACAAAGTTTGACCGTCATGACAGTTTCCTGTATCCCGTTTTGACCCAGCCTTCAAGCTCGGGCGTATAGCTAGTATGATGGCGGAGTAGTGTGAAGGTCCCAGCATGGATGGCCCAATGGGTCGCGAAGATGTCGTACGTGCTCTCCTAGCCCAGAGGAGGCAAGCTGCTGGACGCAGTGGTCTGCTTCAGCACGGCACAGTCAGCGAAAAGCAGGCTCGTGTCCAACAGCTCTTGGAGCAAAGGCGAAAAACCAGCGCTGTCACGAGTGCGTAGTAGTGCGAGAGAAACAGGTCTGATAACTGCATTGGACCACGCTGACACCTCCTTGCTCGCTGCAGGCCCACCAGCTAGTCCACACTGTGGGTCCATTGAGGGCCCCTCTCAAGATGGTTTGCTGTCACCCGAGAGCTCAATCATGAGCTTCGAGTTTGATGCTCCAGCCAGGATGATGCAGTCAACTGCCCGCCTTACCACTGGGGCTGCTCCCAGCTTACAGCACAAGGGCATCTCAGACACTATTAGCAGTCAAGCCAAGCGCACTCCCAGCCAGAAGCCTCATGCTGGTAATTCCATGTCAGAACAAAACTTGACCCACCAGCGACATGCACATCGCCAGCCAACATCTCACACACCATCCCTGATGGGCAGGCATTTGGTGGACCAACAGCTAGAGCAACTGGGACGTGTAGCCTCCAGCACTTCGCAAGAGACCCAAAGTAGGGGAGGTCAACGTGCCACCAATCCTCCAGCGGCCCTGGCTTCCTCAACGCATCGAGAGGCAGCAGGGTCAGGGCGCACTGCAGGTAGGGCACAAGCAGGCAGGCTTGCCCTCATTCGACAGCTCACTCTTAGCTTTTGCCTGACCCACACAATGCAGTGTACTCAGGTGCCTGTGGTCCATTCAGTGCCACCTCGCCTGCATTGCCTCAACTGCTGACTCTGAGCCAAGGCATGTAAACGCGCTGTCATACCCTGACCAGTGTGGCCTGCTTAAGCACTGTTCCAGGTGCCTGCCTTGCTCTGTTGCTTGGCACAGGCAATGCCCCAGCAGCTCATGTAGGCGTGGTGACCAGCAGCAGTCAGCCAGCTGAGCAGCCCCCCCGGCGCAGCCTGGCTGAGCTAGAGACCATGCTGTCGCGGGCCATGAACCAGATAAGCATGGAGCGCGACCCCGCATCACGTCAGGGTGATGACGGGCCCTTTGACATCAGCGAGCTGTGGGCTGCTGGCGGCACAGCGCTATCACAGGGCAGCCACAGCGAGTCATACCAAGAGTCACACCTAGACACTGTTGGGACCGCAGGTGGGCAGGCAGTGCCCAGCACCAATGAGAACCGACACATGCCAGATGTGAAACGCTATTACCAGCACTGTCAACACCAGCATCATCAGTACCATCACCACAGCTTGGAAGGGGGATGCACACCATAGCCATTCTGTGGTATGCCTTAGCTAGCTGTGTTGCTGCAGTTTGTAAAGCACAGCTGGATGCCATGTGCTGTATGTACAGCAAGCTGTCGCCTGCCCCTCGCCTGGCTTGCATGCTCAGAGTCACGGAGGACCCGGGACATGGACGAGGTCTTGTCAGGCAGGGTAGGCACCGTTGGCGGGCCCGCTCACTACCCCGCCTTACACCCTGTCAATGCCTGGAGGCAGGCTAGCCCACAGCAACAGCAGCCATACAGCAAGCAGCATGCCTCACGCGCCAGCCCCCCACCAGCTTCCCAGCGGCAAGCCAAGCCATCAGCTAAGCAGGCAGGACGCAAGCCAGACCCTGCAGTTGCAGTAACAACTCATGAGCGGTCGAATGTGGTGGCTGGGAGCCATGCAAGTGCGGCTGCTGCTGCCAGGCCACAGTCAGCAGTAGCTGCAAGAGGTGAACCTCCTCACATGGTCAGCAGGACTGCCAGCCCTCACTGGCAGCGACCCCCCTCCCCTAGCCCAGCACCAAACCCAGCAGCAGCAGCAGCAGCTCCTCGGCAGTATGCCGGGGCAGGGCGAGCACGCCCCTTGTCAGCTCCTCGCATGCACTCCCACAGGCAGGCGGTCCCTGCTGGGCAGGCCAGCCCCAGGGCGGCCTCCAGGCCCCAGCAGGCAACGGCAGCGGAAACAGCGCAGCGGCAGGGCCCACCTGTTGGCACTGAGTGCACTTTCCAGCCACGCATCAATCCTGCCAGCAGGGACATGGTCGCAGTGTCCTACCCTGCTGACTGGTAAGTCGAACATGTGCACCAGTGACCCATGCCGGGACAGCAGCACTGCTGTGCAGGAGAGCAGCGGCTAGCTGTGTGCTCAGCAATAGCATGCCTCTGACTTCTGCTGCTCTGCAACCTCCACTAGCTCTGCCAGCTCCTGTTAGACTCCAGGCAGCTCCCTTTTCATATGCCAGTTGGTCACAGTCATTGAGGCCTGCTGACCTGCTCTTCGCCTGCTGGCCTGTAGGGAGCAGCGCGTGCTGCAGTTATCCGTTCCAAAGCCGGTGCTCATGGCGCGGTACGAGGAGGTGCGCAAAGAGGCCCGTGAGGAGGAGCTTCGCGAGTGCACCTTCGCGCCACGCACTGGACGAGCGCCCAGTCCGGCCGTGGTGCAGCGGTCTGGCCCCGTTCACGAGCGGCTGTACAACACCCGACCAGCATGGGAGGAGAAACGGTGTGCGCGACTGCTTTGCTACAGTGTCTGCTGTTTGCTAGGACCGATTTGCGATGAAGCTAAGAAGAGTGGGGCGGCAAACTGTGACATGTGGCTTGCGAGGTGTTATCCTATGTTGGTGCGGCAATCACAGATGTTGTGGCTGTGCTGCCCACGAGGCTGTACTCCCAGCTAGTCTGTTCTTGTCCACCAGCCCGCTTGCCTGCTGCGCGCCTGCTCGTTGCTTTCCAGTGGCGAGTTGCTACGGGAGCGCGAGGAAGCTGTGCTGGCCGACTGCACCTTCAAGCCCGCCGTGACCAGCGTCGCCAAGCGGAGAGCGGCCAGTGCAGGGCGAGTCCCGTTGCACCTTCGTGTGGCCGACGTACTGCGCAGCAAGAATGAAAACATGTCCAACGCTCGCATACGACGGGTGCGCAGTGCCGGCTAGTCACCCGAGCCTGGCCGAAACCTTCACTCATCGGCCAAACTCATTGAGTATCGCCCAGCTGTGGAGTCAGGCCAAAGGAGGGGCAAGCTGGTGTTTGGTGTTCGCCTTGCATTGAGGGCGCCCTCAGGCGGGAGAACACATCCTTACATGCCCGCCTCCTCCCTCTATTCAGTGCCACCCAAACCAGACCAGCAGAGTAACCTGCCTGAGAAGCTGTGTCACGGCCTTTTGCCCTGCCCGCTCCTACAGGAGATGGCAGACGAGGGCATCACGTTCAGACCTGCAGTCAACCCTCGGTCAGCTCAGATGGTGGCGGCTAAGCAGGCGGACGCAGGCTGCAGCCAGCAGGGTATGCCAGCTGGTGACAGGCTGTACCATGAGGCACTGCACAGGAGCAGGTGAGAGGCCCCACGCCTGGTCCCTGCCCACCAGTGTTTTTTCGTTTTGCCCTAATGCATGATCTATAGCTCAAAGTGACATGGCATAGGTTCATACCCTTGAACTCGTAGCTTGACCTAACTTCAAAAACATCGCTCATGTGAAAATGTTAATGGAAATAGCTAAATTTATACGATAGTGCAGCTCGCAAAGCGATCATTTCATAGCGCAGAACGACCACTGAAGTATGGCATTTCATAGCAAACGCTGTATATAGCGCAAAAATAAACACTGCTGCCCACCCTGCATGGCCTGCCCTTGCCCGCCTGACCCCAGCTGACCATGCTCTTCCCTGACACCCAATCCCATACCCTGCTCCACCACTTAATCTCACACGGCTCTAAAACATGCATCGAAACTAAGGCTCCCTCACCTCTGTACAGGAATCAGAGCATGACTGCTGCTGTAATCTGGAAAAAACATATCACACCTGTGTCCCAAGTAGCTGAGCACAGACCTGTGGGTTTGTGGGCACCTGCCTGCGTGCGTCGGCCTTGCCAGCATCAGCATGACATCATGCCCTGTGGCCAACCTGGCAAGGCGGTGTGGGTGGCCATGACCCCTGCAGGGCCAAAGACACGGAACGGAGGGGCAGCGACCAGGCGTGCACCTTTGCTCCCACCATCAACGACCGCAGCCGCACCCTCCTAGCACGCAGCGGGGAGCTGCCTAGCAGCTTCCTTGAGCGCCAGCAGTTCCTGGCATCACTGGTGAGACCCTGTAGGGGCCAAGCAAGCACCCTAGCCTCCAGTGCTGCACATCGCTGTGCAGGTCAAGGATAGGGGCATTGCTGACCATAATGATGCATGGCCTGGCCTGACGCCATTGAGCTGGCTGTGCATGGAAGTGACAAGATGAATTAGAGCTGGCGAAGCAACTTGACAGGCATTTGGTGTACATTCCCCTAACTGCTTACGCTCCACCTGCTGCCTTGCTGCCTGCCTGCCTTGCTGCCTGTCTGGTATGGGTACGGCACAGGGTACCTACCGGGTACGCGTATACTCCACATAGCAATAACTTCACATGCCTTGCTTATCTTGCCTTGCGTTGAGTCCTGGGTACAGGTGAACTAAGCCTGCCTACTGCCCCTCGCACCCTCTGATGCCTGACACGCCGGCAGGCTGCAGAGAAGAAGGCGCTGTACAAGAGCGTGGTGCAGGAAGCTGAGGGCACCTACACGCCTCGCCTGGCGGGTGGGCAGCCGGGGGCTGGACCTGACGGCCTCAGGTCATCAGGCTACTGCACCCCCAAGGCGCTGGGCAGCAGCTGGGCCAGGTGGGTGTCGAACCCCCCACCTCATGCTCTAGCCTTGTGCATGGGCACTGACACATGCATGCAGTCACGCTGGAGGCCTCTCAATCCAGCCACTGCCATGGACCTGGCTGCTATTGACCTAACCCCCAGCATGAAGGAAGACACCTATTTATCACACCCTTAGCAGCGTAGCCCACTTATCACACCCTAAGCACTTGCACAGTGTGTCCCACTTGCACCAAGGGTGACGTGAAGGCTAGCGTGTTTGGACAGAGCGGCCACTTTGCTGTGCTGGGTGCAGTGAGGACCTGGACGACACACGCGATCGCCTGGCCAAGCTGGCCTATGCCGATGTGCGGCGCAGCGTGGCGTTGAAGGATGCCCTGACCCAGCACTACTACGGCCAGTTCCCATTCACCCCGGACATCAACCCCACGTCGCGAGTCATCGGCAAGGTGGGCAGAGGGCTGTGGCGGCCGAGACAGACCAGTGTTCACAGCTGGGTGATGGCAGAGGGTGATGCACACCCTGGCTGTGCAGCAGAGGTAGCAGGGGGGCTAGGGAGTGGGACGCAGTCTAGCAATGCAGTTGACATTGCTGTTTCCGCACCCCATGCTGCTGCTGCTGCTGCACCCAACGCTGCTGCTGCTGCTGCTGCTGCTGCTGCTGTACCCCATGCTGCTGCTGTTATTGCTGCTGCTGGTCTTGCAGCGGCACACCATGGAGGAGCTGTACCGTGATGAGTCAGCCAGGGCAGCCAGGGAGCGTGCGGCTGAGGAGCTGGCGGCCCGGCAGCAGGAGGAGTGCACCTTCCAGCCAGCTCTGAACCCACGCAGCCTGCAGGTGCGAGACCTGGGCTGCCACTGCTAGGATGACTGACACAGGGCAGGTTGCCGGCATTGTGCTGCAACCTACTGTACAGCACACAGTGAAGCAGCACATGCGGCATCACAGCAGACTTGCAATGCAAACACTGTCTGTCCAGCACTTGCGGCCCCTGACTCTGCCGGTTGTGACTGTTGTGCCACACCATGCCCTGTGTTGCCTTGGCCCTGGGTGTCATGGTCTGTGGAACTGCCTGGCAAACTGTGCTGCTTTGTGCCTCGTTGAGTGTCTCGTCGTCACCGTCCTCCTTAACCGCCACGGTGGTACCGCTGCATGCACCACCACCATCACTGCCAGTGCATGAGTGAGGTGCCAGCCTGTGACGTAGCAGCAGCAGGCCCAGTGCCACGCTACCTGCAGAGCCAGTCAGGCGCCCAGTAGTGCATCCCAGCTCTGGCCAGGCCACCTTCATCTCACCAGGAGCACCCCGTGTGCTGCAGGTCGCTCAGCACGCTGCAGTGCGGCGCAGCAGGGGTGGCAGCGGCAGCTTGCTGGATGGAGTAAACTCGCAGAAGCTGACCCAGGTAGGCTGACTAGTGCGGCGCAGCTGGCTGCTATGGCTTGCCCACAGCGCAGTGCTCCTGCTGTTGATTATCAGCAGGTGCACAGTGTGCAGCTGCTGGTAATGTGCTTGGGCGTGTGGCTGGTGCGGACATGGGTGGTGCCAGCATGGCAGGGTTGGTGTCAGTGTCAGCCTGCAGGGACAGTGGGATAGGCTGGCTGCTGTGGGTCATCATTGCCATGCTGCCGAAGCATGGGCAGCAGCTGCTGTGTAGTCAGCAGGCCCAGGGGGCTGGTCGTCCTGAAGGCAGCAGCCTGGGCACAGGGCAGGCAGCAGAGCAGGGTCCAAGGGCGGCCTTGTTTGGGAGGCGAGGACAGTGTGGGAGCAGCTTACCATGTATCAACAGCCAGCTGGCAGCTGGGCACTGGCCACTGGCAATTGGCCACCCAGCTGATTACTGAGCAAGTGACTGGGGTGTGATGTTGCTTGTGCAGGCCAAGGCCACCAAGCTGCAGGACGCCCGAGCACTGAAGGAGCAGGAGGAGCTGCGGGAGTGCACCTTCACGCCAGAGGTCAACCGCCAGTCTCCACAGGTCAGCTCCCGCAGGCTCTGTAGGCAAGTCACTCCTCATCCTTGTGCCCTCACCTTCGAGTCATGGGACCTAGGGTCGGCTCTCGTGTTGTGGCTGGCTGTGCGCATGTCTTAGAACAGGATGTCTGATATCTCATGCGCCAAACGCTCATGTTCCAGGACATGTCTAAGACCCTGAGTGGACATTGAGTGTGTAGACCCGCTGCTCTAGTCCTCCACTCAAGCATGCAGACCTGCGCATGCACCCACTTACCAGTAGAGGAGGGCAGGCATGCAGCTGAATGGTTGCCAGCACTCACATGTTGTTGGTGGGTGGTAGGTCATGGTACTGGTTGTGGTGGTGATCGCAATGGTGTCCTCATGCTCACCCGCAGGATGCTCAACAGGCCGCTGCAGCAGCCAGCGTGCCCGGCATGGCGCGCTATCTTGAGCTGCAGTCTCTGGCCAAACGCAAGAAGGAGGAGGAGGCCAAGCGACAGCAAGAGGTGGGGTCCCCTGATGCTGTAACCCTCCTGTTCCCATGCACATGGTATTTATGATGTCACCCTCAACATGCCGCCCTCGTAACCCGCAGGCTGCCCTGACAGGTTCATGCAGTGCTAGGCAGCAGACACCTTGCTGGTGCTTCCTTAATGCCGCATCCCAGCAGGCCCATCTGATACTGCTACTAGATACTAGATACTGCTAGGGAGAAGTCAGGCCTGCCAGTTTGTGGGGCACACTGCTTACACGGACTGCCTGCCTCCGTCTTTCAGACCATACCATCTTGAGCAGGTGGCTCATGATAGAAGGTGGCTCGTGGCGTAGGCCTGTGGGGCAGCAGGCTCAATCAAGGCTTCCTAGGAGCAATGACCTGCTCTGCTCACCCTGGTGACCTGCAGTGATGCTCCCTGATGACCTGCACTGCTCACCCTGATGACCTGCAGTGAAGCTCTTTATGCCCCCTGGTCAGGTTGTCCTCAGCTCTGCTGCTAGTGTCCCTGGCCGGCAGGTGTGGTGGCAGAACCCAAAGGGACCCACCGCTCAATTCACAGTGCCTCAGCCCTTCTCCATTGAGCAGCGGCAGGCTGAGCTGCGGCAGGCGCAGGCTGCTGATGCAAAGGCCGCAGCCACAGCCCCTAGGCAGCCTGCTGCCAAGCAGTTACCAGCTGGCACACCAAGAGGGGTAGCTGCCAAATCCAAACCCGACCAGGTACGGGTGAGCAAGTCCCGAGACATTCTCTGGCCATAACAGTTGGCAGCCCATGGCATCATGTCATTGACGGCATTGCTGCATGCTTCATGCTGCATCACTGGAGGCGCATGCATGTTTATCACCTTGTGCTGTCATCAATGCCATTGCAAGCAACCCAAGCTTTCATGGTGTTCAGCACATGCCAAACCAAGCAAGGGCGGCTGGGCCCTGCAGGCTGACTCTCGGCGACGCGCCTCTGCCCAAGGGTCTGCCAGCATTGACCGCATCCTACAGCTCGCCGAGGCCCAAGAGCACTTGCTGCTACTCCAGCTACAGGAGCAGGAGCAGTACGTGCAGCACACCACCCTCACAGTGCCAGCCCAATGACCCGGGGCAGGGCAGCCCGCCACTGATACAGCCGCCACTTCCCAGGCCCCACCACAAGACGCAAGCAATGCACCAGGCCCAGACCAATCTGATACACAGACCTCAGTGTAGGACCACGTCTCACTCTGGAGAGTGTGATCATGGTGCTATTGCATCGTTATGACTGTCAGCCCTGAATGTGTGCTGCATGGAATGGTTTGCATGGAATGGTGTGTTAATCAAGGTCTGCTGATCTGCTAGACATAGATGTTTGCAGTGGAGAGGGTTGACCACCGTTGGTGACGAGCTGACACACTGACCGTAGTGTAGGAGCACGTTCCACTCTGGAGAGTGTGGACCTTGTACACTCTCCAGCAAAGTGCGTGTTGTAAAGTACCAGGTGGTGGAGGGGATGAAGTGGGTGTCTCCAAGTCAGGGGAGTGGCGATGTACCTGGGAGCCAAGTCAGGGGAGTGGCGATGTACCTGGGAGCGAGCTGCTTCAGCCAAGGTGGGTGGAAGGCCAATGTGGTGGGGGAGGGGTTTCGCAAGGTGGTGGAGCAGCCTAGCAGTCCCAGCACAGATGACAGGCCTGACAGGCTGGTTATCGTAAATGAGTTCTACACCAGCCGTGTCAGCTCCTCTGTGCATGCCCCCCAGCCTTGTGAGCTGCATCCGCCACGTTAGCAGCCAAGGCCCGAAGACTGGATACCCCCGGCAGGCCAGGTGGTCCAGTGGCTGGTGCGCCCAGCCTGGAGCCAGCGGCATGGGAAGTATGTGCGGGCCTGCTGTGGTGCCATGAGGTGCCGCCCAACCCCCCTCCCCCAGCCCAGCACCCCCATGCACAGGACTCCCCTGCTCCTGCCCAGGACCAATCCAGTGATTTAGGGGGAAAGTGCCACCGGTGTGGGGTTGGTAGTCATCAAGGGTGCGACCGAGGACGCTTTAACTTGATTGAAGTAGCTGAGTGAGATAACCCACCGTCGAACATGCTCCGTGTTCAATTAACTATTCAATTAACTATGTTTGTCTGTCTAGATGCAGGAACGACTTCAACCCAGCCACTAGTGTGGTTCCCCCCCAAACTCATATTAGTTCTCATATTAGCTCCAAAGTAGCTCATACTAGCTCATATCAGCTCATATCAGCTCATATCAGCTCCCAATTAGCTCATATCAGCTCCCAGAAGCTCACACTAGCCCATATGATCCGAAACTAATGTAAGCGAACATACCCTACCAGCCACCCACATATCTGGACCCAAGCCATCAAGGCAGCGCATGCATGGCAGCACCCAATCCAGGCTTGTGAAAATTGCAGATTTTCATTCAGATTTTCATTGAAAATTTTCATCTGAAATTCTGAACGTATTCACTGCAAATCTGAAAGTGCCGGGTGCTGCCCCCGGTCAGATCGCAGATCGGGTGTTGCAGAGTGATTGGCTTGGCTGTGCTTGGCTGGGCTGGCGCCAGCGCGCTACAGCCACAGCGAAGGAAGCGCAAGCCAGATAACGCCACAGATGGCGAATCCACGGACAGCATGGACGGCTTGCATCTTTTAAAATGGCTTGCATGTCTGACCTTAGGCAAACTAAGTATTTCTGCATTTCAAGCAGTGCAGGCCTACAAACAAGCCGTGTTTACGAGAATAGGCTGAGAACCAGCGGCATCCGCTCAGTTTCACTGACGATGAAACTCTTTCACATTTTCACATGAAACACTTTCATTTTCATTGAAAATTGAAAATCTGAAAAACTGAAAATCTGAAGATTCACAAGCCTGACCCAATCACGGGTAATCTGATCCTAGCTAGGGAAAACCTTGATTGCAGACCTGGTGTGACTCTTGGTATCTCGGCGACAGTGCATACCTTTTTTCCCTGTCGGTGGAACATTCGAGCTTGCCGCTTAAGAAGTGATGAATTGTGGATGTTGGGCATTTGTATATGCTAGTAGCAAGTGTCACAATTGATGCCTAACCAGCCTCGGCAGACAGTCAGCAGCGTGGTATGCGTCAGTGCCAGCTTGTTGCTTCTCAGGGTTGTCACATTACCAACATGAGCAGGCCAACAAAACTCATTCAACAAGGAACAACATGTTGGACTGTGGGTAATCTCACTCAGCTACTACAGACATATTGTAGCATCCTCGGTCGCACCCTTGATGACTACAAACCCCACACTGGTGGCACTTTCCCAACAGACCACTGGGCTCCTCATCAAAACTAATAGCATCATGCTTTGTAAGGCTGACAGCCTGTGTAAAACTACCAGGCCCTATGCATTGTTGCGAGCCCGGCCATCAATACCCCGCCGGTACTCTGCAGCCCGGTGCAACCACTGCCTGCCCTTGGGCAGCCGGTCATTGACCAGCTTGTAGCCCTGCTTTTACTCCTTGCCAATGGGGGGCAGAGCCTCAAGATCTTTCCATTGGCACAGCTCTGGCTACCCCTCCCATTGAACCACCACGTAAGGGACATTTGACTTTGTGGCGCGCCTGGTGAGAGTTGAGTTGTCATTTTAACGCGAAATGCCTTATCTCTGCGCCGCGCTTGCGCCTGCGCGCCCGAGCTGCTGGCACCCACGGTGACTGGCAGTCTGCCAGGCACGCGAACGGTTCCGCTGTGCGCGATGGGCCTTTCAAGTGCTGCCTAACAACACCCACAACGCGGGATGCAGAGTTCTCCGCTGCGGTACACTTTACGCATGGAGCCCAGTTTTCTCAACATCATCTTACACAGCCTCCCCCTCCACATGAATCTCCAACCAGCTAGTGCTGGCAGCTTGCGTAGACCTCACACAACACGCACAGCGGTCAGCCTGGCCCCCCTGCCGTTTGCAGAGGTGATGTTTGGATGTCGGCATGCTGCAGACATGTGCACACGCCATCTTCTAAAACACATATGGGCAAATCTCGGCAAGAGATGAGAACTTGGCAGGGGGTCCACAGCTAAGTTCCCTAGCCAGTGACGCAGGGCTGGAGAGTTTGATTTAGTTTGATGGTGGTCATACTGGCATCAGCAGAGTGGGCAGCATGGAGGAGGGTTTGCCCACCTTTTGGAGCCTAATCAACAAGGGATCGATGCAGTTGTCACTTCTGTGCTTCTGCCGTGGTCTCCTCCTAGTTTCAAAGCCCCTGAGCCTAGTTTCGTCGCCTCAGAGCCAGCGCATGTGGGTTATTATGTTGGACATGAGGTCGGGCTCCTCGCACATCGCGCACTATCCATCGCGTTAAACAAGGACTCACTACTACTGGGTCAACGTACATCACGTCCGCAGGCTCGGTAGGGTCGAATACCCGGCAACATGCCCGACCAGCTCAGCGTGTGGCTGAGCGCGGCCTCATTCCGACGCTTCAACCCGCGTGTAAATCCGTGCAGAAATGAGTCCGGAAAAGCCGTTGTCCCTTATCGTTAGGGGGGTTGGTGGTTCAATGGGAGGGGTAGCCCTCTATGGGGCGCTGCATGCTCTCCCCAATGCGCTGCAAGTTCAGGCACCCGTTGGTGTCCCGGTCCAGCCACCTGCCCCCTGGGGGGGCCTGGGGTGGTGGGGCTGGGCCAGGTGCTGCAGGGAGGGGGGGGGCCTCGGCTGGGGGAGGGGGTGTGGCTTGGGCGGGGGGGGCCTGGGCTGGGGGTGTGGGGGGCGCCTGGGCAGGGGCTGGGGGCGGGGGTGGGGGCTGGGCAGGGGCTTGGGCCTGGGCTGGGAGAGGAGGGGGTCCTGCCCACTACCACTGGCGCCTGCAGACACGGGAAGGCACAGCACACGCACGGCAGGATTTGATGCACGGAGTCGCATTGTCGCGTGGCGCACACTGCGTCGCGTCGTCAGTAAGCTTCGGTGGGGCCTAGCCTTCCGTCAGGCTTTGCGGCTTACCGGCTGCACTCTGTGCGGGGGAGACGGGGCGCTTTCGTTTCCCCTTCGGGGGCATCTCAGGGATTAGTAACATTATCCAAGCGGAGTGGCCGTGTTGGGGTGTGCATCAGGTCGCCATCTAACCGGAGTGCCGGCAACCGGAGTGGGGCGAAAGTGAGGTCCATTACATATCAATTACATGGAGCATGTTGTCCCCACAGTGGGAGTACTCCAAGGGGAGTGCCAGCAGCTTAACACACGCCGAGACTGTGCCAAGACTGCCTGTTGCAATAGCTTTTGATGCCAGCTTGCCGAGGGCCTCTTTAGCAGGACCTTCGCCTTTGAAGGTTGGGGCTGCGCCTGAGGCTGGGCCTGCTGGGTCTGAGGCTGCAGGTTCAGTGCTGCGTGGGTTCCCAGTCCAGCCACCTGTCGGGTGAGCGGGGGAAGGTTTCCAGGTCCAGCCATCTGACGTTGCATCCCTTGGGTGGGGGAGCCCTATTGCCTGGTCAGGCACTGGGTGCGTGCAGTATCGGCAACGCAGGTGGAAAGAAGAGCACCTTGGTCAGGCCACCAAACCTGCAACATGCTGTGGATATAATGACCTATCCTTTTGACTGCGTGCCGAGGTGATGACATGCTGACAAGTGACGGCTGATGTTCAAGTGGCCTAGCTGTCCCTGTTGGCATGTCGGTTTGTCAGCTGCAGCTGCAGTCATCGCCCTTTACATCGCCAGTGGCATCGCATACCAACATGAGCAGTTGGTTGCATCACTGTTTGTTCAACCAAAGTTTGAGTGAGCAGCAGCCCTCCCTTGGCTCACCGGCACACCCAAAGCAGCGACCATGCCTAAGGGCTCCTCACAGAGATGCTTTCTGCTACTGCCACGCAGCCTTCCATGAGCTTACAAGTCAGCACATGTAGCAGGTTTTAAGCCTGTTACCATCCATTGCAAAGCAATGCAAGTGCATTGGCAGACCAGTTGGTACAGGGCTGCAAAAGGCTGGCTGTGTACACCTGTAGTGCCATCCCATCTGCACACAACACCAGCTTGCCAGAGCTGCCCTCTCGCACTCCATCTGCACACTGTCAACGGCATGCAAACCATCTTACAGGGCCTTTTGACAGTATGAGCCCCATGGAGCTGCACATATGCTCCCATAGTGGAGTAGTCCCTAAAACTGGGAGGCTGTCGAGGGAGGAGCTGCAACAAGCTGCTGGCTGCTGCAAGCATAGCTGCTGGCTCGTCATCCCATGGCTGCCTGCTTATACTGCTGGCTTAGGCTTCTGGTCGTCGCGTGGGCGCACGAAGCGCTTGGGTGGCTCCCGGATCTTTCGGTCCTTTACGCTTCGCACGCGCACAACCTTGGAGTGAATGGCTGCGGACACTGAGTAGTACACCTTGCGGTAGATCTTGGGCAAGGCGTAGCCTGCAACAGCGCATGAGGGTGCAGAAATAGGTCGGCGCCGTGCACAGGCACCCATGAGCGGCTAAACGTCCTATAGAGGAGCAACAGCTTAACCCTCCCTGTGATTCACTGGACCACTGCTGCTTGCTGCGGCGGTAGGTATGCAACTAAAGTTTCCCGCTGCCAGGTTCTCCCGTCTCGTCGGCCCTCAACAGCAGATGGCGCCAACAGCTTAAAGCAGGCTTGCGTTAGACCAGGCTCCTCACCGTCAAAGACGGAGGAGTCCTGAATGTCGCGAATAGCTGATGCGTCCACAATGTTCCTCACAATGAACCGCTTGATGGCCTTGTCCTTGGGCACGAGCACTCCGGAGGACTCGCAGCGGACGCGCCTGACATGGCCGCGACCGTGCTTAGCACGTCCGTTGTTCCTCCGCTTCTTGCTCATGATGTGCGGCTTACGTAGCCAGAGAAGGGAACACAATTCGCACTGTGCTGCACATGCCCATGAAATGTGACCAAGGAGAAAGGCTGCATTGCCCGACCCTGCCCCACCTGCCCTGCCCAGCCCCAGCTCATCAACATCTACTGTACAGCAGCACATGGGATGTAAGCTGCGTGTGCTTTACTGTGGCTCTGTTCCAGATGGAAGCTTGGGGGTGCAGCAGTCGTGTCGCCCTACGCCACTAATGCTCGAGGCGTGTCCTGGCACGACATCGCCTTGCGCACTCGCGCTTTGCAGCCAGGGCAGGGCATGGGGTACGGCAGCTGTCTGCTGCTCGTCGCACCGCACCGTGTTGACTCCTTCATCAACCCAAAGCATGCTGCACAGCAGCCCTGGGGCAGTAGGTTGGACGTGCCGCCAGCTTGACACCACCAGCCTGCCAGCATCCCCCAGGGAAGCAGGAGCTAGCGGCCCCGCCAACATCATTTCCACAGCTGCTGGTAAGCTGGGTAGGCTCAACTGCCCTGCTCAGCCTCGACACACTTGATGCGCCTGGCTGGCGGGGGACGCTGGGCCCTTGCTCTTCCGTCAGTTCATGCCATGCATGTTTCAAAAGCTGTCCATTCATGCAGCAATTCATCATAGTGCGCAGGTGACATACACGAGCTGGTATTGGATGCTAGCGGCAGTGTTTGGCAGCGCAACCCCAACCACATCCATGGCCAGGGGCCAGATACAGCATCCACCCACAAACGACCAAGAGCCAGCCAGCTGCAAGCATCCCAACTCACCAAAGGTGAATACATTTCCACAAACAGTTGCATATAGCCAGGTACGTTGTGCAATGACTGTTCATGGCGATGTATTTCTTATCCTTGTCCTCATCAGGCCAACAAAACTCATTCAACATGGAACAACTTGGCTGACTGTGGGTAATCTCACTCAGCTACTCCAATTAAGTTGAAGCATCCTCGGTCGCACCCTTGATGACTACAAACCCCACTCAGGTGGCACTTTCCCATTAGACCACTGAGCACCTGTGTTTTCTTCCGTTTCGCCCTGATGCATGATCTATAGCTCAAAGTGACATGGCATAGGTTCATACCCTTGAATTCATAGCTCGACCCTACTTCGAAATATCGCTCAGGTGCAAGTTTTGGTGGCTTGGCAGACTGCAGCTTGGCTTCAAAAGCTCCAGCTACCGGCAACGCCCCGCATGTGTGGGTTGATGTGCCCTCTTCCCTCACACCCTGCAGGGTCATAACCCTTGGCACCACACCTCGGTGCATGACACCCTGCCAGCACCTTTGCAAGGTTGGCGCCATGCAGGGCCAGTACCTGGATCCTGGGAGTGTGTTCTTGGCCCTGCTCTGGAGGCCACTGCCACTGGCGCTGAAGGGCAGAGGGACCTGGGCCAGCCTACACATCAGCGGCAACACCACACCACACCACACCTGCCCCCGCTGCCACCACAGCAGCAGCAGGGCCTCCAACCAGGCAGTTCTGCTGAGCAGCATGACAGCATGGCGAGTAGCATGGCTGATCTAGGCAGCGGCCAGGCGGATGCGGCACCAGTAGTGGCGCCAGCGCTGCTGCCACGCACTTCCCTGTCAAAGTTAAGAATCACTCAAGTGAGGTTTTGGGGGTCCAGCGGAGCAGCCATGCACTTGCGATAATTACCAGGCACATGCTAGTAGCATTACCTGGCACATGCTAGTAGCATGCTAGCAGACAAGCACTGAGGTGTGAGCGCCTGCACCGCATGCGTGTGCCCTCATGAGGCCTCTCAGCAGCCCAGCGGGCAGCAATGCGGCCAATGCCAATGTGAGCCTGAGCTGCAGGCAAAGCGCCAGTTGGCAGATGTGCACCTAGCCTACCGTTGCTTGTTTTGCGAGCAGGCACATTGCAAACTCCAGAGTGCATCACTCCAACCGCTTTCAGCGCCAGGGTTTGATCCCTGGACCTGCCGACTAGAGGTCTCCCTCAGCAGCCCCTTGACCCCGGCCTGCTGCCTGCTTGTGGCTGCCGGCTGCAGTGCAGGTGGCTTGTGGCGGTCGCCACTGCTGCGCTGTCACTGCCCAGGGGTGGCTGCTGGCATGGGGCTGGGATGGGCTGGGTGCCCTAGGGCTGGGGTGCAGCTGGGCAGGTGCGGCATTGTCCCTGCTGCCACCACTGGTGCTGGAATTAAAGCCAACCTGATGGCATGCCAGCCAGCCAGCCTGACAGCCAGCCTGAGGCACACCACCTCCATAGACCTTCGAATTCTACTCCCTACAGCTGTGCAGCCGCCTAGACTCAGCCCTTCACTGCCTGTGTCCTCTGTGAGGCTGATTGAAGAGGCTGGGGTATGCTGTGCCTCACAACCTTCAGGCATGACTAACTCTCCTTTGGCAACCCCAGGCCGTAACACTGAACTGTGTTGCTGATCATGCTTGCATGCCCATGTCATGATGATGGCCATGGTGACAGTGGCTTGTGGTGTCTCAATGCCAGTGCTCAACGTCTCAATGCACCCCTCCCGCCTTGTCCTCCCCCCGCACTGCTCCCTGCTGCGTGTGGCAGGGCCGAGCAGCAGCAGTAGCGCCTCAGCACCTGAGCTGGGGGGCAGGGCAGGTGAGGTGCGTCAGCCTGCCCTGGTGCGCGGCCTGCAGGGCCTCCGGGTCACCCAGGTGGCGTGTGGCAGCGCCCACACCATGGTGATCACGGGTGAGGAGGGGAGCGGGGGCAAGGAGGCAGGGCAGGGGGGCAGGGCAGGGGGGCAGGGCAGGGGGGCAGGGCAGGGGGGCAGGGCAGGGGGGCAGGGCAGGGGGGCAGGGCAGGGGGGCAGGGCAGGGGGGCAGGGCAGGGGGGCAGGGCAGGGGGGCAGGGCAGGGGGGCAGGGCAGGGGGGCAGGGCAGGGGGGCAGGGCAGGGGGGCAGGGCAGGGGGGCAGGGCAGGGGGTCTCAGGGGGCCCAGAGGGGGGAGAGGGGAGGGGAGGAGGATGAGAGGGCCATGGCAGGCAGGCATTGCGAGGGCAGGAGGAGGGAGGGGGGCGCAGCTGTCCTTTGCACTGCTGACCCTGTCCAGCTAAGCAGCTGCTGGAGAGCACCAATGGCTGTTGTTGCATGCCCAGCTGCTTTTTGCTCAGCTGGTTGGTGGAAAGATCATCGTGACGGCACCTGCTGCCCTGTCTGGTATGTTGGGTACGGCTAGTTGGCAGTGTGGGCTGTCTCATGTTCCCTGGCAGGCAGGCCGGCAGGCAGCAGGGAGCAGGGAGCTGTCATCTGCCTACCCCGCTATAGGTCCACTGACCCAGTGTGGCCCTGTGTCTGTGGCATGTCGCTGCTGCGAGATCTAACCCCATGTGACCCCATGTGGCCCCATGTCTGTTGCATGCCGCTGCACTGCAGACAGCTGCGACTGCTACAGCTGGGGCTGGAACCACAACGGCCAGCTGGGGCTCGGCCATGCACAGGGGGGCTGCAGCACACCCCACCTGGTGGAGGCCATCACTGATGTGGGTTGCTTGCATGCTGGCCGCATGGAGTAGTGTGATTTGATGTGGGATGGGGTAGGGAGAGGTAAAGCGGGCCGGTGCGGGATGGGGTGGGGTAAGAGGCATTGAGCGAGCTAGCACACCAACCCACATTGATCCATGACGCATGACCCATGATCATCACGATCATCTTAGCGATTATCGGCAGCGTCATGCAAGATGTTGCATGCCTGATTTTTTATGCTACACTGGTTGCCGGCAGGTGGTTCAGATTAGCGCCGGTGCACGACATTCCGTGATGTTGACGAAGACCGGTCTTTGCTTTTGCTGCGGTTACGGACAGTTTGGTCAGCTGGGCCAAGGGGATTCGGAGGACCGGCACGAGCCGACCGTCGTCCGTTTGGGACGGCGCGCGCAGGGTCCCAACAACCTGAAAGGCGCAGGGTTGCAGGGCGCCCGAGGCGGCCTTGGCTCACCGACGAAGCGCGAGGCTGACGAGCCGAGGGTGAAGGAGGTGGCTGCGGGGTGGTGGCACACTCTTCTTATAGTTGAGCTTAGTGAAGAAGGACGCGTTGGGTCTACGCATACCCATATGGTAGTGGATGCGCTGCCGCGTCCTTTGTAAGGCTAAGGTAACAAGTACAAGGTACCATTTTTTGGCCTCATGTCTGACTCCTGCTGTCTGACTCCTGCTGTCAGGCCAACAAAACTCATTCAACAAGGAACAACATGTTGGACTGTGGGTAATCTCACTCAGCTACTACAAACAAGTTGTAGCATCCTTGATTGCACCCTTGATGACTGCCAACCCCACATCGATGGCACGTTCCATGGGCCGACCCCACGACCACGAGGCACCTCATCAAAACTATCAGCGGGGTGCTTATAAGGCCACTAGCCCGGCGAAAACGAAGCAAACCTAAGCAGCCCTAGAGGTCGCCAAGGCTCTTGGCCTGGGGTAGTGAGAGTGTCCACTTGGACACGGGACTTATCAATCGCAGGTGCATACAGACAGTCTGCCTAATCACCGCAGCAGCCGAGGCCACAGCAGCCTGTCCTTGCCAGACCACTCGCATGCTCCCTGCATAGATCGCTATAACCGCTACAAGCTTGCAAACACGGCGGTAACCACAGGCTTGGGGCTTTGTAGTGGCTGGGTAGAGCCTGAGACATGGGCTATGCAACCCCACTGAGCTGTGCTGGCTGGTAGGCCCCCTTGCCCATCCAAAGCCAGGAGGGCTGGCGAGGAGTAGCTAGGTGAGCCTTACACCAGTGGCCAGCTCCGGCTGACAGCTCACACCGTGTGGGGTAGAGTCACCGCTGGTGGCTTGCTGCATCCTGAAGGATGCTTGATGGTGGGAGCAGGCCGTGCCCCAGGCGGTAGCTCCTCTCTATATGGACGCCGGTGCATTCAGGCGTAACCTTCTTCTTCTTCTTCTTCGTCGTCGTCGTCGTCGTCGTCGTCCTGGAGGATTGGCCCTGTGCTGCGTGCAACTCTGGCGAGGAGGGGTGTTGAGAGCCAGGCACACCCTGCTACCTGCATGCGGCCGGCTGCAGTGCAGGTGGCTTGCGGAGCTCGCCGGGTCAGGCCGGGCAGGTGCAAGGGGGAAAGGAGGTGACCAGTGCCGTGCTGCCATGCTGCTGCTGTGGGTCCCCTGGCCTCATGCATCAGAGCTGTCACTGTCGACATGCTGTTGAGGGGGCAGGGCAGCCTCTGTCTTGACCCCCTCTTGCATGACCTGCTGGAGGAAAGCCATGGCATGGTCCCTGGACCCACTCCTGCCACCTGACTGCCCCGGGGCACCGGTCCTGCCAGCTCCACGTTTGCTGCGGGGCCGGGCGGCAGCATCCTGCTCTGCCGCCTGCCGCTTCACTCCGGAGCTGGCAGCGCGCAACATCTCACGCTGCTGGCTGCTCAGGTCTGGGATGGCAGCGTCAATGAAGCGGTTCGCTGCGGCAACGTTCAATGCCTGCACACAGTGCAGCACAGCGTAGTGTACCTCCTCATCATCAGAAAAACCTTCCCAAACACAGCCCTGTTTGCTCACATTGAGAAGGGCGGGTGTCTAAGCTGAGCATGAGGTAAGCACAGGTGTGGAAGCACATGGTGTGAAGTACATCAGGTCATGGAGCAGGTGACAGGGTGATGACTGGCCACCTTCACTCTCGCATCACACAAGGTGAAGACTGAGCACATGCACGATACAGCTGGAAGGCAGGACTGGCGGCATGCTTGTTGCATCACGCACCAAAGTCGGTCGTGCTTTTTGCAGCTCCTCTGCTGCCTCTGCTTTGCTGACACGCTTGGCAAAGCCCGTCAACCTTTCCCTCTCTTTGTGCAAAGCTGGCTGCAGCTCAGGATCCATGCCCCAACCACGCAACTGCAGAGAGTGCATTGCTAGGGCGGCCTGCCCTAGGGCCAGCAGCACACGGGCTCTTTCCAGCTCCTTCAACTCAGACCCCCCAGTCAGTAGCCCCAGCAGCTCCTCGACATCTCGATCCAGACTTTGTGCAACATCGGCGACGTCTGCAAACTGTCTAGCTATGCTCGCAGGGATTGACACCATCTGAGTACTGCTCTGGTTCCGGTCTAATGCGCACAAACCGACGTGCACTGGTGGTCGCGAATTAATCAGAGTGCTTGCATGCACGCATTGCATTGCTTTGTCGGTTGAAAACTAGGTTGGTGTATGCTTAGAACAGTCGTTAGTACGCGGGCATGCAACATAACCTTGATATGTCGCTGTGATGCCTCGGACAGTGAAGTTGACCGCGAGCTGGAGGCTCAGCCAGAGCGAAGCCGGGCTCAGAAGAACAAGAAAGACAGCGGTGAAGCGCGCAGGGACCGACACGACAAGAACACATGGCATGCGAAGAAGAGCAAACGGCATACCGTGATGAGGGGTGTGTGCGCTGCTGGTTTAGAGGCAGGAGCGGTCGTGGCGTCCGAAGTGGTCGAGGCGCGGGTCGTCACGCAAATCGAGGCTTGGGTGGAGGCCTGCAGCATGAGAGCGCTGCTCGGGAGCTTGCTACTGGGCCTCATGGTGCGAGGCTGGTTCACGCGGGTCAGGGTAGTTCCGGACGGGCAGGAGGTCTTCGAGGAAATCCCAGCTGAGGACGCGGTCATCCCGGACCTGGCGGAGCGCAACATGTACCTGCAGCTCTGCCGCGGACTGCCTCCTCCCGGAAGGCGATCTCGGCCCAGCGCAGCTGTGGAGGATGTGCTGGCCTTTTACCCGGGTCTCCTCGCCCGCCTCATAGCTGTACCTCGCTATGAGCATGACTCCAACACCGTGGACGATGTGGGCACCAAGCTGGAGACTAACTTCGCCAACAGCCTCACCGTGTTGTTCCTCTGCAGGGTTGAGCAAGGGGTGTCTCTGGCTGGAGCCCGGGTCATCGCTGGCTCACACGAGCACCAGCGCCGCTTATGGCTGCCCGTGGATGGCAGTCCAGCCTGGACTGAGCGTCAGCGCAGCTGGGTGGCGAGGAGTGTGCAGGGGAAGGAGGTGACCTGGCTAGAGGGTCAGGAACAGGGTCAGGGTGGGGTGGTGCCTACTGAGGCCATGCGGGATGAGGTGGCCAGACAGCGGAGGTTGCTAGGGGTGGGTCAGGGGGTGGTGGTGAACGACGCCTGGCTGGAGAGGGGGTGCAACCGGGGCAGCCTGCTAAGCCATGCAGTGGACACCAGCAGACATTTGGAGGCAGCCAACGTCAGCTGGCAGGCGGACTGGGCGGTCTGGCAGGCAGCTGGGGGGCAGCGCAACACCAGGCCCTACCGCCCCCCCTCCCCCTTTGCGCTCACGCCCGGCTGCAGCTGCAAGGCTCACCACATCAAGCTGGACACCCAGGCCCTATTTGGCTTGATGCGTACTGCTGGCATGCTGCCAGCGGACATCACCTCCTTGCCCAAGTTCAGGAGTGGTGTGGCTGGGCCCAAGGACAGTGAGGTGAGTGTGCTCAGGTCAGCCAATGCTTTGATTGTTGCAGGTTGCTGGAGGCAGATTGTTTGAGGCAGATTGCTTGTCTCTAGGTGATTGTGGGTGACTTGATGGTCTCTAGGTGATCTCAATTGTGTGTAGGTGGCTGATGTTGGCTGCAGGTGGCCAACCGGTGGAACGCCTTCCTGCCCAACCTCGCAGCTGTCCGGCCCAATGTCGGGCAGAACTTCGCGCAGGCGGTGCACACAGACGGAGTCGCTATCAGCGTGATGTCCATCCGCCCCAAGCCAGCAGAGCCGCCCGGCGAGCTGCCTCGCATGGGCAAGGAGGAGGGCGCTGTCAACCCGCTGGCGCACCTGGACGCCGATTGGCTGGGCTGCGACCCGGGAAGACGAACATGGCGACAGTGGCCCACGAGGAGCGGTACCCCTCCGGCGCTGTGAAGTCCGTGTGGCAGCGCAGCCTGACTGCGGGGCAGTACTACCGGGAGAGCGGCATCACGGAGCACGCCAAGGAGTCCAAGGCCTGGATGGCCGGCATCAAGCCTCAGCAGGATGAGCTGTCGCAAGTCTCCAAGTACACCGCCTGGCTACAACGGTACCGGGAGTACGCTGCCACGACGCTGTCGACCTGGCCGGCCATGTGGGCTGTCCAAGCGGCGCTGGTCCAACGCCAGCTTCCGGCTGTACGGAGGCAAGCAACGCACGGTGGCCAAGTTCTGGGCTGAGGTGAGTAGGCCGTACTCAGCCAGTATGTGTGTCAGTATGTGTGCCACAATGCTTGTCTTTGCCATGACTTGTGTAACAGTCCAGACACTCAGCTAGGATGAATGCGATGTTTATTTCATTCCCCATGCAGGTTCTAGTGTGACATTTGAAGTACTTTGTTTTTAAGCTGAGATCGTTCTGTATTCGAGGAGAAAGATGTAAGCAAACACTGCGCTTCTGCTCCAGCGTCCCCGTTACTCAACAAGTCCCTGATTCAACTAGGCTCGTCACTACCAAGAGTACATGTGTAGCCAGCGCCTCTATTTGCAGCCACAAACCCAGTAGCTGCTTTCTAAGTCTGTAGCTGCTTTAGCCGCATAAGCGACAGCTAATCAGCCCAGCCAGTTCAAAAACCCTAAAGTTGCAGCCATGCATACTGGGTACCTGGCTGTACTGTAACAACTTGACCTGTGCTCACAATGTGTCTCGCCTTGTGTGCCTTGGCTGCAGACTGTCAAGGGTGCCAGGGTACGCTGCAACCCGGCTGCCACAGGTCGCCCCCTGGCCCTGGCCTAGGGGGCAGCAGGCTTCAGTGGCAGTGGCAGCATTGGCAGCAAGGGTGTGCCTGTCAAGCAGATGCGATGGGAGGCATGCAAGCAGTTTCCCGAGCGTGTGGTGCTGGTGCATGGGTTTCGTACCAACCGGGTCAGCTCTGCCCGCACCAACGTGGTGCAAGGTCAAGCAGAGTCCTTCAGGTGGGAGACCTCAGATGCATTAGCACTGTAGGAGTGAAGTCATTACATAGCTGTAGAATGGCATCTCTCACACACCAGACTAGACTGTGCCCTGCACCGTTTAGACCGGACATGGCTTGACTTAACACTTGGTTTGGATAGGGAAGGGTCTTGCAAGTGAGCATTGACATATGTTGCCTTGCAGGTGGCTGTACCCGGTGCGCAGCATGGCGAAGCGGTCCCGGATCCGGGGCTTGATGCGCTCTACAAGCACTGTCATCAAGCGCAAGTTCTACGATCGAGACGTGTCAGCCGCGCATCCGGCGCATTGCAGCCGGGCCGGGCCGCCCTCGCGAGCTCAGCAGCTGGCTGGGCCGCCCCGCCATGCCTAACCCAGGCAGACCAGGCCAGGAGTGGGCGAAAGTGCGCGACAGAGGCCTGCTGCCGAAGTAGCAGCGGCGGCACCAGCGGCAGCGATAGTGACATGTGTATCATGCCATGAGCCAAACAAACAAACAATTCGATTGCCCCTTAGAAAGGGATGCGTGTGCGCTAGTGAAAAGGTTAGGGACACAGTCCCGACTCCTAGGTTAGGGACACACACCGGTCTCTCACTGCTGTGGAGAAGTGAAGGGGCTCCACAGGAGGATTGGGATACAGCATGGTTGACATATCCATTCAGATATATCTACTGTCATACAGGTGGTTGTATCATACAACCAAAAGCAATGCAGCTCTGCCATACAACTTGTATGGCAGAGCTGCATTGCTTTTGTTGCGTTGGTTGAAGGTTGGTTGAAAACTGCCCCTTGCAAAGGCGCACTTGCCTTTGCACTCTCAAGCTGCTCATGTTAGCTAGTGCATGCGGGCAGCTGCAGCGAGGGACAGCGGCGCTGCCTCTGTGCTTTGTTGCGTGGAGCAGGACCGCGAGCGCGGTGCGTGCAGTAACCATTGCATTGCCCACAGCCACACGGTATAAGTACGAGCAATGGCGCACATGTGGGCTGCTGCAGATCATCCCCAGCCGGGCCTATTCCTCTGAGCCAGCGAGCAGCCAAGGTGCCCCAGCTTCTGCTGCTGACTCTCCAGCTACCACTAGCGTAGCCATCCCCAGCGCCTCACCGCTCCAGTCCCTGGGCAAGACCGTTGCCCAGCTTACCCAGAGCAGCCCAGGCCAGCAGTACCGCAAGCACCTGCGGCCCTGGAGGTGGTATGATGACTGGGATGAGAGGCAATGGCAGAAGCAAGAGATCCTGAAGCAGTGGGATGGTTCCGGCTATGCACATTTGAAGAGCATCCCCCACAGCATGAAGAAGGTGGACCGCATCTTGCGCCTGGTGAGCAACAAATCAGCAGCCCATGCCTTGCACAGCTCCAATGCCCTTGCACCACAGCCTTGCCCTGAAAATACCTGAGCTCATTGCTACAGGGTCATCAACACACATGCAGGCATCGTATGTTTAACGGCATGGTGGTGATGGCCTCAGGTGCGTGGGTTATCATACGAAGAGGCCATGCACCAGTGCCGCGTGCGGCCTCACAAGGCTGCGCGCTACACCCAGCAGGTGGGCTGCCAGCCGCCAGCTATGGCAGCTATGGCAGCAATGGCAGCTATGTACCGGCAGGTGGCAGGGGCAGCCTCCCTCATCCAGCCTACGCATCTTTCTTATCCTGTCCCTGCGGAACAAAGTGTGCCTGGCAGGGCTAGAACCCATGCGCTACAGTGTCGACAAGGCGTACAGCAGACTGATGAATGGCATGGCATGCAGATGGCGGTCAGGTTTGCCAGGGACCCAGCCAGGGTCTCCAGCTGGCGTGGCAGGGTCCATGCTGGCCCTGGGTCCGTGCAGGTGCTAGAGCATGCCAAGCGAGACGCTGAAAGCAAGGGCATCTCTGGCAGCACCTTGGTTGTAGGTGAGCACCTGCCCGACCTCGCCCTAGCCAGTTTTGTACTCTTGAGCTTTGAGCCAGCTCTGGCTCGAATGCAGCAGCTGCATCACCAGCAGCACCACCAACAGCATAAGCTTCCTGCACAGCATGACATTGAGGAGAGCTTTAGCTGTAGCTCCAGCTGCAGCTGCAGCTACAGATGGCTCCTGACTCGTCACAGCCCAGGAGCAGGAGGTGTTTGTGGATGGGGCTGAAGCATCACCGCACATACTGGCGCCATGCAGGGGCAGCTGGGTTACCTTCCAGCATCGCTCCTCAGCAGCCCAGCAGCACAGCCTCGCGTTCAGCATCGCAGTTTGGGCGTAGCAGCACAGCATCGCTCCTCAGCAGCCCAGCAGCACAGCCTCGCGTCCAGCATCGCAGTTTGGGCGTAGCAGCACAGCATCGCTCCTCAGCAGCCCAGCAGCACAGCCTCGCGTTCAGCATCGCAGTTTGGGCGTAGCAGCACAGCATCGCTCCTCAGCAGCCCAGCAGCACAGCCTCGCGTCCAGCATCGCAGTTTGGGCGTAGCAGCACAGCATCGCTCCTCAGCAGCCCAGCAGCTCAGCTTCGCGTTCAGCCTAGCACTACAGCGCAGGACTTAAGCACAGTCGCAGCAACAGCAGCAGCAGCAGCAGCAGTGGAGTCTCCACCGACAAGGAAAAGACTACCAGAAGAAACCCCGCCTTGTGTGCTGCACTCTGTGCAAGCCGGCATCCTTATCTGTCCAGCCCAGCCCCCGGGTCAATGGGGGACAGCTGAGCTAAGTCCCCTCCTTGTGAGCTCGCTGCCTTCCTTGTGCCTTGCTCACGCTGTTTCTCGTCCTGAGCCCCAGGTCCAGTCACCCCCTGACCATGGACAGCAGCCTTACAGCAGCGATTGCCCAGGTTGCCTCTACCCGTAGCGGGGGCTGGCTCACTCGCCGGCTGACCAAGGAGCCTTTCACCATGGAGGTGGTGTGGGCCATGCAGGTTGGGGCCACAGCCCGGCACTTGGTGCAGAGCCAGCTCCTGCATGCCGCGGCAGCCGATTTCGTGGCAGGGTTTGCCGAAGCCTGTGCCACAGAGGTCCGGCTTTATGCCTTGCAGCATGGCTCAGCTTTGGTTTCATTAGAGTCCCACCTGCAGCCTGACCAGCCCCACCATGCCCTACACATCCTCCATGATCATGCCTCAGCACAGGGCAGGCTTCTCCACTCCTCCCTCCTGGCTCAGTCTGTCTGGGAGGTGCAGTACCTGGGGCGGGTCGTCAGTGTGCCTATGACACCCCTGCCCAGCCTCCCCCCTCCAGGTGCAGTGAAGGTGGTGCTGAGCCTGCACTACCAGCAGGCAGCGCGGCGAGGCATCACGGCAGCGGTGCTTGCTGCCGCTGGGTACTCTGCCAGCGAGTACAGCGGGGAGGGGCTGCCTGCTGTCTTACACCCCACCTCCACTTTCGTGTTCAACGAGCGCCTGGGTGACCACCCCCGGTACAGCTACCTGGCAGGCACACAGTGCGGCAATGGTGGGGTGGTGGAGGCCTGGGTGTTCCCACCAGCGGGTGACCCCTCCTTAGCCTTTCTGCCTAGGAGTGTGCAGAACCCCATGGGGCGGTGGGGGCGTATCCAGGTCTTTAGGGAGGACGGGGCCCCTCTCCAGCAAGGCGCCGAGGGACCTGCAGGTCCCCAACCTCCTCCTCCACCTCCTCCTGATCCCCCCTCAGCCCCCCCCCCTTCACCTCTACCACCCTGCTCACCTTCCCCACCTGCCCAGCCCACCCTTCAGCATGCTCCAGCCGATGGGCCTATGGCGGACGCCTCAGGAGCCACGAGCGCTTCTTTGCATGCCGGAGAGGCCGCGTCTCCTACCCTGCTCACCCAGGCGAGTGTTGAGGGGTTACCTGGCTGGACCTGCTTTGTCCCTTCCACCACCTCCCAGCCCCCTCCTGGCACCGGCGCTGCTGCTGGCCTCCTAGCACGAAAGGGAACAGAGGGCTTGGGGGCATCTGCTCCACAGCTGCCAGGGCGGCGGCAGCAACAGCAGGTACACCCTCTTCCCCCTGACACTACAGATGTTGCTACCCCCACCCAGCCCGCCCCAGTAGGGGGTAGCACTGCTGTGGTGCTCGAGGGAATGCAGCCAAAGGGTAGCCTGCTGCTGCCGTTTGTGTCCGTTGAGGGCGTGGCGGCTCCCCGGCCTGCCACACCTGCTGCCCCCCCCACCCAGCTCACCCCAGCAGTGGGTGGCCCTGCAGTGTGTATGGCAGGCATCCAGGCTGAGCGTGCCCAGCTGCTGCAGCCTCTGCCCGACAAGGGCGTCATGGGCCCCGCGCCAGCCACACCTGCTGCCCCTCCCACCCAGCTCACCCCAGCAGTGGGTGGCCCTGCAGTGTGTGTTGCAGGCATCCAGCCTGAGCGTGCCCAGCTGCTGCAGCCTCTGCCCGACAAGGGCGTCATGGGCCCCGCGCCAGCCACACCTGCTGCCCCTCCCACCCAGCTCACCCCAGCAGTGGGTGGCCCGGCAGTGTGTGTTGCAGGCATCCAGCCTGAGCGTGCCCAGCTGCTGCAGCCTCTGCCCGACAAGGGCGTCATGGGCCCCGCGCCAGCCACACCTGCTGCCCCTCCCACCCAGCTCACCCCAGCAGTGGGTGGCCCTGCAGTGTGTGTTGCAGGCATCCAGCCTGAGCGTGCCCAGCTGCTGCAGCCTCTGCCCGACAAGGGCGTCATGGGCCCCGCGCCAGCCACACCTGCTGCCCCTCCCACCCAGCTCACCCCAGCAGTGGGTGGCCCGGCAGTGTGTGTTGCAGGCATCCAGCCTGAGCGTGCCCAGCTGCTGCAGCCTCTGCCCGACAAGGGCGTCATGGGCCCCGCGCCAGCCACACCTGCTGCCCCTCCCACCCAGCTCACCCCAGCAGTGGGTGGCCCTGCAGTGTGTGTTGCAGGCATCCAGCCTGAGCGTGCCCAGCTGCTGCAGCCTCTGCCCGACAAGGGAGTCATGGGCCCCGCGCCAGCCACACCTGCTGCCCCTCCCACCCACCTCACCCCAGCAGTGGGTGGCCCTGCAGTGTGTGTTGCAGGCATCCAGCCTGAGCGTGCCCAGCTGCTGCAGCCTCTGCCCGACAAGGGCGTCATGGGCCCCGCGCCAGCCACACCTGCTGCCCCTCTCACCCAGCTCACCCCAGCAGTGAGTGGCACTGCAGGGTTTGCTGCAGCTATGCTGCTACCTCTGCCCGTTGCGACATCAGAGGATGACTCACCGGCAGTTTCCCTACGCCCTCGGTAAACCCGCCTTGCCAAGGGTGGTACCAAGGTGATTCACCCAGCCACAGCTTCCGCCAAGCCTCAGCAGCTTCAAGCCCTGGCTCCAGGCCCTATCTTCAAGCCCTCCCGCTTTGACTCTTCGTGGGGTCCGTCTCGCTCGTTGACCACGCAACGTACACCCAACACCGACCTCTGCACCGACCATCCGCCAGTAAGTAGGAGGGGGGGAGCGGCGGGGCCTTTTCTTGCAGGGTCCAGTCAGTCGCCGCTGGGCCCCCCCGCCCTGCCGTTCATGACCACCTCCTCCCAGCACGCCCCAGCAGGGGGTGGCATGGCGGGTTACGAGGGGGGGAAGGGGGGTCAGGGTAGCCAGGCTCGGGAGCAGCTGGTTGGCCAGGCAGGCCAGGTCTCCCCCTCAGCGCCGGTCACGGCCACCCCCACCCAGCTCGCCCCAGCAGGGGGTGGCATGGCGGGTGACGAGGGGGGGAAGGGGGGTCAGGGTAGCCAGGCTTGGCAGCAGCTGGTTGGCCAGGCAGGCCAGGGCTCCCCCTCGGCGTCGGTCACGGCCACCCCCACCCAGCTCGCCCCAGCAAAGGGTGGCATGGCGGGTTACGAGGGGGGGAAGGGGGGTCAGGGTAGCCAGGCTCGGGAGCAGCTGGTTGGCCAAGCAGGCCAGGGCTCCCCCTCAGCGCCGGTCATGGCCACCCCCACCCAGCTCGCCCCAGCAGGGGATGGCATGGCGGGGTACGAGGGAGGGAAGGAGTTCAAGGGTGTCCTTGCGCAGCAGCAACAGCGGGCCAACCTTTTTCCAAGAGTTCATGCCCCGCTGGCCTTCGTTCCTAGGACAGTTGGCAAGGAGACCTGCGCTTTTACAAGGTTGGGCAGGAGGGCTAGTCAGTGGGTAGAGGAAAGGGCTGGTGCAGCCTCATGCACAGCCGCGCGGGTGTTGGCGGGGACAGAACAGCTGGCGATGGTTCCTGCAGTTGGGTTCTCTGTGGTTGCGGGCACTGCTACCCCAGTTGACATGGATGTGGCTCGTCTCCCTCCCTCACCTTCCAACGTGCTCAGCTCCCCCACCCTGCGACCCTCATTGGGCGGGCCCCCCACTCAACGCCCCATCGTCAAGGGCACAGCCGTCCTGCGGATGGAGAGGTTTGTCCGGGGTGCAGCTAGGACGCTCCAGGACCTAGTTGACCGGGCTCGCCGGCCCAGGGATCCGTGCCAGCTAGCCCACGGAGCTGGTACAACGCAGCCCACCCCAGCCCCGCTACCTGCTCATCTCTGCCCTCCCCTTATGGCCATCAGTCCACCCACGGAGGCACCACAGATGGTCAGGTACGGGGTCATGGACTGTGACGGCTCAGAGGACAGTGACCTACCTATCTCCCCTCCTCGCGTCCGCTATGGGGTGCTCTCAGTTTTGGAGTCCGAGGATGGTAGCATGGGGCCTGAGCAGCACGCCAGGCAGGCCGGGCAGCGCCGTTATCCCTCCCCTCTCATGCCAGGGGCGTGCTCCGCCGCAGGCCAGGGGGCAGCTGGGTACAGTGCGAGGAAGAGGTCTCGGCCAGCGCGTCAAGGGGCTAGGGTGCCAGAGGTTTTAGGGGGGGATGGTCAGGGGGGAGGCCAAGGTGCCCAGCAGGGAGGCCTACAGGGGGGCCAGCATGGGCGCCAGCAGGGGAGTAGGGAAGGGAGAGGTCAGGGGGGTCTACAGGGGTGGCCTGGGTTGGGAGCAGGTTGGATGGTGGGTCCAGGAGTAGGTAGGAGGGTTAGGGAGGCTCGCTCGGCCGAAGGAGCGCCAGCGGGGCCAGTGGCGGTGTCAGCTGTAGGCTTGGGCCAAGAGGCCGGCGTGGGGCACGAGTTAGGGCGGGAGCGGAGGTTGGACCTCTACCTTCCCCTACCACCTCGCCCACCTTTAGCTCTCCCGGGCACAGCCCGTCACGCCGTCCCCTCTCCCTGCCGTAAGAAAGCGGTTTGCGTCGAGACGCCACTCCCACCCCCTCCTCCTCAGGCCTCGCACGCTCTGTTCAGATCACGCGTAGCCCGCGCGGGGGCCCACCAAGTCTAGCCATGCAGCGTCCGGGTGTGGCTGCCAGTTTCCAGGCAGTCACCCTCAACGTCAGGGGCCTAGCTCAGCCCCAAAAGCTCCAGGCCCTGCTAGATTGGGCTGCCAGCAGCACCGCACAGTTATTCTTTCTCCAAGAGTGCCACCAGGCGGAGTGCCTGTGGCAGTGGGCAGAGGCAGCCACAGGTGCCAAGCCGGGGTGGCGGGGCCAATGGTTCTACAGCCCAGGCACCGGCCACTCCCAGGGCTGCCTGGTCCTAGTCAAGCCCTCCACCATCCTGCAGGGCTGCACACAGGTGCAGTTGCAGGTAGACGGGGCACAGGGGAGGGTGGTGAGGGTAGATGCAGAGTTAGCGGGCAGGCCAGCCTCGCTGGTCTGTGTGTACGCCCCAGCCCAGCCAGCACAGCGGGCTGCTTTCTTCGGGGCCAGCCTGCCTGCTTGCCTCCCTCACGCCACAGAGCGCCGTATGCTCTTCTTGGGAGGGGATTTCAACTGCATCCTCTCCCCGGACGACAAGGTGGGCACACCCGTGGGGGCGACCAGCCAGCACGCGGAGGACTGGGTGGGTAGCAGGGGAGTGGGGGCGGAGCAGCTGGAGCGGTTGGTGGAGGAGAGGGGCTTAGTGGATGCCTGGCGTCGTTTGCGCCCCACCTCCCGCGACCTCACGCACCTCAGCAACCGCTGGCAGACAGGGGCCCGCCTTGACCGCTAGTACGTCTCAGCCTCTGTGGCGGAGTGGCAGTTGGACAGCTCCATCCAGGGCCTCAAGCCGGTCTCCACCGATCACTTCCCAGTGTCCGTGGTCATGTACCCTCCAGACCTGCCCCTCACAGCCCGCGCCCCGTGGCAGCTACACCCCGCCCACCTCGATAACCCAGCCCTTCTCGACGGCCTGGCGGGCTTCCTAAGTCTGGAAGCCGCTCACCACGCAGCCCAGCTTGCCAGCTCCCAGGGGCCGCAGCGGCGTGACGTCCATCGGGCTAGGTGGGCGCATGTGAAGCAAGGCCTCGCTCTCTATGCCCAGCGCTCCCTCAGAGCGCAACGCAGGGAGCAGCGGGATCTGGAACACCGCAGGGAGAAGGCAGCCACCGCAGCGAGGGCTCATGTGGTGTCACAACTTCGCCGTGCGGGTCAGCCCGGAGACGCAGACCTGCGTGCGGCGGTGCAGCTGGGGGAGGTAGCAGCGCTGGCGGGGGTGCAGGACAGGGAGCAGGGGGCGCTGCGCTCCATGCAAGCCAGTGCAGTTCTGGACCAGTGCTATGGAGATCGCTCCTCTTTCTACTTCTACCACCGCGACCAGCCAGCGCACACCCCTACTCTCATCTCCTCCCTTCAGCTCCCCACCCAGCCGGGCCAGGTAGCAGACCTCTCCAGCCCTGCAGGCGTCCTGGCAGCCTGCCGTGTCTTTGAGCAGCACTTCTCGGCTTCCTCTCCCACAGGGGTGTACGCCGCCAAACCGGTCGACCCAGCAGCTCGGGCCACCCTCCTCGCCAGCCTCACGTCCCGCCTCACCCCCGCCCAGGCGAACAGCTGCGAGGGCCCCGGAACAGACCCCATGCTGTCAGCGGAAGAGTTGGGCCACGCGTTGCAAGGGTGCGCCCACAGCAAGGCCCCTGGCAAGGACGGCCTCCCTATGGAGGTGTACGACCGGTTGTGGCCCCAGCTGGTGGGCCCGTTGCGGGCCATGTTAAGGGAGGCTCTGGCAGATACGACAGACCCCGCCCCTCTGGCAGAGTTCCTCACCGGCATCATCACGTTGGTGCCCAAGGCTGGCAAGCCGAGGGACCAGGTGGCCGGTTACCGCCCCATCACGCTTCTCAACTGCGATGTGCGGTTGGTGGCCAGGGCGCTGGAGGACCGGCTGCAACAACCTCTGGACCTGCTAGTGTCCCTCTCCCAGTCAGCCTTCATCCTTGGGAGGGACATCAGCGATAACGTGCAGTTCCACCTCAGCCTCCTAGAGTACCTGCAGCAGCGTGGGAGCCCAGCCTGGCTCCTGTTGCTGGACCTGGCAGGGGCCTACGACAACGTGTCTTGGGGTTTGCTCCAAGACACCATGGAGGCCATGGGCTTCCGCCGGGACGGGCATGTGCGTTGGGCCCAGCTGTTGCACCGAGGGGCGAGCAGTCAGGTGTTGGTTAACGGCCGTCTCACCGACAGCTTCCCCCTAGCCTCAGGGCTACTCCAGGGCAGCGGGGCTTCCCCGCTGTACTGGTGCATCGCGCTCCAGCCCCTAGTCAGCTACCTCAGCTCCCTGCAGTTGGCAGGCCGCATCAACACGCCCACCATCCCCCACAGCCCTCTCTCCATGTGTCAGCCCACCCTCCTTCCAGTCCTCCCCTCCAAGGAGTATGCAGACGACCTCACCATCGCGGTGCTGGACAGGGTCAGGGACGGGGCGGTGGTGTTGGAGGCCCTTGGCCTGTTCCGAGCTGCAGGGGGGCCAGCCCTCAGCGTAGCCAAGAGCTCAGCGCTCTCTTGTGGTCAGCCGGTAGAGGTCTTGGCAGCGGGGCAGGAGGGGGGCAGAGCAGGGGCGGGCAGCCAAAGGGGGGAGGGCAACGCAGGGGCGGCCAGCACAGGGGAGGGCAGGGTCACAGGTTGGGTGGGGGGCAGGGAGGAGGGTGGGACGGGGGCGGGCAGGGCTCAGAGGGACAAGAGCGGGACGGTGAGCCTAGAGAGGGGCAGAGGCACAAGAGCGGGGCATGGCAGAGGGGCTGGCAGCAGCAAGGACGAAGGAGGAGAGAGGCTGGACGAGGGAGGTGGTGGTCAGGAGCATCAGCAACACAGGTCTCTCAGGCAGGTCCCCCCTTCCTCAACAGTTGCCGCCAACCCTACCCAGCTTGCCTCAGCTGGGGGTGGTAGGACTGAGGTGGAGGGGGGAGGTGGCGGGGCAGGGGGAGAGGGGGTGGCTAGGAGCAGAGGGCGGGGCCGGGGCAAGGGCGGGGCGGAGCGGGGGGGCCAGGTCTGGGAGGGCCAGGGGGCGGGTGAGGGTGAAGGTGGTGCAGGGCCAGGGACCGGGGCTGGAGCCGTGACCATCCCCCCTTCGCCACAGGGCGTACCCGTCCGGCACCTGGGGGTGCCCCTCGGGGCAGCTAGCTACTCCGCCATGAGCGAGGCTGCCTTTGGAAGGGCAGCAGCAGTCATGGTGGCCGCCTCCCTTCCCTGGCAAGGTCTCAACCTGCTGGGTCGGGTGCAAGTGGCGCAGCAATGCCTAGCGTCAAAGGCCATTTACCAGATGGCGTTCGTGCAGCCCCTGGCTGCAGCCGGAGTGGCGATGGGCAAGGCGGTCAAGCGCTTTGTGGCAGCCTCGGACCTACCCCAGGAGCGTAGCCCCAACATGGCCTGCCTCTACCCCAACGACGCTTCTTGTGTGATGTCCCGACGGGAGGGTGGGCTGGGGCTGCCAGACCTGGAGATCACCAGCACCGCCATGCTAGCCAAAACTGTGGCCCAACTCTTCTCGCCCAGAGTCCGGGAGTGGCAGCCCCTGTTGAACAGCCTGCTCGCCGATCCCCAACACAGCCTTAGCACCTGGGTAGTCACGGACCCCACAGCCTCCCCCGTGCCCAACCTGAGCCCCCGCCTACAGGCCCACGTCACAGCCATTGCACAGCTCAAGCTCCACCGCGTGGTGGCCCCGGCCGCCCAATCTCACTTCTCGGTGCTCGCGGAGCCGCTGCGCTTCAACGCTCTGGTCAGACTGCGGGGCAGGCCAGACAGTGACCCCCTGGCAGTTGAGGCCCTGCGCTGGACCCACGTCCGGCACGTGCGCGAGGCCCTCCATCGACCCCGCTCCGCCTTCGTCTCAGCTGAACAGCAGGCAGCTGTGAGGTGGGAGGCTGACATGGCGCGGGCCACCCTGCCGGAGCCGTGGCAACAGGTGGTGGATGTTCGGCAGCTCCCAGCACCGGAGTGGGAGTGTGCGTGGGGCGGGACGGGCTTCCTGGTGCGTCGCGTTCCCTCTCAGCGGCCGACCCACTGGGTGTCACCTAGCGGTAGGCTGGTGGCCCTGGACGCTCAAGGGCAGGGTCCCTTGGGGGCTGTAGGGGTTCTCCCCGGGGAGGAGTGGCAGGCTGCAGCAGTGGTGCTCCTGGACAAGCCCCACTATCGGCTGTCCCTTGAGGAGAGTGCCGCCCACATGCGGCCGCTCCCGGAGCAGCGGGGGGGGGCAGCTGCCCCTGCAGCGTTGGAGCCTAGGGTGTGGGTAGGGACAACGGGCAGACAGCGGAGGGGGGAAGGGCTCAGATTATTGGGCGCAGTAGGGGTAGGGGTGGGGGCAGGGGTCGTGGGAGGGATGGGGATCGCAGTGGGGAGCGGGGGGCAGGCTCAGCGGGCAGGGAGGCCCCCCCCTCCTGGCCTAGGGAGGAGTGGCTGCTCGGACCCTGGTCCCAAGTGCAGCTAGACCCTCAGGTTTGGGGCATGGGCAACACCTCCCTCCTGGTGCTCACCGTCAAGGCAGCTCGTTTGCGCCTCACGCAGCTACAGCGGGCCCGCTTCGACCCCACCTATCCTGCTAGTGGGGGCCTATGGCCAGCCCTTTGGGGGCCGCGCCCGCCGCCAGGGGCTGAGCCACCTCAGGGGCTAGCCGTCACGGGAGCCGGCCTTCGGACCCTGGAGCAGCGCTGGCTAGATAGCGCCACCCTCCTGGCAGCGCAACGGGCAGCGGGGGAGCGGGAGCAGCAGGGCAGGGATGTAGAGGAGCTGCTCCCGGAGGAAGTGCAGGGCAGCCAGACACCGCGTTGGCGTGCCACCAACGCTAGACCTCCTCCGCGGCCCACCCCGGAGCTTAGGGCGGTGCAGCGGGCACAGCGGCAGCTAGACGCCCAGTTCCGACCGGGAAGGGGGGGCAGGCACAGCGGCAACAGGCGGGCAGGCGCGCTGCCCGCTGCCGGGCATGGAGCTCTGGATGGCATGGTGGACGAACTAGCCCGCTCAGCCCAAGCCGGCCAGCCTTGCCTAGAGGTGTGGCAGGAGCTGCTGGACCCCACCCTCCGCCGGGAGCATGTCATTGTGGCGTGGCGGGTGCTGCACGGGAGCCTCATGGTGGGGGCCATGTGGGGCCACATCCTGAAAGAAGCTGCGGCCCCTGCTTCATCGGTCTGTCGCCTCTGCCAGCTGGGACCCCTGGAGACGCTCACCCATGCCTTCCTTACCTGTCCCTCCGTGGCTCCCGCTTGGGAGTGGGTGCTGGACGTGTACGAACGCCTCACAGGCACCCGCCCTCCCTCAAGCGACGCTCTCCTGCTCCTCAGCGGGCGCCCTACGCACAGCGAGGATGGCCCCTTTCACCCCCCCGATGCCCACCTGTGGCTGCGCCTTCGCGTTGCCTACTTGGGGTCGGTGTGGCGCCTCCGGTGTTTGGGCCCAGCCGCAGCGCTTCAAACGCAGTCGCTCGCCCATCGGGTGGCGCAGGGAGTCATCTTCACCCTGTCATCGGCGGTGCAGCGGGACTGGTACCGGGTGGGTAGGGACATTCGGGTGGGGCTGGGCGGCGCCGTCCCGTCCACGTGGTTCAAGGGGAGAGACCCGCGGCTGGATGAGAGGCAGTTTGCGAGCCTGTGGCCTGCAGCGTCGGGAGGGTGGTTTCAGCGGCAGCAGGGGGAGCTGGTTGTGCGTCTGTCCTTGCAGTGGCCTGTGCCCGCCCCCCCTATCCTAGGTGCCGCAGCGGAGCCCGGCTAGGGGGTTGTTGCCTGTACGGGAGGCCAGGGTATGGGAGTGGGAGTAGTGCCTGTCTGTTGTTTAGGCTGGGTAGTTTAGAGCGGGGGGGTGGTAAGGCTGGGGTTGGGAGGGAGGGGGAAGAGGGGCGTTGTCTTTTTGTCCCCTGGGTAGCTAGGGGGAGCTCTTGCGGACGGGGGGGCTCTCACGGGTGGGGGTTTTTCTGGGGCTGGGTCGGGAGGGTGAGTCGTTTCCTCGGTAACGTGTAGTAGGAGGGCTTGTGTCTTTTGGGGGCCTTCCAGTCTTCGACTCCTGTCTTGTGTGGTCTTGTCGCTTGGTTTGCCTGCTTTGCTCTCCTATGACGGTTTTCTCTCCTGACCTCTCACCTAGTGCTGTTTTGGTTCCTTATCTTCCTCTGTAACTCTCCTCAAAAAAAAAAAAAAAAAAATCAGCCCAGCCAGTTCAAAAACCCTAAAGTTGCAGCCATGCATACTGGGTACCTGGCTGTACTGTAACACTTGGTTTCCCCGTACTCGATCATCCCTGTGCAGTGAGCGCAAACCCAGAGACCGTCACTGATCTGGTCGACGAGCTTGAATCTCTGGAAGCGCATCCAGCGAACCCACCTCCAGAACGACCTACTCGAGCGGCCATTCCCTACCCAGCTTCCAGTTCGGGTTCGGCTCAAGGTCGTGGTACTGGACGGTTGGCCCACCAGTCCGGTCCTTCCCGCGGAAGAGGCAGGAACACACCTGGCACTAGCGCCAGAGCTACGCAAACTTTCATTGCTGTACCTGCTGTGCTTGCACTGCTGTTTTGCAGACTTGCCTGACCCGTTCACACGGAGAATGCTAGCTAGTCCCGTTGCACGGAGTTCTGTCTTGTCGAGTGCTTGCTTGTATTGCTGTTTTCCCAAACCTGCTTTGCCCGCTGTGCGGAGAATGTTCAGTTACTCCCGCTTTGCGGAGATGCTAGTCCCGCTAGTACGGCGATGTCTTGACTGACCTGACTTGCAGCCTGACTTGCACGACTGCAGTGCACCGCAGATTGTCTTTGCACTTGCGATGCTTACCACCATCATCCCCACCACCACCCCAGCTAACGGGAGATAGGCGAGCTTGTTGTCACCAAACATGTAATTCTGCAGCCTAAACTGCAGCCTTCCTAGCACAGCCTGCTCCAAGCACAGTTGCACCTTAGCCTGCTCTAGGCAGAGAGCATAGCCTTGCAGAGCACCAGCTTGCAAGAGTCGTGTTGCAAACCTGTAAAAATGCAGCCGACCCTACACATACAACCTGCTCCTAGCAGAGTCTCAACATTGCCTGCCCTACGCAGAGGAGCATCATTATCAACCATACATCCAGCACCTTGCTGAGACCCAATCACTTAGGCCTAGCAGAGTTTCATTAAAACAATCAACCTGTCCAAGCAGAGAACACAACTGCTAGCCAAGAAGCATGGAAGAAACACAGGTGCACTCCTGCCCTAAGCAGAGATGCATTGCACCGCCAACAAGCGTACCTGGTCTCTTATAGGCACAGAACACACCATCACCACCAGCATCAGCCTGCACAAGCAGAGATCAGTACCCTGCTGTGCACCAGCCTGCAGAGAGTCATCAGTTCGCAGTAGCACTCAGCCTACCAGGCATAGTCTCAAGCTGACAGAAACGACAAGCAGGGCACAGTGGCATGGGGGCCAGCCCAGTAGTCATATCTTGACGTCTTTAGGCATGCACTCTCAGCTGCCCGGCACTAAGTGCACCACTCACGCCACACATAGCTGCTGCTGTAGCGCACAGTTCTTCTTCGACATCGCTCTTGTTAGACACGGTCGACACATTTGCAGGCCAACCCACATAGGCCCGCATAGGCGGAACCCCACAGCGGAGAGCTCTTATGACCTTCCACCCTTCTATAAGGAGACCACGCAGTAAGCTGGCCTGCGACAACAGCACCTGCAGCACCTGCGACAAAACGCGCATCATTGCACTGCCACATCCCGCTTCAGGCGAGACCTCACAGCACAGTCGCAGTCCCATTACACCCTGTTGGCATCAGCCACAGAGACGACACACAGCACAGCTCTAGCTTCATGCATCCTGCTGGCTTCAGCCACAGAAACATCACCTACAGCCTACACTCCTGCATTCCATGCAGAGCACAACATGCATCAAGGCGGCAGAGCTACCCAGCCCAGCAGCCTGCCAGAACACTCAAGCAGCATAGCCGCATGGCATACGCAAACAGACACTTGCAGCCCAGGTTTAGCCTGAGGTAGCGCACATATACAACAGGGCAGCAGAGCTTCCTCGCCCAGCAGCCTACCAGCACAAACAATCCGCACAGCCGAACAGCATGCGCACTCTCTCACAGCCCAGGTTCTGCCTGTGGTAGCGCACACATCATGGCAGCACAGCACCCTAGCCAGCAGCCTGCCATTACAATCAAGTCGTTCGCTGGACAGCCGACGCACAAGCAAGCAACCCAGGTGTCCCCTGAGGTAGCGCACAATGGCACGGGGCAAAGCGATAATGCATTTGCCTAGGGTTGCAGCTTCCATTCTGCTTCTCTCATGTTCACTCATGCATGGGCCACACACAATGCTGTCAGGCACAAGCACCTCTGCGTCCAATCAATCGGGCACATACGCCTAGGCTCTTGAGCTTCGCAGCCTTGCACCTCAAGTGACCTTAAAGTGCACAGTACTAGCGTCTCACCACGGCTGCACTGGCTGGCTAGCATGCCAGTTACTATGGCAGAGCCGGGGGGGTCAAATAGCTCCCATGCGCACCGACCTGCAACACATGGGCATGTGTGCAACAAAGCACCTGACCCCACAATCTTTCCACTCTGGTTAGGGACAAAGCATATGTCTGCTTATATCCCACCAACTCTGTTCCAGCACTTTGCAGCCGGCATGGTTTGATCACCCATTGCAACCTGCGCTGAACACAGCCACCACTACTTCGTCTGTTACAATGGTTTCTTCTGTCAGCTACCGCCAGCAAGGAGGAGGAGAGCATGACCAAGATGGGGCACGAGACAAGATTCTGATGCTTTTGTCGATGAGTATGAACACCTCTTTGAGAGAGGTTTGCATGTAGCTTTGCTTTGCATGGAGCTGGATGCATCTGCGTGTCTGTTGCATGTACCCTGATGCATGACTTGATATGACTGCTGTCTGCTTCTTTCTGCGTCTTCCTGCATGTAGCTTTACTTTGCACGGAGCTGAATGCATTCGCTTGTCTGTTGTAGGTAGCTAGCATCATGAATGTTTTTGTCTGCCTGTCCTTGCATGCCTGTTTTGCCTGTTGTCGCAAGATTCTGATTGATATCAAAACTGCAAGCTCCGGGACGTAGCTTTTCGGAGTGGGGGAGAGTGTAACAGTCCAGACACTCAGCTAGGATGAATGCGATGTTTATTTCATTCCCCATGCAGGTTCTAGTGTGACATTTGAAGTACTTTGTTTTAAGCTGAGATCGTTCTTGATTCGAGGAGAAAGATGTAAGCAAACACTGCGCTTCTGCTCCAGCGTCCCCGTTACTCAACAAGTCCCTGATTCAACTAGGCTCGTCACTACCAAGAGTACGTGTGTAGCCAGCGCCTCTATTTGCAGCCACAAACCCAGTAGCTGCTTTCTAAGTCTGTAGCTGCTTTAGCCGCATAAGCGACAGCTAATCAGCCCAGCCAGTTCAAAAACCCTAAAGTTGCAGCCATGCATACTGGGTACCTGGCTGTACTGTAACAACTTGACCTGTGCTCACAATGTGTCTCGCCTTGTGTGCCTTGGCTGCAGACTGTCAAGGGTGCCAGGGTACGCTGCAACCCGGCTGCCACAGGTCGCCCCCTGGCCCTGGCCTAGGGGGCAGCAGGCTTCAGTGGCAGTGGCAGCATTGGCAGCAAGGGTGTGCCTGTCAAGCAGATGCGATGGGAGGCATGCAAGCAGTTTCCCGAGCGTGTGGTGCTGGTGCATGGGTTTCGTACCAACCGGGTCAGCTCTGCCCGCACCAACGTGGTGCAAGGTCAAGCAGAGTCCTTCAGGTGGGAGACCTCAGATGCATTAGCACTGTAGGAGTGAAGTCATTACATAGCTGTAGAATGGCATCTCTCACACACCAGACTAGACTGTGCCCTGCACCGTTTAGACCGGACATGGCTTGACTTAACACTTGGTTTGGATAGGGAAGGGTCTTGCAAGTGAGCATTGACATATGTTGCCTTGCAGGTGGCTGTACCCGGTGCGCAGCATGGCGAAGCGGTCCCGGATCCGGGGCTTGATGCGCTCTACAAGCACTGTCATCAAGCGCAAGTTCTACGATCGAGACGTGTCAGCCGCGCATCCGGCGCATTGCAGCCGGGCCGGGCCGCCCTCGCGAGCTCAGCAGCTGGCTGGGCCGCCCCGCCATGCCTAACCCAGGCAGACCAGGCCAGGAGTGGGCGAAAGTGCGCGACAGAGGCCTGCTGCCGAAGTAGCAGCGGCGGCACCAGCGGCAGCGATAGTGACATGTGTATCATGCCATGAGCCAAACAAACAAACAATTCGATTGCCCCTTAGAAAGGGATGCGTGTGCGCTAGTGAAAAGGTTAGGGACACAGTCCCGACTCCTAGGTTAGGGACACACACCGGTCTCTCACTGCTGTGGAGAAGTGAAGGGGCTCCACAGGAGGATTGGGATACAGCATGGTTGACATATCCATTCAGATATATCTACTGTCATACAGGTGGTTGTATCATACAACCAAAAGCAATGCAGCTCTGCCATACAACTTGTATGGCAGAGCTGCATTGCTTTTGTTGCGTTGGTTGAAGGTTGGTTGAAAACTGCCCCTTGCAAAGGCGCACTTGCCTTTGCACTCTCAAGCTGCTCATGTTAGCTAGTGCATGCGGGCAGCTGCAGCGAGGGACAGCGGCGCTGCCTCTGTGCTTTGTTGCGTGGAGCAGGACCGCGAGCGCGGTGCGTGCAGTAACCATTGCATTGCCCACAGCCACACGGTATAAGTACGAGCAATGGCGCACATGTGGGCTGCTGCAGATCATCCCCAGCCGGGCCTATTCCTCTGAGCCAGCGAGCAGCCAAGGTGCCCCAGCTTCTGCTGCTGACTCTCCAGCTACCACTAGCGTAGCCATCCCCAGCGCCTCACCGCTCCAGTCCCTGGGCAAGACCGTTGCCCAGCTTACCCAGAGCAGCCCAGGCCAGCAGTACCGCAAGCACCTGCGGCCCTGGAGGTGGTATGATGACTGGGATGAGAGGCAATGGCAGAAGCAAGAGATCCTGAAGCAGTGGGATGGTTCCGGCTATGCACATTTGAAGAGCATCCCCCACAGCATGAAGAAGGTGGACCGCATCTTGCGCCTGGTGAGCAACAAATCAGCAGCCCATGCCTTGCACAGCTCCAATGCCCTTGCACCACAGCCTTGCCCTGAAAATACCTGAGCTCATTGCTACAGGGTCATCAACACACATGCAGGCATCGTATGTTTAACGGCATGGTGGTGATGGCCTCAGGTGCGTGGGTTATCATACGAAGAGGCCATGCACCAGTGCCGCGTGCGGCCTCACAAGGCTGCGCGCTACACCCAGCAGGTGGGCTGCCAGCCGCCAGCTATGGCAGCTATGGCAGCAATGGCAGCTATGTACCGGCAGGTGGCAGGGGCAGCCTCCCTCATCCAGCCTACGCATCTTTCTTATCCTGTCCCTGCGGAACAAAGTGTGCCTGGCAGGGCTAGAACCCATGCGCTACAGTGTCGACAAGGCGTACAGCAGACTGATGAATGGCATGGCATGCAGATGGCGGTCAGGTTTGCCAGGGACCCAGCCAGGGTCTCCAGCTGGCGTGGCAGGGTCCATGCTGGCCCTGGGTCCGTGCAGGTGCTAGAGCATGCCAAGCGAGACGCTGAAAGCAAGGGCATCTCTGGCAGCACCTTGGTTGTAGGTGAGCACCTGCCCGACCTCGCCCTAGCCAGTTTTGTACTCTTGAGCTTTGAGCCAGCTCTGGCTTGAATGCAGCAGCTGCATCACCAGCAGCACCACCAACAGCATAAGCTTCCTGCACAGCATGACATTGAGGAGAGCTTTAGCTGTAGCTCCAGCTGCAGCTGCAGCTACAGATGGCTCCTGACTCGTCACAGCCCAGGAGCAGGAGGTGTTTGTGGATGGGGCTGAAGCATCACCGCACATACTGGCGCCATGCAGGGGCAGCTGGCACACAGCAGTTTGTGGGGTCACACTGTCAGCAGCTCTGCAGCACTTGAATTTATGAGGTGGTGGTGAGCATCAGCAATGCCACACTGATTGGGTGTGGGCTGCCCCTGCTGCCCAGATCGTATCCTGGTGACGAAGGGATCATACACAAAGTACCAAGGCCATAAAGCAAAGGGCCAGTCCACCCGCCTGATGCACCGCACCAGCCATGTTGAGGTGAGTGCGTCCTGCCTCACCCCCCTCTCACCGCCTGCTCATCGACTCCTGCAACACCATACACAACCACACACGCCCCCTCTCTGCCTGCCGCTCACTTCTCACCCTACTGCTCTCACACAAGTTTAGCGCATGCACACATACACACATCAGGCGATTGTGAAGGTGAGGGCGCTGGTGAAGGAGACACAACCTCGTCGTCGTTTCACCATGTTTATTGCACAGCTGCTGGCTGATGCTCTGGCTCGGCTTGCAAGCCCTCAATCCAGACCATGGCATGCCACCTGCTCACGAGTCGGAGACTCAGTACCACCACATGCTGTCGCTCACAGGCAGTGCTGAGGCCGCTGCCCAGCTCTGTGGAGTACTGCGGGTTCATAGCTACAGCGGTGCCGACCCTGGTGCAACGCCAAGTGCCCATCCTGCAACGGCGGCTGGATCAGCACAGGCGGCCACAGCTGCAGCCCTGATGGTGCCAGCTGCTCAGCTAGTGGCTGTCATGTGTTCACCAGGCACACAGCCCCTCTGCCGCTCGTACGCCGCCATGCAGCAGGTAGCCTAGCCCGCTAGGGTTATGAGCATGCAGTCATGGCTGTTGCAGGCGGTTGACCAGCTAGGGTAGGCAGCCAGCTCTCCTGCTGCTTCTGGGAGGCACCCTCCACCTGCCTGTTGGCCACCAGGTAGGAGGCAGCCCAGACCACCAGGTAGGTTGCGCCCACCATAGGCACATAAAGCAGCATGTAGCACAAACCACTAGAGGCCCTTGGCATGGTGAGCATGACCCGCTTGCGTGACAGCTGACTCAGCCTGTGTGGGGCTGGTAGGTGCTGCTATGCTGCTTGCAGTCCCGCTTGATGCTGAGGCCTCAGCTGAGCAATGGTGTGATTGCTTAAGGACCTGGGGTCCTTCCTTTTCCTGGAACGCAGCATCGCTACCCCCCACCAGATGTTTACATGTGTCAGGGGGTGGAGGCTCGGGGCGGTCAAGGATGTGTTGAGGTCTGTTTAGTTTTTATTACGCTCAGAAACTCAAATTGAAAATATAACCATGTAAGCCACGCACCTGTGATTGCCCTGTCCTCGTCCTGTGCCTGCGGTAGCAAACGCCCGGGTGCACCTTTCCCTGTCTGTGCCAATGCAGGTAATTGCTAATGCTGGGTATAGGCTGTTCCACCAAATAGCGAGACTGCGCCTTCAGCACAGTAGGCCCCCCAGCTTACGCACCTTTACATCAGCTAGTACTATGGTATACTGCTGCCAAGAGTTGACGATGCAACAAGAGAGTTGAGAGTGCCTAGCAACCGCAAGTAGCCATCACGTCCATGTCAGCACCAAGTGCCAGAGTTCAGTAACCACTTGGAATGGCCAGGTCACAGCTGGAAGGCATGGCATCTTCAGGTTCAAAGGGAACCTCCCCAACATCCCACCCTATCTGAGCCAGGCCAACAAAACTCATTCAACAAGGAATAACATGTTGGACTGTGGGTAATCTCACTCAGCTACTACAGACATATTGTAGCATCCTCGGTCGCACCCTTGATGACTACAAACCCCACACTGGTGGCACTTTCCCGGGACAGACCACTGGGCTCCTCATCAAAACTAATAGCATTATGCTTTGTAAGGCTGACAGCCTGTGTAAAATAAGTAGGGCCTATGCATTGTTGCGGGCCCGGCCATCAATGCCCCGCCGGTACTCTGCAGCCCGGTGCAAGCACTGCCTGCCCTTGGGCAGCCGGTCATTGACCAGTTTGTAGCGCTGCTGGTACTCCTTGCCAATGGGGGGCAGAGCCTCAAGATCTTTCCATTGGCACAGCTCTATGGGGCGCTGCCTGCTCTCCCCAATGCGCTGCAAGTTCAGGCACCCGTTGGTGTCCCGGTCCAGCCACCTGCCCCCTGGGGGGGTCTGGGGTCGTTGCCCTGGGCCAGGTGCTGCAGGGAGGGGGGGGGGCCTGGGCTGGGGGAGGGGGAGGGGGAGGGGGGGCCTGGGCTGGGGGAGGGGGGAGGGAGCCTGGGCAGGGGCAGGGGGCGGGGGTCGCGTCGTCAGTTAGCTTCGGGGGGTGGTGTACCCTTTCGTGAAGCTCTGCGGCTTACCGGCTGCACTCTGTGCGGGGGAGACGGGGCGCTTTCGTTTCCCCCTCGGGGGCATCTCAGGCATTTGGTAACATCATCCAAGCGGAGTGGCCGTGTTGGGGTGTGCATCAGGTCGCCATCGAACCGGAGTGCCGGCAACCGGAGTGGGGCGGAAGTGAGGTCCATTACATATCAACTACCTGGTGTTGTCCCCACAGTTGGAGTCCTCCAAGGGGAATGCCTATCTGAGCCAGTGGAGCGGTCCAAGCAGCGGTTACACATTAAGACAATGTCTGACAGCACAAGCACCGCTACCAAAAGGCAGTATCACTTTGTAGGGTCTAGTCATAGTGGGGAGGTCTGATGCCATTGTCGCGCCTCATGACTGCATTAGGACCGGCCGGCTGGCCGTGCAGCCCCCCCAACCCCCTGATGCTCCCCCCCTACCCCCACTCCCCCCACGGGCCCCTGCCCAGCCAGCACCTGCCCAGCCTGCCAGCATCGAGTTTGACACTGACTCTGACTCCGAGTCAGACTGTGACTCTGAGCCAGAGCCACAGTCTGACTCGGAGTCAGAGTCAGAACCTGAGCCAGTCACGCAACTCCCCCAAAGGCGCTGCAGCGCCCGCCTGGCAGCCCTTGCACCCGCCTGGCAGCCCTTGCACCCGCAGCACCCACTGGCCCTCCCTTGCCCCTTGACTGCGAGGACCCCCTGATGCTCAGGCAGCTGAAAGACTTCTGCAAGTTTTTCGCCAACCCAAACTTCAAGACATGCTACAACCAGCTGCAGCGGCGCCTTGTGCACAACCGCCACCCCATGCTCATGCCAGCCTTCGAGGACCCTAGCAACCAGGCGCTGCTGGCCAAGCTGCAGGAGCTGGACAGCATCCACCTGGCGGGTGACGCCAACACCATTGGAGCGCACTCCATGCAGCTGGCGGTGGCCATGCAGCAGCATTACTCCAACCCAGGCAAGTAATGGTGGTGACCTGACCTGACCTAATACCTGACCTTATACCAGACCTGACCTGATACCTGACCTGATACCTGACCTGATACCTGACCTGATACCTGACCTGATACCTGACCTGATACCTGACCTGATACCTGACCTTATACCTGACCTTATACCTGACCTTATACCTGACCTTATACCTGACCTTATACCTGACCTTATACCTGACCTTATACCTGACCTTAGACCTGACCTTAGACCTGACCTTAGACCTGACCTTAGACCTGACCTTAGACCTGACCTTAGACCTGACCTTAGACCTGACCTGACCTGACCTGACCTGACCTGACCTGACCTGACCTGACCTGACCTGACCTGACCTGACCTGACCTGACCTGACCTGACCTGCAGAGCGCATAGTCAAGCTGTACGCCAAGGCTGCCAGGGCCCAGCTAGGCTGGAGCGGTGAGGAGGCGCAGCTGTTCATCAGGATGGCGTGCGGGTATGGCATCAACGCCCAAAGCTCGGAGCTGAAGGCCGCCACCCTGGACAAGGGGCATGTGGCGGACCTGATAGAGGAGGCCAACAAGCACCGTCGCCTATTGGGCATGAAGAAGCAAGGCTCCCTGCAGGACACCCTGCCCCTGCCCTGCCGCATGCGCCATGCAGTGCATGTGTGCCGGTGGCTAGAGCGGTGGCAGCAGCCCCACACCCCACCCGCACCAGGGCAGCCAAAGCGCGGCAAGAGGCGTGGGGTTGGTCCCCGGACCCTGACCTGCCCACCCCCCTTCACCCTCACCCCCATGGCCAGGGTGGGGGTGCATTTCATCCAGGTGGACAGCAGGGTGCTGCATGGGGTGTGCAGGCAGCTGGGCCTGACCAAGGAAACCCGGGCAGCTTTCACCTCCCAGCCAGCACTGAGCCATCACTGGGCCAGGTGGTTCAACACCAACAAGCTTCGCAACAAGGGGTTTGCTTTCGAGAGGTTGGTGGACACAGATGGTGTCAGCGTGTGCGTGCACTACACGCGCCCCCTTCCCCCTCCTCCAGCCCCACCTCCAGCTGCCAGCAGCAGCAGCAGCCGCCCAAGTGCAGCAGCAGCAGCGGCTCATGCAGTGGGGCTCCCCCACATAGGCAGGGGCATAGCTGAGACGCGTGAGTTTGTGTTTGACCCAGACACACAGATTGGGGTGGGCATCGACCCCGGCGTCACCCAGGCAGTCAGCGCAGCCTCTGGGGTGTGGGATCCAGCAACAGGCCAGCTCATGGCAGACCAGCTGCGCCGGTGGAAGCTGACCAAGGGCCTGGTGAAGCATGGCAGCGGCCTGAACAATGCCCGCCGTGACACTGAGCGGTGGCTAGCACCGATCAAGCCCCACCTCAAGCACCTGGCAGCAGCAAGCTCAGCCGGCACTTCCCTGGAGGCCAACCTGAAGCACATCACCGTCACCCTGGCCACCTGGGATGCGGTGTGGGAGGTGTACCTGGACCCCAAGTGGGCACGGCAGCGGTTGAGGCTGTACGGAGCCCAAGACCGGGCGCTGGAGCAGTTCTTCAACAAGGTGAGGGTGGGTGGGTGGGTAGGTGGGAGGGAGGGAGGGTAAGGGACTGAGAGGTGGTGGTCGGGCACGAAACGAAAGAGTACTTGTGTGCATGGCTGCAGTTGGAGGAGGACATGGCTGAGCTGTCCATGAAGCGCCACAATCATGCCAAGCAGCTGGTGGTGTTCTTTGGCGCTGCTACCATTGGCACTGGGGGTGTGTGGGGTGCTGATGCGGTGTTGCGTGCCTGCCGCAAGGTGGTGTGCAGGCCCAGGGGCACAGACCAGCTGCGAGGCAGGGTGGTGCTAGTGGATGAGCACTGCAACAGCCGGGTCAGCTCAGGAGTAAATGGCCAGCAGCCCTGTGAGGTGGAGCTGGACAAACTCAGTGCCACCAGGCCTGCAGGCTGGAAGCCACCAGCAGGGCAGGTGGAACCCCGCCTGGTGCGCCCAGCCTAGAGCCAGGAGCGTGGCCAGCCAGTGCGGGGCCTGATGTGGTGCCCTGTAGTGGCCCCCCGCAAGCCCCCACAGGCCCCACGCAGCAGCCAGGCAGCCACACAGCCAGCAGCCTCAGAGCCAGGGCCCAGCAATCCCCCTCCAGCGAAGCGCAGCAAGCCGGCAGCTGAGCCCACCAAGGGCATGGGCAAGGGCAAGGCTGCCAAGGCAAAGCCCGCCCCACAGCCAGGCAGGTGGGTAGACAGGGACTGCAATGCAGCATTGAACATGCAGCGCATTGGGGAGAGCAGGTGGCGGCCACTGGAGCTGTGCTTCTGGCCAGACCAGGGAGCTCTGCCAGCCAAGGGCAAGGAGTACCCTGGCCTGGGCTACAAGCGGGTAAGAGACAAGCCCCCCAAGGCACAGTAGTGTGTGCCCCCTTTGTTGAGCTGTCATCAGCTTACAATTAGTGCATGTTTTGTCATGCCAACTCTACACATTGCCCTCGTGGTCAGGCAATAGTGTACAAAACTCTTCGTCAGGGAGCAGGGAGCTGAAGTCCATGAGGGAGGCTCCAAGCTGGGCGTACTTGTTCTTGTAGCCGTCAGACACCCCCATGGCAACGGTCTGCATGGAGTGCAGCAGGTTACACGGAGGGGTTGAAGCTCAGTAATGGCAACCGTGCAGGCAGCAGCGTGCAGGCAGCAGCTAGCTGGCTGGCTGGCTGGCTGGCTGGCTGGCTGGCTGGCTGGCTGGCTGGCTGGCTGGCTGGCTGGCTGGCTGGCTGGCTGGCTGGCTGGCTGGCTGGCTGGCTGGCTGGCTGGCTGGCTGGCTGGCTGGCTGGCTGGCTGGCTGGCTGGCTGGCTGGCTGGCTGGCTGGCTGGCTGGCTGGCTGGCTGGCTGGCTGGCTGGCTGGCTGGCTGGCTGGCTGGCTGGCTGGCTGGCTGGCTGGCTGGCTGGCTGGCTGGCTGGCTGGCTGGCTGGCTGGCTGGCTGGCTGGCTGGCTGGCTGGCTGGCTGGCTGGCTGGCTGGCTGGCTGGCTGGCTGGCTGGCTGGCTGGCTGGCTGTCTGTCTGTCTGTCTGTCTGTCTGTCTGTCTGTCTGTCTGTCTGTCTGTCTGTCTGTCTGTCTGTCTGTCTGTCTGTCTGTCTGTCTGTCTGTCTGTCTGTCTGTCTGTCTGTCTGTCTGTCTGTCTGTCTGTCTGTCTGTCTGTCTGTCTGTCTGTCTGTCTGTCTGTCTGTCTGTCTGTCTGTCTGTCTGTCTGTCTGTCTGGCTGGCTGGCTGCCTGTCTGCCTGCCTGCCTCCATCTCCACCTCAAGCACAAGGGACATCTGATTGTACTTACGTTTGTCACCTCCAGTTCTGCCACCTGCTTCGCCACCTTTCGCTGGACTTCCTGGTACCGCAACAGCAGCTGAGAGGTTAGCAAAGACCTCTCGCTCATCATGCCAATGCCAACCAGTGCGAAGGCATCTCGCAGCCATGGATTGTCCACCTGAAGTCACCGAGCAAGAGGTAGGCAAGCTCCGTCTGCATGCCTCACACATATGCATACCTTAGCAAACGGGATTTCTGCATCAATAAACCACATATGAATCCTTCGCCAAAACTCAGTCATGATGTTAGCAGGCAAGCGTTGGGCTGGGTTCCAGCACGCAGTTATGCGCTCAAAGGGCATGTCATTAGATGCACCATCAGCATCTGTAGCGTCTTGTCCTGAGCGGGGCCGCTTGTTGCACTGGTGCCTCTTTGCGTCACTCAGGTTGCCACTTTGCAGTCATTGCAGACCGCCTTGATCTTGCCCCCAACAACCTCGATGCTGTACTTTTGCGCATGCACGCTGTTGCCGTGCGCCTGGACAATTTCCTCGAGCGTCAGGACTTTCTTGTTGTATCGCGCGGTGAGTTCGGAGGCTGAGGCGGGAGAGGGGCCTCGGGCTCCATTTTGCGATTCAGACGCTGCTGGGCATGTCCGGGCATGTCTATGCAAACCAACTTTAACCGCCACCCCAGCCAGGCCAGCATATCATTCGCTGAGCGGCGCCACAACGTCCACACAGGTACCTTAAGCAGGTGCGCTATTCAAAAGGCTCATCTCGAGTCCATCTCGACCGTCGAGTCGAGTCGAGTCAAAACTCGACTCGAAATTTCGAGTCGAGACGTCTCGTCTAGTCGAGTTGCGCTCCCTATAGTGTAGGTGGTAGGCGGCTCATGTGCCATGTGCACTGGGTTTACTCCACACAGCCCAATAACACTGTTTGAGTCGGATCTAGTTAGTGGCTGCTAGTGGTTGCCAGTGGCTGCTAGTGGGTACTTCTGATCCGGCTCAAATGGAGGCCCTAGTGAGGGACAAGGGGGCTGCATTAGGACATGCGAGAAAAATGCGAGAAAAACCTAACCTTGGTGCAGCCACGCGAATCAATGTCATGCTAGGTTCCCAACAACAATCACAACAAAGACTGACGCAGCTGAGGGGGTCAGCCCCAGCTGGGAGGGCTGGGAGGGCTCGAAGGGCTGGTAAACTCAGAAATCCGGGTCTCGGGTCATCTTCCTTCCTCGCGTGCTACCAATGTACCCACTAAGGGGCCTCGTATGGCCTGATGCCCAGATCTGAACATCGATGTAGTGGCCAGGACCGACACCCTAGTCAAAGCTCGCCACACCCAGGCACAGTCACAAGGACGGTGCTAGGCTACTAGGCTATTACGATGTTACTACTCTACTACGACGGTCCGAGGCCTGGTATGCCGCCGCCAGCTGTTGGTGTCGCTTGCGCAGCAGAAGGGCTGCCTTAAATGCCTTGGAAAAGGTACCATATGCAGCCGGCAATGCAGCAAATAGCAGCTTGGGGTGGTTGGCCAGCAGGTACTCTAACGCTTGCTGCACCCAGGCACCAAGGCATGCATGGACTGAGGAATATTGAAGGCTGCGCACGTGCTGCCACACCTGCCACAGCTGGCTCCGCCCCTGGACCATCTTCTGCCACTGATTCAGGTGTGAGGAGGGTCAGGTGTGAGGAGGGTCAGGTGTGAGGAGGGTCAGGTGTGAGGAGGGTCAGGTGTGAGGAGGGTCAGATGTGAGGAGGGTCAGGTGTGAGGTTACCTCGAGGTCTTGCATTGTGCGCATGACGTCATAGTGGTGTGGGTCACAACACAGCTCCTGTACACCCACGAGTCACGCCCAGCAGCAGCAGCCATCTTGTGCGCATACACCAGCCAAGTGCCAGCAGCAGCCCCAAGAGCAGGAGCAGCAGGAGCAGCAGGAGCAGCAGGAGCAGCAGCAGCAGCAGCAGCGGCAGCAGCCGAGTGCACACCATCACCTTCTAGCTGTTAAGCAAAACACAAGCCATTGGAAGCCACCTAGAGGCATCCATGGGCTGCCCAGGCTGTAGCCTCTAATCACTGGCATCACTTCTGCAAGCGCCACCACGGTACGATGGAGGCCCTAGTGAGGGACAAGGGGGCTGCCCAGGCTGTTGCTGGGTCATTGCTAATAATCAGAACCTGCCTACCGTACTATCCCTTTTGATTCCCGAGGCCTCGGAAACTATAATTAAAGTATTATTCCCGAGCCATATTTTTCATTGTTTCAAATTCCCCGATGGCCAAAGTACGTCTAAAGTTAGTTTCGAGAACGTCTTCGTGCATAGAAATAATCAAGCCTCCCACTCCATTAATCTCGCATCAAAATCATATGATTCACATAGTCTACTGTCGTGGCCTCTCTTCTAGTGGCCTTATCACATGACCACGTCACATGGGGCACTAAACCTCGCTAATACAGTCGTGGTCCTCCTGCCGCTGCTGGCAGTGGCGGCATATCTTATCATCTGCCTTGGAGCATTCAGACTTGCGTACTCCTGCCGCCACCCATTCTGTTGCCTTGGCCAAAGCACCCCGCCTTGGCCGGCTGACCGTGTATGACCAGTCGCCTCCCCCCTTGACATGGTTGCCAGCCTGGTTGCCACCCTTGCCTGTCCTGTGACCTCAGCCTTTGCCCCAGCCTGGCCCACCTCCCTCGACCTTGCCCTGGGTATAGCAGCCACCCTTGTTGCCACCCCGGCCTGGCCCGCCACACTAGCCTTTGCCCCAGCCTGGCCCGCCTCCCTCTGGCCCAGCCCAGGGTGGGCTGAATCCTAGCAGTTTGCTACCAGTTCTCATACGCTTTGCCGGTGCGTGCGAGAGCAGGAGGTGTGCTGGGCGATGCGGCAAGATTAAGGCGTGGAGAAGGCCCAAAATTAGTGGTCCTAGGTAGTCGCTTCTCAATAATTGCCGCTTGACGATCAAGAGACATTTGGAAGCATTGTTCATCGTGCATAAGGAGCTCGCGGTGCAGATTATCAGCTGCGTCGGCGGCACTGATGCCTCGGACCACAAACTGGTCCATTGCTAGCACTTTCGTCAAGGTCAACTAATTGTTTGACTACTTCCCGAAAGACCAGAGAAATACATTGTTTAATCATTCCCGGGTTCCCGAAGGACAAAAAACGATTCGGGATAGGGAATCAAAAGGGAGAGTACGGTAGCCGTATGTCTAACTTTCTGTAGGCTGCATGGGCTATTGGCGTGTTGCGCAGTGCTGCATATGCACCTTAAGCCACAGCATGCTGCTTCGCTGCTGGATGCTGCGCAGAGTGTGAGGTGTGGGTGTGAGATCTGAGGTGTGAGGTGTGAGGTGTGAGGTGTGAGGTGTGGGTGTGGGGTGTGGGGTGTGGGGTGTGGGGTGTGGGGTGTGGGGTGTGGGGTGTGGGGTGTGGGGTGAGGGTGAGGGTGAGGGTGAGGGTGAGGGTGAGGGTGAGGGTGAGGGTGAGGGTGAGGGTGAGGGTGAGGGTGAGGGTGAGGGTGAGGGTGAGAGTGAGGGTGAGGGTGAGAGTGTAAGGCGTGTGTGTGTGTGAGGTTCCAGGTTAGGCGTCACACCTGGGTGGCCCTAAGCTCCAGGCAGGCCGCCACCAGCAGCAGCGCCACCGGGCCACTGGCCTCTGGCAGCACCACCTCCAGCGGTGCAGCGGCCAAAACACCCCCTACTGCTGCAGCTAAGGGAGCAGCTGGGGCAGCTGGAGCAGCTTGGGCAGCTGGAGCAGCAGTGGGTGGTGCCGTACGCTGTGCCTGCCGAGCTGCCCCTGGTCCTTGTCGCCCAGCTGCACTTCGAGCTTCGCTGCCAGGGATAGAGCCAGTGGGGAGGCTGGGTGGGGTTGGGCAGTGGTTGGGATGGTTGGCACTTGAGACATGGGTGAGTGGGGCAGGCAAGGCGGCCTGCAGGGCTGCTTCACTCAGGGGTCCAAACGTCAAGTCCAGCAGTGCGGGGCTGCTCACCCCAGCATGGGGGGCTGGGCTGGGCTGCTCTGTTGTGTTAAGCAGCTTCGTCACTCGGAGAGCTGGGCAGGGAGTGCCTAGCCCGCCCTGCCTGACAGCAGCCGTCGGTGCTGCTGTCGCAGGCGGTGTCCTGGAGGCTGGCAGCTGCTGTTTGTGCTGCTGCTGCTGTGGTCCCTGCTGGTAGGAGGCTAGTAGGGTGCTGGCAGTTTCCACCATGCAAGCATGCAAGCGCATGAGAGTGACATGGCGTGGGTGCAGGAGGAGGAGCGCGTGGCGGCGTAGGCAGCATAAGTGAGCCAGCGATAGCGCAGCATGGAGCTGGGTGTATGGCAAGTGGCCAGTGCCATGGCTGCTGCTGCTGCTGTTGTGGCTGGTGTTGAACTCCAGCAAGAGCTGTGGCAGTGGAGGCAGCGGAGGCAGCCCAGCAGTTGCTGCCTCAGTTGCCGTAGGACTGGCTGGGCTGTTCCCACCAGCCCCCTTCACAGTCAACTCTGATTCAGGTCCACACGCTGCCCCTGCCCCTGCCCCTGCCCCTGCCCCTGCCCCTGCCCCTGCCCCTGCCCCTGCCCCCGCCCCTTGCGTGCCTATTAGCCGAGCCTTCTCAGGAGCGCTGCCACTGCCTTTGGCAACATCACCACCGCCTTGCAGCACATCCAGCTGCAGCTCCACTTCCAGCAGCTGCCCGGCAGCTTCCTCAGCCTGCATGCAGCCACCCTGTATCCTGGCAGCAGGGCGTGTCACATCACCAAACCTGCCAAGACTGCCGCTTACCTGCCGCTGACTCCAGCAGCAACGTGGCCTACCCCCCACCAGCCATCCCCATCCCCCACCACATCCCACCTCACCCCTGGGCCTTAGTAGGGCTTACTTGTAGAGCACAGGCTAGGCTTTCCATCACAGCAGGCAGCTCGGAGGGTGGGGTTGGAGCAAAAAAGTGCTGCAACTGCAGCAGATCACACCTGCGGCAGCGTATAGAGCAGGGGCAAAGGCAGGCTGAGTTCAGGCCCCTAGGTAAGGTGGTGGCGCGCAGAGGGACAGCTAGACGGACCCACCATCAGCCTACTGTCAGCCAACATCCACTAGAGGGGTTGGAGTCTAGAGTCAGGGGTCGAGCTTAAGCTGAGAAGCCCTGGAGGACAGCCCTGGAGGAGAAGCCCTGGAAAACAGACAGGCAGTAATATCTATCGCACATGAGTGGTCGTCACCGTCCCCCTCCCCTCCCCCTCCCCCGTCCCCTCTACCTCCCTCGTCCCCGTACCCTCCCCCTGACCTGCGGGGAAAGCTCTGGGTCCAAGGATGAAGGTACGAGATGGTGAGCTCCTCACCCTGCTGGACATCCCTGCTCGGCACAGGGCAAGGTGAGCAGCAGCCAGGGTTAGGATTTGGGTTAGGGCCATGCACGTGGGGCGGGCGGGCGGGCGGGCAGGCAGGCAGGCAGGCAGGCAGGCAGGCAGGCAGGCAGGCAGGCAGGCAGGCAGGCAGGCAGGCAGGCAGGCAGGCAGGCAGGCAGGCAGGCAGGCAGGCAGGCAGGCAGGCAGGCAGGCAGGCAGGCAGGCAGGCAGGCAGGCAGGCAGGCAGGCAGGCAGGCAGGCAGGCAGGCAGGCAGGCAGGCAGGCAGGCAGGCAGGCAGGCAGGCAGGCAGGCAGGCAGGCAGGCAGGCAGGCAGGCAGGCAGGCAGGCAGGCAGGCAGGCCTTCACCTTCCCCGCACCTGCCTGAGTGCTCGAATCTCAGAGCCGCCGCCCTGCACCGCCAGCTTGATTGTGTTGGGCAGGCAGGCATGGTTGAGCATCTCGCTGTCTAGGTACAGCCCTGCCAAGGCGCCAGGTATGCACCAGGTGTGTCAGCGAACGAACAGCACGATGATGGACCTCTCACAAAACGCACCATCCGCTCAGATCTGGAAGAGGTGATGTGTCTCTGGAGCAGGGGCTGGGGTAGGTGCGGGCATTGCCCCGCAGGCCATGCCGCAGCATCTGGAGCTGTGCGTCCAAACATCAGGGAAGATGCATTGTAGCATGCTTGCTATGCCATAACCAGGGTCTAGTCCTCGCCAAGGAGGAGGGGGGGGGGTGGCAGGACAGGTTTTTCCTATTCCTAGTTTTATTGTATCCAAGTTTCATAGTAGAGCAGCAGCAGTGACGGCCTAGCTGAGGCTGAGGTGGGGTGGTGTGCAGGATGTGTGGGGTCCAGGAGTGGCTCCGGCAGACTTCCCAGAGTAACTCCAAGACTTGTGACTCCAAGCAGACCTCCAAGACTAGTCCTGGTCTTAAGTCCTCCAAGAATTCCTCCGGCATTCAGACCAACAGCATTCAGACCAGGCATTCAGTACCTCCGGCATTCAGACCCAGAGCGCCCTAGCTGGCTGGGATCTAGGTGGGGTGATGGGCATATGGATATGCAAAGGAGCTCTCATGTGGATTTTAGCATTGCTTGGGGAGGGTCAGGTGAGGGAGGTGCATGGCAGCAGCATGCATGGAGATAGCTCGACCTGAGTAGTGGGCGTTGAAGCGTAGAGCCAGGAGCAGCTGTAGCAGCTGCTCTGCCCCGAGCTGCTCCTGCTCAGAGTCCTGGGTCGCTGGCTGGGCCTGGGCTGCCTGCTGCTGCTGCTGCTGGATGTGCAGCAGCAGCTCCACATCGCCTGCATGCTGCTGCCGCACAGCGGATTGGACGTCTGCAGAGCATGTAGAGCAGGAGAGTGGGTGAACCAGCTGCTGCATGCGAGGTGCGGGAGCTCATGCTGTTGCTAGCCATGCATCCAGCCTCAGCGTGGCCGGCCCTGCTTTCCTCTCACTCTGTGTGATGTGCTGGCCGCCATGTTCTCCAGTGTGGATGGCAAGTGTGCAACACAAGGAAATGGGTTTTAATGTGTGGAAGGAAGGGCAGGCATGCAGGCGATGCCGGTGGCTCTGTTGGTGGCCATGCAGTGTGTAGTTTTGCCCGGCTTGGCGCTCGCGCTCACACAACGCCAGCTACCCCACACTAGTCAGTGCCCCGACACTGTTGTACTGGATGGCTGCCCACCTGGCTGTAGTGCTGGCTGTAGTGCTGGCTGTAGTGCTGGCTGCCCACCTGAGGGGAGGTGCGACAGGTCGGTGGGGTGCAGGCGTTGAGCAATGCAGCAGAACAGCTCATGCCGGCGGGGAGAGGTGATGACTGACTGGGCCAGGGCGAGATGCAGTGTCTCCTGCGGAGTGAGGTGAGGGGGATGCCAAAAGGCTGAGGGCAAAGGGTGTTTAGGGGCTGTGGCGTCCCATGGTCGCCTGCTCAGCCCAGCCAGCAGCAGGGGTGCAGCAGGGCAGCAGCCCTGACTATGTGAGCCAGCAGCAGTAGTCAGCAGCAGCAGAGGTGCGGCAGGGCAGCAGCCCATGGCTGCATGCGAGGCATGGCTCCAAGTGAAGCCGGCATACGTTTAACATGCATCCAGCTGGGGTATGGGCCGCTTCAGGGCCTGGTGGGGTGACCCGCACTACCCCTACACCAGAGGTCACAGGCAGCCAGCAGCCTGAACGCCTGGGCGCAACACTTCCCGGCCAAGCCGTCCTCTTTGTATCTGCTTCCGCAGCAAGGCTTAGCAGGCGGCCTTAAGAGCCCGCACTGCGCATGCTAGCCCGCTGCCAAGCAAACTCCCAGGCAGGCTTGGCCATTGCCGAATGTGCTCCACTCAACCAGAGGTCCGACCCAGGCAATCCGCCCAGTGCAGCGAGTCAGTGGGCTAGGTCTCGGGCATGCTTGCTGCGCCAGGAGGGCCCCAGGACCATTATCAGGCAGGTGGTCAGACATGGACTGCAACGCTGCAGTGACCATCCAGGGTGTGGGAAAGGCCATCTGGTGCCCACCAGGGCTGTGCCCATGGCCAGGGCTGCCTGCGCTGCCTGACAACGGCAATGAACACCTGGGCAAGGGCTACCAGTGGCATCTGCAGCAATAGCTACATTTAGCTCCACCGCCCTGCCATCTTATCAATGCTTGCAGGCCCCAAGCTGCCTGCACTGCCCACCAAAGACGGTGGGCACCCTGGGCCGGGCTACAAGGCTGTGATGGCAGTAGCAGCCCGTAGCAAGGTGATGTGTGACAGAGGCCCCTTCAAGCTCTGTCAGCCAGCATCAGTGCATGGCTGTCATGCCAGGTTTTAGCTATAGCCCTGTCACACGGTCAGGAGGTAAAAGGCACCCATGCAATGTGAAGGGGTTTATACTCAGGCAACACACCACCCAAGGTATTAGTATTAGCATGTCTCCTGTGCCCAGGCACCCTTGTATCAGGTTACAGGCCCGCATTTGTAAGTGCACACCCCTGATGTTGGGCAGCAAGAGTGGCTGCGGCAAGAAACTCCTGTGCCCTCACATGTTCCGCTTTGTCACGGGGAACGACGACCAGGGGATCCTCGTGGAGGATTAGCTCGCCCGCGGACAGGTCTCTGGCGGCGAAGACCCCGCGGCCACCCCCCACGCATGCTAAGCCGCTACGAAGCTCCCAGGCAGGCTTGGCCATTGCTCACATGCACTCCACGATGGAACCCACCCTGTGCAGCAAGTCACTGGGCTAGGTTTTGGGCATACATGCCATACCTCCTACCACCCCCGTCATCGTATACAGGCTATTGCCAGACATGCCCATTCTTCTAGTCGTATCCTGTGTAAGAGGTGTAGTGCGACAGCACAATGTCGTTTGCCACAAAATGTCAACATGTCCAAACTTTTTGCTTAGCACCTGAACACTGTTCGCTGCGCCCTTAAGACCCGTTTTGACCCTTCAAACGTGTCAATGTTGCCGAGTACCTAGCCGCGGCTTGGTCTTTGGACGTTTGCGCCCACTGGCCGTCCCGTATGGGGTGCGCTCCTTCTGTCGTAGCACAAGGAGGTATGGAGCGTGTAAATGAGCCCATGCATGCGCTGTGGAGACGCTCTTTGTTGTGTTTTCGTGTAGGCTCGCCTGCGGGCAAAGCATCTGCCTCACAGCCTGTGTCAGGGCCCCCTGCGACGTGAGCCACTCTCGCTTGGTCTTTGGACGTTTGCGCCCACTGACCGTCCATTGTGATTCTATTGTGACCGCCCAGTGCACGTGAACAGTCCGAGCATCCTGTTGCTGTGACTGAGCACATTGTGCCGGAAGAGGAGCAGCTAAACATGCCCCTTTTAGTGTCCCAGACACCTGGTATGTGTGCATCATGCCACTGCATGGCATTGTTATGCCAGTCAAGCGATCCTTCCTGTTGCCACAGGCTCTCCCAGCTTGAAACCTGCACCAATACGAAAGCATGTAGATGATGACATTGCTGAGATAGATCGATTGCTTCTCTGCTCTAAATCAGAGCTGGAGGTGAGCTCTTGCAGCCACGCTGTGGTTCGAGAAATCATAGACATCACATCAACGCTGTAAGTCGTTTTGCTGTGCAGAAAGGTGCACTGCTGATGCCAGCAGCCGTGCAGTCTTTCACAACTCACGACACTGGGTACGTGTAAATACTCTTGGCCCTGAAGTCAAACCTCTCACACTTTGCTCAGGTACCGTGTATCGTCAATGAAATCAACACTGCCAAGCAAGCAAGTGCTTTGCGCCATTGCTCAGGTCTTCTGCCTTGCCCAAGTCATCTTCCTATTCCAGCATGAAGTCCGCTGCTGGTGTGGAAGTGCAGCAGGAGCAATTATTCACGCAGCCACCCTCCACCCCACCCCTCCCTCGGATGCCAGCTCCGCCCCCACTCCCAGCCCTGCAGGCCCCAGCTGCTGCCAGCGCCAGCGCAGCACAGGAGGATCCCTGGGCGTCGCTGCAGTCAGCCTATCGCATAGATGACACTCCTCGGGTGTCGCCTAGTAGACCAGGCCTGCAGGACCCGCTGCCTGGGCTCCGTGGAGGCCTGGGGTCGACACCAGGTGGCCGCACTCCCAGCAGTGCCGTGGGCCTGGCAGGGTGCCGGCAAGGTTCTGCCAGCAAGCCCACAGCTGCGGATGCCCTGTTGTTGAACGACGATGACGACGATCTCATGCAGCACCAGCCCCTGTATGGTGGCCAACGGGTACAGGCCAGGAGGGCAGGGGCCCCACCCAGCAATGGGGCAAAGCAGGGGGGGTGGGGCAAGGGGGAGATGGCGCAGGCGGGGACGTTAATGGTGGGCGACGCTGAGCTGCTGCCACTGGGGCCAGCAGCAGCAGCAGGGGTGCAGCAGGGCAGCAGCCATGACTTTGTGAGAGGCATGACGTCTAACGAATTGACAGATGCAGACATGGATGAAGTGATGGGCACCAGTCAGCAGCCTACCAGTAAGCCAGTCACCTGCAATGAAGTGGTGAGTCGGGCTGGTGAGGTGCTGGCCACGCGTCATTGTGCAGGTTTTCCACATATCTGACAGCCCGCTGCAAGCTTGCAGCCTGCAATGCTAGACAGAGGCTCATGCACTGTGTTACTGGCATTACCTTGCCTACATGTGGTGCATGCAGATGGACATGGAAGATATAGATGATATCGACTCACTCATAGAGTCTGAGGCTGTGAGAGCAGGGCTGAACCCTGAGCTTGCAGCCAAACTCGCAGCCTTTGAAGCAGTAGCCGATGACGACTAGCGGTGCGTGAGGTTGCAGCTGTGCAAGAAGCACTGCTCAGCCTTTCTGGGTGGACTGCTCCAGTATCCCGCATCCATAATGCCCTGTCTCCAGTACTTGTTTTCTAGTGTGGAAGGCATTCTTAGCTGGGCTGTGTCAGGGGCGTGATGAGGGGCGCAGCACACAGGAGATGTGACACCAATTGGGAAGCTGGGCTCACTTGCATGATAGTGTTTTTCACCCCTTCATCACCACCCCACCCCTCCTGACACCAACCACGCATGACCACGCCTATCTTGGCCAGCACCTCCACACTGGTGGCGTGAATGCATTTAGCAACACAGCGGAGTATCTGATGCTGTCAGGGTGAAGCTGGGGAGTGCTGCATGTGCATCTCATGACTAGGATCCATCATCTAACAGGTTGCTCTGCCCCACCTCACCTCACCTCACTCCCACCCCAAGGGCGCAGCCAGGCCAGGCCAGGCCACAGTCAGGCAGCCGGGCCACAGTCCATGTACCCTTGGTTGCCCATGGAACCACAAGGCAAGGTTGGCAACGAGGTGAGGCCTGTGGCGGTGTGGGCTGCACAGGCTGCCACTGGGCACCACTGGGCCGGTGTTAGGCCGGTCCTGACACAGCAATGGTTGTCGCACCTGTGGCAAAGTCAGTGGTTGGCATCACCATCGAATGCATGGGATTGCTTTGCTGTGCAGTCCAGCAGCCATCAATGCATGTGAAGTATCTTTGCTTGTGTGCCTGGGTTGCGCATAGACGTGGGTAGTGGATGAGTCCGGGTGCCGTGTTTGGCCAAGTACTGCGAGTGCGACGAACCCCAAGACGCACTATGCTGACCGCAGGCTAAGCCCAGATGTGGCATGTTTAGAATAATGGGATACCTTTCACTGGCAGGTCTCCAATACAATAATTTTAATTCTGATGTCAACCTGAGGAATCGTGTCAGGCATGTTGCACCAGCTACTATGCAAAAATGTGGTAGGCATGCTGCGCAAGCCACCGGTGCAAGCCGCCTGTGTGTTTTACACGACATGATCATGCAGTTATAGTGTGCACCACATCGGGTACACGTCGTTGGTTTGCACCACGCGCGTCTAGAGGTATGGACGTAGCTACATGTGTGGGATGTGTACGATAGTGCTCGCAGCTCTGGCAGGATGGTGCCTGCTTCTGGTGTCCTCGAACACGGAGATCAATGGAGGTATGGCGAGCCGCGCAATCGGGTATCGATAACCCTAAAAACCGACGGTCCCAGACGCGCGCTCGCAGGCCACAACCTATGGGAATCCCTGCAAGCCCTGCCAGCCAGCTGCACAGGTGGAGGTGATGCATCACCATCCCTCACCGTGACTGTCAGGGAGGGTGTACACCTGCTGCAGCCAGCTTCTGGCGTTGGGAGCAGCAACGACAGCCGTCTGCCACCAGGCGCAGCAGCTCCCTGGCCCCTGCTCAACCTGTCTTGCGACCTCATCCTACGTGGTCAGTGTTGCGTCAAACTAGCCCTACTGCTGTCAACAGCACCTTCCTCGTCAGCCCAGTGAACAATAAGTACCATGACAAAGGCAGAATGACAGGAACCCTCGCTAGGGGTATTCATAGCTCTATTTATCATTGGTTGATTCATTGAACAGCATATTGCTACACATGTCGCCATCGCATCGTTGATCTGCACGCTGCCAGTTTTGTAGGACCATCATCTATGAGGTCCTTGGTCATTGCCATGGCACCCAACACCATCCTGGGGTCCTGGCCCTTTGCTCAGGGCAGCTCAGCTTTCCCCATCAAAGCATGACGAGAATGCCAGAAGACCTAGCACACGGCCTTGTGCGTCTCACTGGTAGCTGGGCCTGGGCAGGCAACAGGCGGCTTTGTTGCCAGCTGTCAGCCACCCCACCCAGCCCCTGTGCATATGCATATGCATACCGGAATCTACCCTTTGGCTATGTCTCTGGTCTGGATCAACATGTCATTGAAATGAGTCGGAATCTTGACTTGACGGAATCTTGAGTCTTGACAACCATTGACACCCAGACATCCAGGCCAACAAAACTCATTCAACAAGGAATAACATGTTGGACTGTGGGTAATCTCACTCAGCTACTACAAACATATTGTAGCATCCTCGGTCGCACCCTTGATGACTACAAACCCCACATGGCACAGCATGCTGTGAGGCTAGGCTTGCATGTCTTTGCTTTCATCTCTGCAAAGTTCACCTCCGACCACTTCAATCATACTGTTCACACTCCCTAACACCCTTGTCTCAGGCACCCTAACACCCTGTCACCCTCTGCCCCTGCCCTGACCTGCCCCTGTACTCACCCCACGCGCCCCTCTGCGCTGCACTGCAGGCGTGCCCAACCCTGGCACCCAGCTCCTCCCCACCCTCGTGCTCCCACTTCAATCAGGCATCATTGCGCCTGGGGCAGCAGGCCTGCAGCTGCAAGGTCTAGTGCTGCTGGACCTGCCGCCGGGGCCGCTTGAGTCCCTCCCCAGCGGAATGGCCTCTGTGCTGGGCTGGACCTGGGTGTTGAACAGGCAAGCTGCTGCCTGACTCAGCTGCACCGCGCTGGTGACCTGGCGGGCAGTGGCAGGCAGCCAGAGTCCACCCTGCCAGGGGCCACGCCAGAATCCACACCGCCTGGGTCCACCAGGGTCTGCACCGCATGGCACAGCCTGCTATGACCTTCTTGTGTTGACCTGTGTATGACCTATGTGTTGCCCATAGAGCCACAAGGCAAGGTTGGCATTGAGACATGGCAACGAGCGACCTATGAGCGGTGCAGGGGGCGATGCTAGGGGCGGGTGGGCCAGGACCGCAGGGCCCTTGTGAAGCAGGAGCAAGCTCCACAGCCCTGCCACCAGTGATGATGGTTTGGAAGTGCAGGGCCAGCCACCTCCTTGCGCCTGCTGCTGCTGTCACCTGCCTCAGCCATCTGCAGATGGCATTGCCGAGTGACGATGCATTTGCTGCCCCCCGCCCACGCAGAGCGCCTCCTCCACCCTCATTTGACTGGTCCCTGGACCCCCTTGACAGCTGCAGCAACCACACAGCAACCTGGGCCACTCACCCAGTCACAGCAGCCACAGGGACAGCCACCAGGACAAAAGGAGCCCTGGGCCCAGATGCAGCCCCAGCAGCCAGCTCATCAATGCTCGGAGGGGAGGGTGCCAAGCCAGCAGCAGGCTCAGCAGGAGGGGCAGAGTGGGCTGCGGCCTCAGTCACCCTGGCGGACTGTGTGCTGGTGCTGCCCGATGATGAGGTGGCGTACTGGGCAGCCTGGCTGTGGCCCAGTGCACTCAGTGACCGCATAAACTGGCCGTCAAAACAGGCGGAGCAGGCAGCCCGCCAGTGGCAGACCAGGGCGCGCGGCAGTGCAGGGGGGAGCCAGGCAGCAGGGGAGGGCTGGGGATGCCCCCCAGCTGCCCCTGGGCTGCGTTCCTGGCTACAGCAGCTGGGCATGGGTTTGCCAAGGGTAAGTGCTGGACACACGCTGGGGTTTTGCTAACCCGGTTCCTACACACGCTGGGGTTCCTGCCTGCCCTGTGATTATCTTAGCAGCAGTGGCTGTGCGGCTGCCAGAGGGGCTTTCTTGGCAGCATGGAGGCTGCGGGGGCTTGCATGAGGGCACCCAGGCGCACTACGTCTCATCCCCTCTTCCCCTCTGGGACACTCTTCCTCATTCTTCTTATGCAATGTCAGGTAGCTGGCAGTGGAGAGGAGCATGCTAACGTGTTGGTTGGCGTGTCGGTTGCAACTGCCTCCCCAGTGGCTGCAATGTCACGACTGCAGTCTGGTGTGCCTTACTGCCTGCTGCCTGAGGCTTGAACCCTCAGTGGTCCCATGTTGATGGTCCCATGCGAGCTTGTCTGATTCAGTGTGCCGTGCTGCTGTGTGGGACACAGGTGACCTCCGCTAGTCGCCAACGTCTGCACATCGCCTCGTGGTCGCTGGTGTGGGGCCGCCTGCAGCTGCTCAATGTCAGCCTGCTGGCGTGCTCACTGGTTAAGACGGGGGCTAACATCTCACCTGCCACGCCCTCACCACGCTTCGTAAGCGCTGGTGAGGCACGCTGACATCACATCTGGCGTCATGAACCGCCTGCTAAGCAAAGCTTAAAGCAGGCACACAAGAAATATAGGGCTCTGGAGAAGTTAGAGCGGCCAGAAGTGGCAAAAGCTGGCTCCAACCTCTCACCACTTGCCTGTCACATGGTCACGGTGGTGCCACGTCCGCCAGTCCACCTCCGACCACTTCAATTACACTGTCCACACCCTCCACCACCACTTGACTATCTTACTTCAGCACTGCAGGCATTGCATGCGCCAGCAACAGAAGAGCCACTGCGCCCATGCCAAGAGTGAAGTGCTGTTTAACTAAAGAAGACTTGCAACTACTGGGTCATCCTGCTGGATGCTCCCGCTGCTCTTGTCAACCTCCTGCTGCTATTGCTGGCCTCCTGTTGTCATGCCATAGGCAAGACAGGTTCGATGTGATGAAGTGATGGTGTAGCAGCCATAATGACCCCACCGCTGCTGCTGCTGCTGCTGCTGCTGCTGCTGCTGCTGCTGCTGCTGCTGCAGGCCTGCGGCTGCTGAGCCAGGGCGCCTGGCCCCTGCCCCTCACGGAAGTCGTCCTGGTGGACCATGGACGGTTAGAGCCAGTCAGTGCTTTAGACGACCTCCCGGCTTAACATGTGCCACCTGCCCTGACCCCGTGATGATGTTCACCTGCTCTGGCCCCTTAGGATGTGAGCCTGCTGCTGCTGCTGCTGCTGCTGCTGCTGCCGCTGCCGCTGCCGCTGCTGCTGCTGAATAGTTGACACTTTCATACGGCAGCTGTAGATATTGCTGCTGTGGTGATGGCTGCTGCTGTAGGGATTACATCTACACATGCCCCCGGCATGATCATACTCATATCAAAGATGTGCACCATTTGCCACCACTGCAGACACACCTATACCGGCCAAGAGCTCAGAGACCAAGTCCCCCTACCCCCTCCACACTAAATGTTACGCCTGGGTCGCTGACAGGGGAGGGAGCAGCAGTAGTGGACGCTGTGCCAACCCGGGTGGTGATATTGAGATCAGATGCTCGGGCTCTGTTCCCTGAGCTTGATGGGCGCGACAGCCCGCAGGTGGGGCGGGGCGGGGCGGGGCGGGGCGGGGCGGGGCGGGGCGGGGCGGGGCGGGGCGGGGCGGGGCGGGGCGGGGCGGGGCGGGGCGGGGCGGGGCGGGGCGGGGCGGGGCGGGGCGGGGCGGGGCGGGGCGGGGCGGGGCGGGGCGGGGCGGGGCGGGGCGGGGCGGGGCGGGGCGGGGCGGGGCGGGGCATGGCGGGGCGGGGCGGGGCGGGGCGGGGCGGGGCGGGGCGGGCATTCACACATCAGCCAAATGAGCAGGCGGTGCAGGATGGAGCAGGTGGAGGGGGTGGGCATATATCCCTTGGCCCAAACTACAGTAAGCTGTCAGTAGAATTCCAGCGTCGACAGCTGGGTGTGGCTGGCAGCATCAAGAGGAGCAGCTGTGCGATTAGTTCAGCCACCCCACTGAGATCCCACAGGTGGAGCTAGGTGGTGTTGGAGCTGTGGTGGAAAAGTAGGGTTAGATTTCCTTTCCTCACAGGAGCGCTTGGTGGTGGTGAAGTTGCCCTGCAGACACAGTCCCCATGACCAGTGGCGCTGGCTGCCTGCCTTGCAGGTCATGCAAGGTCACACCCTGATTGTGGGTAGCCCCCTGCTGCCGCCCCCTGTGCGTCCCCCCTGCCTGGACCTGGCCAACCTGTCATTGGGACGCCTTGTCCGCACAGACGACGCTGTGCTGCAGCTGCACAGCCTCCTGCTCACCAACGCAGCCCCTTACACCAAGGGCAGGCGGTGGGTAGACAGCCAAACAAAACTCAAAATTCAATAAGGAACAACATGATAGACTGTGGGTAATCTTGCTCCGCTACAATCACATTGTGGGTGGCGGTGGGTGGACAGCCCAGCCTACCATTGTGCCACTCATCGAGGAACCTGTCAGAATCACCATCAACAGCACCGTTCCTGATGTTTGTCAAGTGCTGAAAGTCACAAGGCCATCGCTCAAGCACTGATTCGCTCCATCTCTGATGTGCTCCAGCTTTGATGCAGCAACTAGAATACAGTGCTCCCTTCATAGTCCCCTGGGGCTGCTTGCAGACCCAGGGTCACACATGGGCACATGGGCATGCAGCACCTTAGCCCTCAACCTAGAGCCTTCATTGCAGTGGTACACTAAGTGTGGACCACTACTGCACAACGGTGTTTTTTTGTGTGTGCAGTTCCCATGCACATGGCATACACATGGCATACACATGGTCATGGTCGCCTACCACCTACAGCATTGCCTGACCCCGGAGGGCTATGATGTAGAGTTGGCATGACAAACATGCACTATGTGTAAGCTGATGACAGCTCAAGAGGGGGGGCACACACTACTGTGCCGTAGCGGGCTGCTGCTGCTGGGCCTTGGGTGGCTTGTCTTGCACCCGCTTGTACCCCAGCTCAGGGTACTCCTTGCCCTTGGCTGGCAGAGCTCCCTGCTCTGGCCAGTAGCACAGCTCCAGCTCGGAGGCATTGCGCCACTAGGCTCATACCAGCTCATACCTGCTCACACCTACTTATACCCGTGTGTCACTCACTCTCGCACCTCCAAAGGGCACCTCCAAAGGGCATGTCTGGATGTCAGCATGCTGTGAGGCTAGGCTGGCATGTCTTAGCTTTGGTCTTTGCTTTGGTCGGTACACTGTTCACACCCTCCACCAAGAAAACATCAGGACACAACATGGCCATGCAGCGTGCCCAGGACCCTATCTGGCTCTGTACACGCTGCCCTGGTGCACGCACATCACATGCATACACATGCCTGCATGCCTGCAGGTCAGTGTGGCGGGGCAGCATGCTGATGTCACACCCTTGGCTGCGCGCATGCGGCCAGCTGTCCAGCATGCTCTGGGGCCTCAGGGTGCCGGAGCCCCTGCTCACCAAGTGAGTGTAAGCAAGGGCACCTGCTGTAGTGTACGCAATGCACCTAGCGTACTCGTCAACGTTCCTGAACGTTCTGTACCCATCTTCATGACTTCTAAACGTTCCTGTAAATCGTCACCCGTACCCATCTTGATGACACCACTTGCATGTGCCCGTCACAGCGGGGACCTTTTTTCTTGCAGAAACGACACTAACAAGCTTTGCATGGAAATGTCATGCCCTTCTGCTTTGCTACACTGGGCACCAGCACCCTCAACACACGACAGCTCCTTGAAAGCCCTTGATGCGGTGCTTGCATGACACCCCTTGCTTGACACCCCTTGTCCCAGTGGTTGACGACCCCACTTGCCCCTGCTATACGAACATGTCAACTGTCATCCTTGATTTCTTCGAAGAATCAGCTGGGCTGGGCCTAAGATCAGCTCAAGCAGCTCACCCAGCGCTTTGCCATGCAGCACCCAGCCCTGACAAGCCACTCCGTCTTGTCTGCTCCTTACCCCCTCACCCTGTCACCCTGTCACCCCCGTCCTGCTGGCCACAGCCACAAGCTGTTCAACTCCGACCTCCTGCTGTTCAACGTGGCGGTCCTGGTCCCCCCTGAGGAGGCCCGGCTGCTGCGCTACGTGTCGGAGGGCGGCAGCATCAGCCCTGTGGCCATAGACCTAGCGGACCAGCCAGCCTTCATGGAGGTGTACCCCCTGACCACCCCTGCCACGCTTGCATACAACCGGGTGAGGTGCAGGGGAGTAGGGTGGGTGCAGGGCTAGGCCCAGGGGCCCAGGGGCAGGGGCAGTGGGTGAACGATAGGTATGCCTGGGTCAAGTATGCCGCCAACAGCTCACCATGGTGTCAGCCTCATAGAACAGCATCCTCCTCGGCCCCCCTGCGGGCAGCAAGTGCCTGAGTGGAGTGTCTGAGTGGAGCGTTTCTATGGCCCCATACTAGGGGTGGTGGTTGCCCACGTGTATCTCAAGCCTGGGTGTGCCTTGCCCTTGGTGGGCAGCTCAGGCAGCTGATGGCCTGCGAGCATCAATGGGGTTGGCCGGTCGTGTAGCTACGCTGTTGTCAAAGATGCGACAAGCGTGGGAGGAGGCACTATGAGTTTACAGTGGAGGTGGCAAACAAGTGTTCAACACTGTGGCAAAGGCATAAGGGGGCGTGAGAGGTCAGGACTGGTCAAAGGCGTAAGGCATTAGGTGGCACAAGGGGGTAAAGGCACGAGGCAAGAGAAGCCCAAGGGTGAAGGACAGAATGTGAATGTTGCTGTTACCGAGGCAACAGCCCCTCACCATCCCACTTCAAGCTTTCATGCTCCAGTGTGCCAGGCAAGCAGCAGTAAGCCGCTGCCTGGGGCCGCTTGGCGTGCAGGTGCGGGCCCCCTGGCCCCCAATCAGCCAGACCCTCGTGGACAGCAAGCCCATGCTGCTCACAGGGCTGCCTCCTGAGTCATCTGCCCAGGTAGGGGTGGCAGCGCTGAATTCATCTCTATCAGCTGCCACTGACCCTTGGCCCTGCCTGCGCTGCACGTGACTAGCATGTCTGGGTCTGCCAGGTCACAACAGTCCCAACGCCCCAACACCTTCCCAGGTGGGGCTGGGAGACTGCCCCTTGGTTGGGGTCTGCACTGCGGCTGTGAGTTGCATCTGCCTACAAGGGGTGGGGCAGGGAGGGAAGGCAGGGAGGGGAGGCAGGGAAGGAAGGCAGCAAGGGAAGGCAGCGAGGGAAGGCAGGGAGGGAAGGCAGGGAGGGCGGCAGGACCTGACAATCCCAGCTCCCCAGACATTAGCCAGCTGCTGCTTAGGGACATGCCTCACTTGGGTTGCCAGTCACCGTGATACAGGGCCACGAGGCCGACAGCAAGGAGCAAGGGTCTGTGTTGTGCCAAGGCTGAGTCAGCGGGCTGCTGTGCTGTGTTGCAGGGCGTCAGCCCCCCTGAAGCCACCCAGCGGCTGACTGTTGGTGCTTACCCCCTAAATGGGCTGGACCCCTTGGGCGAGGCCCTGCCCTTCCGCATGACAGTGCTCAGCTCCTTGAATGAGGGCCCGACTGTACAGCCAGGAAGGTCTGACAGTAAGTGTCGCTAGAGCCAGGGCCAAGGTCGGGAGTGCGCCTAGCCTGCCATTGCAATGCCCATCCACCATACGTTAATCTGCCCTGCTGCTGCAACAACTGCAGCTGTTACTTCTGGCCTCTGGCGCTTATGCTGCTGCTGCTGCTGCTACGACTGCTGCCATGATTGCGACTGCTGATGTTTGCGGTTGGTACGCAGCAAGGTTGGAAGTTGTACGTCACACTCCCTCTGTTGTCACATGTACCTCGGCCACCGCCTAAGCCAGCCGATTGTATCCTTGCACTAGCGCAGTTGACATCATGAGCCTGCTCGAAGTCACAGTCACCAAGCCAGCCAACGGAGACCCGGCAGCGGGCGGCAGCGGCGCCACCGTCATTGAGCTCCGAGACCTATGCGACCTGTTCTTCGACATTTCCGCAAGGCCCGCGAAGTCCGTGGAAGCGGGCTCTGCCGGCCCGCAGCCCGTCATCATAAAGCGAGCGGTCGTGGTGCAAGGTGCGCTGGCTAAGCAGAAGACGACTGCGGCCATTCGGCGTGCATCAAGGGGTAATTGGCTTGGTCCCAAATCAAATCCAATGTCCCAAATCAAATGTCCTAAATCAAATCCAACGAACGCAGAAACACTTGCCGCCCTGACCAAAGCTGAGTAGTGGTCCCAACTTGCCTTTGCCAACCAGTGTTTGTGGTTAGGCAGGAAGGTGCAGCTTGTCACCGCCGTCTTTCTGCTGGGTTGAGCTACCCTAATGACAGAGCAATTCTAGGCTAAGCATGTTGTGTTCACGACTCAGCTCAAGTTTGCAGACATCTTACTCATCACCCGGCTCCAGGCGTAGACACTGGCGCTGTGTGAAGCCAACCCACCATAGTGTGCACCTACCACCACCATTCCCTTACTGGTAGGTGCACAGCACCTTAGCCCTCAACCTAGAGCCTTCATTGCAGTGGAACACTAAGTGTGGGTCTCTACAAAGCGGTGTTTTGTCTGTGTGCAGTTCCCATGCACATGGCATACACATGGCAAAGACATGGCATACACATGGTCATGGTCGCCTACCACCAACAGCATTGCCTGACCCCGGAGGGCTATGATGTAGAGTTGGCATGACAAACATGCACTAAGTGTGAGCTGATGACAGCTCAAGAGGGGGGGCACACACTACTGTGCCGCAGCGGGCTGCTGCTGCTGGGCCTTGGGTGGCTTGTCTCGCATCCGCTTGTACCCCAGCTCAGGGTACTTCTTGCCCTTGGCTGGCGGCTTCCCCTGCTCTGGCCAGTAGCACAGCTCCAGTGGGCGCCACTTGCTCTCCCCAATGCGGTGCATGTTCAGCGCTGCATTGCAGTCCCTGTCTATTCACCTGCCTGGCTGTGGGGCCGGCTTTGCCTTGGCAGCCTTGCCCTGGGCCTTGCCTTTGCCCCTGGTGGGATGGCTGGGCTCAGCTGCCTGCTCAGCCTCAGTGCGCTTGTTGTGCTTGGCTGGCAGGGGAGTGCTGGGCCCAGGCCCTGTGGCTGCTGGCTGTGTGGCTGCCTGGCTGCTGCCTGGGGCCTGTGGGGGCTTGCGGGGGGCTACTACCGGGCACCACATCATGGCCTACCACCTACAGCATGAGCGCCACCAGCTGCCACACCAGGCAAGGCCATGCCAGGAGCAGTGTGTGGGCCCTGCACTGGCCCCTCAGGTCAAGTCATGGACCGTTCCCCGGACAGCATTCCCAACCGTGTGCTCAACATGTCGGGTTCCTACAACACCGTAGCCGCCAGCCTGCCCCCCGGTTACCTCAGCCAGCCTATGACCCCCACTAAGGTGCTGTCCAGCCTGGGGCCAGGCCAAGTGCCCAGCCTGCCTGGGGCCTGGTTCAGCCTACGCTACCTCACACTGCTCGACCTGCCCTTGGGCCCTGAGGACCAGTTCCCGCTCAGCATGTCGGCGCTCATGGCGTGGACCTGGCAGCTGGCCAGGTGGGTGAAGGGCTGAGGTGGAGCGAGGGGTGCTGGGTGGGGTGATGCGTGTCTGGCATGGGCACGAACGGGAGGGAGCCTGCACCTGGCAGTCAGGCAAGAGACAAGCAGCAGCCCCACAACATCAGCACCAGGCGATCTTTGGCTAAACCAGCACCTTGCTTGTCAAGCCTGAGGGCGACAGGTGCATGCACACATGAAGCATCACAAAAGTCATGTCAGAGGTACTGTTTTGTCCCTGCTCAAGCAGCTTCTGGTGTTCCTATCCACCCCTGTGGCCAGTCTTTGTTGCGGCTGGACAGGCAAAGGAGGCCACTCACATCCTGCAAGCTGTACTCACACATGTGGAGCTCAGGCCATACAGCTGTTGCCATGACACAGCTTATTGAGTCGCTGTGGTCTGCGGCTGGACACACGCTGCCTGCAGGGCAGGGTTCCCTCCAGCACCCAGCCCACCCGGCTCCTCCCCTGACCCTGGACCTGTCAAGGACCCTAACATGACCCTCCACCCTCCTACCCTGCACCCCGCCCCTCCCCCTGCTCTCGCCCCTCCCTCCCTTGGCCGCAGCTGGGCTGCAGCACCAGTGCTGGTCATCGCCAATTGCACACTGGTGCTCGCCCCAGATGAGATAGCCTACTGGGCAGCCTCACTGGCCCCCTATGTACCACAGTCAATGCAGCAGAGCCAGGGTGAAGGCCAGGGTGAAGGCCAGAGTCAGAGCCAGGGTCAGGGCAAAGGCAAGGGTAGGGGTCAGGGCCAGGCAGGGCCCCAGTTATGTCAGGGGGATCCATGGGTGGCAGCCTATCCAAACTTCTACCCCGGAGTAGAGGGTGCTGGTGCAGGGGCTGCTGCCAACATGGTCGGCCGACGTGGTCGGCCGACGCCCCCCTCAAGGTCTGGCCTGGTTGAGCCAAGCAGGCCTCACTATGCCACTGGTGAGGCCACCATAGCCAGTGGACTCACACATGGTCACAGGCACACCAAGAGCCGTAGCAGCTAAAGCATAAGCAGCGGCACTGCAGTGCGAGTATTCCCGTGACACCTGCCTGCCTGCCTGCCTGCCTGCCTGCCTGCCTGCCTGCCTGCCTGCCTGCCTGCCTGCCTGTCGCCTGCCTGCCTGCCTGCCTGCCTGCCTGCCTGCCTGCCTGCCTGCCTGCCTGCCTGCCTGCCTGCCTGCCTGCCTGCCTGCCTGCCTGCCTGCCTGCCTGCCTGCCTGCCTGCCCGCCTGCCCGCCTGCCTGCCTGCCCGCCTGCCTGTCAACCTGCCTGCCCGCCTATCTGCCCGCCTATCTGCCCGCCTATCTGTCTGCCCGCCTATCTGCCCGCCTATCTGCCCGCCCGCCTGCCCGCCCGACCGCCCGCCCGCCCGCCTGCTCCCACACTAGCTCCCCCACCCCCGACTGACCGAGTGACCGACCCTGACCTTAGCCCTCACGACTGCGGGTACACCCATGACTGTGTTGGTAACGTACACAGGTGGCGACGACTTCACCAGACTTGATCCTTGTCTGCGCATGGAGCCTGGTGTGGGGCCAGGTATACACCTCCCTTGCGAGTCTAACAGGACCCCAGGATAGGACAGCCCCTTGACAATGTGTTGGGGTTCCCAACTGTGCGGGGGATGGGCGGCCACGTGCGCCTTCATTTTGCCTGGGCCTAGCGGAGTAAGAGCGGGAGTGTCCTATACTGATGAGCTGTGCATAGACACTGATTGGGCCTGACGGGCACTGCGCATAGATACTGATTGGGCCTGATGGCCACTGACAGACTGGTGGCACAGTGTAGTGGTGCCCGCACCCTGCGCCCCACTGGACCCCTTGCAGCTGCCCCTGCACTCCCCAGGTGCTCCTTCTCAACGTCAGCCTGCAGACCCCTGACCGGCAACAGCAGCAGCTGGAGCAAGAGCAGCAGGTTGTGCAAGGCAAAGTCGAGCGGGTGCCCTGGATGTGTCGGCGCGGGAAGGCGCTGCAGCCCGGCACAGGTGATGCTCCTGTCAGGCTTGCAGCCTAGCTGGGTCGCTCGCTGTCAGTCGGGTGTGGCCAAGTGGTGGCTGGCTGCAGATTAAGCTGCGTTGCCTGCTGCTGGGTGGCTGCAGGCAAGGCTGCTGGCTGTGCTGTGCTGTGGCTATGCTGGTGCCACTCTAAGACTTTAGGAGCAGTTGTTGTTGTATCAAGCACATTCACTGTCTTCACATGCCTTGCTCCTTGCCTATTGCATGCCCTAGCGCCATGCTCCATTGCCATCATCATCAACATCCCTGGCCCCATGTGGTCACAACTTGTCACACTCCCCACTGCTGCGGCACTGTCATCATCATCAGGGGTTGAACAGGGCCTTCTCTCTGCCAACAGCCAAGAGCCTGCCTGCCTTTGCTTCAGCACAGCTATTGCCGCTGCTGCTACTGCTGGCCGCTCTATGTGACCATGACACACCACACTCCCTACTGGTGAGGTTCAGGGGCAGGGTAGTGGCACTGCCACCGCCGCCGCCGCCGCCTGCTGCTAAAGCTGCTGCTGCTGCTGCTGCTGGCCAATGGTGCCATGCAGGTTTCCAGGCGCTGACCGGCCCCCCCAGCAGCCCTGGCTGGCCCCTGCCCCTCACCCAGGCCACCCCTGTCTTCCGCCGCTTGACCCGTGCCGCCTTTCGGTCCGCAGCAACCTCTGCTGCAGTCATGGCAGCCAGCCGCGGCATGGGGCGCGAAAACAACTCAAGGGAAGCGGTGCAAGGGGCGTGCACTCAGGTGCTGATGCTGACGGGTGATGCCACAGCTGATGAAGACCTGCAAGGGCTGGTGAGTCATGGGGGTCAGGAGGACTCAGGGGGGGGCCAGGACACCCCTGCGCCGTGATGGCGATGGTGATGGTGGTTCAGTGTGCTCCCTGCCCCACACATAGCAAGGCACTCACCTATCTGGTAGGCATCGCATAATACACACGCTATTGTGCTGCAGCAATGCCAATGGTACGCAGTTGGACCGTACATCGGGAAGGGGAAGGGAAAGGGAAAGGGATAGGGAAAGGGAAAGGGAAAGGGAAAGGGAAAGGGAAAGGGAAAGGGAAAGGGTGTGCTCCTTGCCCCAGCATCCACAACTAGGTTCACCCACCCCTTTCTCACACTCCCTGTCCACTCTGCCTCATCATCCACCCTAAACGACATTTTATGACATGCGTGATTGATGCTGTGAAATGGATTGACCAACCTGACCAACCCTTTCCGTTCCTGCCTCATCCCAGCCCACCCATCTAATCCGACTTTACCGCACCGCAATGTCCAATGTGAGCAACTTGATCAACTGGTTTCGACCAGCCTGACCAGACCAAACCAACTGGTTTGCTCTCCCTCTGACCCACCCTGCCCTGCCCTGCCTTGCCCATGCCTGTCTCCTTCTGCTGTCCAGGTGCTGGGCGGGGATTGGGTGCTGGCCTGCAGCAGCAGCAGCCCTCAGGGGTGCAGCCTGGACTTAGGTCAGCTGCCCCCTGGTGCCCTGACGCTGGAGCCCAATGCCTCCCTCACGCTGCTAGGCCTGAACCTGGTCAACGCGCAGCCACCAGTCTCCCAGTTGCTGCACTTGCAGGGGGCCTACCAGCCCGACCACTGCCAGGGGCTTGATCTGGGTGGCCCAACCACTGTGCCACCCCTGGACCCATTAACCTCCCTTTCCCCCTCTGGGTCCTCAGTGCCCACCTCCCGTGAAGCCGACCAGCCCACCTCCCTCCTCCCGCCCACCACCTCACCAGGTACCACCCCTGCCCACCAGGAACGCTTCAGCAGCAACAGCAGCAGGGACAGCAGCGGGCAAGGCGCCAGCATCCCTGGCGGCAGCATGTGCTGCACAGGGGCAGCGCGGCCCTGGCTGGGCACGCAGGGGCTGCTGCTGCTGGGCGCCCCCTTATGGGCCCTGGGCGGCGCTTGCAGGTGATGGGCGGTGGGATCAAGGGTGGCGCAGCCCATGCTTGCATGGCAGCGCAGGGCGGGCAGGCGGGAGCATGTGCCCCACAGCCTTGCAGCCCCATCCCTCCTTACCATCATGCTGTGCCAGAGCCTTGCTGCCTACTGCGTGAGCGCTTGCCTTTGTACAGGGCTGGTGCAGGTTTGGGATGGCTGCTGGCCTGCTTGCCCATTGCTGCGTGCGTGCTGGCCCTCGTGCATTCACCCAGTCTAGGCTGCCTGCTGCCCTGCCAGGCCCCTGCCCTGTGTTTCCTTTTACCTGCTAGACCCTGGTCAGCCAGGCTGCATGCAACGTGCTGGCTGAAGCTGACCAGGCCTGCCCTGCCTCAGGCGACCTGAGCAACTGCTGCTGCGACGCTGCACCCTGCTGCTTCACGAGCTGGAGCTGGAGGCGTTGGTGCAGGCTGCTACGACTGGGACTGCAAAGCACGGGCTGCCCAGCGCCACTGCCATGGCCCTGACCCCGCTGACCCTGCAAGCAACTGTAAGCTGTGTGGCCGGGCTCTGCTGAGATGTGCTCTGATCTCATCATTCTGACACAAGAGTAACTTGTCAGCACCTCTCTTGACAGCTGAGAGGGCAACAAGTATCATCACAAAGGCAAAATGACAGGACCCTCACTCGGGGTGGTAATTTGTCTGTATGGAGTTGAACCCCTCACACACATGGCATGGGCGCTTTCCACCTTCACGATTGCATGTGTCAAGGGTGTAGCCTGGACCTGGCGTGACAAACATGCACTACCTGTAAGTGGATGACATAACTGATAACTGTAAGTGGGCCCAGCTAGGGTGGGCGGTCTCACAGCCGCTTGTAGCCCAGCTCAGGGTACTTCTTGCCCTTGGCTGGCAGAGCTCCCTGCTCTGGCCAGTAGCACAGCACCAGTGGGCGCCACTTGCTCTCCCCAATGCGCTGCATGTTCAGCGCTGCATTGCAGTCCCTGTCTACCCACCTGCCTGGCTGTGGGGCGGGCTTTGCCTTGGCAGCCTTGCCCTGGGCCTTGCCTTTGCCCCTGGTGGGCTGGCTAGGCTCAGCTGCCCGCTCAGCCTCAGTGCGCTTGTTGTGCTTGGCTGGCAGGGGAGTGCTCCCAGGCCCCAGGCCCAGGCCCAGGCCCAGGCCCTGAGGCTGCTGGCTGTGTGGCTGCCTGGCTGCTGCCTGGGGCCTGTGGGGGCTTGTGGGGGGGCACTACCGGCACCACATCATGCCCCTCACTGGCTGGTCACGCTGCTGGCTCCAGGCTGGGCGCACTAGGCGGTGGTGCACCTGCCCTGCTGGGGGCTTCCAGTCTTCAGGCCTGATGGCCCTGCGTTTGTTCAGCTGCCTCTCGTAGGGCTGCTGACCATTCACTGCTGAGCTGACCCGGCTGGTGCGGTGCTCATCCACTAGCACCACCCTGCCCCGCCGCTGGTCTGTGCCCCTGGGCCTGCACACCACCTTGCAGCAGGCACGCAATACCGCAAGGGCAGGTCTAGATGTCAGCATGCTGCGACAGCAACTCCTACAACAGCGTAGCCGTCAGCCTGCCCCCCGGCTCCCTCAGCCCCACAGCACCCCAGCATAAACCCTGACAGGCCCAAGCACCTGCCCCAGCACCAGCCTCCATTCTCACTCACAGCACCTCCATTCCTCCCACATCGTACAGTGATGTACATCAAACGCCACGGGGCCACCGCTGTGTGTGCCGCCGCTGCCCGCCCACACCATCCCTTTGATCTTGTCGTTGCTTGCCTTGTGGGGAACAAGAAGCTGTGATGGCACCAACAGGAGCGACGTTTGCTTACACAACGCGGAGCTCATGAAACAGTCGGATCTAGGGATACGACAACGCACCCTTTCGTTTTTTTGTCGGGCCCTTCATTTGCTTGGTGGTGCCCTTCCGCTTCTTCCGAGCCATTGCGCGATGTGCTTTGAGACGGCTGTGACATTTTAAGCAACTTGGGTTATCATGGCTTTCACAAAGTAGTTCATAGCCTGCCTCACAGCCCCGCCGCCTGCACCCGCTGGTCTGACCTGCAGGCCGCCTCTTGGCCACCCACTGCTTTCACCACCACCTCCCCATCCCAAGCAGGTGCTCCCCACCCCCTGGGCCTGCAGCTGGACGCCAGTGTGCTGGCTGCTTACCCACGAGGCGGCCTGGGCCCTGGCAACACCCCGCTGCCCTTCCCTGCCTCCACCCACACCGCACTGACACCCTCAGCCCTGCCGCCTCCTCTGCAGCCCCTCCAGCATTCCACCCAACCCATGCCCAGGACTCCTCCCTTTGATCCCCCTCTGCCTAGCTCAGACGCCAGTGCTGGGAGGCTGCTGTCAAAGGAGCTGCCAGCAGCGTTAGCGTCTGGCCTTGTGGGGCTGCTGCTGTGCTGCATGGTCGGCCGCAGCCTGTGGCGATGCCTGGCCACAACCCCAGCACACTCACAGCAGCGCACCCTGCCCCATGTTAGCATAGCGAGAGTGGGGGCGTGGATGGCAAGGCTGGCAGGCTGGCAGGGGAGGAGCGTAGGGCTCACAGATGGGAGGGGTGTAAGAGGGGGAGCGGCAGCAGCAGGAGGAGCAGCGGCAGCAGCTGCTGCAGCAGCTGCGACTGTATCACACGTGCTAGAGAGTTGGCGTGGGCGCTGGTCTGCTCTCCCATCGTCAGACGTGACACAGGCAGCAAGGGAGGAGAGAGGCCTGCGTGGCAATGCAGAATCAGGGCGGCAGACGCACACATGGCCTGCAGCAGGGGCAGCAGCCTGGGAGCCTCAGTTTGGGAGGCGAGGCTGGCAGGCTCTAGTGCCCTGGCCACTGCACCCGGCCAGAGGGTCAGGGGAGAGAGATGGGAGTGGCATGCAACGGCTTCTATCTAGCAGTGCCCCCTCAAGCGATTGCTTCAGTGAGTCCTCTCTCTCCAGAGCCATCACCAACCCTACAATCCATGCTCCATCCCTCCTATCTTCCTCGCCCCAAGAGCCAGCCATGCATGCCCCTCATGCCCATGTCCATGCGCATGGGGTTTTGCAGAGCATCACTCCTCCAAGCATACCTGAAAATCTCCTAGCTGGTGCCGCTGGTCCTGGGCAAGGTTCGACCACCGAGTCGTCGTCCCAGTCGATGTTGGAGTGCGCCAACCCGGTTGTGTCGGAGCTGCACCGCATGCTCGCCGCGGCTCAACGCGTCGCGCTGCAACGAGAATATGCGCAGATCCAAGCCACGCTCACAGGCCAGCCAAGTGCCGTCACTGCAGCGGCCCGGTCGGGCGTTACGATCGTGCGGCGACCGCTGCGACCGGCAACAGATGGAACGGTCAAAGCCACGAGCCAGCAGCGACAGTCCCTGCGTGGCGTTCCGGTTGCCGCACGGAGCTACAATGTGGCGCATGTGGGAGTTGAGCTGCAGTCGCTTAATGGTCGCCAGACGCGTGAGGACAACGGCGAAATAAAGGAGTCGACAACACCAACAGCACAGGCAGTGGCAGTGGGACCATCAGAGTTGGAGGGGCTGGTGTTGACCCATGCCTTGGGTGAAGGCCGCCATGGCTCAGTGTACCTGGGTGAGTGTCGAGGAGGGAGGAAAGAGGGAAGGGTGAGCGGCGAGGAGGGAGGGGAGGGGAGGGGAGAAGGGGGAAGAGGGAAATGAAGGCTGGATGGTTTATCTGGCATGTCCAGCCATCTGGTGGCAACACAGCAGACCCCACTGACACGTCAGCAGTCCACCCACAGCACCCTCCTGCCCCCACAACCCTATGGCCTGCCTGCCATCTCCTTCTGCGCGTGCCACCCTCTGTGTGCCATCATTGTTATCATACTCAACAGAAGCGCCAGCACAGCACTGTCACTCACTCTCGCACCTCCAAAGGGCACCTCCAAAGGCCACCGTCAACGGTACCAGCAGCAGCAGCAACAGCAGCAGCACCAGCAGCACCAGCAGCAGAAGCAGCATTGCTAGCATTACAGAAGCAGCAGAAGCAGCATTAATACCAGCAGCAGCAGCCCCCTTGTCCCTCACTAGGGCCTCCATTTGAGCCGGATCAGAAGTACCCACTAGCATACACTATCAGCCACTAGTAGCCACTAACTAGATCCGACTCAAACAGTGTTATTGGGCTGTGTGGAGTAAACCCAGTGCACATGGCACATGAGCCCGCCTACCACCTACATTATTGCCTGACCCGAGGGCTATGATGTAGAGTTGGCATGACAAAACATGCACTAATTGTAAGCTGATGACAGCTCAAGAGGGGGGGCACACACTACTGTGCCTCAGCAGGCTGCTGCTGCTCCTGGGCCTTGGGGGGCTTGTCTCGCAGCCGCTTGTACCCCAGGCCAGGGTACTCCTTGCCCTTGGCTGGCAGAGCTCCCTGGTCTGGCCAGTAGCACAGCTCCAGCGGCCGCCACCTGCTCTCCCCAATGCGCTGCATGTTCAATGCTGCATTGCAGTCCCTGTCCAGCCACCTGCCTGGCTGTGGTGCTGGCTTGGCTTTGGCAGCCTTGCCCTTGCCCTTGCCCTTGGTGGGCTCAGCTGCCGGCTTGCTGCGCTTCGCTGGAGGGGGAGTGCTGGGCCCTGGCTCTGAGGCTGCTGGCTGTGTGGCTGCCTGGCTGCTGCGTGGGGCTTGTGGGGGCTTGCGGGGGGCCACTACCGGGCACCACACCAGGCCCCGCACTGGCTGGCCACGCTCCTGGCTCCAGGCTGGGCGCACCAGGCGGGGTTCTACCTGCCCTGCTGGTGGCCTCCAGCCTGCAGGCCTCGTGGCACTGAGTTTGTTTAGCTCCACCTCACAGGGCTGCTTGCCATTCACTGCTGAGCTGACCCGGCTGGTGCGGTGCTCATCGACAAGCACCACCCTGCCCCCATCCTGGTCTTTGCCCCAGGGTCTTAGCCATCACGCGATGTGCAGTGCGACGGGCGGTGGCATTTTCTAGCAACTTGGGTTTCCCGTGAAAAATACACGGTTGTGTGAAAATACACAAGTGCAAGGGAAAGGAAACAGGGCCAAGCCAATCCAGTCAACTGCAAGGCAGCGTGCGTGTGTTTCCTCCTTCTCCTCATCGTCATGTGCATCACTTCGAGCTCGGGAAGGCTGAAGTAGACCGCCCCTCTGACCCTGACCGCCCCTCTACAGCATCACTGGCCGCAGTGGACAAGGCGCTGGCCGCTGCCCACATACACAGCATCACCTCCACCTGTGCAGCTGGCTGGCAGCAGCAGCAGCCCCATGTGAAACGCCCTGTCTTTGATGCTGTAAAAGAAGGAGGAGCGACTCAGAGTCAACGCGAGTGCACTGCTTGCCGCCGCTCATGCCCGCTGCACCTCTGCACCTCAAGCCTTGCACAGTGTGTGTTGCAGCAACCTTGACATGCTCCTGTGAGGATGGTGATGATGGTGGTGGTGGAGATGGTGACGCTGGCTGCAGGCACCTGGCGTGGTTTGGCTGTGGCCGTGAAGCGCTTGCTCCTGCAAGTCAACTCACACCTGGGCGGGTAGGTTACACCTAAAGCTGTTACGCTCCATGGCCAGGCCTGTAGAGGCAAAAAAATGGATGATGACAATGTAGCATTTTGTCACCTTGCTGCGCTGTACCAGTGTATTCGATGTAAAGGCGAAATGCATCCCTCCATAAAGCTTTCATCGTTTGCTGTGCTATAGCTGAGCTGCAGCTGCAGCCCCAGCTGTCACCACACACACATAGCTACCAGCCAAGCTGTGGGAGCATCAAGGCCACGCCCAGCAACTGTAACTCCTGCAGCTAGAGCTCTGCTGGGGCTGTGGGGGGCCCAGGGTTGCCTGCTGCTGGAGGGCGCGGCTGACCCTGACACTGCTAACTCCGACCTTGACCCTAAGCCTCACCCTATCCGCACCTAACCCTGACCCCGTCCCTAACCCTGACCCTCACCCTGACCCTCACCCCGCCAAGGAGGCTGCACATGGGATGTCCACCTGCATGGGGTGACACCTGCAATGCACCATGGCCCGCTGGCTCGTTGGCTTCTGTGCAGGAGCCTTTCCATGCAAAATGAGGGGCTGCGGGAAGCTGCTATCGCCATGAGCCTGAACCACAGCAACCTGGTGGCCACATACACCTATGGCCTGCTGCCTCTGCAGCCTGCTGTGGTGAGCAGGAGTGGGGTGGGGCAGGGGTGTGGGGAGTGCCCGTTGCTGGCTTGTGTAAGCAAGCATGCTCATGGCACCGGAGCTAGGAAGCCTGGCAGCTCAGGGGCAGACCCGCTGCACCGCTTTCAACAACCGCGTGTGAAGGCCAGGTCATCCCGGTCACCGCTGCACCTGCAAACACCTTGATGCTGGCCTCAGCAGACCCCTGACGCTGGCGCCAGTCACGTTTTGCCACTGCCTCCAGCCCAACCCTGCTGCTGCTGTGCAGGCGCAGGGCCTAGATTGGCAGCTTATGCTGGTGCAGGAGTACTGCCAGGGAGGGTCACTGCGGTCGGCCATTGAGAGCCGCTGGTGGGTAGCCCTGAGCAGCCTGCCTGGCCCTGCCTGGCCCAGCCTGGGGCTCCTAGTGGCCTCATGCCCCTCCGCACTACGCACTCCAAGCCCCTCCCTAGCTCCAGATCACAAAGGAGGCAGTTACAGCTTGGCATCACACACCCCTAGCATCTCCCGAGCAACTCCCAAGCAACTCCCTAGCAACTCCCACACTCCTAGCATTGGCTACTACAGCTCTAATCATGACCAGCACACGCTACTGTGCTACAGGCTGCTGCTCTAGGGCCTTGGCTACTAGGTCCCGCACCCACTTGTAGCCCAGCTTGGGGTACTCTGTGCCTAGAGTAGGGGCCACGGATCGGCTTGGGGATGGGCGGACCCTTGGGAGAGTATGCAGCACCGACTGACCCGAGTATGCACCCAGCTGACCCGACCTGGGATAAGCCGACTTAGTGTAAGCAGCACCTTGGCCCTCAACCTAGAGCCTTCATTGCAGTGGAACACTGAGTGTGGACCTCTACAAAGCGGTGTTTTGTCTGTGGCACCTCCTGTGGCACCTCCAAAGGGCACCTCCAAAGGGCGAAGGGGTGTGTAAGCAGCACGGCACCTCCGGCCTCCCCTCGCACCCTGTCCTGCTGCTGCTGGTTCTGGCATCCTCTCCATCACCCTCCATGTAAACCATGCTGCAAAGCAGGTAGGCTGTACTGGCTAGCGGCTGGTGCAGGTATAGCCGACCGTGCTGTCCCATCCTGCAGGTTGCTGGGGCAGGCCGAGACGCTGGACCTGGCGCTGCTGCTGCAGTGCTGCGTGGACATCTGCTTGGGCATGGTGGGCTGTGGGGTGGGGAAGAAAGTAGTGTCGAGCAAGCCGAGGGGCCCAGCTGACGCGACCCAGCTAATTAGCCTTGGGTCATCAGCAGCAAATCATGGGAGTAAGGAGTGGGGGTCAGGGGTGGGGGTCAGGGGTAAGGGGTAGGTGTAGGGGTAGCATGGAGAGGTGTGCAGGGCAGTGCCACAACGCCCAACCCCTCATGTAGAACACGCCTTTCTTCTGCTCTGCCTCATGGCCTTACCCTGAATGGCTGCTGACAAAATGCATCCCAGATCCTGATGTGCCGTGCATGAGCCTGTATGCCCACCTCTTCACCTGGCCGCCTGCCTGCCTGCTTAACCTGCGTGCTCAGGCACACTTGCATGCCCGCAACCTGGTACATGGCGACCTGAAACCGGAGAACATCCTGCTGCAGCTGGTGCCCTCCTCTCACCCTCAAGTCTCAGAGCCTGTCGTTGTGCTCAAGGTGAGCTACACTCCTGCCAGGGCAGTTGCATGGTGCCTGCATGATGACCACATGGTGTGCGCACTGTGCGCACTTCCCGCTTTAAAACCATGGTGTCTGCTCTGCATTGATTATATTGAGTCCAAGCTGCTATCGGTCCAGTTGCCAGCTGGTTTCTGGGGTGTATGCCATCGCTACCACATGCAGAAGCGCTGCCTGCTGGTCGTCCAATGTTAGGGAGGTTGAGGGGCAGCGGCCTGAGGGGCTCATTTTGGAGCCCTGTCAGCTGCTGCTCTGTTCCACCCAGCGAGGCCATTGATGACAGCTCGCCATCCCACTGAACTAAGAGCATCACCGTCACCTTGTCACACTCCTGCTGCCTTCTCTGTTTGTTACTCTCAGGTGTGTGACTTTGGTCTAAGCAGCCGCCTGCACCCGGACCAAAGCCACATCAGCAATGTCCGTCATGGAACCTTTTTGTGTAAGTGTGACTAGCCTGCGTTCACACAAGATGGCAGTGGTCTCTGCTGAAGCCTGCGAGTATGTCTGCCAGCTTCAATTTTGTGATTCAGGGTGGAGGTTCCCAGTGCTGCCAGTATGCAGGGCTTGTGCCACACAACTGTCTTTACCAGTGTTGTATGATATCCTGTATTGTCGCTTGCATCTTGCATGACTGCGGACGTTGCGATGGGGATGGCGGTTAGCCGGGTGTTGCAAGGAGGAACGCTTCCACCTCATTGCAGACATGGCGCCGGAGCTGCTGCGCTCGGGCCGGGCCAGCAAGGCATCTGACGTGTTCAGCTTCGGGATCACTGCCTGGGAGTTGGGCTATCAGCGAAGCGCGTGGAAGCACTACCTCGCGGCAAGGGAGGCATCCCATGGAGATGGTCGCGCGCCGCACATGCTCTTCAACTTCACGCTGCCTCTGCGTGAAGGCGAGGATCGCGCGGCCCAGCCACCGGACACGGTGGGCCAGGTAGAAGCGGCTTTCGCTGATCTGGCTGCTCGCTGCTTGTCGGCGGAGCCGGAAGCGCGACCAAGCTTTAAGCAACTGTCAGAACATTTGTTATCGCTCTTAATGCGGGTAGAGAGTATGTAGAGAGCGCATATGGTGCATGTAGCCTCACTCTGGGCCATTTCGCGTTAGTACATGACCACACGACTGTCATCATTTATTGTAGAGTCCATGCTAGGGTCCTACCAGAATTCGTGTTGGTACTTATTGCCTTTAGGGCAATTGAGAGAGATGCTGGTCGAGTAGTACGCGGTACCAGGTGCGTCAGATGTGGGATGGAGGCAAGGACCACTCAGGCGAATAAAAAACAGGTAGTTTGAGAATTACGGCCTGAGATTTGGCACGTACTATGTGACATAGTACGTAGTAAATTTAGCACACACTATGTGAGATTTTCGTGTATGTCCGCGAATTTGTTTTTTAGCCTCGCGAAGTCGCGAACGAGTAAACAATGTTTTTTTTTACACAATCGCGAAGTGGTCAAACAATTATTTGAACTGCGTAAATGATGCTGCGATGGATCGCTTCGTGGTCCGTGGCATCAGTGCCAATGACGCAGCCGAGAAATTGCCACGCCAGGTTGACCAACATAATGAAATGCTCCATCAAAAGGCTCTCGATATGAATCGAAGGGCTCTCGATCGAAGGGATCTCGAATATGCGGCTGTCGTTAAGCGTGGGCCGGGCAGGCCTCGCAAGCTGTTTAGCATTGGGCTCGCAAGCTGTTTAGCATTGGGCTGTTCAGCATTTAGCAATGGGCTAACACTAACCCTACGCTTCCTCCTCCTCCTCCTCCTCCTCCTCCCCCTCCCTCGCAAACGTGGCAGGCCATTGGGCTCCAAGAACAAGCCTAAGCCAGCCCAACATGACAAGCCACGCCCACTCCCACATGCAAGCAGGCACGGTTGGTGTGCAACACTAGCAGCAGCGCCAACAGCAGCAGCGCTAACACAAGCAACGCCGGCAACAGCAGTGGCGACGACGGTAGCAGCGAGGGGTGGGTAGGTAGCAAGTTAGCAGCCGGGGTGGCTGGCCGCACCAGGTCAGCATCTGGGGTGGCTGGCCAAACCGGGGCAGCAGCTCGGGTGGCTGGCCGCACCAAGTCAGCTACTGGGTCTTTGCTTTGGCCAAAGCTGCGGCATGGGTGACTGCAAGGGCACGCAAGTTTGAGTGTTCAGAGGAAGATGCAGAGATATGCCGGCACTGCAAGCAGCCACAGGAGCACCATGACTTCATGGGGGAGGTTCAGTGCCCTATCTAGTGCAAAGTCAAGACTTGGTGACTTGGTGCACGGTGACACTACCCATACTTGCATAATGGCTTTGACTTGGTGACCGGGAAGCTTGACATGGTGACCTGTGCAAGAAGTGTTTAAACCATGGCGGATTGACATGTTATGCAAGGGATGGCTGTCTAGAATATTCATAAGCACATCCACATTCTCAAAGCTCTGTTTTTCTGCTAATTTTGCATCGTGAAAAAGTAAACAATTCTATTTTTGGGTCGGGAACAAGTATTTTATTTTTCGGGGCCCCGCGAATCGAAATAGATAGTACGGTATGTGACATAGCCCTACGTTACTATTGTAAGAATGGGGTTTGGGCGAAAATTCACATGTATGCCTAAGTGGTGAGATATCGCGGGTGTTGTGTTGAACTACTCGGTGTGGTGCAGTACTGCACAATGGGGTACAATGCAGTAGTGCACTAGGTACAGCCGCAGTACTACACCATGAAACACTACAAATGAAATCTACAGTCCAACCTGTATATTACCAATGATGTAAAGGAATCAATGACTTGCCAACATAACTATTTGCCACATCATAATACTACTAGCCTGAGTATGGTGCAGTTTGGCACGATGAAGCTTAGTGCAGTGTTGTAGCATTAGGCATGGTGCAGCACTGCACCATAAGGAGTAGCGTTAAAAGGGGAGAGGAATACACTTAGTTCGTAGCGAATCGTATACAAAAAAACACACCCTCAAAATCGCTGGTTGTGCACTAATTTGCGTATGTGACCAGCTTGAGGTGTCAAATTTGTCAGCTGCCAGTCCACACGCAGGGTGTCTCTTGCAGACATGGTGAGCCAATTGCTACAAGCCCCGAAGCTTCAGCCGTCAGGCATTAGGCTGCTTGGCCGCCCTCCTTTCCTGAATATCAGGACTTTCTGGGACGCATCTTAAAGCTAGATGCGCATGAAACAGTAAGGTTGAAAATGAAGTGTGCGAATTATCATTATCGTGATGAATGGTCAAACAAGGTTCGGCTATTTCCTAATTGTTCTCATAGCAGTGCAACCAAAATTTAAACGTCGACTACCCATCAGTATCGTCGACTACCCCTCAGTGCATCGTGTACATGGCTATCTGTTTTGACTTCTACCAGTACTATTCCAGTTCCACTGGAATTCACATACGCACAGTACTATTCACATACGCACAGGTGACCCCTGCCCCTGCCCAGCCCCCCCCACCTCCCCCAGCCCAGGAAACCCCCTGCCCCTGCCCAGGACCCCCCCCCCTCCCCCAGCCCAGGACCCCCCCGCCCAGGCGCCACCCCCTCCCCCAGCCCAGGCCCGCCCCCTCCCTGCAGCACCTGGCCCAGCCCCACGACCCCAGGCCCCCCCAGGGGGCAGGTGGCTGGACCGGGACACCAACGGGTGCATGAACTTGCAGCGCATTGGGGAGTGCTTACAGCGCCCCATAGAGCTGTGCCAATGGGATGACCTTGAGGCTCTGCCCCCCGTTGGCGAGGAGTACCAACAGGGCTACAAGCGGGTCAATGACCGGCTGCCCAAGGGCAGGCAGTGGTTGCACCGGGCTGCAGAGTACCGGCGGGGCATTGGTGGCCGGGCCCGCAACAGCGCATAGGCCCTAGTAGTTTTTCACAGGCTGTCAGCCTTACAAAGCATAATGCTATTAGTTTTGATGAGGAGCCCAGTGGTCTGTCCCGGGAAAGTGCCACCTGAGTGGGGGCTGCAGTCATCAAGGGTGCGACCAAGGATGCTACAACATGTTTGTAGTAGTTGAGTGAGATTACCCACAGTCCAACATGTTATTGCTTGTTGAATGAGTTTTGTTGGCCTGCCCCCCCTTTGTTGCAACAAGTACGTTACCGTGAGAGGTCCTCTGCCGTGCTGTCAGCCTACCAGACCACTAAGCTCCCCAACAAACCACACAGCCGCATGTGGTCCATGCCCAGGCGGTGCAGGGTGCCTAGCGTAGGCGCGGGGTGCGGGCGTGCTTCTGCACCAGAACGCTGCACACCATTTTCTTTTTGAAAACCTCCCACTTCATCGTACGCAGCAGCTGGGCCCTGGGCAGGAGGGCAGGCAGGACCAGATCAGGCCGAGGCTGAGGCCAGGGGAGGAGGATGCGGGCAAAGTCAGTGGCGGAGCAGTGGAGGGCAGGTCCCAAGGCTGCCTTGCGCTCAGCTGTGATCAGGCCGGTCAGGACCAGCCAACCAGCCGCCTGTATGGTGATGGGCTGGCCCAGCTGCCAAGAGGTGTGGCTGCAACCTGTGATCCTAGCTCCGTTGCACAGCTAGCTGAGCACCTGGCAGCAGCGCTATGCAGACCTGCCTTGGACCGCCCCCTCTCACCCCGCCAGTATGTGCCCTAGCCCATGACCCCAGCAGCCCAGCCAAATGCACACCGGTCTTGGCTGGCCCCTCCACCCCCACCTCCACCCCTGCACACCCAGCCTCGCTGGCCTCGATAACCACCCCGACTCCTCACTCCACCGCCTCCCTTCCCCGCCTCACCGCACCTCCCCACCCTGCTCGACCTCTTGCGACCCCATATCTGGCTCCTTTCCCCCTGGCCCTGCCCCAGGCCACGCACTTCATGGCAGAGTGGGATGCAGCCAGAGAGCCTTCCGTCTCCATGGGGTTCCACAGGAAGGACAGCAGCGGGCCCAGCTTGGCCTGCAGATGCAGGAGGGTGGCAGTGGGGCTAGGCAAGGGTGATGCCTCTCACCGCTACTGCCAGGCTGTTCCCTCCCCTGGGCTTGGCAAGCATGCTGTCTGTCAGGGGCAGTGGGTCGCATGGCAGTGGGTCGCGTGGCAATGGGTCGCATGGCAGTGGGTCGCGTGGCAATGGGTCGCATGGCAGTGGGTCGCGTGGCAATGGGTCGCATGGCAGTGGGTCGCATGGCAATGGGTCGCGTGGCAGTGGGTGTTTCTAGACCTCACAGTGTGCTGCAGAGGGTAACAAGAAGTGTTCATGGCGCTCACCAGTTACCACCAGGGTGTTCCCATTCCAAAGGCAGTCTACTACCGTACTGATACGCCCTGTTGGTGATTTCACCAAATCAAATCGTCACCAAATTGTATCACCATTTGTTTGAGATGCGGCTGTCACCAAATTTGTAGCAGCACCCTCAAGTTCACAATACCTCTATGGTATATGGCGCCAAAGCTGAAACAGAGCCTGCTGGCCTCGATCCTTCAGCCTATAGATGCTGCAGCAGCTCTGATAGCGAGAGTGATAGTGAGGATGATGAGGCTGTGAAGGAAGCAGCCACACGCTTCAGTGCTCCAAGGCGGCTGCCCCACTAGTGAACAAATACATATGTGGACAATGTGCTATTGCTAGGCATATCACCAACAGGGTGTATCAGTACGGTATGTGCAGCATAGGTGCAAGGCGCCAGGAGGAAGGTGTGAGGGGTGGCTGCATGACTAGGTGTGAGCGGGCAGGCAGGATCAGGCACCCACCTCCACCTCAGCCCGGCTCCATTGCACCAGCTCCACTCGGGTGTCCGCCTCTGCGCTGAGGGACCGTGGCCCTCCCTCCCCACGTCCACCTTCCGCACGGCTTCCTCCCACGCCGGTGGTGCCATGAGACCCCCCGCCCCCTGCCCCGCCCCCACCTCTCACACCCGACCCCCAGACCTCGCCCCCACCCTGGGCCGCATCAGCAGCAGCGGCTGAAGGGGCAGTCAGGCACTTGGCAGTGGCACCCAGCGCGTTCGCCTGGCTGCCACCCCGGCTGCCAGTGAAGCCAAAGACCTTGCCGGCACCAAGCGTGTCCAGCTCCACGCGGACCTGCCTCTCTGCCGCCTGCAGGAGGCGGGGCGTGCGGGGCTGCAGCACCTCCTTGGACGCCTCCGCCGACACAGCGCCTATGTTTAGCGCGAGGCGAGGCGGCGCCCGAGTGCCTGGGTGTGACGTGTCCACGTACGACTGTCGATGCAGTGCAGGGGCGCCAACATTTGCAACTGGCGCTTCGCCATCAGCAGCGCCGGATGCGTCCGTGTCGGAAAAATCGGGCACCGTGCTGAACCGCGAGCTTTTCATGGCGCGCAGCGAGCCCGGGGAGGTGACGTTTACGGGCAGCAAGCTAGCTTGGCGACTGAAAGAGGGGCGCGAGGTGCTGCGGGACAGCCTGCGGGGCAGGGCGCACGCAGTAAGCACAACAGCCATGTCACCTCAAACTCCAACCCTAACCTTTAATCCTAACCTCCAAATCCAACCCTTCTACCTCACAAGAACTGTGTGCTGCCACTCGGGCCGTGTCACCCTGCCCTCTTCTTCTACCTCGCAAGACGTGCATGCTGTCATAACTGCTGTGCTGAACACTCTAACTGTAGCTTCATCGGTCACACTCTTGATGACTGACTACAAACCCCACACTGGTGCCCAGGTGTCCCCTTTCCATGTGCCTATGCTGGACGTCAGCCATTCAGTCGCTACAGCAGCAGTAGCAGCAGCAGCAGCAGCCACAGCCGCAGCCGCAGCAGCAGCAGGATGGCAGTAGAGGGCAGCAAGGGAGGGGAGGGGAGGGCAGGGGCCTCCGCTGCCTGGCTAGGCTTACTGACGCCCCAACTCAGGACCCACCCGCTGTCCTGGTGAGGCCTGCCGTCACGAGTGTGGCTCCTGCTGCTGATCCAGCCTTGGGGGGCAGGCTCGCCTGTGCCTGCATGCACGGCTGAGGGGGAGGTCGCACCCAGGCCCCCCCCGCCCCAGTGCCCTGGGGTGGTGGCTGCTGAGCGGGGTGAGGAACCGGGCCGGCCGGGTGTGCGGGGAGATGGCGAGCGGGGGCTGGCAGGTTGGCTGCCTGCGCTGTGGGATGCCTGCAGCAGCAGGGTGGGGTAGAGGAGGAGTGAAGGTGGGGTGTGATGATGTTGACACAAACAATGGAGAAACTGCAGGAAGAAGAGGGTAGGGTAGGGTAGGGTGAGGGTAGGGGCAGCTCAAACACTCGAGCATTTGCCGACAAGGGTACACTCAAGTCTGACAGCCTATTGCTCAAAGACCCATGGAGGTGGCACTTCTGGTACAGCAAAGAATGACAGCAGCGTCAAGGGGTGAGCAAGCAATCACGCCAAGCAAGACAGCTCAGGGCCACGAGCCTCAACACGTGCCTTAATGGGGCGTGAGGGGTGGGGCAGGCGCTGGTGAGCCTGGCCCGGCGAGCTCAGCTGCTGCACACTTTCCCTCAAGTGTGATAGAGTGTGACTCAGGCTGTTGATGGAGTCACGAACAGACGGGCCCACCTGTGGGGCAGCAGGTCCAGTCTTGTTGTGCCAGAAGTCATGCAGCCAGGCAGATGGGCAGCTGGGCTACAGCAAGAGTCCAACAGCAGCAAAGGCACCTACACGCTAGCCATCAGTAGGTGGCCACTAGCAGAACAGGAGGTCATGATGTGGTGTGTGTGTTGTGGTGTAAAGATGGAGCCCATGGCCGAGGACAAGGGTGACATGGGGCACAGTATTCGGGCTAGCATGAGGACGCTACTTGTCCGGCCTTTAAGGCGCCGCTTAGCACGCTGCAGCTGCGCATCTGCAATCGTTCGCGAGCCGACGGTCGCTTGCATATTTACTGACACGAACGCAAAGCTCGTCGCTTACCGGCAGCTCGCGCAGCAGCCTGACGAAGCCGCTGCGGATGACGAACACGTCACTGCCCTCGCTTTCCTGCCGGTAGATAGAAGCGCCGGGATGATGTGCGGTGCACCGCGCCACTCGAGCAGCGCTCAACAGCTGTGTACGGGAGAGCCGACCCATCAGCGGCAAATCTTCCAAAAACTCGGCGAGCTGCGCAACACGAAGGCACAGGCAGCAGTGGCGGAATTTATGTGCAGCAGCGTGTGCGTGCAAGCTTGTGCGCCATGTGGTCCAGACAGCGGTGACAGTGGTGCCAGTGGTGCAGCCGTACTACACCGGCTACTGCTCTGCTGCTGCTGCTGTGCATAGACTGGTAAAAGGCAGGTGGAGGTACACAAAAACAGCCCTCCCACTGCTCTGCTGTACTTAATCTGCATGGTCACACCAGCTCTTGCACGATCATCACAAAGAAGAAGGGACCCTGTGGCTGGGCATTGCAAGAGGCTGCGACTGAGCTGTGCCATACTGCATGGTCACAGCCCAGCGCACATGGCACAACCCACATGGCACCACGGGCACCCACTCTCCCCTCCTCGACAGTCACCTCAAAGGCAGGTCACAGAACCATGCACGCAATGTCCCCTCACAGCACACATGGCACCCCCACATCAACTTCACCTGCAGCACTGCACTCATGGGCACAGTGAGACCCCGCTGCGCACATGGCACCCACACTGATGCCAGGGCTGCAGCCCCCACTCACCTCCCGGGCATCCCATCTCGGCTCCTGCGCCATCACGGCCTGCCACTGTGCCTGGCTCACCACCGCCACCTCCACAGGCGACACCGCTGTGGCACTGCCTGCCCAGCAGCAGTCCTCAAGCACCCCCATCACCGAGGGTGGGGCTGAGTCATGGCATGCCCCTGGCGCCCCTGCTGCTCTTCTCCCTGCTTGCTGTCTGCTTGTCCACGAGGCGCTGGGGTTTGAAGGCGGCTGGGGCAGCAAGGGTACGGCTGGCTGGGTGTGGTGGGGCGTGGTGGGCGCCAGAGCAGCAGCCGGCATGGCGCGTGTGCGGGGTGTGAGGCAGTCACGGCGGGCAGGTGCCAAGAAGCTGCCTAAACTGGACCCGGGCTGGAGCATGACAGTGCCCACAGGATGCGAGTTAGGGCTGCTGCTGCTGCTGTTACTAGGGTTTGATGTAGGGTTAAGGGAGGGGAGGGGTGCAGGGGGGTGTGGGTGTAGTGGTGCGGGCAGGGTCCAGGCGGTGCGGGGGGTGGAGGGCTGCGCAGGGTCCTGGGGCTGCCAGGCTATGCAGCCAGAGAGCAAGAAGTAGACGTGTGTTGCAGGCTGGCCTGCCGAGCACAAGGTGTCCCCAGCCTCTAACTCCTGCTCCATGGGGCACGGCCAACAGTGTTCAACAGGGGGTGAGGGGGCAGGGAGGGCAGGGTCATGTGGCCAGGGGTGGAGAACCACAGCAAGGCCCAGGCTGGTGCGTGGCCAACCAAGGGTGGGGCCGGGCTGTCGACTGTCTAGTGGGAGGCAATGAAGCACAAGAGCCAGACCCAGAGCACAAACGAGCCCCCTAGCAGCCCTCCCCCTCCCAGCCCCTAACCGCACCATGAGCGTGGTCTGCTGCGCAACTCGTAGGCGCGCTTGCCGGGTCATCACGGAACACGCAGGGGCTGCCCACAGCAGCTCGTCAATGGCCAGCAGGTCGGCGTCAGACCTCAGCTGCGGCAATGGCGTGAGCGGGCGGGGCAGCAGGAGCAGCACGCACACACTTCATCACCGACCAGGGCGGGTAGAGCTAAGCATTAGTAGCTCGGGAGGATTAGCTGGGGTTCACACTCAGCAGGACATCAGTAGGGATCAGCAGGATCCGCAGCTGAATCAGACCCAGTGCAGACTCTGCAGTGGTGGTGCCATGTACGCATGAGGCAACTGCTGCGGTTCATGAAGGGTTTCAAGATCATGCTTGCAAGGTGCATGCAAGGCAGCCGAGGCAGCATGCAGAGCCCTGCCGGCACATCCCAGCGAAAGGAGCAGGTGGAATGGAGTGTCCTTTACACACGTTTGACACCTGGGCCCAATACTCCACAAGCCGCGCGTCGTGCCACTGTATGGCTGCTTGACATGGACACCCATGTATGGCTGCTTGACATGGACCTGTGTGACATGGTGTGACCCGTGGCTCACCTCAGCTGGGGTGTGGAAGAAGTCTCTGCGGCTCAGCCTCCCGGACAGCACATGCAACTTGCGGGTGCTGGCTGCACTGATGGGTGATTTGTGGGCCTGCAGAAACAGGTTGGGAGGGTGGACTGGGTGCATGCCCATGTGCTAGTAGAGCAGAGACAGCTCCTGTCTGCGATGACACTCCGCCAGGCTATTGTCGGTTACCTTCGACTGAGAGGTGCTGTCCAGTGACGGAGTGGACAGCCTAACGAAATCTGGTGGGCTGGGCCCATTGCTGCCTGTTTCGTCTGCGGTGCACGGAGCTGTAAAGCAATTGAAGTCAGCATACCTAAGCAATATTGCTCGTTTATAAATAGACCCACTCGCTTAGCAGTTGCTGTCTACTTTCACTCTATCAATGACATGTACTGCACCTGCCAGTAAGCGTGTGAGGTCTTTCTCGGGCTCGGGCCGCACGAGGTGAGGAGCGTCGACGAGTTGCCCGATAAACTCCGACGCTATGTGCTCTATAAACGCCATGCACTGCTAATTGCTGTCTCAGGGGTGGGCACGATACGTTTCGCCTCGTTGCATTCTGATTTTCATTCGAAGTGTGGGACTTGAACATGCGACTGGCCGACATCATTTGCGTTGAAAACAGCGCTAGCTGCGTCGGCCAAAGCGATTGCTACGTCATTGAAATGTTTTAAACATGCTGATACCCGATAGGATGGGGGTTATAGATGCACTTGTGGACGTGAGCATAGGCAATATGTAAACCTAAATATCCGCCCCAGCTGTCCTATCCAGCTCCTGTACTGCAACCCAAGATGGCACCCGGCAAGGTCGGTGGACATTTCCATTATATTCTGCCAGTGGTTATACATCCAGTATGTAATACGCCCAATTCCTGACCACAGGCTGACACAGCCAGCTCAGGCCAGCCCGGTGCAAGAAGCCAAAGCCCAACTAAGCGCCCAGCACATGCTGCCTCCACCCTCACTGGCAAGCTGGATCATGCCAAGACTTCCAAGAGCTCTGTCCCTAGTGTCAACGGAGTTAAGGTGTGTGCCAGGGTCAGGGCTACTGTGCTACATTGTGGCTACATTGAATCCAGTCCAGGTCCAAGACAACTCCATGTAATATATATGTAATGGTCCCACATCCGCCCCACAGGGTTAGAGCAGGGTAGAGCAGGAGAAGCTTGTTGAATGAGTTTTGTTGGCCTGAATACATTGAGTGGCAAGCATGCAAGGGTGTGGTGGCCACAAAGAAGACCAGGTCGCAAGTATGTACACTTATGAGAGAGCCCCACACATGCTGTGCTCCCAGCCCAGCCATGCAGCGCACCTCAGGTTGCATTCAACAACAGTGTAATTGAGGTAACATACCCACACGGCACCAAACACCAACATCTGACAAGGCCAAGATGCACCCAGTGGCTGTGGTGACTGACCACTGGCGCAGCTGACATTCCGTGACGGAGCATGCTGCACCTGCCCTCCTTAGGCATCCCTCACTGCCCAGCCACATCCCATCACCGGCTTCAAGAAGCTACAGGCAAAAGCAGCTGTACCTGGGGGCAGCAGGAGCGCCCCCACCAAGTCAGCCATGGGTGCAAGCACAGGGAAGGCAGTGAAGGCTAAGACCAAGATGGGCCCGCCAGCGGAGACCGTTGCTGCACAGTGCCCCGTCGAGGCTGAAAAGAGTGTGGAGGAGCAGCAGCGCATGGTCCAAGAGTGAGTTGCAAGACAACTCGTGCAAGCAAGGCAGCCAAACCCAAAGGTCACTTAAGTGTGGTGTGGGCAAAGCAAAGCGGCCATGATGGGTGGTGGGTGTGACGTGTGACCGGGAGTGTGACTTCAGGGCTCTGCAGCGGGCCCTGGAGGATACTGCCACAGCCCGGCAGCAAGCCTGGGTCTTGCAGGTGAGGGGTGGGAAACAGTCGTCGCACCATCATCGGCATCGCCCGCTCATGTCGTTACATATGTCAACCACCATAGAGGCGGCCAGCTACTAACACCACACCTCCTGCTGCCACTGCTGCTGCTACTGCTGCTGCCGCCCACCGCTGCTATTGCTGTGAGACTCTCTCCACCCCAGTGGCGCCTTTTGTGAGCCGCTGCTGCCCCTGCTGCTGCCCCTGCTGCTGGCCGTGTGGCATGCGTACTGCTGCTGCCCGTGTGGTGGTGGTCAGTGGAGGGTGTGGGGGAGCTCCACAGGTCATGGCAGGTCCAGCAAGGCTGCACCAGGCCACGTGCTGCAGGTCGAGGCGGAGCGCAGGGCAGAGGCCAAGCGACAGCAGAGGGCGCGTGAGGATGCGCAGCGCAAGAGAGAGGCGAGCCGGGGGTTTGTAAGGGGGCTGCACTGCAAGGGGTGCCATGCGGCTCTTCTCTGAGGGTCACAAGATGCTGGGCAATTGAGATCTGAGTTGTATGACATCCAAAACGGCTTGTGGGTTGACGCAGCCTGAGCGCAAACCCTGGCTGGCGGCTGCGTATGCAAGACACGGGGTCAAATCCTAGTGGTTGCGTGCCCGGGTGCCCTGCGTCAGCAGGCTGAGCGCTGTGGACCACAACAATCCAAGGGCTGCAGGCCTAGGGGGGCCAACCACAGCGCAAGTAGCAGCAGCAGAGTCACCAGACTAGTCACCGTGCACGATTAAACACAAAAAACTCAACATAAACACCAAAGCCATCCAAATTCGTCCCCATCAAAAAAACCCGTACCACCCTACTTCAGCACCACACCTTAGCATCATGTGTACGCACTACTCAGCACCAGTATGCCAGTTATGCATGTGTGTGTATGTGTGTATGTGTGACACTCCAAGGGCTTTAGTTCGTGAAGCTAGTAAGCACGGCAGTATCCCATTGGGTCGCATGTATACTGGCAAGTGCCATGTGAGATTACCCACAGGCTAACATGTTGTTCCTTGTTGAATGAGTTTTGTTGGCCTGGCAAGTGCCATGTGCTGATGATGACCGCAAGGGCACAGAGGCTGAGGGAGGTGTGAACACCTGCTGGCCTGCCCAGGAAGCTAGCCTGCGAAAGGCTTTGCTAGAGGCTGCGTATGATGATGATGCCAGGGAGGTGGAGGGGCTGCTGGCCAAGGCTGATGCCCTGGGTGTGCGGGACGCGGTGAGCTGGCCCTGGCTGCTACGGCTTGCCCTTGGACCCCCTCCTGCTGCTACTGACCCTGACCATGACCCTGACACTGACACTGACCCTGACCTCCAGCTTCTTTTGAACCTGCTGCTGCTGCTCCCAGTGTTGGCCCTGCAGCTGCTGTTGCTGCCCCTGCTCCTACGACGGCCCCTGCTGCTGCTGATGCTGCTCCTGCTGCTGCTCCTGTTGGCCCCTGGCTCCTGCCTGCGGCCTTCAGATGGACATCGCGGACTCCCATGGCAACACCCTGCTGTCAGAAGCAGCAGCAGGGGGTGCCTGCAGCACACTGCAGGTATGGACCAAGGTGTGACTGGGCCCACCCCTGGTGCCTGCCTGTGTAGGGGGCTGCAGTGTAGGGGGCTGCACTCCCCAACCTAACACACCCTCACACACCCTCTCACTCCATTGGTGCCCTCTCCAGGAACATGACATGCACACCATCTGAAGTTACATCAGGCTCTATTTCGTTGCTTCAGCTGCTGCTGCTGCTGCTGCCGCTGTCATCAGAGGTGCAGCTGCTTGCAGCTGTCCCAGCCTGGCCCTACGACTGGGCCTGCCTGCAGCTGCTGCTGCGGCTTGGAGCGGACCCCAACAGCCGAGGGGAGTTTGGGCGCACTCCGTTGTGGCGGGCGGCGTTTCTGGGCAAGGCGGAGGTGGTGCTGCCGTTGCTGGAGGCGGGCGCGGACCCGCGGCTAGGTGCGCGTCATGTCGCCGTGTGCTAGCAGGCCTCCCGGGTCCCGGCTCTTTCCTCCGTGTGCCGGCCGTCGAGGCAACGTTGTAGGTGCGACAGTCGTAAGTCGAAATGGCCCCACAGTTTGAAAAAGCACACATCGATGCACGCTATCGCGAACCCCCGACATGTGTTGGTTTTCGATACTTTGCCGCCAGCGGTTGCTTTTCAATACTTTGCCGTCTGGCTAGTTGTGTGACATCACTGTCCCCTGTCGCGCAGTTAACGAGGGCGGGGAGGCACCAGCGCATGTGGCCGCCCATGCTGCTTTGAAAAATATGTTGATTGACTGGGATGTGCAGCAGACAGACCAGCTTGTGTTATCCTGGACCAGAACCCGCAAGGAAAGGAGGTGTGCACAGTGTCAACGAAGCGCTGGGTGCAGGACGGGGAGCAGGAGGAGGAGGGGGCCATGAGGGAGGGGGGGAGCAGGAGGAGGGGGAGCAGGCGGAGGGAGGGGCAGGAGGAGGGGGAGCAGGAGGAGCGGGGGCAGGTGCGTCTCCTCCCTCAACTCCCCTAGGTTTAGTGAGAAGGGGAGATGGTGGGCAGGATCCTTACTTACTGCCGGTCATCGCATCATCGTCACTGCTGCTACCGCTGCTGCCGCCACTGCTGCTGCCGCCACTGCTGCTGCCGCTGGGAGCATGGCGATGACGATAACCTGGCTGGTGGGAGTGTGTGCAGGGAGAAGGCTGAAGGCGCCGCCAGGGCTGCAGTGCAGGGCGCTCAGCAGGGTCTGGAGGCGGCCAAGCGTGAGCACGAGCGCTGCCAGGCTGCCCTGCGCAAGGCCCGGCAGGTAGGCGGCCTACGCCTTCCAACCCATCATGTGAACAGATGGCAGCTGGGTGCAAGAGGTGGCAGGGCTGCTGGGGACATGGGGGCTGAGAGGCATGAGCCGTGGATTAGCACAATGGGTGGTATGACACAATGGGGCTCCACGACCCCCGGCCTGGCCTGGCCTGCCCTGCCCTGCCCTGCCCTGCCCTGCCCTGCCCTGCCCTGCCCTGCCCTGCCCTGCCCTGCCCTGCCCTGCCCTGCCCTGCCCTGCCCTGCCCTGCCCTGCCCTGCCCTGCCCTGCCCTGCCCTGCCCTGCCCTGCCCTGCCCTGCCCTGCCCTGCCCTGCCCTGCCCTGCCCTGCCCTGCCCAGCACTCCAATCAAGTGGTTCCAGCTCCATGCTACCCTGATACTGCGCGTAACCCACCCCAAACCCTAATCCTAGCCCCCAGCGCTAACCCTCCCCCTGGCCCTGTCTCTTCTACGAGTTCAGACCCATGCCAGTTCCCACTGTCAGCCATGGCCTGGTGCGGCTCCAGGCTGTGGCTGTGGGCCGTGTGGTGATGTGGGCCAGGAGCTGTAGGCTGCAGCAGCAAGGCCAGCCAGGCTGAGTAGAATTAGGAATGAGGGTCAGGTTCAGGGTTAGGGTTACACTCCACCTCACACTCTGCTGGCAGTGGAAGATCAGTGCACGTGGGCTTAGCCACCCGCCCAGTAGGTACCTGACCCCAAGGCTGCGAGGCCTGACGCTGCCCTGGGGTTGATGAGAGATTGACGTTTCAAAGCGCTGCTGGCCCAGGCTGTGTGTGATAGTGTGGTGTGGCTGGCAGGAATTGGAGAAGCGCATCTTTGAGCATGACACATGCGTGGGCGAGCACAAGCCTGAGGAGCTCATCAAGGTGTGCAGCAGCCGGGAAGTCACATAACCCCCCCGCCTCCTCTCCCTGCTCTGGATGCTTCCTGACCTAATTGCCTGGCAGTTGCTGCTGCTCGCCACCCTCAACCTTGCCCTAGCTTTTCACTATGCCTTGGCTGTTGCCCTTGCCCTTGCCCTTGCCTTTGCCTTTGCCCTGGCTTTCAGCATTGGAGGTACCAAGGCTGCTGACCTCGGCAGCCGTGTATCGTTCTCCTTCCTTGTCCATGATGATGTTAACAAAAGCATGCGCTTGCCGTGCAGCATCGCAGGCCCTCCCCTGCACTTTGCCTCGCCCCTTCACCCCTGCCTGACCCTAGAAGCATAGAATTGCAATGAAGGTCACCCCTACCTGACCTTGACGTGTTGCTGGTGTCATGGCAATACTACTTCCACTTGGCGGTGCTCCCTGCTTTGTATGCATCCCATATGCCCAAGGGCCATATGCTCTGCAACCCTTTGTTGAGGACATGCGCCACAATCAAAGCTGGCCAATCAATAAAAACAGAAATGACAGAATTTACATCAAAAACAGAGTGACCATTGAGCTTAAGATCCTGGGAGCTGTGCAGTCGAAGAGGTCCAGCCTGGCCGGCCCATGCCGCCATGCAGGTGACCCTGGATCAGGTCAAGGCACACGAGGGGGCGCTCCACGAGGCCCAGACCCAGGCAGCAGGGGCGGCAGCAGCCCTCAGCGCTGCCCGCCTGACCCTGAGGGAGCAGCAGGTGAGCCACACCTGACAGGTCAGCATCAGCATCAGCGTTAGTACATGGCATCCGCCAATTTGCGGTATACATAAATGTATAAATGTATTACATTAATATATAAGTATATGAATACAGTATACATTGTAGTGGCGTGTTGCAACACATCAATAGCTAGGCGTACGTCAACGTGCGGTCCTGTTGAACACTGCCGTCGTTGCTGCCCGCACACAAAGCTAGAGCCTCCACCAGTCCAGATGCCAAGTGAGCAGCTCACCTGCCTGGCAAGATGCTGGGGGAGGCTTGGCTGCGTGTCCGGGTGCCAGTTGCTGAGGGCACTGCCCCTTGAAGCTCCCATGAGTCCCACCGACATGTGGCACGGAGCAGGGTCGCTGCAACAAACAAACAGGCAGGGCGGTGCAGGCCTTAAGCACAGCAATGCTGAAGAGGACGCTTCAACTTGATTAGAGTAGCTGAGTAAGATGACCCACAGGCCAACATGTTGTTCCTTGTTGAATGAGTTTTGTTGGCCTGAAGAGCCCTAAGCTAACACCTCCACCCGCTTAAGCTCGCTTCTGTCCCACCAGCATGTGCCACAGCAAGCACAGCAATGCTGGGGAGCGCACAGTGCACTGGCCATCAGCGGCTTGCTGGTGTCCATGAGCAGCTGGGCTGCGGCTCTGTCCCCCAGCAACCACCACCAGTGTCACCACCATAGTCTGACGCGAGGCAGCGGCTGTGCTGTGATCTTGCCGGCGCACAGGAGACACGGGTTCGAATCCTGGTGACTGCATGCCCGGGTGCCCTGCCCCAGTGACCACAGACCCCATCTGCTGCAAGCGTCTGATACCTGTGATGCAGGCAGCGGAGCAGGCGGTGCAGGGCAAGGAAGTGCAAGGGGAGGAGGGCGAGGACCCCCTGCCCGGCCTTCCACTGGACATCAAGGTGTGAGGGGAGTGAGGGGGTGCCCGATGCCAATGCCCAGCAGCCATACCATGCTTGTGGCTCAGCAAAGTAAAGCGAGCTCCATCCATTCACCACCCCACCCCACCCCACATGTGCGAAGCAAAATGTTGCATGTGGGTGGGTAAGTCAGGGTTGGTTGTCCACCGCTGGAGTGCTGAGTGCTGTGGGGGGTAGCGTGAAGGACGGCCAATGCAGGCTGACGGCGCAGCAGTGTGCTCACCAAACTCCACCCATACACCACACTTGGGAGCTTTAGGACAGCTGTAGGAAACTGCAGGACAGGGAGGTGGGTGGATGGGTGGGTGGGTGGGGTGGGTGGGGTGCCGGGTAAGTCAGGCAGCCTGGCCTGGCGTGCAGCCTGTGGGGTGTGTTGCAGTGGTGCTGTTCACTGCTGTGGCCGCTGCAGGACCTGGATGAGGTGTTGATCAGGGATGTGGGAGGACGGCTGGCGGCGAGCGGCAGGTGGCCTCTGGTCATTGACGCTAGCGGGTCAGGCCAGGCCTCCGTGTTCCTACGTTACCTGGTGGGTGCGCTGAGCACTTCATCACATAATCACCAGCTCCCGGGCCTTTTGCCATGCCCCTTTCCTTACAAGCAACGAGTAAGGAAGGAAAAAGAAAGAAGGACTGGTGAACTTGAGAACTGGAGGAAAGAGGAGAAGCACCGTCTAGGGAGGATGGAAAGGGGAATGTCATACAAAGGAAAAGCAAGCCATACAAGACCAGGGGGCACGACCACCACCCCCAAGGGAAACAACGACTGGCCCAGGGCAAGGCTGGCTACGTGGGTTGGGTTTGTGCTGGGGCAAGCATGCATCCACGAGGCTGAGGACATGGCATGGCTAGCATGTGCCGTGCGGGTGAAGGACGTAGGCCCTGGGCTGGGGCAAGCATGCGTCCCCCTTGCGATTAGCCCTAGCCCTAGCTCTGACCCGTGGTGTGAGTACAGGATGTAGATCTGGAGGTAAAAGTAAGGTCAGTGGCAGGTGCGGTTTAACCCACTGCGGCTGGCTTGCACGGCCTGTGTGCAGGACACAAACTACATTAACGCACTGTCCAGCCATGCCATTGAGCCCAACCGCCTCAGGCGCTCGATTCTGGGAGCGCTGCGCTATGGCAAGCCCGTGGTGCGTGCACTGCTCGTGTAGCAGCGGCCTGCTCATACATCCTGTGGGCAATGTGCATTGGAGCCGCAAGGTATGGGGCACGGATGGAGCCATGCATGGGACCTTGTAGCAGCGCTGGTGTCATGGCTGACTCGTGCCTAACTTGCAATGACTTGTGGCTACGTATGGGTTACACATTCCTGGCTGCGTGGCGTGTGTGAAGGGGCTTGGGGTGAGACAGGGGGACCTTAATGCAGCAAAGCACCGTGCCCTCAACATAGAGCCTTCATTGCAGTGGAACACTTAGCGTGGACCACTACTGCAAAACGGTGTTTTGTCTGTGTGGAGTCCCATGCACATGGCATACACATGGCATACACATGGTCATGGTCGCCTACCACCTACAGCATTGCCTGACGGCTAAGGGCTATAGGCTAGAGTTGGCATGACAGACATGCACTAAGTGTAAGCTGAGCAGCAGCAGAAGCACCAGCAGCAGAAGCAGGATTGTCAACACTGACCTTGCTGCAGCGCTGTGTTTGAGTTGCGGCAATGAAGTGTTCCTGAGTTCTCGAGTTCCTGGTTGCCCTTTACGAGCTGGCCTGGCTAAACGTGGTTAACCTGTCATGTGAGCTGGCCCACGCGCTGCACATGCCCTGCCCCAGTGCCCAGCATGACTCCCTTACTCTGTCATCTGTCACAGAACCTTGCACACTGGCGATTATGATGGTGATGGCAGTGGTAGTGGTGAGGGTCAACCCCTTTGTTGTTGCACTCTGCTCACTGCTGCCAGGCAGTCGCATGCTCACCGCATGCAACCAGCATGCGTTGCATACTCCTGGAGCTGTGTCCTGGAGCTGGCCACTCAGCTCATCACTACTGCCAGGCTATGTTCCTGCATGTCTTCGTGTCCAATGCTGCAGCTGCAAGCCGGTGACATGGTTTGATGAAGGGTGTGACCCCGCTGTCCAGGTGCTCGACCTCATGGAGGTGGCCTTGTGGCCGGAGATGCCCGCCGTGTTTGACCGGGTTCAGCCGGGCCTGATGGCGGCCATCATGAGCAAGTAAGGCACGCCTTGTTAGCCATGCCTGCTGCTTGCATGCAACACGCTCCCACCACGGAGTGAGAAAGGCCCCTTCTCACTTTTCTTGTAAACACGGCATGGACATTGAGCTTTGCTTGAATAAGGTAGTACAGCCCCTCCCTCATCGGCCTGCCAAGGGGTGGTGTCTCGTCTGTCTGAAGTTATGTTCCCATGCCCATGGCATGTGCGCCTTTCACCTACACTATTGCCTGGCCCCTATGACAGGGCTGTAGTCTATACCTGGCATGACATCCATTGTTACATTGGCAAGTGAGATTGTGTGTCAATATCACAAAGACATGCATGCTGAGAGCTGCTCGTGACCTGCTTGTGCTTCCAGGTCCTTACTACACAAGGAAGCATACCGCAGCCTCATTCGCCCAGAGGACGGCGACGAGTAGTAAGTCCTGCGCATGATGTGGCAATGAGCAGGAGGCATAGGCACAGCGCCCTTGCCCTTGCAGCTTGTGCCACCTTTGCACACAGGTTCACACAGCTTAGTACAGCCCCTCCCACATCGGCCTGCCAAGGGGTGGTGTCTCGTCTGTCTGGAGTTATGTTCCCATGCCCATGGCATGTGCGCCTTTCACCTACACTATTGCCTGGCTCCTGAGACAGGGCTGTAGTCTATACCTGGCATGACATCCGGCGTTGGCTGCTGTATGTCAGCCCATATCACACGCACACACAGAGTACACACATGCACGGCGCCCTCCACCCGGAGAGGACTGCATCACCTACTACCCACCCTAGAAACCAGGAGCTCTTCTTCTGCCCCATCCCGCCTTTGAGGCCATTGCCTCCCCTGCTGCCCACCTCCCTACCATCCAACCTCCACCCTGCCCTCCCTATGAGCTGCTGAGTAGGCGCAGCTGCTGGTGGGCGGTTCATAACACAGCACAGCACAAAACAGCAGTGCACTCGACACCAAACTGCGTCCATAGTAGTTGATCAGTTCCTCCGCAGTAGGAAGGGCTGGCCGCTTAAGTTGCAAAGTTGGTGCTGGTGGAGGGTGTGGTGCAGCGCTCAACACTCTGCCCCCTTCCTGTCTGCAGTGAGCACACCAAGTTCCAGGCCGCAAGGACAACACGGTTCGTGTTTATTATCCTCACCAGTGCCACCCGACCAGACCCAAACCTGGTGGCCGCCACTTACCCGCTGCGAGTTCTCATCAAAGGCTGAGGTACCAGATACCTACCGCAACAAGGATAGGAGATGGAGGCATCTTGACCAGGCATACGCATCAGCTGCTGCAGAGACCAACATCAATGCAGGCTGGACCAAAAGCGTGCGGACAAAGTCCCGGCAGCCTTCTTGGCGACATCTGGTGGTCTTGACGAGATAGAAGCAGCCGCAGGGCAACTGCACCCAGGATTATGGTCATGGGTGCAGCCTAATGCTCAGTGCGCGCTTCAACAAGGCAGCGGGGAATGGTGTCTGATGCCTGGCGGGTTAGCTCATCCCACCCGGAAATGGGGCGACGGACGTTGGCATGATAAGCATGCTCCCATGCAAGACTGATGCCAAGCAGCAGCAGTCGCAACAGCAGCCCAGGTCCGTCGGGTGCTACAACCAGCACCCTCGACCCTTTAAGCAATCCCAGGGTCATCAACTAGCCCTTGATGAACCCAGCCTATAAGATACTACACTTATAGATCATGTTCTGCAGGCTTCTTGGTCACCACCACCTACACATAGCAACAATGGCTGCTTGATAAACAATGCGACCAAGCAATGCTGTGTAAACATCCAGCTGCTATAGCAACGTCCACCAGCCTTGCCTGTGCGCTTCGAGCCCCACTTGTAGACGGCTTGACATCCCCGTTTAATGTAGTCCATTCTGTACAAGGCTTGCTTCTCCGTCATCATCCCCCCCAGCGCCACCGAGTGCTCCTGGACCTCCGCAGCCAGCAAGGTTCCCATCGCGAAACTTGTCTTGCCGGCGCAGGCCGAATGAGTTTTGACAATGAGCTCCGCGAAGAGCTTGTCCTGACCGTCAGACCACGGGACCACCACGCGATCGAAGGCTGTTCCCTCCTCCTCCTCTTACTCCTCCTCATCCGCTTCCTCCTTCTCCTCCTGCTGTTGAGAGCCCAGCAAAGCACCAAAATGGTCGGACTCCATTTCCGACTCCGAGCTCCGACGGGGAGGGGGGGCTCGGAGCTCTGGGGGCCTTGCGGAGTCGGTCCGGAGTCGACTCCGTAGCTCTACGGGCTCCGTCATTGGAAATGCTTGGGGCGGAGTCGTCGGTTGGGCTGGCGGTTAGTGCTGCAGAGGACTCCGCCGCGGACTCCAACTCCGGACTCCAACTCCAGACTCCGGACTCCGGACTCCGACGCCAACTCCGTCATTGGAAAGGGGCCCTGAGGCAGTTCGAGCTGCTTGCGTTGTATGTTCCGTGGCTCCCACTAGACATAGCCGAACGACTTCTTAGCGAACTGGCTGTGACCAGATCGCTAAGAGACGTTCGGCTACGTCTAGTGGGAGCCACGGTAAATACAACGCAAGCAGCTCGAATTGCCTCATAACAAGCCTCGTGCATCCTGGCGGGGTATTTGTAGCGAATCTGTAGCAGGGTACCTCTAGCGCAGCTGGGACCATCATCATCATCAGCAGCAGAAGCAGCACAGCAGCAGATGCAGCATTGTCAACACTACCAATGACCTTGTTGCAACACTGTGTTTGGGTTGCGGTACCAAGGTGGGCCTGAGTTCTCGAGTTCCTGGTTGCCATGTACGGACTTGCCTGACTCAACGTGGTTAAGCTGTCATGTGAGCTGGCCCACCCCCTGCACATGCCCTGCCCCAGTGCCTAGCATGTCTCCCTCACTCTGTCGTCTGTTACTGAAAACTGCACACTGAGAATTGTGATGGTGATGGCAGTGGCAGTGGGAGTGGTGAGGGTCGACCCCTTTGTTGCTGCCCTCTGCTCACTGCTGCCAGGCAGTTCATGCTGATCGTATGCAACCAGCATGCGCTGCATACTCCTGGAGCTGTGTCCTGGAGCCGACCACTCAGCTCACTACTACTGCCAGGCTATGTTCCTGTGTTATGTGGCAGTTGCAAGCCGATGACACGATGTGATGAAGGGTGTGACCCCGCTGCCCAGGTGCTCGACCTCATGGAGGTGGCCTTGTGGCCGGAGATGCCCGCCGTGTTTGACTGGGTCCAACCGGGCCTGATGGCGGCCATCATGAGCAAGTAAGGTACGCCTTGTTAGCCATGCCTGCTGCTTGCATGCAACACGCTCCCACCACGGAGTGAGAAAGGCCCCTTCTCACTTTTCTTGTAAACACGGCATGGACATTGAGCTTTGCTTGAATAAGGTAGTACAGCCCCTCCCTCATCGGCCTGCCAAGGGGTGGTGTCTCGTCTGTCTGAAGTTATGTTCCCATGCCCATGGCATGTGCGCCTTTCACCTACACTATTGCCTGGCCCCTGTGACAGGGCTGTAGTCTATACCTGGCATGACATCCATTGTTACATTGGCAAGTGAGATTGTGTGTCAATATCACAAAGACATGCATGCTGAGAGCTGCTCGTGACCTGCTTGTGCTTCCAGGTCCTTACTACACAAGGAAGCATACCGCAGCCTCATTCGCCCAGAGGACGGCGACGAGTAGTAAGTCCTGCGCATGATGTGGCAATGAGCAGGAGGCATAGGCACAGCGCCCTTGCCCCTGCAGCTTGTGCCACCTTTGCACACAGATTGGCACAGTATGAGGCTGCTGCATGTCAGCACATGTCACACGCACACACGGAGAACACACATGCACGGCGCCCGCCACTCGGAGAGGACTGCATCACCTACTACCCACTGTAAGTGTAAGCTGATGCCAGTTGGCACTTGGCTGGCTTGGCTTTGGCCTCGAGCTACAAACCAGGAGCTCTTCTTCTGCCCCATCCAGCCTTCGCCTCCCCTGCTGCCCACCTGACTGCCATACAACCTCCACCCTGCCCTCCCTATGAGCTGCTGGGTAGGCGCAGTTGCTGGTGGGCGGCACAGCAGTGCACTCGAGACCAAACTGCGTCCATAGTAGTGATTGTTTCCTCCGCAGTAGGAAGGGCTGGCTGCTTAAGTTGCAAAGTTGGTGCTGGTGGAGGGTGTGGTGCAGCGCTCATCACTCTGCCCCCTTCCTGTCTGTAGTGAGCACACCAAGTTCCAGGCTGCAAGGACAACACGGTTCGTGTTTATTATCCTCACCAGTGCCACCCGACCAGACCCAAACCTGGTGGCCGCCACTTACCCGCTGCGAGTTCTCATCAAAGGCTGAGGTACCAGATACCTAGCAACAAGGGTGTGAGATGGAGGCATCTTGACCAGGCATAAGCATAAGCTGCTGCAAGGACCAACATTAATGCAGGCTGGACCAAAAGCGTGCGGACAAAGTCCCAGCAGCCTTCTTGACGAGATAGGAGCAGCCGCAGGGCGACTGCACCCAGGACTATGGTCAGCCCAGCTCCATTGAGCGCTATAACCAGCACCCTCGACCCCTCAGGCAATCCCAGGGTCATCAACTAGCCCTTGATGAACTCAACCTATAAGATACTACATATATGTTCTGCAGGCTCCATGTCAAACAACTCTGACTTCATGATTCGCAGCGGCTGGGCCCTGCTGGTGCTTGTGCATGGCATCCATACCAAGCCAAGCTAATGCAGGCATGCTATCATAGCTTTTAATAGTCCTGACATGCTAGCATCTGCTGTTTTGATTCACAAAGTAAACCCATGAACAGCACACCACCTACCGGCACGGGACGAGGGATAGGGGCACAGGTAGGAACAACCGTTATAGTAAAAGCTTTCAGTGTGAACACCTTGACCGCTGTATATAATGGATGGCGCAGACTTCGGCCCAGGATGCAGAGAATGCAACCTGCAATGTACCCTCAATATCCGGTATGGCTGCGTTGCCGCCCCGCCCGCCCCTTGTTGCCGCCCCTTGTTGCCCGCCCCTTGTTGCTTGGCTGGGACCGCATGGGCGCATATTGCCTCACCAAACAACACCCCTTCCGTCCCCACCTTGTCTCGGCAAGGGCTGAGTAGAGACGAAAAGCTATGCTCGAGGTAGCAGCCCGGGTTTAGCTGCTTGGCGCGTCACTCTGTGTTCCATTGACATTTGGAAAACTGCACACCGGCCCGGTTGCATTTCTCAGTCTCTGTTTCTGTCTTTACAACATGCCAGGGTCAGCGCAGCTGCTCGTGTTGCTAGTCGCGCTGGTACAAGGCGGAGCTTCTCAACTGGGACACTTCGACACTGCCTCAAGCAACCTGCTTACACACGCGAAGGGTGCGTTGACGCAGTAGCCAGTGCCAGCTCGCAGAGCAAGTGGCCGCGAAGTTACACAGGGCCTCGAAGCGGTCGTTTGTGTGTGACCGAGCCCCCTCAGACAATTGCCGACCACCTGCTGCCTCCCTGCCTCGCGTTGCTTCTTTCAGACGCGTACACTGAGCTCGAGGTCGCAGCCAAGTCCGAAGGCTTTCTCCAATTCCTCTTCAACACGGATTGCTGTAGGTGACCATAGCCACCCCTGCAGCTCCCTCATGAACAGCACGCCAACAACAGGCATGAAGAAGGAGATTGCATATACACCACTTCAGCCGTTACCTGTTAGGCAGCTTGGCCATCCTCACCCTTGAGGGGTCCGGGCTCAAAACGGAGCTCCCTACATGCAGCACCCTACATACCCCATGCACCCCACACCCCTCCTGCCCCTTGCAGCCCCTACTCCCCTATGACCTCAAGTGCATTGCCTGATAAGAACACCCTGCTCATAGCTGCAGCAAACTTGATGGAAGCTTGCTCTGCTGTGGGCTAATAAACCAAACCGCCCAGAGCTAACATAACCCTGTTCATAGCTTCACCCCATGACCCTGCTGGCACCCACTGCTGACCCCTGCAGACACCCAGGCGTTGAGGACGCTGAATGAGCGCTGCCAAAGCATGGGCGAGGAGCACCGGGTGGGTGGGTGGGTGGAGGAGCTGCGCCAGCCAAACCTCAAACTTCGACTAGACACTGCCACTTTTGAAGTCACATGCCCAGCACCACATGATGTAGGCATGCACGAAAGGGAAAGTGCTATCAGGCATGATGTAAGCATGCAGCCTATGTAGGCATTCAGGCCGCTTAGGCATGCAGCCGGTGCTGTTTGTTTGCCTAAGCTAGTCCCTGGGGCTTTAGGTGGTTGGGGTGAGTGGGGCGGGGTGGTGGGTCAGGAGTGCATGAGCATGAGCAACAGAGTTGTGCTGTGGGGTGCGGGTGCTTGCAGGCACGTTTGGCTCTGGCCATGGCCCGCTGCTTCCTTCAGAGGTCCACAGGTAAGGTTCACAGGCCACACAGCCTTGGCACCCAGGAGGCATCGGAGCAGCCAGGCTGTCCACGAGTGCCGCAGCATGGCCTGCCAGCTAGCTGCAGCGCTGCTCCTGCTCCTGCTGGTTGGACAGCGGAGACCAACACCTGCCTCTAATCCTGCTCAACAGCTCCACAGCAACCGGCACACCGCTTGCACCTACCATGCATGCCCTGGTCTTGCCTGACCCAGCCTGGTTCCAGCCCGCCTGGCCTGAACCTGGCCTGGTCTGCAGGGGAGACTGCCCCGCCGCACTGCCCAGCCTCGCTGTCGGTGCCCCAGTGCACACGCCACCTGTCAGAGCGTGCCTTCAACGTCTACACGCAGTTCTACGCCAACATACACAGGTGCGCCTCAACCCAGCCTGGCCACTGCTGCCTCACCTCAACTTCGAGGGGCCGGAGCACTATAGTGCCCTGTGACTCCACTATGTGCGCTAAGCGCCCTGTGAGCCCTGTGAGCCCTGAGCCTGCTGCAGCACCTGGAACAGGATGGTGGGAGAGAGCTGCAAGGCCACTCCTCAGAACAGCCGGGCGCGACCCTGCCCAGCTGCACACTGACACCAGCCGCAAGAGCAAGAGCCGCCACCGCCCCTGCCCCTGCCCCCTGCCTGCCCCGCAGCGTGTGCTTGTTCATCCAGAACCAGGACTTCTTGCGCCAGGCAGAGGGACTGACAGCGGCGCTGGCGGGGGCAGGGCGCACTGCCCTGCTGTCGCTGGACCGCATCAGCGCCAACCTCACACAGCACACCCAGGTGCGCATACACAGGGCTGGGCAGGACGGGGCAGCAGGGGCAGCTCCAGCAGGATGGGGTGGAGCAGTGCAGGGCGGGCAACAGGACAGGGCAGGGAAGGACGGCATGGGTAGCTTAAGTAAGGGAAAGAGGATCAGCTTGTGGTAATGTCTTGCAATGTAAGCAGCTGGGTTGCTCAAGCCCTACCAGGGGTAGAGTAGAGTGAGAGGAGTGTGAGGGGTAGAGTAATGGCAGGGGTAGAGCAATGGCAGGGGTAGAGCAGAGTGAGAGGTGTGTGAGAGGTAGAGTGAGAGGTGTATTCCAATCTCTGCCCTCTAAATCTGGCAGCAACAAAGGGAGGGCAGCAAAGGGAGGGCACCACGATGTCTGGCAGTATGACTCAAGGGAAGAAACGCTGTAGTGGCATGGCAGTGGCTGCAGCCTGACTGCCTGGCGTATCAGGTCAGGGCTAGGCTAGTTTGCCTAGTTAGGCGGGTAGTGGGGCAGGCAGGGGCTAGCGGGGCGCGTGCTCTGCAGCCGTTGAGCAGCAGAGTGGCGGCTACAAGCGGAGGGGCAGAGCATGGTAGGTGTTCATGTGAGCGGGCGCAGGGTGTGTGGGACATCACATAAATGCGGTCACACCCAGCATCCTATTTTGCACTGTATTGCCAGATTGACCTGAAACTTCTCAAAACCAGCTGAAGGGGTCAACTTTCGCCTAACAACACCTTGGCCCTTAACCTAGAGCCTTCATTGCCATGGAACACTAAGCGTGGACCACTACTGCAAATCAAAAGGCCCCTTCAAAGGATGTAATGGCCCCTTTAAATGCTCCACTCAGCGTTCTGGCCTCTATTAATGTCTGATTGATTCATTGCTACCTTCAGCGGTGCACAGGTAAGGTCCACACGCCACCGCCTAACAGCACCCTCTGCCTTGAACACTGCTGCGCCCAATGCCGCTGCTTGCACGGCCATCTCTTGACTGGTGCTGCTGTCACTGTGACGCTGCCACTCTTCAGGCCCTCGCAAACATGTCGACAGTGGTAGTCAGCATCCGTGCCGGGCAGCAGGAGCTCGCGGCCAGTGTGGCAGACGGGCTGGAGGGTGTGCGCGCAGTGGCTGCGCAAACAAGCGGCCTGCAGCTGCAGCTTCGCAGCGCTATGGAGATGCAGGTGGGGCCGCTGCTGGCTGCTTGGCGGCATGAGGCTCTTACCTCAGCTACCTAGTCACACTCGCCGACAATGATGTTCGTTACTCCGTGGCTGCTTATCTGTCTGCTCTTTTTGTCTGTCTGTCTGTCTGCCTGGCCAGGAGCGCCTGTCCCTGCAGCAGCAGCAATCTGCTGCGGCGCTGCAGGTTCTGTCCGAGGAAGAGCAAGCGCGGGCTGCCTCAGCTCAGGAGCAATGGCAGGTGCGCAGCAGTTGGATACACCACAGTGTCACACTAGCCTCCGGCTGATCAGCTTGCGCGGTCTCAAGTAGCTAGGGCACTTGGCCGACGCTTTCCGGCCTTGCGCAATGGTTCATTCCCGATGTGACAGCGCTAATGTTCCTCCGGCGGTGCAGGCGGCTGAGGCGTCGGCCATGAAATTGGAGCTGGCTTCGGCCCGTGCCGAGTCGGTCCAGCTGCAACTGCTTGCGGCCAGCAGCGAGCTAGTCGGGCGGGCAGGCAGCCTGCAAGCCGCACTTGACGCCGTGCTGCACTACCAGCAGAACAGCAACAGGCTACTGGGCTTGCTGCTGGGAAGGTGGGTGCACGCAGAGGTCAGCAGCCGGCCAGCAATACAATTCAACTGCCGGGGGGGGTGGGGCAAGTAGGCAGGGGCCTGCAATCCTCCTGATAGCAGCGTGATGCTATCACTGCAGTTTATGAACCCTTGCCTTTGTACTCAAGCCCTTGCTCACACCCAGTAACTCATTCACCCGCCTGCCTGCCACCTTCCTCGCAGCTCGTGGTGCTGGAGTGACCTAGCCTACCACCTGGCCGCCCTCGCTGCAGTGCTGCTGCTGGGGGGGGCCGGGCAGCAGGCAGCCACCCTTCTCCCAGGCCTAGGTCCCCTGGGCTGGGGTCTGCCCCCCTTACCCCTGACCAGCAGCAGCCAGCCTGGGTCACACCTGGCCCATGTCCATGCCACAGCGCCCTGGCTGTCATGGGCAGCAGCAGCTGGTGGTGGGGTTCCTGGAGCAGCAGGGGGGTCAGCCACAGCCACAGGGGCAGCTGCTAGCTCGCCTGGCAGGGGGTGGGTGGGCAAGGCAGCTGGACTGGCAGGACGGCTGATGTTTAGGGGGTGGGCAAGGGGCTGGGGGCAGGGGGGTGCCGCCCAGGTAAGCCTGGCTGCCCAAGACTTCCTGAGCTGGGGCCCAGCTGCTGCTGCTGCTGGGGAGGGGGGGTCACGTGGCCCCCTCCTGCTGCTGCTGGCGCTGGGGCTAGCGGGGGAGAGGTGGGCTGTGGGTATGGGGGGTGTGGGTGTGGCAGCCAGTGGCGTGCTGGCTGGACCCCCACGGCTCTCCTGGGTGATGGCTATGGCGCGGGTGAGTGGGCCGGGAGGAGGAACAGCTGCTTGGGCTGCCCTGAGTAAGGGAGGAGAGGTGGTCGAACATAAGCAGACAGGCAGGCAGGGGGGGGAGGCAGGGTAGGCTGACGAGCTGGGCAGGCTGAGGGGGCTGGCAGGGCGGCAGGGCAGGGTCGGCAGAGATCTTCACATCACACAGCTCACATCCCTTCCCTAGGATCCTCGTGGCTGTGGTCACTCCTGCTGCCATGTCCTGCTCCTGCCACATGCCTGCCGTCTCTGACGCTGAGGTTGCTGAGTTGAATTGTTTTTGCATTGCCTGCATGCACTGCCTCAGGGTGGAATGTCAGCCCTACTGCGCCTAATGTCAAGCCTCGCTGGCATGGCTAGCATGATGCCCCCCTCCCCTGGCTCCTCTGGCAGTTCCCTCCCTCCCCCACCCTCGCAAACCCATGAGGATGGTGGCATGGACCTGCATGGCCTTGATGCCCGGTGGTGTGTGAGAGGAGTGACCCTGGTGCTGGCGCTGTGCCTCATCTGGCAGCGACGGCGCAGCCAGCGCATGGCAAAGACCGTGTTGCAGCAGCATGCTCTGGCTTGCCTCGCAGCTCAGTGGGAAGCTGCCCAGCAGCTGCAGCTGCAGTATGGGCAGCTACACCATCAGCGGTGGGCAGGGCTGCCCAGTAAGCCACAGCAGGGGTCGCCCTTACCCTCACCTGGTACTGCGCCGCCGCCGCCGCCAGGCTCGTGTACAGCAGCGGCAGGGGCCGGCAGGAGGGTGGTGGACAGCCCGCAGACGCCTGCTCGCCAGCTGTCGTTTGGACCCGGCAATGATGGCCTGGAGCAGCAGCAGCAGCAGCTGTGGGGGCAGCAGCAGCAGCAGCAGGGGTCTGTTGCGTCTCCAGCCTCCCCCTCTCACATGATGCAGCCCGGCTTGTGGATCGGTTCGGCTGCTGCTACCTCCGACTGCCCACAGACTGGCGCACCTTTGCCCATGCTCCATGCGCTCCATGCAATTAGTCATGGGCACCACAGCCCTGCCAGCAGCCCCCCCTCCCCTCATGGCCTTGCGCAGGCTCAGTGGCAGCGGCTGCCCTCATATCCTGGGGCAGACAAGCTGCTGCTGACGCCTTGGCCGCAGCCACAGCCAGGACCAGCACCATTGCAGTGGTCGGGGTTTGAACAGGGGTCTGGGGCTGAGCATGGCCAACAGCTGGCCTTGAGCCCCGTAGCCCAGGCGAACTGCCACTCCACAATGCTCCAGGCCATGGAGGGGACCCAGAGACCCCTGAAGCTGCTGCCACCATCCTGCAGGCAGCGACTGGGTGCGGTGGCTGAGGGGTCAGGCGGGGAGGCTGGTGGGGTGCTGGGGGTTGCAGGGGCCACTGATACTGCTGCAGACCTGACGTTGCATCCCTTGGGTGGAGGAGCCCTATTGCCTGGTCAGGCACTGGGTGCGTCCAGTATTGGCAACGCAGGTGGAAAGAAAAGGGGCCGAGCAACGGCAGTGGCTGCTGATGGCTGTGAGCTGGAGGGTGGGATGGCGCAGGTGGGCTGCCCTGACCTTGTGACCAGGCAAGACCCTGTGCAGCACCTTGGACGCAGCGAGGAGCAAGCGGGACAGCGTGGCATGGCTGCCAAGGCGGCCCGCAAGAAATAGCTTGCATGGGCCACATAGGTGTGGGGCCATGCGGGGCGAATTGCCTTGCTGTTTGGTACGCATGAGTTGTGGCGCTATGTGCACTAGAATTCTAGAGCACTGTTGTGCCCCCATGCATCCTGTCACAGCTCCGTGCAAAACTGCACAGTGGGCACTGCACAGCTCCGGGCTAGTGGCTAGTCCCTGTCGCAGCTCCCACGCAGCCAGGCAGTGTTTTCCAGCAGAAGCATTATGGGAGGGGGCTCTCAGGAGGGCAGGTCATAACGAGTTGAGGGGCCATGACTACCACTGTGCAGTCTGCCTTGTTTCACATTGTCCACATCAGCATCCCAATGCCAAGGTTTAAGACTGGCATGGTCAATCCTAGTATCTCATGTCATACACAAATGGAGCTGATTTGGTCACAATATCCAGTCCAGTTTTGCCATGCCTTGCAATGCAAACATGCCTTGCAAACATCTTCAGCATTTTGTTCAGTGTGGTCAAAGCACGGCATCAGTTCAGGGTGGATCGGTTCAGTTGGTTGAGTCATCATGACACTTACAGGCATCTGCACATGATGTGCACATTTCCCGCATGTGATGTTGTGTTATGTTAAGCTTTGTTCAAGCACTGTATAGGAATGCGTAATCATGTTTTGTTTTCTACTTATTTGCTTTACTTGTATCAAGGCATGTGTCCAATGTAAGCTGACACAGCGTGTTAAATACTGCAGACGTTTTTTAAATGTACTGCGAATGTGGGCTTGGAGGGACTAGCCACTCTCAAGCACCTTGGTCAGGTCAACAAAACTCATTCAACAAGGAATAACATGTTGGACTGTGGGTAATCTCACTCAGCTACTACAAACATGTTGTAGCATCCTCGGTCGCACCCTGATGACTGCAGCCCCCACTCCGGTGGCACTCTTTCCCACTAGACCACTGGGCACCAGTGATTCTTTTTTTGCGTAATACGTAACGATCGGAACCAAAAGCTTGTTTTCTAGGCCTGGATTTCGTTACCAAACGGACCCTTGCGTCGGCTGGCCTCGGCTGCTTCGTAACCGAAAATTGTCTTTTTGTATAGAAAATGCCTTTTTGGCATAAGAAAATGCTGCGATGCTTGTTTTTCGTTATCAGTCGGGACCAACTGCGTAACCAGCCATGTGGTGGTCCAGGACCCTTCGTGACCAGCATCAGCTTGGCTGTTTTGAAAAACGAATCACTGCTGGGCACCTCATCAAAACTAACAGCTTTATGCTCTGTAAGGCTGACAGCCTGTGCAAACCACTAGGCCCTATGCATTGTTGTGGGCCCGGCCATCAATGCCCCGCCGGTACTCTGTAGCCCGGTGCAACCTCTGCCTGCCCTTTGGCAGCCGGTCATTGACCACCTTGTAGCCCTGCTGGTACTCCTTGCCAATGGGGGGCAGATCCTCACGGTCCTTCCGGTGGCACAACTCTATGGGGCGCTGCCTGCTCTCCCCAATGCGCTGCAAGTTCAGGCACCCGTTGGTGTCCCGGTCCAGCCAGGGGCAGCCATGCATTGTGCATGCATTGTCCATGCATTGTGCATGCATTGTGCCATGCGTTGTGCATGCCCTGCCTTGACGGCCTGGGTGACACTTGGGTCCACCCCAACTACTATGTGGGTGGCTGGGTCGTAGTTGCTGGTGGCTGTGAGCTTACGCTCTATGGAGGGCAGCTCCACTGGCTCAGTGACTGCCTAGCTGCTGACAAAGTGCACTGAGATGCTGACCCCGTCTGTCTCTACCCTACGCGCAAACTCCCAACCGCTGTACTGCAGCTGGCTGTATTGGATGAACTTCTGCCAATGGAGCAGGCTGTCAGCCTCAAACTGTCGCTGTGTCAGGTTGGTCATGCCTAGGTCAGTTACCAGCCCATGCAGCACCCTGTCATCAATGACAAAGTGGCGGGCCCGCACCCCCACCATGGGGAGCATGGTGAAGGGGCGCGGGCAGGTGTCATGGGGAGTCTGCCAGCCCTCTAGGCTGCGGTTGACGAACAGTGCATAGCGCACCCTCTTCTCTAAGGGCAGCCTGCCTGGCCCCCCCCATCCCTATGGAGTCTACTCCCTCCCGCCACTGGGCCGGCAGCCCCAGCAGCCTACGATGCTTTGCCACCTCTTCCTTCCACCTAGGCTGCCGTAGCACACTGTTGGGTGGCAAGCGCCACTTGTGCTCCCTGTCAGGCCAGCTGTAGTCTAGGCGGCCTAGCACTAGCTGGGGGAAATGCTTTTTCATTGCCCGGCTAAACCCCCCTCCACTACCCGAACCGCCTTGCACCACCAATGGATGAAACGCCCCGGGTGCCTGTAGAACTCCTGGATGCTGGTGATGATCGTCGTGGCGTTGGCATTGAGGGAGGTGCCGTCCCCTACCAGGTGCTACTCGTCCAGCTGCGTGAGCATGGCAATTGGCCAGGCACTGCTGGGCTGCTCAAACACGGCCACCTCACCGGGCAGCAGCCTGATGCCGCCGTGGTGTGGCCCACGCATCAGGTGCTCCAGCACGCTGGCCTTGGTGAGCAGCTCCATGGCATCCCTGATCTGTACCGACAGCTGTGGGTCCCAGATGCCCAGCTGCACTGGGGAGGCAGCTGGACTGGGGCTGCAGAGCGGGGTGAGCTGCGTGTGGCAAGGCGGGGGTGAGCATGAGGAGGGTAGGCTGGGTCAGGTGGAGGAGGGGGACCTCGGGCTGGACCTACTGCTGGGAAGCCTGGAGTGGGCTGACCTAGGAAAGACTGAAGCAGCACAGCTAGACACAGGACTGCTGCCAGGACGCACTGCTTGCTGCCCATAGTCATACGCTTGTTGACCTCTGCCACAACGGCGTCTACTTCAGCTGGGCTGAGATCAGGCGGGGCTGCCTCCACGAGGCCGCGCAGGGCTGCCTTGATGGCCTGGCGCCTCTCTCCAATGACTACCTTGACAGCCTGCCCCTGCTCCTGATGTTGATGCCCACTGCCACTGACGCCTGCAGACAAGGCACAGCACACGCACAGCAGGATTTGATGCACGGAGTCGCATTGTCGCGTGGCGCACACTGCGTCGCGTCGTCAGTAAGCTTCGGGGGGGCCTAGCCTTCCGTCAGGCTCTGCGGCTTACCGGCTGCACTCTGCGCGGGGAGACGGGGCGCTTTCGTGTCCCCTCGGGGGCATCTCAGGGATTTAGTTACATTATCCAAGCGGAGTGGCCGTGTTGGGATGTGCATCTGGTCGCCATCTAACCGGAGTGCCGGCAACCGGAGTGAGGCGGAAGTGGGGTCCATTACACATATATGACACTGTTGTCCCCACAGTGACCGAGCGAAAGTGAGGTCCATTACATATCAATTACATGGAGCATGTTGTCCCCACAGTGGGAGTACTCCAAGGGGAGTGCCAGCAGCTTAACACACGCCGAGACTGTGCCAAGACTGCCTGTTGCAATAGCTTTTGATGCCAGCTTGCCAAGGGGCTCTTTAGCAGGACCTTCGCCTTTGAAGGTTGCGGCTGCGCCTGAGGCTGGGCCTGCTGGGTCTGAGGCTGCAGGTTCAGTGCTGCGTGGATTCCCAGTCCAGCCACCTGTCGGGTGAGAGGGGGGAGATTTCCAGGTCCAGCCATCTGACGTTGCATCCCTTGGGTGGGGGAGCCCTATTGCTTGGTCAGGCACTGGGTGCGTGCAGTATCGGCAACGCAGGTGGAAAGAAAAGCACCTTGGTCAGGCCACCAAACCTGCAACATGCTGTGGATATAATGACCTATCCTTTTGACTGCGTGCCGAGGTGATGACATGCTGACAAGTGACGGCTGATGTTCAAGTGGCCTAGCTGTCCCTGTTGGCATGTCGGTTTGTCCCAGAACAGCTGCAGCAAAAGTAGTGGGAGGCGTTAATCAAATGAAGGTACTTCTGGGCATGCTGTGGCCTGTGGAATGGGACGTGTAAGGCCCCAGGTCATGTTACACATGCATCACCTTCTCAAACTCAGTCTGTAGCTGGCAGGTGTCACTAGCCATGCAGTCAGCAAGCAGGGAGCTCGGACCATTGAATGTAAAGATGTCTCCAAAGGCTGTGCTGGTGCTGCTGCCATCATTCAGTGGTGCTCCTCTGCGGGCTGAGTTGCTTCGTAGAGCTTGCAGGCGAGGAACACGCCAAATGCGATTCTGAGCCCTGGGAACATGTTGGCCTTGTCTGGCTTCAGCAATGGGTGGTGTCGCCACGCTTCGTACCGCCTCCACTGAAATCCAACGCGCGGTGCGACCTCAGGCATCGCTGATCAGGGCTCCTTCACGGGAGTCGTGGCGCACGTACGGCAGATGGGATACGATGCAGACGTCTAGTTCATCCCAAACAGAAACCTACAAAAAATTACATAAGCATGGCAAAGGTTCTGAGCATTGCCTTAGGCAGCGCTGTATGCCATAGGCTACTGTCTGTCTCCCTGGATGGGACAACGGACTTCGGTGTGTATTCTAGGTGCCTGTCTCAATACTATGCCCCGTGCCGCTGCAACTCAGTCAGTCCCATAAGTTAGAAACTAAATCCCATGGTACTCTATCCCTGGCCTCCCTATCTCACAACACTATGCCCCTGGCAATCTATCCCTGGCCTCCCAGCGATCAACCCGGCCCAACAGCACCTGCAAACAATCGGAAACTGGGTACCCCCAGCAGGCCAGGTGATACAGCGGCTGGTGCGCCCAGCCTGGAGCCAGCGGCATGGGAAGTATGTGCGGGGCCTGCCGTGGTGCCATGAGGTGCCGCCCACCCCCCCTCCCCCTCCCCCAGCCCAGCACCCCCCTGCCCAGGACCCCCCTGCCCCTGCCCAGGACCACCCTCCGCCTTCCCCTGCCCAGGAGCCCCCACCTCCCGCAGCCCAGACCAGCTCCCTGCCCAGCCCCCACCTGGCCCAGTCCCACCACCCCAGGCCCCCCATGGGGCAGGTGGCTGGACCGGGACACCAACCCCTGCCTCAACTTCCAGCACATTGGGGAGAGCGTACAGCGCCCCCTGGAGCTGTGCAGCTGGACGGACCGTGAGGCTCTGCCCCCCATTGGCAAGGAGTACCAGCAGGGCTACAAGCTGGTCAATGACCGGCTGCCCAAGGGCAGGTAGAGGTTGCACCGGGCTACAGAGTACCGGCGAGGTATTGATGGCCGGGCCCGCAACAATGCATAGGCCCTAGTAGTTTGCACAGGCTGTTGGTTTTGATGAGGTGCCTACTGGTCTAGGGAGAAAGTGCCACCGATGTGGGGGCTGCAGTCATCAAGGGTGCGACCGAGGACGATACAAGTTGTTTGGAGTAGCTGAGTGAGATTACCCACAGTCGAACGTGTTGTTACGTGTTGAATGAGTGTTGTTTGGCTGGTCCAGACACCTACCCAATTGTGGTGGCGGTGGGTTACTCTCACTCTTCTAGCTTTCGTCTCCTTCATTTCCTAGCAATTGGTTGTCTGTGATAGGTAAAGTTAGCAGCACCCACGATACAAGAGGCATCCTAGCTAGGTGCAGGGGCAAAGCTAGTGACATGGGTGGGGACTGCTACTACGCAGTTTCGCCCTGTCTCGAGGCCAACAAAAGAATGGGAACCAATGTCATGTTCAGTCACAATGTGTGACAATTGAGAACTAGGACCAAGCCTTGGGAGTACAAGGAGGATAAAATACTGCAACCATGGCTGCCTTGCCTTGCCATCTGTTCAATCACTCTTGCCAGTAACCTTCTCGAACTCCTGCAAGGCTGCCTTGCGGAGCGTGTTGCTGCGGGAAGCCCCAAACTGCTTGACCCCAACGTTTGCGCCCAACAACCCGAACACCAGGCCCAAGAAAATGGCCATGTTCCGCCAGTGGCCAGGTGTTCGGCAGATACCTAGAGATGCCCAGGTCCCCTGAAAAGGCACAACGATGACACAGGCTGATGATTGGCCACACAGTGTTGCCACCATGCACATGGGACAGCACTTGGGCAGGCGGTGACAGCTACATGGGCAGTACGTGGGATGCCACAATCTTGCACTAGGACAGTCTCATGGCTGAAAATGCCACTAACCGCATACAACGCATAACGAGTGATCTGCTGCACTGGAGTCAGTAGGAAGAGACCACTCCGCGATGTCAGACCAGTCTGCAGAAGCAGGCCAACATGCACACCTAGTGAATAGAACGCACATACTAAAACACATACATGTGAATCTTCCTCAATTCATACACACCTGCTGTGAACCATCTGCATCAGCCTTGTATGTCACAGTGCCTTGTGGCAAGTATGTGACCTCCAGGCTGCCACCTGACGTGAAAAGCATGGTGTAGCGGTGCTTCGCAGCCGACCCTGAGCTGATCTTGGGAAAGGTTACGCTCAGAGAGCCGTCGAGGAGCTGCGCCCCAGCAGGCAACACGTCGACCAAGACCACGTCGAATGCAGTGCTGCAATGCAGATTGGCAATACGACTTTCAGATCAGACCAGCGACAGCTCAGCGCGCGGTAAACTTTTTTTACCGATCCTTGCTAGACTGACCTGCTGCCAGTGTTGTGCAAGACGACCTCCACAGTGCAATTCCGGCCTTGGACGATGATCGGGTATGAAAGCTGGGGCTCCAGCGCAGCTACGACATACTTGTGCGCAATGATGTGTCCCTTCTCCGAGTCTGCATACTCGTCGTCGGACACATCGCTGGCTCGACTAACTGCTAGGACAAGCAGCACTGCAAGGGACCAGGCGCAGCGCTTCATTCTAAGCCAAGTGTGGGTACGGCACAAATGTGTCTTCGAGTACCTGACTCGAACTCCTTGGTTTGCACATGGGACCGGAAAACTTTAAAATAACATTTGTGCATTCCTCCCTCCCAACACCGCGCTGCGTGCTGACCTGTACCCTCGTGCCAGCCGAGCCTCTGCCAACCGTGTCTGCAGCACTATGTGTTTCCCTCTTGCAGCAGCTCAACTGACACAGTTCACAATACCAGGTGGTTTCTGTTGGACATGATAGACATGCACGCGGACTCAGGTCACGAAGCAGCGGAGTGGGTCCTGGGTCCCACATTGCCTCATACCTTACCCCATGACCCTAACCCATGTGCATCGTATTGGCTGCCCTTGGTTGACATCCGACGACAGGCAAGGACTTAGACATGGCTGCACTGCCACGTCTTCGTTGCTCAGTGCCGTGCACAGGGTGGCATGCTGGTGCCCGGCACAGACTTTGTAGTGTAGTGATTCGAGCGGAGCCATCGGAGTCACGCCCAGGGCTGCTTGATGACGAGGCGAGGCTCGCACAGCTAGAGGATGCAGTCCGCAAAAAGAAGCGCGCATCAGGTGTCGCGGCTCCTCCACGGAAGATCCAAATAAGAGGCCAGGAAACCAAGGTCCGATGCGCAGCAGCCAGCAGCACAGGGAGAAGCTGTCACATCAGCAGCATTGCCACCAGGCCCAAGGGGTACACAGATGCCTGCCACTTGGTGGATGATCAGGTCGAGGAGGCCAGCAATCGAGCTGAATGGAAGGAGGGTCAACTGTTCCCAGAGGGCTTTGACAACATGACATTAGGCGACAAGGTAACCTATGTGGCCTCATGCACTTGAGGACGCCTAGTTAAGACTCGCGGCGCTGTCTTGCTCTTTGGCGAAGTGTCACGACTAGAGCCAACAGGGGTCAGCACCCACGTCCTATGCTGTCCTAGCAGATTACAGAGCTGTACCTTGGTAGGCGAGGCATACTGTTCTGGGCCAACAAGGCGGCCTACGCATCCGTGTTCATTGTAATAGGGGGCTGGGTGATCTTCAGGTGCGCGCATAGCCACATGCCCAGCTTATGACCAGCCTTGCATGCGTCACATCATCCAATTTCATTTGCACAGGTTTGTACTCCCCAACCTTGGCTTGTACACATTGCCTGGAGACCTGCCTCGATGAGGAGGGAAGGGAAGGAATGTGAGAGCACAACACAAGGGCCATATGGACCCACATCCGGGCACAGCCTGGCAGCTAGCAGCCCTCCAGGTCCTCCCACACACTGGGCAGGTGCACCCGGGTCAGTGGGGCCCACCCCAGGCATGGAGGCCGCCCACAAGAAGGGGCCCAGCCAGGCATGGCCCCCTGCCCAGCCCCAGCAGCAGCAGCAAGCTTGGCAGAGGGTGGGTGAGGCGAAGGCAGGTGCAGGGACCCCACCAGCGCAATACTTTGCTAGGCTGCAGGGGGGGCTGTATCGCTTGTGGGCTGGCTTTGATTGGAGCTGGTGGGTGACGTTCATGGTACATTCCTGAACATGGAGAAACATGGAAGCTAGCTTAGTCCGCCCAGCTGCGCCCTGCAACCCTCCTGCTTCTGGGCCTGTGTTAGTCCGAGTGTTAAATCGAGGATGCTTCAATGTGATTGTAGCGGAGCGAGATTACCCACAGTCCAACATGTTATTCCTTGTTGAATGAGTTTTGTTGGCCTGTGTGAGGCCCTGTATACCCAAGCAGCAGCACAGCTGTCAGCCCTCAGAGGAGCGTGCAGTCCATGGCAGAACAGGCTTGTGGGTTTGTTGGCGCAATGAGTGTGAGATGTAGTACATGCAGCATCCTGCCAGGCGCTTTCTTGTGAGTTGCTTGCGAGTGGGGTCAGGTGATCATGTCATGCTGGTGGAGCTCACCCATATGTGAAAGTGCCACCGGTGTGGGGTTTGTACTCATCAAGGGTGCGACCGAGGACGCTTCAACCTTTTTGGAGTAGTGTGTGGAGAGTGAGGTTACCAACATTCGAACATGTTGTTCCATGTCAAATGAGTTTTGTTTGACTGCCGAGCGTTTCAAGTAATGCACCACAGTGATGTCACCGTGGTAGGGCTTTGAGGTTGAGTACAGCAGGGTGAATCCCGGTGCAGATGCATGCAGTGGCAATGGCATGAGTTGGCAGGAATACCATAACTTGCCGAAGTCCATGGGCATGTCGACGGGCACATACATGTCCAAATGGCAGATTGACATCTACATCACTACCCGTTGCCCGTCATGACCCTGGTTGCCACCAGTAAGCCGAACACGATGCCACCTTGGCTTGTCCACCCCGGCCACATGTACACCTTCGCTTGTCCACCCCATAGTGAGTGCTTCACCAACAGGCCATGTACGCAGACACAAGGGAGTTCCCTGCCATATACAAGCACACGACCAACAACATTCTTTCCTCGCTTTGAGCTTTTCTAAACTGTGGCAGTGTCGATGCTGGTGCATGCCCATCGACCATGCACCCCTGTCCAATAAATTTCACTCCAAATGTCACAATTTTCAACTGCACGACAGTAAGCCAGCCTGAGCCCAGGACTTCCCAGGCGTGCTAATGTTGAGGGCATCCCCATGTGTTTGCTAGGCGGCGCATGCCCTCTTGTCTCGGCCATGGGGCAGCCATAAGCAAGGACCCACGACTGCTGTCACTCCCTCAGCGCTCTCACGCAGTACACGCTTATGATGATGCGAGGAGGCCTCATTGCAGCCCCCTGCTGCTCCCTCGTCCAGCGCATGACAGGCCCTCCCAATGGCCACGGGGTGGCCAAAAGTCTAGCCTGCAACAATTCCTACCCCTCAGGCTCGAGGGGATCAACAGCGTCCTGGGCTCTGCCTACAGAACTCCGCTACAGAGTAGAGCAGTTACGCGAGTCCAGGTCCTCCTGCCAGCTCCTCCTGTTCACGAGTGCCTGGGCTGCCCACCTTGTCCATCGGTGCTGGCTGTCACACCAGGCAGGCAGGGCACCACAGCTGTAGTGCCTCACACCTTGCTCCGCGCCCGTTTCTGTTTGCTTCTCTGCGCTGCCCCATGTGCCTGCTCTTCCCCCTGCCCAGCGCTGCGCTGGCTGGGGCCTGTGTGGCATGAAGGGGTGGCGGGTCGGCAACAGGGCGGTGCAGAGGCAGTGAACACCCTCTCACTCCCCCCTGCCGTCCCTCCAGCTCAAACTACTGTCAGGGGAGTGAGGCCCAGCAGCACCTGACATCAGCATCAGCTGGCCAGTGCTGTGGGGTATGCCTGACCTGCTCCCTGTGCCAGCGACGGTGGGGAGGGCGGCAACACTTGCTGGATGTGACGTGACAAACACGGCGCGACCCAGAATGGAGGCCAGGGGCTGTGTCACAGGATCAGGACCAGCGCCAGTCCAGACCAAGGCCAGGGCTGTGGGCCAGTCCAATCCAGACCAGGGTCAGGGCTGCGGTCCATGTCCAGGCCAGGGCTCCAGCTAGCAACCAGCAGCCAGAGGGTCCAGCTATGGCTCAGGGGTCAGGGCAGGGGTTCTTGGGAGTTGCCCAGTCGATTGAGGTGCAGGTAGGCGTCAGTGCCATAGCCCTCCATGGAAATGATTTGCAAATCGCCTCCAAAGTAGCGGGCGTAGAGGCGGCTGATGGGCAGGCCGTACCTGAAGTGGCATGAAGGCACATGCAGCATGAGTGGAGGCAAGTGCAACATGAGGCACATGGGTGCCGGTTTATTTGCTGGTGACGGTGTGTGAAGATGGCCTGCCCCTGTCCGTGCCAGGGCTTGCTGCTAGCCATTGGGGCAGGATAGCCACTCCCACTGAGCAGGATTGGCTGGCTGGCTGTCTAGCTGGCTCGATCCTGATCGACTCTGCAGCAGTGCTGTTGATAGTCTGCTAAGCCCAACTCAGGCAAGTGGGGCACTCACCCGTACCCAGCCAGCACCACAGGCCCGTCATTGTCCTGGACCTGCACCGCAGAGCCATGCACACACCGAGTGTGTGCATGTGCGCATGATAACGAGGAGGGAGGTGAGTGATGGTATGCTTGTGTGAGGGAGGTGTGACTGAGCAAGGCTGCTGTGCGTGGTTGCCACCACCCCTGCCCCTGCTGGGTGCGTGCCAGGCAGTCTCTGTATGTCAACACAATTGCAGCATGAGCAGGCAGGCTCGAGGCACGAGGATGACAGGTCACCGGGTAGGGCTTGTGGCTGATCAGGACCATCCTCAACACCCTCCTGGCAGGGCACTTTGGTGCAGGCTGGTGGATGAAGGCTGGTGGCAGGGCAGGGCAGGCTTGCGAGCGGGGTCAAGTGGTCATGCCATGCTAATGGAGCCCACCCCTATCCTAGCCATTGCAAACACTCCAATGCCTGGCCAGGGATGCTGTGTTTGGTGTAGCTGGCTGTAGCTGGCTGCCAACCTTCCCTGCCCCTGCTGGGTGCGAGTGCAGCAACTATGCTGATGTTCGTCAGCCCGACCCAATGCCACCCCCTGGCCATAGCCTTCCCTTCTATCTCCCTGTCAAGGGCAGCTATTCAAGCAAGTCAACTGAGCAGGCATAGGGTGGGTGGGTGCTGCTGCTGGGTCACAAGGGGGTTGAAGGCTGCTGCTGCTGCTGCTGCTGCTGGCCTGACTCACATTCTCCATCTCCACCGGCTGCTTGGCTGTAGAGTAGAGATAGGTCCAGATGTTGCACATGCCTGACCTGGGGATGCCTCCCCCTTCATCACTGACCTGTACACCACACCACCACACCAACACCAGTACCTCACGCATGCATGCCCGTGGGGGCAAAGCCACAGCCACAGCCAGCACCCTGGCCTGGCTTTTTACTGGACAGGCAAAGGCACAGAGGTTGTGAGCAAGGCCCAAAACCAGACCCCTTCTTTAGGGTCACAGGCAGGTTCAGTGGGAGCGACGACCTGGACCAGCAACTCACAGCCCTGCGTGAGACAAACAATGGCTGGCCCTGCCTTCCTTCAAGACAGGCGACAGTGACAGCCTTCCAGATACAGGCAGCAGGACGAAGGCCTTGAAGCAACACAGTGGCCATCACGGAAAGGGCCAGCTATTTGAAGCATTTCACTGAAATGACACCCCAGCCGATCTCTATGCACTCGATACAGCCCAGCCCCGCCCTGCCCTGCCTGGTATGCAAATGCATCCGTGCCTTACTACAGCCATGATTGCTGCTCTCGCTGCTGCTGTGACTGTTTTAGTGGTGCATTGCAGCTGTGACTGCTGCTGTTGCTGCTCCCCTCGCCTGACCTTGATTGTCACGTCCTCCCCTCCTTCTGCGACTACCAGCCTGCGCAGCCAAGAGGTGGCAGCCACTGATTGTGGGTGACAGTGCAGATGGCAAGGGAAGTGAGTCCATCCGACAGCAGCAGAAGTGCAGGGTAGGGTCCAGCAGGTAAGGGAGGTGGGCAAGGGAGGCCTGGCTAATTGTAGGTGATGCCATGCAGGTACTATTTTACTCTCATGTCAACTATCAGCTGGTAAGCCGTCAAACCCACCATCACCATCACCCTCGCCACCACCACCACCACCACCACCAGGCAGTACACATGCAGCATGGCAGTGGTGCAGCCAAACTTCCAGCCCTGCCTGTTGTAGCCCAGCTGCACAGGGGCAGTGCAGGGCGGTGCTGACCTGATGGGAGGGGGGTCCGAGTCCACGTCTGCATGCTCAAACTTGTCCTGGACCGCCCTCAAGCTGTTCTTGACCAGCTCAAACACCATATGGTGCAAGTGGCTGGGCACATAGCTGCAGCGCACAAACAGTGGTACAAACAGCATACGATGGTGATGGTGATGGTAATGGTAATGGCAGGCTGCCGCTGCTGCTATTGATGATGGTGCTGCTGCTGATGATGATGATGGTGCTGCTGATGATGATGGTGCTGCTGCTGCTGATAATGATGAAGATAATTGCTCATTGTAATTTGAAGGGAGATAGGGTGAGGAGCGGTGAAGGGAGTCGAGTACACAGATGATGGTGACGACTGCTTATGCTATACTCAAGGGAGATGAGGGAGGAGTGCTCTGTGCCTGCAGACCGCCCTGCTTCTCTTTGGCAGCCAGACCTCAGCCCAACTCCATGCACACAGGGCAGCTTACGGCCAGGCTCCTACCTGCCCCTGACTCAAAGGACCCCGTACGCATCTTTGGCCACCCGCTACCCCTAGCTGCCAGTGGCGCACGTGATGACTCACGGGAAGGTGAAGCCGGGGTCACCATACACAGTGACCTCTGGGGACGCCCCGTACTCCCGTAGGCATATGGCTCGTGCGTCGTTGATGGCGTCCTGGGCCACTTGCACCGGGGAGCAGCGCGTGCAGATTAGGCCAATGTGATTGGACTTGGGCGGCTCGTGCAGCGCGATGTGCTGGCCTGTGGGGGCGCAGGCAGCGAGGGGGAGAGCATGCATGCAAGGGTGGGGTGCACGGTGGCAGTGCTGCTGTGGGGACCGCAGCCTGTACATTAGCATGAAGGCATGGAGGATAGTGGTGCTGACGATGCAGCATGAGGCACACCGCCCACACAGCATACCAGTGAGGGTCTGGGTGCAAGCTGACCTGTCGAAGGGAAGGGAAGATCATGGTCATGCAGCCCTGCTACACAATCGGTGTGACAGATGATGGCAAAAGGTGGGCTGAAGGAGCAGTAGTGTGGGCCGCAGGCTGTGTGGCACACAGCTGCCCCTGGCTGCCACAGCCCAACCCAGCTGGGTGATGCATTGTGCTGCAGAGATGACGGCCTTCTCATCACCCAGTGTGAGCAGCCAGCCTCAGCATATAGGCCTGTCAGCCTCACCTGCTGCCGGGCTGCCCAGGCAGCTAGGTGTGTACAGCTGTCATTGCTGCCCTTAAAACTGGCGGTGCATGCAATGCTGCTGCTGCCTGCTGCTGCTACTGCCTGCATACTGCTGCCTGCTGCTCCTGCTGCCGCCTGCTGCTGCGTCTCCTGCTGCTGCTGTCTGTTGCGCACCAATGAGGATGCGGATGCCTATACGTGACAGGTAGAAGCCGTCCAGAAACTGGTGGATCTCTGGCATCTCCACCAGGGAGGACTGCTGCCGCACCAGCTCCCGGCGCAGCTCCGCCACCCCTTTGGCCATCACCGGCACCACGTTGGCGTGCCGCCGGTAGATGGAGCGCAGCAGGTCCGTGAACTTGAGCTCGTCGGCAGTGCTTTTTATGGGCTGGAACTGGCGCAGCTCTTTGAAGCTCTCCACATACCAGTCACGCACCTGTGCTTGCATGCATGCATGCACCCTTGCATTTTTCTGCCTTGCATTCTTGTGCCTGGCAGCATGCTTGTTGGCTGCCGCTGTCTGTACAGACTGGGCTGGGCTGCTGTGGGTGTGGGATTGCTGGAAAGGCCGCAGCGTAGCAGCCATTACAAGGTGAGGTGGCTGGTGCTTCTGGTGGTGCCCACAATGGTGTGGCTGCGGCTGAGACTGCTATTGCAGCTGTATCAGGGCGGGTGGACGCTGCTTCCAGTGTCGATACATTGCTGCCGCGAACATTTGGAAGCCACACGCAGTCTACTGGGGGTGTAGGGGTGCTGTCAGTGAGGCCATGTGTTTCTGCTGGGCAACCATGTGCATGCTGCTGCTCTGATTCTCAATCTGCCTAATGCAGCATACAAGGGTATCCATGAGGCATGACATGAAGGCTGCACAAGGGTGCCATGTTGATACTGCGACCATGCCAGAGACAGTGAGGGCCCCCTGCATTGCTGGACGAGTGCAGCGTGCATTGCAGTGTGCAGCGTGAAGTGTGCAGTTAGCACAAGTAATGACTAAGGGGTTCAAGGCTGCAACACGCTCATGCGTTTACCTTGAGGATGCTGCTGCGTGCGGACAGGCCGTAGGGTAGGTTCTCCAGCTCCGCAACGCGGTGTGCCAGGCGAACCGGCAACTCCTTGTGCAAGAACTGGGCTGACAAGGTGAGCTGGCGCTCGATTGGATTTGCTCCAAAATCCTGCAACCACACAGCGAGGCAGTTGCGGTGAGCATTGACTCAGCGCTAGTCGCAGGTCGGCGAAGCAAACCTGCCCACCTGCATATACTTGAGGCTCACGCCCGTCTGCTTCTTTAGGGCGTGGCTGAATACGTCCGACACTACGTCTGGTGGCACTACGTCTACAAGCCTGTGCCCCTTCACGACGGTAGACTGTGTCGCTGACGTCGCCCTTGTAATTGCCCTAGCAAAGCCAGTGGCTATGCTCGCCATAGCACTAGGCTGCGCGGCCATCGCGACAATCATACCATCATCTGCTCTGCCTTTCCATTTGTGCCCTCAGCCTAGCGCCAGGCTTAGAGCTTGGCGCCTGAGAGCGCAAGGGCGGTTAGTTATGGAAAGCCACCTCAGCAAGTATAAGGGAAAAGAAAACGCCCAAGCATGTTCCCAGTATGTGTTCGTCTCTTACTCTATATTGTTTTCCCTACGCTGACAGCAGTAACTCCGAGCGGCATACGGCGTGGGTACCCATGTCACGTGATAGGGTAGGCACCCATGTGGGAGGTGAGCCGGCCACAACATGGCAAGCAACGGGAGCGGATCTGAAGCAGGGGGGGCTGGCTGGAAGCCAGCCCACTAGCTAGCTAGCCTGCTGCATGCACTAGCCTAACCCTCGAGGTCGAGCACCCAAGGCCCAAGCCCAGCAGCCTGTAGCATAGTAGCCAAGCCAAAGCCAAGCCAGCACCCCAGCCAGGCAGGTGGCTGGACAGGGACTGCAATTCAGCGCTCAACATGCAGCGCATTGGGGAGAGCAGGTGGCGGCCACTGGAGCTGTGCTACTGGCCAGACCAGGGAGCTCTGCCAGCCAAGGGCAAGGAGTACCCTGGCTTGGGCTACAAGCGGCTGCGAGACAAGCCTCCCAAGGCCCAGGAGCAGCAGCAGCCTGCTGAGGCACAGTAGTGTGTGCCCCCCCTCTTAAGCTGTCATCAGCTTACAATTAGTGCATGTTTTGTCATGCCAACTCTACATCATAGCCCTCGTGGTCAGGCAATAGTGTAGGTGGTAGGCGGGCTCATGTGCCATGTGCACTGGGTTTACTCCACACAGCCCAATAACACTGTTTGAGTCGGATCTAGTTAGTGGCTGCTAGTGGTTGCCAGTGGCTGCTAGTGGGTACTTCTGATCCGGCTCAAATGGAGGCCCTAGTGAGGGACAAGGGGGCCTGTAGCATAGCAGCATGGTTCGTTCCAGCATCCTTCGCCTCAATTTCAAAAGGGGGTGGGGGTAAAAAGTTAGATATCAGCGGATACCAGATACCGGGTAACAGATAATGTAGCCCCTAATTGTAGCTTTGCTGGCTTTGTTAGTGCTGGAGCTCGTTTCCGTGCCCGTGTCGTAACTCCACTTGGCGCCGCCGATTGGGGTCGGCAGTCGGTGCCTCTCATGTATTGGTGGTGGGTGTGTCAGTGAGTCGGCCGGTGGTGGATGGTGGGTGTGTCAGTGAGTCGGCCGGCCAACACCACTCCGAGGTGGTGCTGGTCGGGTACCGGAGCGCCGCGGGGAGCGCCAGACACTGCCTGCCCTATACATCGGACCGGCGATGCCATCAGGCAATCACTCATCAGACAATGCTTGATCTGTTGTTCACATCAGAGCATGTGTTTCATGCCAACATCGCTCGCCTCAACCTGAAAAGGGGCCAAGGGTCGAAAACTAGACATTGGCGGATCACAGATAACGCAGCCCGTGTTCTCCACTTAACGCCGCCGATCGGGGTCGGCAGTCGGTGCCTCTTATGTATTGGAAGATGGTGGGTGGGCCTGTGTCAGTGAGTCACTTGTGCCAACACCACTCCGAGGTGGTGCTGGTCGAGTTTTAAAGCACCGCGGGGAGCGCCAGACACTGCCTGCCCCACTGCTGCGGCCGGTGTTTGGCGACATGGCGCTGAAGCAAGTTCGCGGATGGGTGCCCACCTGAAGACTGCACTCTGCTCTTTTGCAGGCCCTCAGCACATCAGCGGTGTGTGACCGGTGCCGGCCTTACAGTGCCCCGGAGGGTCAGGCAGGCTGGCCTACATCCGCTCACGCAGGAAGGCTGCCTGCTCGCTGTCATTGGCCAGCTGATCAAAGCCTGTTTCGTTGACCACGTCAGGTGCTGCAGCTTATTATAAACAATGAAAAACACGCCCTCGCCGTTGGGAGGCGAGTAGCCTCCAGGCATGCCCTTGCTACCTTTTCACCAGGGACAGGTGGGAGGTGGGAGGGTTGCCAGTCTACCTGGCGCACCCAGTGGCCATGTGAACATCCTCCCACCCCCACTGGCCAGCTGGCTGTGACCTGAGGATACTGCCTGGGGAAGGGACAGGGCAAGGAACCCCATCCACGGTTGCTAGTGTGCTGAAAGTCAGAAGCTTTCAGGTCCGCCTTGGCCACTGCTGCTGCCAGGCTGCGCACTGAGAGGTGCACTATGAGGCATGAAGGGATGGCGGGTCAGCAACAGGGCGTTGCAGAGGCAGAGGACACCCTCCCACATCCCCTGCCATCCATACTGCTTACATTTGTGTCAGGGGAGTAAGGCCCAGCAGCGCTCTGCCTCAATGTCAGCTGGCCAGTGCTGTGTGGTATGCCTGACCTGCTCCCTGTCCCAGCAACAGCGGAAGGTGGCAATACTTGCTGGGCGTGACAAAACAAGCACGGCATGACCCAGACTGGAGGCCAGAGGACCATGGTGCGGGACCATGACCAGGACTAACCCAGACGAAGGCCAGGGCTGTGGGCCAGTCCAATTTAGACCAGGGTCAGGGCTGCGGTCCATGTCCAGGCCAGGGCTCCAGCTAGCAACCAGCAGCCAGAGGGTCCAGCTATGGCTCAGGGCTCAGGGCAGGGGTTCTTGGGAGTTGCCCAGTCGATTGAGGTGCAGGTAGGCGTCAGTGCCATAGCCCTCCACGGAAATGATTTGCAAATCGCCTCCAAAGTAGCGGGCGTAGAGGCGGCTGATGGGCAGGCCGTACCTGAAGTGGCATGAAGGCACATGCAGCATGAGTGGAGGCAAGTGCAACATGAGGCACATGGGTGCCGGTTTTTTTGCTGGTGACGGTGTGTGAAGATGGCCTGCCCCTGTCCGTGCCAGGGCTTGCTGCTAGCCATTGGGGCAGGATAACCACTCCCACTGAGCAGGATTAGCTGGCTGGCTGTCTAGCTGGCTCGATCCTGATCGACTCTGCAGCAGTGCTGTTGATAGTCTGCTAAGCCCAACTCAGGCAAGTGGGGCACTCACCCGTACCCAGCCAGCACCACAGGCCCGTCATTGTCCTGGACCTGCACCGCAGAGCCATGCACACTCCGAGTGTGTGCATGTGCGCATGATAACGAGGAGGGAGGTGAGTGATGGTATGCTTGTGTGAGGGAGGTGTGACTGAGCAAGGCTGCTGTGCGAGGTTGCCACCACCCCTGCCCCTGCTGGGTGCGTGCCAGGCAGTCTCTGTATGTCAACACAATTGCAGCATGAGCAGGCAGGCTCGAGGCACGAGGATGACAGGTCACCGGGTAGGGCTTGTGGCTGATCAGGACCATCCTCAACACCCTCCTGGCAGGGCACTTTGGTGCAGGCTGGTGGATGAAGGCTGGTGGCAGGGCAGGGCAGGCTTGCGAGCGGGGTCAAGTGGTCATGCCATGCTAATGGAGCCCACCCCTATCCTAGCCATTGCAAACACTCCAATGCCTGGCCAGGGATGCTGTGTTTGGTGTAGCTGGCTGTAGCTGGCTGCCAACCTTCCCTGCCCCTGCTGGGTGCGAGTGCAGCAACTATGCTGATGTTCATCAGCCTGACCCGATGCCACCCCCTGGCCATGGCCTTCCCTTCTATTTCCCTGTCAAGGGCAGCTATTCAAGCAAGTCGACTGAGCAGGCATAGGGTGGGTGGGTGGGTGCTGCTGCTGGGTCACAAGGGGGTTGAAGGCTGCTGCTGCTGCTGCTGCTGGCCTGACTCACATTCTCCATCTCCACCGGCTGCTTGGCTGTAGAGTAGAGATAGGTCCAGATGTTGCACATGCCTGACCTGGGGATGCCTCCCCCTTCATCACTGACCTGTACACCACACCACCACACCAACACCAGTACCTCACGCATGCATGCCCGTGGGGGCAAAGCCACAGCCACAGCCAGCACCCTGGCCTGGCTCCTTACTGGACAGGCGAAGGCACAGAGGTTGTGAGCAAGGCCTGACACCAGACCCCTTCTTTAGGGTCACAGGCAGGTTCAGTGGGAGCGACGACCTGGACCAGCAACTCACAGCCCTGCGTGAGACAGACAATGGCTGGCCCTGCCTTCCTTCAAGACAGGCGACAGTGACAGCCTTCTAGATACAGGCAGCAGGACAAAGGCCTTGAAGCAACACAGTGGCCATCACGGAAAGGGCCAGCTATTTGAAGCATTTCACTGAAATGACACCCCAGCCGATCTCTATGCACTCGATACAGCCCAGCCCCGCCCTGCCCTGCCTGGTATGCAAATGCATCCGTGCATTACTACAGCCATGATTGCTGCTCTCGCTGCTGCTGTGACTGTTTTAGTGGTGTTTTGTACCTTTTCACCAGGGACAGGTGGGAGGTGGGAGGGTTGCCAGTCTACCTGGTGCACCCAGTGGCCATGTCAACATCCTCCCACCCCCACTGGCCAGCTGGCTGTGACCTGAGGATACTGCCTAGGGAAGGGACAGGGCAAGGAACCCCATCCACGGTTGCTAGTGTGCTGAAAGTCAGAAGCTTTCAGGTCCGCCTTGGCCACTGCTGCTGCCAGGCTGCGCACTGAGAGGTGCACTATGAGGCATGAAGGGATGGCGGGTCAGCAACAGGGCGTTGCAGAGGCAGAGGACACCCTCCCACATCCCCTGCCATCCATACTGCTTACATTTGTGTCAGGGGAGTAAGGCCCAGCAGCGCTCTGCCTCAATGTCAGCTGGCCAGTGGTGTGGTATGCCTGACCTGCTCCCTGTCCCAGCAACAGCGGAAGGTGGCAATACTTGCTGGGCGTGACAAAACAAGCACGGCATGACCCAGACTGGAGGCCAGAGGACCATGGTGCGGGACCATGACCAGGACTAACCCAGACGAAGGCCAGGGCTGTGGGCCAGTCCAATTTAGACCAGGGCCAGGGCTGCAGTCCATGTCCAGGCCATAAGTCCAGCTGTCAGCTTGACTGCAAACTGCTCAAGCAACTGCTTTGTTTCTTTCCTGCAGCCCAGGCCTGAGGTTGAGGTGATGGTGGTGGTGGTGGTGGTGGTGGTGGTGGTGGTGGTGGTGGTGGTGGTGATGGTGGTGGTGGTGGTGGCGGCTGATGCCAAGATGGCATTGTTTGGACTGGAACCTGCTGGACCTGCCAGGACCTGCCAGGACTAGCACCGATCAAGCCCCACCTCCAGCACCTGGCAGCAGCAAGCTCAGCCAGCACCTCCCTGGTGGCCAACCTGAAGCACATCACCGTCACCCTGGCCACCTGGGATGCGGTGTGGGAGGTGTACCTGGACCCCAAGTGGGCACAGCAGCGGCTGAGGCTGTACGGAGCCCAGGACCAGGCGCTGGAGCAGTTCTTCAACAAGGTGAGGGTGGGTGGGTGGGTAGGTGGGAGGGAGGGAGGGTAAGGGACTGAGAGGTGGTGGTCGGGCACGAAACGAAAGAGTACTTGATTGTGCCATGCCTAACCTGGTGTCACCATGTCAGCCACCATGTGTGAGCCTCTTGTGTGCATGGCTGCAGTTGGAAGAGAAGATGGCTGAGCTGTCCATGGAGCGCCACAATCATGCCAAGCAGCTGGTGGTGTTCTTTGGAGCAGCTAGCATTGGCACCAGGGGAGGGTGGGGTGCTGATGCGGTGTTGCGGGCCTGCCGCAAGGTGGTGTGCAGGCCCAAGGGCAAAGACCAGGATGGGGGCATGGTGGTGCTTGTGGATGAGCACCGCACCAGCCGGGTCAGCTCAGCAGTGAATGGCCAGCAGCCCTGTGAGGAGGAGCTGGACAAACTCAGTGCCACCAGGCCTGCAGGCTGGAAGCCCCCAGCAGGGCAGGTGCACCACCGCCTGATGCGCCCAGCCTGGAGCCAGGAGCGTGGCCAGCCAGTGCGGGGCCTGATGTGGTGCCCTGTAGTGGCCCCCCGCAAGCCCCCAAAGGCCCCACGCAGCGGCCAGGCAGCCACACAGCCAGCAGCCTCAGAGCCAGGGCCCAGCACTCACCCTCCAGCGAAGCGCAGCAAGCCGGCAAGGCTGCCAAAGCCAAGCCCGCCCCACAGCCAGGCAGGTGGCTGGACAGGGACTGCAATTCAGCGCTCAACATGTAGCGCATTGGGGAGAGCAGGTGGCGGCCGCTGGAGCTGTGCTACTGGCCAGACCAGGGAGCTCTGCCAGCCAAGGGCAAGGAGTACCCTGGCCTGGGCTACAAGCGGCTGCGAGACAAGCCCCCCAAGGCCCAGGAGCAGCAGCAGCAGCCTGCTGAGGCACAGTAGTGTGTGCCCCCTTTGTTGAGCTGTCATCAGCTTACAATTAGTGCATGTTTTGTCATGCCAACTCTACATCATAGCCCTCGTGGTCAGGCAATAGTGTAGGTGGTAGGCGGGCTCATGTGCCTTGTGCACTGGGTTTACTCCACACAGCCCAATAACACTGTTTGAGTCGGATCTAGTTAGTGGCTGCTAGTGGTTGCCAGTGGCTGCTAGTGGGTACTTCTGATCCGGCTCAAATGGAGGCCCTAGTGAGGGACAAGGGGCCTGGAACCTGCTGTTGCTGCGCACAAGGTACACTGCACACACTGCTGCCCTGCGTCAAGGTAACCAAGACGGGTCAGGTCATACAGCTTATTGGCAACAGGCTATTGTGTCATGGCTTGCCGGGCTGCTGGCGTATGGGATGCTGCTGACATTTTGAACGCTGAGACCAGGACCACGCCCTTGGCCTTGACTGCAAACTGCCCAGCATCCTCCACAGCGACATCTTTTTGACACCATTCTTCATCTCCAATGGCATATTTCGTCCTTACTGATGGCGGTTGTGATTGACAGTTGTCATGGCCAAGTCAGGTGCTGGGCACTGCCTGACTTGGCCATGACCACTACCTAAATTAGCCTGTATTGGCTATGACCTAGAGTGTCATGCCAATGTCCAGACCAACAGGCCAGCATTTCAGGCATCAGTTGCACTGCCTGGTCGCACAGCCAGGTCAAGTCTGGGGTCAGCTATGGCCGCGCAGTAAGTTGCTCCTTTCACGTCAGCCGCCCCTCCTCATGACCTCGTTGCTGGCACTGTGCACCCAGGCAAATTAGTAACAGCAACTTTTGGACTTTCGGTCTGAGATTTGGTACATAGCCCGGTAATGTGATTGTAAGAATGGGGTTTGAATGAAAATTCATAAATATGCGTGGTTGGTGAGATATCGCTGAGGTGATGTATTGTACCACTCGGTGTGGTGCAGTACTGCACAATGGGGTGTAATGAAGTAGTGCACTAGTTACAAGTGCTGTACTACACCATGAGAAGCAAATGAGATTTTAAGGAACAACAATCTCCAAACCATTAATTTACCAATGAATTACCAACATAGCTACTTTATTTCATCATAATACTACTAGACTGAGTATGGTGACTAGGGTGCGGTTTTTCTCATTAGTTCTCATGAGATCTAATATTAGTCAAATGTGTCTCATTAGGTCGTCTCATTAGTCTAATATTAGTCGTGGCTGGACAAGGTTCCCACTGGGGTTTGCTTCACAGTCAGCTCCTTGACTTCACGATGCAAGTCTTCAAGCTGTGTGGTGCGGTAGAACGTTTCCTTGTGCAAGTCCACACCCAACATGTCAAAAATTGCGTGTAGATGCTCATTGTCAACCGCGCGGAAGGGAGTCCGCGAAGTAGTGAGAAACAGCCCGAACCTACGACGTACTGCACGTTGCAGAGCCTCTGGCACTGGCAACCCGCGCTCACTTGGCAGTACTGGGCCATAGTTGTTCTCTTCAACCCGCCGCTTGTTAGAAGCGCCTCCGCTTTGGGATTTGCAGACATGTTGCCTGCTTGTTTGGCTCATGTTCGAGACATCACGTCCATCGCCGTCTTCCCGCGGGCAAGCCTTGCAATGGGCGTATACCAATCCATCCGAACCGTACTGGAACTCCCAAGTGTCCTTGAACTTGCTCGCCGCCGCTTTTTTCATCACCACAGACGGCGGCAGCTGTTTCTTATCCATTGTAACAACATCGCAACCTGACCGCTTGCTAGCCGCGGCCGACCAGCCGGCTAATGAAAATGTGACGCGCTTGTGGATGCGACCAGTGCGCTGGGGCCGCACGGATACGATCAAACCGCTTAATGTGGAATCAACGCCGACTAATAGACGACCTAATAACTAATACGACCGGGACTAATCTAATGAGATTAGTTTTCTCATTAGTCGAGCCAGAACCGCTCCTTAATGGTGACGTTTTCCACGTTCAGATTTGGTGCAACGCTGCAGCATTAGGTATGGTGCAGTACTGCACTGCAAGGAGTAGCTTAAAGAAGGGATACCTGAATAGTAATCATATAACTCAGGAATTTCACTAATAACCTTTGTTTGTGCACCTTGCTATGAAGTGCGTTTCAGAAAGTCCCGAACCCCTTGAGGGGGAGGGCGGCCTAGCAGCCTAACGGCTGACGGCTTAAGCGGTGTAAGCCACATCATCATCACTAATAACTATGAGATTTTTGACGATGTTGGTGGCCATGGAACAAAAGTCTCATTCCGAGGCGAATCGTTGACAAAAAACACCCCCTCAAAATCGATAGTTGTGCACTAATTTGCGTGTGTGTGGCGGGCAACGGCTGAGCAGGCCGAGGCAGGACGAAAATGATACCGGTCACTTCCGGGGCGGGGGCAGGAGCCGGTCCGAGTGCTGTGCAGCATAAGAGTCACAGGAATGGCAATGGAGTGCACAACGGTGGAACAGCAGAGCTGTCGAGCGGGGAGGCAGTCGTTTCCTCTAAAGGGTTTTATGATGTTATGATTACAACACTCCATGGCTGCAACACGGAATATAAAGTTCCGCTCAACATGTATGGCCCGGAGCTGAAGGGTTGCTTAAAACCTGTCAAACAACCGACTTGGAAAGAGAGCTGGCGGGCAAGGGCTGAGCAGGCCGAGGCAGGACCGAAATGACACCGGACGAAAATGTCACTTCGCGGCACACTGGCGGCGGCAGGAGCCGGTTCGAGTGCTATGTAGCATAAGAGGCAGAGGAATGAATATGGAGTGCGCAACGGTCCATTGCTGCAACATACAGATCCGCTCAACATGGCCCGGAACTGCAGGGCTCTCGTTGCTTAGGGACCTGTCAAACGACCGAGTTAGAAAGAGAGCAGGCTGGAGGCATGCATGCACATCTTGTTGCGTGCCCTTTACATGGGCACCCCTCGATGAAGCGTATTGTACACAACTCTCCGTTGTCAGCTTGCAGAGCCTTTCACATACGCGATAGCTTCCGCACAAATGCCCGTCATGGACGACTCTGGTCCGTACACCTGCAGCCATGCAACACGCACACCGCCTCTCATGACGACAGGAGCTGCGATTGAATGCCTGATCTCGCACTTCCTGGCCATGTGTTGGATCACTAGCAGCGGCGGCAGCATCAGGGGCAGCGGCCTTGGCAGCAGTGAGAGGAGCAGCAGGGGCAGCAGCAGGAAGGGACCAGCAGGGACAGCAGCAGGGAGGGGGCAGCAGGAGCAGCAGCAGGGAGGGGCCAGCAGGGTCACACCTGGATGGGGAGGGCCAGCTCTACCCCCAGCGCCCGCATGAGAGCCAAGCCCTTCTGGTAGTTTGGACCGCCCCGGCGCACAAAGATGCGCATCTTGGCGGCCCGCAGCGCCTCTGCATGCTCCCTTAAGGCCATGATGATGCCCTGCAGCCCACGGCAGAAGAGGAGGACGGCATGGCTACCACTTATGTTTCTTTGTTTGTCACAGCCCGTACCTGTTGCTTAAAAAACACCATCCATCATGAAGGCCTCATGCCTGGTACTCAACACCACCTGACCTGGCACCCACCTCGCACGTGAGGGTGACCACTCCATCAGCTCCTGACCCCCTCCCCTCACCACCCTACCTCCCACACATCATCCACACGTCACCCACCCCTCCTTACCACACAACACATTCGACAAGAGGCTGCTGCTGCTGCTGCTGCTGCTGCTGTGGACTAACAACACTGACCCCGCCCCGCCCCGCCCCGCTCCCTGCCCCACCCCTGGGCTTTAATACCCAGCCACGGACGTACCTGGAAGGTGGCGGCAACATCTGTGAAATTGGCGATGCCGCCGCCAATGAGCAGCGCCCTGGGCTGTGAGTCCAGGTGGGATGTGGCGCAGGCCAGCACGGTGTTGGCGTACTGGTAGGTCTCCCCAGTGTTGGGTGCGCCGCTGTACTCACCATAGTTGCCTAGCTCCTGAAACCAGCCAAGGGTGTGGGCAGGCTGGAGGGAGACAAGGGGAAGTGTTGAGGAGGGTGCAGGAGTATGCGGAGCTGGTGGTTGCATGCACTGGGAGGAGTGGGGGGGGGCCAAGACGGGGGAGGGGGAGTAGGGGAAAAGTAGCATGGGCATGGGCAGGGGCAGAGGGAAGAAGGATGACATGCAAAAGAGGTGGCAGGGGTTTCAGGCGACAAAGCGCGAGCTGGGTTATGGGCCGGCTGTTGTGCGTCTGTGTGACCTGCATACTTGCCTATTTAGACTGAGGGGTGAAACCAAGGCAAGGGCCTGTTCTCACCCACCAGGGGTGGTAGTGCGTGCACCCACCTGCGCGTAACCCAGGTCAGCCACTGTGTCGGTGTAGATGACGCTAGCACCGCCACCCGCCACCATGAGCCATACATGACCCTGCAGGCGGCACCACATCAGGGAGTAGCACACCGCAAGGTGCCTGATGTGGTTTGGCTCACAGGGCCCATTGCTGGTACATGCCTGTATCGTTGTGGAAGAAAAGCACATAGCAGCCTGTTCCCAGCTTCTCGCCACTGTGCGCCTTGCTTGTCCGGTCAGGGAATAGTGGCAGCAGGGATTACAGGCAGGGGCTGGAGCTTGGGACAGGGTCGGGCTCCTCCCCCCTTGCCAGCAAGCACTCATAGAGCTGGGCGTGGAGCAAGCAAGCATGCATGCCTGGCCCTGAGCAAAGTGTGGAAGAGTGACCAGCCTGGGGCTGGGGCTCACCTGGGGGTTGAGCACTGTGAACTTGAGGGAAGCCCCGGTGGCCTCGTCAAGGCTGTGGACAAACTCCTCAGAGGGGGTCTGGGTGCGACCAAAGGGGAGCGGGAAGTCCACATCACCCCATTTTGGTCCGGACCTGTCAGGTGGTTGTGCTGCCGTGGTGATGCTGGGCCGCACACTTGTTGCCCCTCCTTTGCAGTGTGCCTTGGCACTGGGCAGCCTCGGACGCCCCTGGCCCTGGCCCTGACCCAAAACACGCCCCTGGCCCTGTTTTGACCCCAGCCCTGGCCCTGGCTCTGCTTCTGACCTCAGCCCTGGCCCTGGCTCTGCTTCTGACCTCAGCCCTGGCCCTGGCTCTGCTTCTGACCTCAGCCCTGGCCCTGGCTCTGCTTCTGACCTCAGCCCTGGCCCTGGTCCCAGCACAGCCAGTCTGGTCTAGCCCTCCTGCCGTCCCTGCACCTGAACTTGGCGGTGTCATCTAGCTCCATGCGGATGTCCAAGGGGAAGGGCTGGCCTGAAGCGTCAAAGGTGAAAGGGTTCATCTCCAGCAAGGTCATGTCCAGGTCCAGGAACACCTGACGCATGGCAGGGCAGGCACATGCTGAGCCAGGAGGCACCACCATGAGTAGGGTTGGTCAGAAATGGAAAACGTGGGACGTGTGCAGCAATGGAAGGTATCCCGGCTGGCGGGTATCCGTAGGCATTCGTAGGCATCGGCCACAAGGTGGGCGTAACATACCGCAGGCAGGGCGTGGAGTTCACCGTGAATGCGGGGTTTAACTGTTTGGGCCATATTAGAATCTAAATCTATAATTATGCAAGTTATCTCAGCCCACCTGGAACACTGCGATGATGAAGGCCTCCAGCTGTGGCTTGAGCTCCAGTGGCATCCCAGCAGTCAGGGGTGCCACAGTCTGGCTGTCAAGCGCCTCCAGGGTGTCGAGCTTCACGCTGCGCAGCTGGTCCCAGTGCTCCTCAACATCCATGCCGCCAGCAGGCGAGAAGCTGACTTCGTAGTCCAGCCGGTTGCTCTGATCACAGGCAGGGCCATGGCCAGCATGGGGTCACCAGGGGCACCAGGGGCAAGCTGAGAGCAGGGCTGGAAAGCGGACGGTGCTGGGTTGGCAGGCAGGCAGGGGCTGTGGGCAGCAGTAAAGGGGAGGAGGAAGGGGGAAGGGAGGATAAGTGCTTTGTGCAATTGCTGACAGGCAGCAGCACCGCAATCCTGATGGTTGGATGTCGATGTGGTCAGCTGCAACTACGGGTCCTGCTGCTGGCCCTGCTGCCTGGCCCTGCTACTGGACCTGTTGCTGGCCCTGCTGCCTGGCTCACCGTGATGCTCAGGTAGTACTCCTCCTGATGGGCCACGAACGGCTCCACTATGAAGGTGGTGACAGGCCCCTCACACCCGTTCTTCAGCTTCACCACCTGCCTCATGCAAAGAAAGAAGACTTACAAGTGTGCATGCATACGTGCATGGAAGGTCCTGCCCGAACTACACCTCCATCCCTGGCTGTTGTTTGGCTATTGCCTCACTCCTGGATCTTACAGAGGAGTGATGTCAGGGTCTGTGCAGGGGGCTGGGGTCAGGGGTGAGGGGGCTGTGGAATACGTGGTTGCAAGGGTCAGGGGTGAGGACATCGGCAACCCCTGGACACACCTTGTTCAGGCGGGCGCGAATGAATGTCTCAGCCTCAGGCCAGTCAAAGTTCAGGCCCACAAGGTCGTGCTTGCCTCGCTGGCCAAACAGCATGTCAGGCTGCACAACAAGAGCAACGAGGTGAGGCCTGTGGCGGTGTGGGCTGCTGTTTTGTCATGCCAACTCTACACATTGCCCTCGTGGTCAGGCAATAGTGTAGGTGGTAGGCGGCTCATGTGCCATGTGCACTGGGTTTACTCCACACAGCCCAATAACACTGTTTGAGTCGGATCTAGTTAGTGGCTGCTAGTGGTTGCCAGTGGCTGCTAGTGGGTACTTCTGATCTGGCTCAAATGGAGGCCCTAGTGAGGGACAAGGGGGCTGCACGACAAGAGAGGGGCTGGGGGATAGGCCTGTCTGGGCTACACGCCTTCATGTGCACATCGCATGCCACGAGGGGACGTGCAGTGATGTGCAGCCATCGTTCCGTGCAAACCCTGACTGGCCGTTCCCAGACTGCCGTTTCCCTGCCTTGACGACCAACTTGGACGTAGTGAGCCAAGGATGAGCTTGCAGCAGAGCAGCATGGTCGGTCGCGCTCGTCACTTGCGCGACATGAATAGGCAAGTCCCTCCCCACAAGCCTCGCGAAATGGGTTCTCAGCAGACGCTTAGCATCGTGCTCACGGATCTTCTTCCGTGCCATCTTCTTACGCAACTCTGTTCGGCCAACTGGCCAACCGGCCGAGGGCCGTGCCGGCATGGCGCAACCAACATATCATCCTGGCTGTCCGGCTGGAAGTTCCTTTCTCTTCTCCTACATTACCCCCCCCCCCCCCCTCCCTCTCCCCCACCATACTGACTCCTTTGCAAAAGAAAACAGATATCTCATGACCCGCATGGAAGGAAGGCAGATGTGCAGCACTTTCCTGAGAACAGCACCCATGACTGCACTGCGGAAGCAGCAGAAACAATAAAAGCTAGTAGGGGCTTGAAGCTGTTGATTACAAGCCTGTTTGAAGGTAACCCTAGAGACCCGGATTTCTTAATGTCATTACCTCGCCCTCTTGGCCAAGAAGCTACAATGTAAAGCCATGGGGAACTTCAGCAGCAAATCGCGAAAGAAGAAGTAAGAGTGCGGTTTCTTCGCCCGTGACAACGCGCGAAGACCTGCGCCACTGAGTGCTGGTCTGTTTGTAGGCAGGCCGTCGACAATGTGGACATGGCTATGCTGTCGCTCAAAACACAGCGGAAGAAGCTGGCAGACCAGCAAAAGCTGGTGTGTGCACATGAGCAGCTCTCATCTGATCAGCCCTAGTGGCCAGGCACAATACCAGCAAACCATCCTTTTCACTGGTATAAGCAGACCATTGTCTGCTGCACTGAATGGCTAGCACAGTCCGGCAAAAACCTGCAGCATGCACAAGCCAGGTGTAAGCGTGACCTGTGACTTCAGCCTTACATCTTTCACAGTGCGCCGTGATCCACAAGCATAAGAGCACAGGAAAGCGGGCCTAGGCTACTCCAGACTATTGGCATAGGTGCAGGCGTACAGCCTAGACACCTGCCGCCCTGCACTGCCTGCACACAGCTGGAGCTGCGCATCCAGCGCCACACTGAAGTAGCCCGGGAGCTGGTGGCAGAGCACAAGAAGGACCGTGCCTTACTGGTGCTGAAGAAGAAAAAGCTGACAGAGAAGCAGCTCCAAGAGCTTGGCAACCTGCAATTCAGCATTGAGACAATGGTACGTGTCCCATGCAATGCCATGCAAGTCATGGCCGCGGCGCATGGAGGGTCACGGGTCACCGTCACTGCATGGCAGCCATGGGTCCAAGGTGGACTGCTGGCATTGGCACCGCATGGTCTTGGGCAACATGCTCGGCACAATCATCAGGCAGGCAGTTATCCATGTGGAAGTCGAGTACACAAGATGCAGCTGTAGCTCAGGCGTCCTAGGTACCCACCCCGCTGTTGTTCAGGCTAATGCCCTCCCCTCACTACTCATTGTCAGGTAAGCTCATGACTGGCGTTGCCGTTTCAACCACAACACTCAAGGCCATGTACACAACAGCTGTAGGCATGTGTGCCCTGCCCTGCCCTGCCCTGCCCTGCCCTGCCCTGCCCTGCCCTGCCCTGCCCTGCCCTGCCCTGCCCTGCCCCCACAACCCCCACAACCCCAGGGTGGCCTGCAACAACTTTAGTGTATTGCTAGTAATGTGCTAGTGTAGTGCTAGTAATGTATCATGGACAACATGGCCAAGCCAGCTATACAATGCCATTAGGATGCATGTCCAGCATGTCCGCCCAGGGTCAGCGCCAGCAACAGCAGCAGCAGCAGTAGCAGGACCAACAACAGCAGCAGCATCAGGACCCACAGCAGTAGCGCAAGCAGTAGCAGTGCCAGCAGCGGCAGTAGCGCTTGCTGGATGCTGCTTTGCTGCGTCCCCCTGTGTGCTGCAGATCAGTGACGTGGAGATGAGCAAGCACCAGAACAAGCTGCACGACGTCCTGCTGCAGGGCAATAACGCCTTGAAGCAGCTGCAGCAGGAGGTAGGCACTGACCGGCTGCAGGGCTGCACCCCTGGACTCCCCTGTGCAGCACCACAGTGGCTGTCAGCACGTTGCATCATCAGCGCCTGCCATTTGCCTGTTGCTATTGCTGCAACACACAGGCTCAGCACCCCACCCCACCCCACCTCCGTCTCATCCCCAGTCAGGGAATGGGACAGCAGGTCGGACATCTTGTCCTACAGCACCACATAGCCACACCACACCCACGTCAGGCACTCAGGACCAGGACAACAGTGCCTGGCACTTGTCAAATGCCGTTGCTGCAACACCCAGGCTCAGCACCCCGCTGTAGCACCCCACCCCAGCTCAAGTTAGGTAGCCAGCTATGCCTGGTATGTGTTGAGATGCACGAACCTCACCATGACATGATTGACTGTGCATAGCCATGTTGAACCCACCACCCCCGCTGCTATGTCCTGTGCCATCAATAGTGGCAAGGGGTGCAGGCTGACGCTGTGTCTTGAACAGATGAGCTCAGCAGCCCAGTGTGTGTGCACCATGGCTGTTGAGCAGTAGTCTGACTCGACACCATACAGCAGCAGGATGCCAGGGCTCTGCCAGCTGAGTGACTGGGAGCAGCTGGGTGGCTGTGCTGACGTCCTCACATACTCCTCCCACAGAGGCCATACAGCAATAGGGCCGGCTGCCTGGCATGGCATGGCAATGCTGCCAGAGTCCAGCTAACCCCGCAACTGCCGCAGCTAGGGTTTGATCCGACCCCTGGGTTAGGGTTAGGGTTAGGGCTAACCCTAACCCTAACCCTGGAACAGCCCCCTGGCTGGCTGACGTCAAGGCCAGCACCTGGCCCTACCCCAGGTGTAGCGTGCAGCCCACCTGGCTGACTGCTGCTGTTGCTGCTGCTGCTGAGGGGTACAGGTCACGGTGGACGATGTGCGCAAGCTCATGGACGACACGGCTGAAGCCAAGGCCCTGCAGGTACACCCACTGCCTGATGCCTGGGCCCTCCCCTCACCCTCCCTCTCCCGGGCTGGCTATCAGCCCTTACCAGCACCCTCCCTGCCTGCCACTGACCTCTTGCGCCTTCCCTGACTTCCTCCACCTGCCATCACCATCAACAACGCTGCATGGCTTGAATGTCACACAGAAGCAACCACACCGTATCACATTCCCCTGACTGTCTGGCTGCCCTTCACCTTGTCACACACTGCATAGTCTGCCTGGTAATCTGCCTGCTGGGGTGGTCAGACATTCTGACGTGACGGTCAGGCTTTCTGTCCTGAGTGCGTGACGTGGGTGTGGTGCGGCTATGCGGTGCTGCAGGACGAGATGTCCGACCTGCTGTCCAACTCCCTGACTGGGGACGAGACGGTGGCAGTGGACGCTGAGCTGGCAGCGCTGGAGGCAGAGGCCATGGCGGCAGAGGTGGCGGCCATGCCCCGGGTGCCCAGCAGCCAGGTGCGGGGCAGCTGGACTTGCTTGGCGAACAGCATGAGGCCACTGCGCATGTGTGCATATGTCAGGTGCATTGCCGCGACACCATCAGGCCAATGCCATGTAGTGGTGGTGGCAATGATGGTGGTGGTGGTGGTGGTGGTCATGATGATGATGGCGCACTAGGCCACACAGCGACCAGGGTATACACCTCTGCAGCCACACAGCTACGCAGCAGACTGCAAGTTCAAACATCCTGAACTGTGCACAGACAGCCCCTTGCTGGGTGCTCTGACACGCCTCTTCCTTGGTGGCCTCATCAGGGTCAGGGCCAGGACCAGGGTCAGGGCCAGGACCAGGATTAGGGCCAGGACCCGGGCCAGGTGCACAATGGCACAGGCATGCAGTGGTAGTCAAGCTTTGCTGAGGGCCAGTTCACACGCTGCGGCACAGGCATGCTGAGTCAGGTGGTACTCACCGCTTCAGCCGTCAGCAGGTAATGGCACAGTGGTGATGATAGCGGCGCACCAGGCCACACTATGGCCCAAGCCACACACGGTACAGCCACACCACTGCTCAGCGGAGTGTGAGGTGAGTCACACTGCTTGAGCCGTCAGCCGCCAGGCTGCCTGGCCGCAGCACAGTGGAGGGGTGGGGACAGAATTCAAGCGGTCAGGCAGGGGGTGTTGGGCCACTGGCGGGGCGCCTGCTGCTGTGCAGGTGGAGGTGCTCCCCTCTGTACCCAAGACCAAGGTGCAGGCCAAACAGGAACAGACCGAGGAGGAGCCACAGCAGGCAGCGCCGTTGATGGCGTCATAGAGGGCTGGGTGGGTAGAGTGGCGGACAATATGCCCCTGATACAATGGGTAGCGCCGCCTCAACGGTGCAAGCAGGTCAGATGGAATGCCGAGCTCACTATTTTAGTTGTTTGGGTCGTGCGTCATGCTCAGGCGTTCCCAACATGGGGTTGGTAATGTTCATGCAAGTACTCTATCAATACTGCACTGTTTTCGATAGCGTTTGTCACATTGGCAGCCGTAACTTATTCCGCGTAATCTGACCATCAGCGCTAGCCATTGGAGTCTTTGCTCGTGTACTGCCACATGTGCCCGCGAACAAATCACATCGGCGAGACGGGTCTCCTTGGCACGGTGCGCCACATCCCTGTGACCCCATCTATCTAGCGTAGTGTGCTGGTTGTGCACAAATGGAATGTCCGGCCAACACCCAACGCGATGCCTGCCGGGCGTGCAGGGCGCCTAGACGGGGTGATTGAAACATTAAACTGTGTTCGCTCCTCGCCGAATACATCATTTGGGTCGGCGCACGCTAAGGTATCACCGGGTTACACCCCCCCTCCTCCACTGTGTCCTCCACTGTGTTGCACCCGCTGCACCCACAGGAAAAGCCACACACTTTGTTTGTTCTTGACTCATTGGCGCAGCTATTGAAACAAATCGCACGATAAACAGCCCAGGCCTCTATCAGTTTGACAAGTTGAAAGTTACATTATGTTGTCACAGCCATGTTTCATCCTCCGCAGCGCACTCTTGTGTCATGAACTATGCTATCACGTGTCAATGTTCACCAAGCAGATTCAAGGCCACGGCATGCATCGACCCACCATGCCCGCCCCCCCTCTACCCTTCATTGCAGGAGCACACCTTATTGAGCCTGCCCACCCCCTCCCAGCCTACCCCTCCCAGCCCACCCCTCCTAGCCCACCCCTCCCAGCCTACCCCTCCCAACCCACCCCTCCTAGCCCACCCCTCCCAGCCCACCCCTCCCAGCCTAGCCCTCCAAGTCCACCCCCTCCCAGTCCACAACTGTAACGGAGCTGAGACCAGGGAGCCTGTGAGGGCGGGAGAACGAGACAGGACCCGGGGTCAGATAGAGTTCTGAGCCAAGGTTACAACATAGCAGAGATGACCAACAGAGCACGGCTTACCTGTGAGGGCGGGAGAACGAGACAGGACCCGGGGTCAGATAGAGTTCTGAGCCAAGGTGCCTGTCTCTGCCCTCACAGAGCCATAAGTACTCGAAAGCATTCACATTCTTAGTCATCCACGTGTAAAGGGAAAAGGTGTACGTAAACTGTGAACTTCTGTGCTCGGTGCATCCGCCTAGGTTCGGAGCACCTTGCACAGAGAACAACAGAAGCATCCACTGTAAGAAAAGAACAAGTACTCAGTTCGCTAAAGATCAGACATGCAAGTCAGTTTAAAAGATGCAAGCCGCCCATGCTGCGCATGTCCACTACATTCACCCCCCCTGGAAAAAAGATGTTTAGCCTCTAAACATGCTACCTGCGCTTCTTAGGAGCCTTAGCTTGCTTGCACTGATGACAGAGCCAGGCACCACGAGGCACAGAACGAAGTGGGGGTGACAGGCACGTGATGTGAAAACCCTTGTCGCATTGATCACAAAGCAACATCGGAGGCCGCGGTGAACGGCTGGCGCAGACTTGGCAGGCAGGGTCGTCGTCAACCGGGGCATGGTGGCGGGCGGTGTAATCCCGGATTAAGGCGGCGACCGCGTCCTGCTGCGCGAGTGCTGGGCCCCACTCCCAGGAGTTGAAGGAGTCGTCGTAGCCAGCCCACTTGATGAGGTACTGAAAGGCGTGCTGCGCGTCGTTCCAGCGACGACCCAGGATGGCTTCCACCGTGAAGTAAGCCTCTCCGCCGATGATCACGGGCGAAGGCTGAAGCTCCACGGCGCGCTCAGGGAAAGAGGAGGAGGAAAGATAGGGCCGTAGGCGGCTGATGTGGAAGGTGGGGAGGATACGCATGGAGGAAGGAAGGTCGAGCTTGTAGGAGACTGGGGAGTGCTTGGCCAGGACCTTGAAAGGCCCCACAAAGCGAGGCTGGAGCTTGGTGCTGTTGACAGCAGTCTGCAGGTTCAGGTTGGCACAGCTGAGCAGCACAAGATCACCGACCTCAAACTCCTCATGGCGGCGGTGTTGGTCAGCATGCAGCTTCTGGGTGTCAATGGAGCGCTGCAGGGCTGAGCGGGCGGCGGTAAGGTTGTTGCGCATGGAGGTGACGAAGTCCTCAGCTGCCTGGCTGGGCACAAGGGTGGGAGGGGGGAGCAAGAGGGCAGAGGGTGTGGTGGGGTGTTGGCCGTAGTTGAGGTAGAAGGGGGTGAAGCCGGTGCCAACGTGCTCAGAGCTGTTGTAGGCAAACTCCACGGCTGCAAGGTGCTGGTCCCAGTCAGTCTTGTGGTCGTTGACGTAGGGCCGTAGCATGTCCTCCACGGTGCGGTTGGCGCGCTCTGTCTGGCCGTCGGTCTGGGGGTGGTAGGCTGAGGAGAGGAGGAGCCGGGTGCCGGTGAGGTGAAAGAGGGAGGTCCAGAAGTCAGATGTGAACTTAGGGTCACGGTCAGAGATGATGGCCTCCGGCAGGCCGTGGTGCTTGAAGATGTGGTCAAAGAAGAGGCAGGCGGTGTCCTGGGCGGTGGCGGTGGTGGTGGTGGGGATGAGGTGGATCATCTTGCTGAGCTTGTCGACGACGGTGAAGATCATGGTGTGGCCGCGGGGAGTGGCTGGAAGGGGCCCAATGAAGTCCATGCTGACCTGCTGCCAGTTGCGCGAGGGGATGGGGAGGGGCTGTAGCAGGCCAGGGGGCAGCTGGTTGGTGGCCTTGTTGCGCTGGCACTTGTCGCATGTGCGCACGTACTCTTGAACGGTCTTGTGCATCTGCGGCCAATAGAAGTGACGCTGCAGCCGCTCCAGAGTCTTGGCACGCCCTAGGTGGGCAGCGGTGTGGGCGTCATGAGCTTCATGCAACAGCTGGGCGCGGAGAGGGGAGGAGGGGATGTAGAGGCGGGGAGGGGTGGAGGTGGTGTAGAGGCGGCCTTCAATGACCTGCAGGTGGGTAGGGCTGGAGGGTGAAGGGGGGGAGAGGACCTGGGACAAGGCTGCTTGGTAGGCCGGGTCCTCGGGCGCATGGCGGTCAAAGGTGGAGAAGAAGGAGGGGTCAGGGTCAACGATGGAGAGGGAGGTGAGTTGGTGGTCAGGGCGACGGGAGAGGGCGTCTGGCACGGTGTGGTGCTTGCCAGCCTTGTGCACAAAGGTGATGTCGAACTCCGCAAGGCGCTGGGTCCACCGCATCTGGCGCCCGGTGAGGTTGGACTGGGTGAGCACATGGGTGGTGGCGCTGTTGTCAGTCTCCACAATGAAGGGACGACCCAGTAGGTAGTGGCGCCAGGTGGTGAGGGCATGGAGCACAGCCAGGAGCTCACGCTCATGGGCTGGGTAGTTGACCTGAGCCTGCGGTTGAGCTTGCGGCTCTCGTAGGCCACCACGTACTCGGCGCCGGCGGAGTCCTGTTGGGTAAGCACGGCACCAATGGCAAAGAGGGAGGCATCAGTCTTGACAGTGAAGGGGAGGGAGAAGTCAGGGGGGCGCACGACGGGGGAGCTGGCCATGGCTGCCTTGATGTCGGCAAAGGCACGCTGCTCAGCCTCGCCCCAACGCCATGGCTGCTCATCACGCAGCAGGTCGGTGAGAGGGAGAACACGGTGGGCATGGTGGTGTAGGAGACGCCGGTAGTAGTTGGCGGTGCCGAGGAACGACCGTAGCTGGTGCTTGTCCTGTGGAGCAGGCCAGTCCAGAACAGCCTTGACCCTGGTGGGGTCTGGCTGGATGCCGGCGGCGGAGACGACGTGGCCCAGGAAAACCACGGTGTCCAGCCAGAATGCGCACTTGGCCAGGTTAGCGCACAGTTGGTGTTGCCGCAAGAGGGAGAGGGTAAGGTGGAGGTGGCGCTCGTGGTCAGCAGCTGACTTGGAGAACACAAGGATGTCGTCCAGGTAGACAAGCACAAAGTCATCCAGGTGGGGCTTGAAGACATCGTTCATCAGCTGCTGGAAGGTGGCAGGGGCATTGCAAAGACCAAAGGGGAGGACAGTGAATTCATAGTGCCCGTACCGGGTGCGGAAGGCGGTCTTGGGGATGTCGTCCTCAGCCACCCTGATCTGGTGATACCCAGACCGGAGGTCGATCTTGGAAAAGACCTGGGCACCTGACAGCTGGTCCAGCAGATCATCGATGCGGGGGAGGGGGTAACGGTTCTTGAGGGTCTGCTGGTTGAGGGCACGGAAGTCCACACAGAGGCGCAGGCTGCCGTCCTTCTTGCGCACAAACAACACAGGGGCAGCAAAGGGGGAGGTGGATGGCCGGATGAAACCCTTGGCCAGGAGGTCGTCCAACTGCTTCTTCAGCTGGTCCAGCTCTGGCTGCGACATGCGGTAGATGGGACGGGGGGAGGGGGCAGGACCGGTGAGATGGATGGTGTGGTCCACGGAGCGGCGGGGCATGTCCTGGACTGCAGGCAGCTCCTTGGGGAAGACAGAGGGGTACTGCTGCACCAGTGCTGCCGCCTTGGGGTGGAGAGGGGGTGGATCAGGGGCAGGGGTGGAGGAAGAGGTAGAGGTAGAGGGTGAGGTAGAGGGGTTGGGCTGCTGGGTGAGCAGGGCCATGAAGACCTCATCATGCCGCGCTGCCCGGCGGAAGCGTGGCGCCGACAGCAGGTTCAGCTGATCCGCTTGGAGTGGGGTGGGTGGGGGTGGGGTCAGGGTGTGGGTGGAACCGGCGTGATCCAGGCGTACGACGTTGTTGATCCAGTCCACACACGGGTTCCTGGCTGCCAGCCACGGCTTGCCGAGGACGATGTCAAAGGAGGGGTTGGGGATGTTTGCCATGGAGAGCTGTAAGCGATCGCGGTAGGTACCCATGCGGATGGAGCACGGTGGGAGGGTGTAGGTGGGTAGGGTAGTGTGTTTAGGGCCTGGGAGGAGGAGGCGACGGGGGGAGAGGGTGGTAGCCAAGTGCAGCCCATTGCGCATGAGGTACTGCTGGCTGACGATGTTGCCGGTGGCGCCGCTGTCCACCATGAACCTGGCTGGGTGACCAGCAAAGGTGCCATGGAGGATGATGAGCTCTGAAGATGGGCTGCTGCCACTGGCAGACAGTGAAGTGAGCACGATGGGGGAGGGCGCAGCAACGGGGGAAGGGGTGGGGGTGGGAGTGGGAGTGGGCGGGGAGGTGCGGGGACCACAAGGAGCAGGAGGGGGACACGGAGGGGCAGGGGGAGAAGGTAAGGACCGGGGAGCGAGAGCATCGGCCGGCGGCTGGTCCTGAACAGCCAGCACGGCAAAGGAGTTGACATGGAGGAAGGCAGGTGCATCAGCATTGGCACGCTGCAACACAGCTGGGCGGGCTGTCCGGCCAGGCTGGGGAGGGCGAGGAGGGCTGCCACCTAGAGCTGCAGGTAGGGGCAGGGAGAACCGCACGACCTTACGAGGTCGTCCCGGTGGCGTGGAGCCAGCCACAGAAGGCTGCTTCAGAATGCTGCCAGCAGGTCTAACATGCTGCAGGGGTAAGGGCATGGATCTGACAACCTGCAGGGAGGGCCGGCCAGCAGTGTCCACCTTACCAGTGTACGGCTGGCAGGTGGAATGCAGACCAGGGTAGGAGGGTGCAGGGGCAGGGAGGAGGAAGTAAGGTGCGCGGTGGGGACGAGCGCACCGGGGAGGACAAGGAGAGGAGGTGGAAAAGCAGAGGGGCTGGGAGGGGGTGGTGAGAGGGGGTGGGAGGGGGTGGGAGGGGGTGGTGGAAGGGGGTGGTGGGAGGGTCCGGAAGGCGACGTCTAGCGGCGGTCCCCCTTCCGTGGGCCGCTGCTGACGTTTGGGCGGGGAGGGCGGATGGGGCAGTCCTTCATGGTGTGCCCCGCCTTGCGGCAGTAGAAGCACGCCTTGCTGTCCCGCAGAGCCGCACGCTGAGCATCGGAGAGACGAGTGCCACGGCTGCGGCTTGGGCTGGTATGGAGCATGGCGTCCAGCTCCATGGGCACCGCGGCAGTCTCAGGGCGGGAAGGGCGGGGGGTGGAGGGAGGGCGATAGGAGGAGCGGGAGGCTGAGGTGGAATAGGAGATGGCGTCCACCCGATCCGCGATGGTGGAGGCTTCGGAGAAAGAGGTTGGCTCGCGCAGCTCCAGCTCACGCCGCACTGAGGGCTTGAGGCCCCGGATGAAGCGGTCGAGCTGTTCGGCGGGCGAGAGGTCCGTGACCTCCAGGCAGAGCGCTGTGAACTCGCCAAGGTACCGCCGCACGGAGCTCGTTTGGGTGAGAGCTGCCAAGCGGTCCCTTGCATGGCGCAGCCGGTTGACAGGCGCGAACTGCCGCTCGAACGCAGCGACAAAACACGTCCAGGAGGTGAAAGAGCTGACGCTGCTGCGGTACCACAGGAGAGCATGGCCGGAGAGGAGGGTGGCGACGTAGACGATCCGTTGGGCGTCCGTCAGCTCGGAGATAGTGAAAAAGAGATCCACTGCGAATAGCCAAGCCGCCACGTCCGTGGTGCGGCTTCCAGAGAAAGTGGCGGGTGGATTGGCACGGGGCATACGCTGCTGAGGGGCAGGAGCGGGAGTAGGAGGAGGAGCAGGAGCAGGAGCCGGCGCGGGCGCCGCCGGAGTGGTTTGCTGCAGGGACAGTTGCGCGAGCTGCTGTTCCAGCCGCTGGATTGTGGCCTGCTGCTCCAAAAAATACGCGTTGCATCTGAGCGATCTCTTCCGCGTTCATGGCGGCGCGGGATTATCGGAGAGAATGCGGAGTGGGAGAGAGGAGCGGTGGAGTGGGAGAGACGAGGGAAGAGCACAGCGGTTCCCGAGAGAGAAGGCACCAATGTAACGGAGCTGAGACCAGGGAGCCTGTGAGGGCGGGAGAACGAGACAGGACCCGGGGTCAGATAGAGTTCTGAGCCAAGGTTACAACATAGCAGAGATGACCAACAGAGCACGGCTTACCTGTGAGGGCGGGAGAACGAGACAGGACCCGGGGTCAGATAGAGTTCTGAGCCAAGGTGCCTGTCTCTGCCCTCACAGAGCCATAAGTACTCGAAAGCATTCACATTCTTAGTCATCCACGTGTAAAGGGAAAAGGTGTACGTAAACTGTGAACTTCTGTGCTCGGTGCATCCGCCTAGGTTCGGAGCACCTTGCACAGAGAACAACAGAAGCATCCACTGTAAGAAAAGAACAAGTACTCAGTTCGCTAAAGATCAGACATGCAAGTCAGTTTAAAAGATGCAAGCCGCCCATGCTGCGCATGTCCACTACAACAACCACAAACCACAGCCCTCCCCTTCCCACCCCCTCCCCTTTCCCCCCCAGCCCCCTCCCAGCCCTAGCCACCACAATGGGGGGTAAAAGGCCCAGCAAGAAGATGCGCCAACACTTGCAAGAGTTGAATACCTCACCCAAGGCAGGGTTTTTATGCAGCCCCAATGGCTTGAAAGCCCAAAGGAACAAGGCACAACATGAGGCTATGGGGTTGCGAGCAGAGATTGCGCGGCTCCACCAGCAGCTCAGTGATGCAGGGGCAACTTTGCAGCAAGTGCAGGCAGACATGGAGCAGTTGCAGGCTGCAAAACAGGAGCTGCAGGGTGAGAATGAGTCCTTGGAGCAGCTGGCTGAGGAGCGCACCCATGCAATCCAGCTGCTGCAGCAAGACAAGCGCCGGCTGTCTGTGTAAGCGGGCCCCGGCTCACCCGGCATCAGCGGCAGCTAATGAACATCCTGATGCGGCACCGGGTGTCACCAGAGGTGTTGCAGCGGTGTGCCGAGGGTGGCTATGGCATCCCGTCCGGCGGTGCAGCCCAGCAGCCCTGCCCGGCTCCAGACCCACCCGCGTTGACAGCCAACTTCTTTCCCACGCAAGTGGGGCGCCGTGGGAAGCCGGCGGCCAGGACAGCTGCATACCTTGCACAACACTACCTCAGCACAGCCAGGCTGGTGCTGCAGACACAGGTCAGCCGCCGCAAGCTGGCCATGTGCAGAGAGCTGTTCGTCAATGAGCAGTGCCTGGTGCCCAACCCACACCGACCGGCACTGTGGGGCGGCAGTTGCGCGTGGTAGCCAAGTACCTGAAGAGCAAGACCCTTGGTGAGGCTGGGCTGGGCTGGGCTGGGCTGGGCTGGGCTGGGCTGGGCTGGGCTGGGCTGGGCTGGGCTGGGCTGGGCTGGGCTGGGCTGGGCTGGGCTGGGCTGGGCTGGGCTGGGCTGGGCTGGGCTGGGCTGGGCTGGGCTGGGCTGGGCTGGGCTGGGCTGGGCTGGGCTGGGCTGGGCTGGGCTGGGCTGGGCTGGGCTGGGCTGGGCTGGGCTGGGCTGGGCTGGGCTGGGCTGGGCTGGGCTGGGCTGGGCTGGGCTGGGCTGGGCTGGGCTGGGCTGGGCTGGGCTGGGCTGGGCTGGGCTGGGCTGGGCTGGGCTGGGCTGGGCTGGGCTGGGCTGGGCTGGGCTGGGCTGGGCTGGGCTGGGCTGGGCTGGGCTGGGCTGGGCTGGGCTGGGCTCGGATAGTGGTGGTGCAGAGGAAGTGGCCTGGGAGGTGGTGGAGTGAGGGATGAGTGAGGGATGACAAGATGACATGCTTGCTACTTTGCATGCAGAGATGCTGAAGCAAGCCAAGGCGATACATTTGGCATTTGACGGATGCACAAGCAAGCGCCATGGGAAGGTGCTTGTCATCAGGGTCACAGCAGCCGTACCTAAGTTGCAGGGGCAGGAGCAGTCATTAGCAGAGCGGGCGGGGCAGTCATGCTCAGCTGCTGCCCCACGCCTCACCACCATATTCACTGATGTAGTGGGCGTCATCCAGCTGGCCAGCGGCACGGCTGAGGCCCATGTCCGGGTCATCATGCAGATGTTGGGTGACCTCGGCCTTGCAGGCATGAACATAGCGGCCATCTGTGCAGACAGCGCATCAGTCAACATGAGGGAGTTTACCGGTGTCATTGCGCGCATCAGCCAGCTGCTGCAGGAGGAGGGGCAGGTTGGGGTGACGCGGGCGCAGCCTTGCTACAGCCACGGCATTCACAACACCCTCCTGAAGGGTCTGGGGGTGCTGACAGGCACTAGGTCAGCCATCACAGACCTCAGCAGCCTCCTAGCGCAACACTGGGTGACGCTCAAGCTTGACCGGTGGGGTGCAAAGCCAGAGACACCATGCGACACAAGATGGGCCAGCTACATTGCTGCTGCCTCATCACTGCTTGCCGTCTGGCGGCATGCGGGGGAGGCAGTGGCTGAGGTAGCAGAGTGCTAGCAGCGGCGGGCGCCTGCCTGGGCTCGTGAGCTCTGCAAGCACCTGCAGGACAGTGATCTGTTGCTCAGGATCACCGTTGTGGCAGTGGTGGGCCAGACATACCTCATGCCTGAGCTTCTGTGGGCCAGCAAGGATGACGGCTTGCATGCCTTTGAGTTGTACCGCCACATCCAGCAGGTTTGCAAGGGTCTGCAACAGCCATGGGCCAACAACGCGCAGCTGCTGTCACAGCTGCACAGCAAGCTACAACAGCTAGTGCCCATCGATCAACAGGAGCAGCAGAAGCAGCAGCTGGCCACCTACTTACAACAGCACTGTGCAGCCATGGAGGACTACTACAGACAACACTGCAAACGGCAGCTGGACATGCCCCACCTTATGGCTGCGCTGGGGGGGTCAGACCCGCAGTCGTGCAGAGAAGTAGCCGCCAAGGTGGTGCAGTGTGCCGCCCTGCGCATGGACGAGGGGCAGAGTGACCTGGGTGTGTGGGACCCTCACTGCACGTGGCGCCAGGTTCCAACAGGACATCCAGGCCATGGCTGAGGGCAACCCATGCAGCACCGGGTTGCGCCTCCACCTCGAGGTGTACTTTCTGGCATGTCCCACCTCCAATGCCCCGGTGGAGTCCTTGCTACAGCTGCTGAAGCATGGAGCTGGCCGCTTCATGGAGCTGCCTGCGCTCTTGGAGCATATGTCCCTGCACACACATAGGTCCACCCTCAACAACATAGATGTGCACGACTTCGCGCTTCAGTTGCCTAAGCTTCGCGCTGCGGTGCGGCTGCATGAGGTGGCTGCAGCCGAAGCCAGGGCACCAGCCACAGCCGCACGCAAAGCCACAGCAGCTGCTTGCAGTGTGGGGGTGGTTGTGGTGAATGTGGGGGACCATGCAAGCCAGCAGCGGGTGGCAGCAGCAGCAACAACAGCAGGGTGCAACAGAGTTGTGTCAGCTGGTGTGCCCCCACCCCAGCCCCACCCACCCCCACAGCCACCCCCACAGCAGCCACCCCAGCAGCAAGGGCCGCCAGCATCACCTAATTTCGGTCACATGTATCAGTTAGCACTAGCTGCAATCGCCACCGAGGGGCACGCTGCTATGGCGCAAGCGCCGACTCCTGGCTGCACGCTCCGCAAGCGTACCACACCTGCTGGGTTGGGGCAGCATAGTTACACGAGACATAGGGCCTATCCGCGAACGGGCTCGTAATTCAAATTTTCTTTGATTTTCTAGTTCGGTAGTGGTTGCGCCAACCGCCTCGGAATGGCGTCCTTCCTCGCTCTGTAGCAGCGCGAAGGGCAAACGAGTTACTACGCAATAGCGATGCGCGCTCACAAGCCCGAAAACTCCAGTCAGTGAGGCGGGCGGCCAAAAAGTGCGACCGCGATTAGGGCCGAAGCATAATGGTCATATTCATATTTGAGGCGCTGCGGGGCATGCACACATCGCGGTGACCATTCGCTATGAGGGCTATGAGGCCTGAGCTGCTCCTCAACAACATGCTGCAGCACGAGTTTGCGGGCACCGCCATTTGAGGAGGCGCATTTCCTCCGGCGGCAGCTACGTGGGCTGTATCCCTCTAGCTATGAGGGGTGCCACTGCCAGGGCATTTGTCTCCCCCAGCAGGCCCTCCTGGGCTATTACGGCGCGCAACGTCGGCCACGTGACCGTGTGTGTGAAAGAGATTATTTTCAACTTACTCCTTTTTCTCGGCGGGGGAAACCAGGCCGAGAAAAAGGAGAAAATTTGAAAGTTATCTCTGCCGAGTGAGGCCCCTAAACTTCGACCATTTGCAGCGCTGAACCATTCCCCGGGCTGCTGCTACAGCACAACAGAATACTACGGGGTCAGACCAGTGAGAGCTGCAGCCAGTCGTGCGGGCGGCCAAAAAGCGTAGCGGTTGAGGCGAAAAATTTGAAAATTTTTCTCGTCGGTTCGCGGATAGGCCCATAGTTAGACTAAGGTTGTAGTGGCCACCTCTCCCAACCGCACCTGCCAACTGCCTCCGTGCCACATTTCCGCAACCGCTTTCTGATCCGACTGCTGCTGCCGACGCGCATGCTCGTGTAGAGCAGCCTAAGCGATGCGGGCGGTCGTAGCGATGACTGCATGCTCCGCAACGGCTCAAATTTGAATTACTAACTTTGATGCTTTGCTGTGCACGGCCTACTGACTGGATAATTATTCTGGATGGGTGAAAGGTAGCTGGCCGGGTTGGCTACATTGTAAATCATCATGCATATTATTTGGCGCAGTGAGTGCAGAGTTACAGCCGTCCTACTACCAGGGGTCGGTTTCCTGTCATTTTTAAACAGTTGGGAACACCTGAGTCATGCATCAAGTGCACATGGAGTAATTTGCGCCTCGCCTCCCGTGCCGGCTGAGGTCTGAACTCTTTATCATGCGGCTGGTCTCCACCTGGCCACTGGCGGAACATGGCCATTTTCTTGGGCCTGGTGTTTGGGCTGCTGGGCGCAAATGTTGGGGTCGAGCAGTTTGGGGCTTCCCGCAACAACATGCTCCGCAAGGCAGCCTTGCAGGAGTTCGAGAGTTCGAGTTTCCAGCTGTGTATGTGGGCAGCGGCCAGCGCCTTGTCCACTGCGGCCAGTGATGCTGGAGAGGGGCGGTCAGGGTCAGAGGGGCGGTCTACTTCAGCCTTCCCGAGCTCGAAGTGATGCACATGACGATGAGGAGAAGGAGGAAACACACGCACGTTGCCTTGCAGTTGACTGGCTTGTAAGGCGCGCCCGAAATAATCTTTAAGATATGACCCCATATCAGCTGTGACACCCGTGAGAAAATGTTCGAATGGGCCAGCATGGGCCAACCAGGCCACCTCGTGCCGCGATTTTTGCACCCGCTTGCTGCATAGGTCTAGTCAGGGCTGTGCACCGGTTATTCCTTGCGCCCGCCAAAGTCGACCCCTCGATGCAAAGCTTGTTTGTGTCCTAGCTGGAAGGCCAGAAGTGTTGTGTACAGCCCCACGTAGCCTCGTGCTTCAGTTGCAAACTTTTGCCGAACACATGTCGTCGGCCGTCTTGCTGGGATAGCTGGTCACCCCTCCCATTGAACCACCACGTAAGGGACATTTGACTTTGCGGCGTGCCTGGTGAGAGTTGAGTTGTCATTTTAACGCGAAATGCCTTATCTCTGCGCCGCGCTTGCGTCTGCGCGCCCGAGCTGCTGGCACCCACGGTGACCGGCAGTCTGCCAGGCACGCGAACGGTTCCGCTCTGCGCGATGGGCCTTTCAAGTGCTGCCTAACAACACCCACAACGCGGGATGCAGAGTTCTCCGCTGCGGTACACTGCGGTACACTTTACGCATGGAGCCCAGATTTCTCAACGTCACCTTACACAGCCAGCTCAATCCCACTCTGCCTGCCCATTGAGATGCTCCAGTACCATGTACCGTAGGTCAGCACGCAAGGTGTTGGCTGGCACATACAACCCCACTGCCTTGCAATACTCGTTTAACATTTTCACGCTCAGCTTCTTGCCCAAGGTGCACAGCTGCTTCACGCTATCTGGTGCAAATGAGCACAGAAGGGTGAGGCACTCATCGTCCCAGTGCTTGTCATCCCTCTTCTGATCGAACATGGGCATGGCTACAAAGGGCTTTGTGATGGAGGGCCTCATGCACACACCCCTTGGTGCGGGGGTCATGCATTGGGCACATGCACATGCAGTCTCTGACCACTCAACCTGGATCCCTGCAGCAGGAAAGAAGCAGCTGTGCATGCTCATAGAGCCGGGGATGGATGATGCAAAGACATGTGCATCCCGCTGTGGAGCACTGCAAAGCTCTACCTCCCGTGTGCTCAGCTCCAAGCACCACCGATGACCCACACTTGCTCGTGCACGGTGAGCCTTGCTGGGGTCAGCAGCAGCAGCTGGCTTGTGATATGCATTGCAATGCTGCACAAACCCCAATGCATTGCACTTCCCAACACGATCAGCCAGGATCTCACCCCTAAGCCACTGCTTCACCACCCCTCCCTCTGAATCATGCCTGCCCTTGAAGTGAGCTGTAGCCCCATAGCTCCACCACACCGGCATGCTGAACCTCTGTGCCATGCCCCAATGCTGTCGCATGGCTGGGGCGCCCTTGAACTGCCCTGCACACCCATCAGACCACATGTACAACTGCCTCATGTCCATGTCATGCTCAGCCAGCAAGTAACACACCACCTGTTTTACTGCTGCTTGGGTAATGGCTGCCGACTGCTCCTTCCCATCTGTCATCACATACACGGTGTGCTCCTTGTAGACCCCCTCTTTGTTCTTGAAGTATGCACACGCAACGAGAATGCCTATCTGCTGCGCATGCCAATGCTCTGACATGATCTCAACGCTGCGCTCAACAGTCAGCTTCTCTGACCAATCACATGAAATCACGACCTTCCCATCCTGGCCTGCCTTGACGGCCTCACGGTGCTCACGGAAAACCTGCAGCTGATGATGTGCCAACCGGTGGTGCCTGATGTACTCTGGCATCTGCTTGTTCAGCATGCCAACAACATCACTCAAGCTCACCCTCATGCATAGCAGCTCAACTTTAGCCTTGCCTGCTGCTGGTGCCGGCCGGCTGCCTACAGCTGATGATGGCTTTCCATACTGACGCACAGTGAGCATGACGCTGCCATCTGCATCAGGCTGCAACTGCAGCTTGCGCGACTTGCAATGGGGGCATGTGCGCAAAGAGCATGCAAGGCCAGGCTGCTGGCCAAGCTCACAAGGACACAGGAACAACTGCCGCATAGCTGTGGCGCTCAGGGGCTGGGTTTTGCTGGGAGGTGGTGGGATTAGGATGGGGGAGTGGGGGGGGAGGGGAGGTGGTGAATGCAGCGGGACAGGCGGAAGGCCAGGAGTGTAGAGGGGAGGGGAGAGGGGTGGGGGAAGGTGGGAAGGGTGGAAGGGTGGGGCGGCCTGCCAAGGCTGGCGCTCTTGCTCTGCTTGCCACCTATGTTCCTGCTGCTCAAATTCACCAAGTGGATCTATGTAGGGAGAGGCAGCAGCGGTAAGGGATTCGTCCTCCTCCTCAGCAACAGGTGGTGCATCACCCCCCTGGTGGGGGGGCGGCTGAGCTGGGGGGGCGTGCCTCCACCTCGCACAGCAACCTGCTCCGTTCAGCAGGGCTAATGGCCTGCAGACAGGCCAGGTTTTGGTCGTGCCAAGGGCAGGGGTCGGGGCTAGGGCTGCAGCTGGGGAAGGGGCAGGGGCAGGGGTTGGGTCTGGGGCTGAGGCAGCCGGGTGGGCCGGGGTGGGGGCTGGTGCGGGGGCTGTGATGAGGGCTGAGGTGGTGGCGAGGGCTGGGATGAGGGGAGATGTGGGGGCCGGGTGGGCTAGGGCTGGGGCTGGGGCTGGGGCTGGGGCTGCTGGGCTGGAATAGTGGCTGCATGGATGCTGATGGCATGCTGTCAGCCAGCGTATTGACCCCCTGCTGCAAGGGTGCGGGGGTGCGAGGGTAATGGTGCCAACGGGGATGACGAGAAGGGCCTGCAACACATCAGGGCAGGGCAGGTAGCATGCAGGTAGCGGTACCTTCAGCTGTACCTTCAGCTTCACAAGTGCCTCATCCATTGTCCCCACTCCCAGCCCCACCCCACTGCTCTCTCCCTTGTTACCTGGGTTGCATGATGTGTTGCAGCGCGAACTCCAGTCGGCCAAGCTGTACCTCAGCATCTTGCAGTGTTGACAACTGTAGCGTCACCTTGCTATCAGGCTGTGACCGCAGAAGGCGCAACAGTGCGGGTATTTGCTGTATCTGCTGGAGAACTTCAGCAGCAATTGACCTGCAGCCAAAGGAACAAAGGAGCAAAGGCAGTTCAGCGAAGGTCAGGCTATGGCCATAGCCAGGGCAAGGCTGGTGCAAGGCAGGGCTTGTGCAAGTCAGGGCTAAGGAGTGTAAAGCGCACCTTGCGGTGGCCCAGTCCTGCTGCTGCTTGGGCATGCTTGGGGGCATGGTCTGCTCGTCCTGCTCCTCAGTGGTGTGTCTGCATGACACAACATACAGGAGTGTGACGAGTGGTGCTTTCACAAGGGTGCTAGGTGGAATGGGTGGAATCAGCCTGCAACTTGAGTGTGCAACTGATGTTGTTCAGCTGGCTTGCCATGTCAGCCCATCATCCAGCAGGGGCACTCACATGATGGGCTGTTGCTCCACGGCAGGTGAGGTCACAGGGTTGGTGGCAGGCCTAGTGAGGATGGAGAGCCCCGGTAGGTGCATCAGTGCCGGCAGGGCCGGGTGGTGCTGGCTGGACCCCTGCAGCTGGGACTGTGATGGGTGCAAGGGTGGTTGGTCTGGGAGATGGTGGGGGCAGGTCGCATGGGCTGGCCCAGGCTGTGCAGGTGCTTGCGTGGGTGTGGAGCTGAGACGGGGCATGGGCTGGAGCTGGCTGGCTGGCTCCTGCCCCCGCAGCCGCTGGCACACAGCATGCGCAGCTGCAGCAGCCTCAGCGCAAGTTCTATGGGCCAACGGAACCTGTGACGGCTTCAGGTTTTTGCAAGCTGTGATGACATCAACCATCTGGGCTGTGACCTGGCCGATGGCTGTGTGCCTGCATCCGGATCTGTAGAAAGCTGCCTCCCCCTCCACATGGATCTCCACCCAGCCAGCATGGCCAGTTGGTGTACACGTCACACACACAGCACAGCGGGCAGCATGCCCTCCCTTCCCCTTGTAGGGGTGATACTTGGATGCAGGCATCCTGCTAGCACGTACACACGTAGGTAAAAACACTATTTGCAATACTCAGCAATAGTTGAGAACTTGGCAGGGGGTCCACAGCTAAGTTCCCTAGCCAGTGACGCAGGGCTGGAGAATCCGATTGAGTCCGATGGTCGTCATACGGGCATCAGCAGGTTGGGCAGCATGGAAGAGTGTTTCCCCACCTTTTGGAGCCTAATCCACAAGGGATTGATGCAGCTGCCACTGCTGTGCTCCTACTGTGGTCTCCTCCAAGTTTCAGAGCCCCTGAGCCAGCGCATGTTGGTTGTCATGTTGGACATGGGGTCGGGCTCCTAACACATCGCGCACTATCCATCGCGTTAAAAAGAGACTCACTGCTACTGGGTCAACGTACATCAAGTCCGCAGGCTTGGTAGGGTCGGATACCCGGCAACATGCCCTACCGGCTCAGCGTGTGCCTCAGCGCAGCCGCTCTCCGACGCTACAATCCGCGTGTGAATCGGTGCAGAAACGAGTCCGGAAAAGCCGTTGTCCCTTATCGTTAGGGGGGTTGGTGGTTCAATGGGAGGGGTGACCAGCTGCGAGTAAGAACATTTCGCACTTGCTCCGATGCGTAGCTGTCGAGGTATGTTTTCAGCCTCAAATTCGCTGTGGCTGGACTGGGGGCCGGGTTTGCAGCAGTTCTGCATGGTCGCAGTCGGGTCCACAATTCATGAGTCCCACGCGTTCATTTTGGCAGCTACGCAGCGAAACTAGTGCCAATGTTCTCACTGGCATCGTCGGTCGCTCCACTTGCAAGGGGCACGAAAGTCAGCGGTCAAGCGATTAGAAGGCTTTGCGATGCGCATGGGGTCTATTGTACCGCACTCCGTCGACTGGACAGTTCTCTAGGCTACGCTTGGTCCAGATGCTTGGCGGGCCACGGGGGTTAACATCCGTCAGGGAGCCAACAGCGACGCGCTGAGCCCAGCGGTGCAAGTCTTACATGCTGGGATGGCCTGCACGTGATATGCGAAAAACATTTGAATTTCCGCAGGACGTGTCACAGCTGACCCCATATGATCAAGCATGATGGAATATGATGAAATATAATTAAGCCAAAACTCGCAAAACCCCGTAACCTCGTTGCCGTGGTCTCAACTTGGTTTCAACCACGGTCTCAATCGTGATCTATTTTTGCGGAGAGGAGAAGAGTGTTACTAACTGCAGCTGAGAATGGTACTGGTTTGGAGGACGTCAAACCCTCTGTACACTCGGGGTTCCCAGGTGGAGTGGTGTGGCGATCTGCCGCATTATCCTCTTGACTACAGACCCGGTCATATCACATCTTTAAGCCATCATATTCAGTCATATGACCAATTCCTCAGCAAGTCATATGATCGGTCGCGCCCTACTGGCTTGGCTTGGCCCTGTTCCCTTTCCCTTGCACTTGTGTATTTTCACACAACCGTGTATTTTTCACGGAAAACCCAAGTTGCTTGAAAAGGCCACCGCCCGTCGCACTGCGCATCGCGTGATGGCTAAGAAGAAGCGGAAGGGTAGCGACAAGAAACATAAAGGTTCGTGTCCCAGCCGTGACGTGAGCCCTAGACGTGAGTTACGCGCTGTGTGATAACCCGTCGCTCCTGTTGGTTCCATTGCAGCGTCTCGTTCCGCCCAAGGCAAGCAACGACAGGCGCGCCGTGATGGTTGGAACACGACCCGACGTCAGGTGACGGCCACGCCTTATGTGTCCCCGCACTGTTTGTGTCGACCCCGCCTTGGCCTGTCAAAAGGCCAGCCAGTGCGGGGCCTGATGTGGTGCCCTGTAGTGGCCCCCCGCAAGCCCCCACAGGCCCCACGCAGCAGCCAGGCAGCCACACAGCCAGCAGCCTCAGAGCCAGGGCCCAGCACTCCCCCTCCAGCGAAGCGCAGCAAGCCGGCAGCTGAATCCACCAAGGGCAAGGGCAAGGCTGTCAAAGCCAAGCCAGCACCACAGCCAGGCAGGTGGGTAGACAGGGACTGCAATTCAGCGCTGAACATGCAGCGCATTGGGGAGAGCAGGTGGCGGCCGCTGCACTCAGGCAAATTAGTAACAGCATTTTTGAGATTCAGAGCCTCGGACTTGGTACATAGTCTAATGAAGGCATTGTAAGATTGGGGGTTGAAACTAAAATTCGTGATTTTGCGCGGTTGGTGAGATACGGCCATGCTACAGTACTGTAGAGGTCTACAGTACTGTCGGGGTACCTCGCGAGTACACGAACAAAGCCTCGGACTTGGTACATAGTCTAAAGAAGGCATTGTAAGATCGGGGGTTGAAACTAAAATTCGTGATTTTGCGCGGTTGGTGAGATACGGCCATGCTACAGTACTGTAGACATCTACAGTACTGTAGACATCTACAGTACTGTAGACATCTACAGTACTGTAGGTACCTCGAGGTACCTCGCGAGACCACTTACAGTACTGTAGACATCTACAGTACTGTAGACATCTACAGTACTGTAGACATCTACAGTACTGTAGGTACCTCGAGGTACCTCGAGAGACCACTTACAGTACTGTAGACATCTACAGTACTGTAGACATCTACAGTACTGTAGACATCTACAGTACTGTAGACATCTACAGTACTGTAGACATCTACAGTACTGTAGACATCTACAGTACTGTAGGTACCTCGAGGTACCTCGAGAGACCACTTACAGTACTGTAGACATCTACAGTACTGTAGACATCTACAGTACTGTAGACATCTACAGTACTGTAGGTACCTCGAGGTACCTCGAGAGACCACTTACAGTACTGTAGACATCTACAGTACTGTAGACATCTACAGTACTGTAGACATCTACAGTACTGTAGACATCTACAGTACTGTAGACATCTACAGTACTGTAGACATCTACAGTACTGTAGGTACCTCGAGGTACCTCGAGAGACCACTTACAGTACTGTAGACATCTACAGTAATGTAGACATCTACAGTACTGTAGACATCTACAGTACTGTAGACATCTACAGTACTGTAGACATCTACAGTACTGTAGACATCTCTAGTACTGTAGGTACCTCGAGGTACCTCGAGAGACCACTTACAGTACTGTAGACATCTACAGTACTGTAGACATCTACAGTACTGTAGACATCTACAGTACTGTAGACATCTACAGTACTGTAGACATCTACAGTACTGTAGGTACCTCGAGGTACCTCGAGAGACCATCTACAGTACTGTAGACATCTACAGTACTGTAGACATCTACAGTACTGTAGACATCTACAGTACTGTAGACATCTACAGTACTGTAGGTACCTCGAGGTACCTCGAGAGACCACTTACAGTACTGTAGATGTCTACAGTACTGTCGGGGGACCCTCGCACCTTGTAACATTCAAGAAACACACTACGGAATGCACTACGGCATAGCACAATGCCTTCAAGCACTTCGAAGATTTCGCGGCTTGCCTTGCACGGAATGACCACCTCACTTGCATTCAAGGCATCCGTGCAACACCCGTGCCTTAGTCGCATCATCGTGTAGCCGGTATTGTAGCGATGGCATTGCACGAGGTTACCCATACTCGCAGCCACATCTAGCCCATACTCGCAGCCACATACTCGGCAATCAACCTCGCGGCCACACAGCTGGTCCACAGATGGCATCGCACGAGGTTACCCATACTCGCAGCCACATCTAGCCCATACTCGCAGCCACATACTCGCGGCCACACAACCTCGCGGCCACACAGCTGGTCCAGCAGCGCAGAAGCATACCTGCGAGGCAGCTCGGTGCGAGGATCTCACCTCGCAGCCAGCCTCGCAGCCATTTTCCTCGCAGCCAGCCTCGCAGCCAGTTTCGCAGCCAGCCTCGCAGCCAGCCTCGCAGCCAGCATCGCAGCTAGCCTCGCGGCCAGTTTCCTCACAACGATTCTCCGCAGTGAATCGCAAGCATTGATGCACCAACGCAAGGCAGGTGCAACGTGTTGTGAGCAGCGAAGAGGCTAGAAGGACTATGGTAAGAGCTTAGGACCAAGGTAAGAGCTTAGAAGGAGCTAGCATTGCGCAGCATAGCCCTTAGTATCCAGCCTAACCGCTACCACACCTGGTTGCTGCAGGTCTTACAATCACGCCTAGTAACCCCCTGATTACCACCCCCTCCATATCCCCCTCACCACCACCACCACCACCACCATCACCACCACCACCACCATTTCATCACCTCCCACAACGTTCCCACTGTTGCCTCCCTTGTGTTGCAGCCCAGCCCAGCCCAGCCCAGCCCAGCCCAGCCCAGCCCAGCCCAGCCCAGCCCAGCCCAGCCCAGCCCAGCCCAGCCCAGCCCAGCCCAGCCCAGCCCTACTCTCCCACCCTGCATTTCCTACTGAGGTGAGAACAAAGGAAGGTGGGCCGTAATGGAGGGCTGCTACACCTGCCCCTCCATCTGCCAGCTCTACATCTCCCTACTCTAATGGTGAGTGCATCAAGTACCCATGTCCAATGTTTGTTTCCGTTGACAAATCGTCACACCATTGCCGCAGGTCTTGTTCGCCTACACCTAAGACTATCAATGCCCCCCCCACTTCTCTCGCCCTCCACATGGACCTCCCCTTCCCTTCCCTCCCCTTCCTCCCCTTCCCCCCACACACATATACACCACACCCCAGCAAAAGGTGGGTGCAGGTATGTGGCACCCTGTACCCACCTTAACCGCTAGCATGCCCCTTGTCCCGCTGCAGGATTGATCGTCACACCCTTCCCCATCCCCTTTTCCTCCCCTTTCCCACGCCCACCACCAACGCCCAGCTTGTCGTCCCTCCACTTCCACCTCTACCCACCCCCCACTTCCCCCCTCCCCGTCACCTCTCCCCTGACATCCCAGCAGCCAGGAGAAAGCCCACCCCACCCACCCTCTTCCCACCCCTCCCTTCCCCCTCTCCCTCCCTCTCCCCTCCCATACTTGTCAAGCCTCCTCTTCCCCTCTCCCACCCTTCGATTGACGCGGCATCGCAACCCCCACCTCACCCCACATTCCCTTCCCGGTTGAGCCTCCTAACCCGGTTGAGCCTCCCGCCTCCCCACCTCCCGCCTCCCTGCCTCCCGCCTCCCCGTCTCCCGCCTCCCTGCCTCCCACCTCCCGCCTTCCACATCTACCCCCCCTCCCCGCCTTCACTCTTCCACTCCCCCCCCCTTCACTCAGCAGCCAAAAGGTAGGTAGGTGCTACAGTGCCCCTACTATATCTGCTGCTGCTGCTGCCCCCCTACTGCTGCTGCTGCTGCGCCCCTGCTGCTGCTGCTACGCCCCTGCTGCTGCTGCTGCCCCCCTACTGCTGCTGCTGCTGCCCCCCTACTGCTGCTGGTGCTGGCCCCCTGCTGCTGCTGCTGCTGCCCCCATGTTGCTGCTGCTGCCCCCCTGCTGCTGCTGCTGCCCCCCTGCTGCTGCTGCTGCTGCTGCTGCTGCCCCCCTGCTGCTGCTGCTGCTGCCCCCCTGCTGCTGCTGGTGCTGCCCCCCTGCTGCTGCTGCTGCTGCCCCCCTACTGCTGCTGCTGCTGCGCCCCTGCTGCTGCTGCTACGCCCCTGCTGCTGCTGCTGCCCCCCTACTGCTGCTGCTGCTGCCCCCCTACTGCTGCTGGTGCTGGCCCCCTGCTGCTGCTGCTGCTGCCCCCATGTTGCTGCTGCTGCCCCCCTGCTGCTGGTGCTGCCCCCCTGCTGCTGCTGCTGCTGCCCCCCTGCTGCTGCTGCTGCCCCCCTGCTGCTGCTGCTGCTGCTGCTGCTGCCCCCCTGCTGCTGCTGCTGCTGCCCCCCTGCTGCTGCTGCTGCTGCCCCCCTGCTGCTGCTGCTGCTGCCCCCCTACTGCTGCTGCTGCTGCCCCCCTGCTGCTGCTGCTGCTGCGCCCCTGCTGCTGCTGCTGCCCCCCTGCTGCTACTGCTGCTGCGCCCCATGCTGCTGCTGCTGCCCCCCTGCTGCTGCTGCTGCTGCCCCCCTACTGCTGCTGCTGCTGCCCCCCTGCTGCTGCTGCTGCTGCGCCCCTGCTGCTGCTGCTGCCCCCCTGCTGCTACTGCTGCTGCGCCCCATGCTGCTGCTGCTGCCCCCCTGCTGCTGCTGCTGCCCCCCTGCTGCTGCTGCTGCCCCCCTACTGCTGCTGCTGCTGCCCCCCCTGCTGCTGCTGCTGCCCCCCTGCTGCTGCTGCTGCCCCCCATGCTGCTGCTGCTGCCACCCATGCTGCTGCTGCCTACAGTACTAGACGGACAAGGCTGGAATTGCTCTCGTCAACGAGGAGAAGAGATAGGTCCAGCTGCCGAGTGCACTGGTCTTTGCTCCTCTCATGCCTCTTTGTTTGCCTTGGGTGCTAGCCCACACAGGCAAATTAGTGCGGATATTCGTCATCCTAGGGGGGTAGTTTTTTGATGCGGTTCGCCTCGGATTGTCCTTGCGACTCCAACGCCACTTGACGCTTGTTGAAATTCTGAGTATGTGAGCAGTTGGAGTGTAGGTACCTACAGTACTGTAGATGTCTACAGTACTGTAGATGTCTACAGTACTGTAGACACCTACAGTACTGTAGACATCTACAGTACTGTAGGTCAGATTTGACAAGGTCTCTTGTAAATAGGGTACCATGCTGTTCTCCACATTCAAACCACCATTTGCTACCGCGATTGCACCGTCAGCTTCTGCGTGCTATAAATAGTGAGAGGCGTCGAAGCGTAGGCCCGCAAGCTCGATATGGGTATTTGTGCCGAAAGTTGTGTCCACGCAATAAGGTCGCCATAGGGAGCTACATACATACGTGTAAGGTCTAAGGCCGGGGCCCGTCTCTATCGCAAGCTAGGTCCGTTCTGTCGGTTGTACTGGGTACCTCGGCTTGCAAGCTCCCGCAAAGCTGTGGATGTTGATGATGCCCCGCAATCACAACAACCTCCTGCACCGCACCCTCCCGTGTAATATCGAGTGCGGCAGAGATTGCCCCAAAAGTTGTTTGCGGTTGGCCCTCAACCATCCATCATTACATCTAACCTCACATCATTACATCATGACTCTTAGCCTCCATCATTACATCACCACTTGTGGTCCTGCCAATCACTGCATGCATGGTATGGGCAAGGGATCTGACTCTTGCAAGGGCTGGTCTCAGGGTCGATACCTAACCCTAGAGGCTGAATAATGCTGGGCTCGGCAACATAGGCACGCTTTGTTGTCAGCGCATTTGCATAGCACTGTCGGGATAGCAAACGAGCTTGGGCTACATTGAGTTGTTCCTGCATGGGGGTGAAGGGGGCATGGGGGTTAAGGATGCATGGGGGGAAGGCAGCTACAGTACTGTAGGGGTCTACAGTACTGTAGACACCTACAGTACTGTAGACACCTACAGTACTGTAGACATCCTACAGTACTGTAGACCCCTACAGTACTGTAGACATCCTACAGTACTGTAGACATCTACAGTACTGTAGACACCTACAGTACTGTAGACATCTACAGTACTGTAGACACCTACAGTACTGTAGACACCTACAGTACTGTAGACACCTACAGTACTGTAGACACCTACAGTACTGTAGACATCTACAGTACTGTAGACACCTACAGTACTGTAGACACCCTACAGTACTGTAGACACCTACAGTACTGTAGACACCTACAGTACTGTAGACACCTACAGTACTGTAGACATCTACAGTACTGTAGACACCTACAGTACTGTAGATACCTACAGTACTGTAGACACCTACAGTACTGTAGATACCTACAGTACTGTAGACACCTACAGTACTGTAGACACCTACAGTACTGTAGACACCTACAGTACTGTAGACACCTACAGTACTGTAGACACCTACAGTACTGTAGACACCTACAGTACTGTAGACACCTACAGTACTGTAGACACCTACAGTACTGTAGACACCTACAGTACTGTAGACATCCTACAGTACTGTAGACACCTACAGTACTGTAGACATCCTACAGTACTGTAGACACCTACAGTACTGTAGACACCTACAGTACTGTAGACACCTACAGTACTGTAGACACCTACAGTACTGTAGACACCTACAGTACTGTAGACACCTACAGTACTGTAGACACCTACAGTACTGTAGACACCTACAGTACTGTAGACACCTACAGTACTGTAGACACCTACAGTACTGTAGACACCTACAGTACTGTAGACACCTACAGTACTGTAGACACCTACAGTACTGTAGACACCTACAGTACTGTAGACACCTACAGTACTGTAGACACCTACAGTACTGTAGACACCTACAGTACTGTAGACATCCTACAGTACTGTAGACACCTACAGTACTGTAGACACCTACAGTACTGTAGACATCTACAGTACTGTAGACACCTACAGTACTGTAGGCAGCAGCAGCATGGGTGGCAGCAGCAGCAGGGGGGGGGGCAGCAGCAGCAGTAGGGGGGCAGCAGCAGCAGCAGGGGCGCAGCAGCAGCAGCAGGGGCGCAGCAGCAGCAGCAGTAGGGGGGCAGCAGCAGCAGCAGCAGCAGGGGGGCAGCAGCAGCAGCAGGGGGGCAGCAGCAGCAGCAGAGGGCAGCAGCAGCAGCAGCAGCAGCAGCAGCAGCAGCAGCAGCAGCAGCAGCAGCAGCAGCAGCAGTAGGGGGGCAGCAGCAGCAGCAGCAGCAGCAGGGGGGCAGTAGCAGCAGCAGCAGGGGGGCAGCAGCAGCAGCAGCAGCAGCAGCAGTAGGGGGGCAGCAGCAGCAGCAGCAGGGGGCAGCAGCAGCAGCAGCAGTAGGGGGGCAGCAGCAGCAGCAGCAGCAGGGGGCGCAGCAGCAGCAGCAGGGGGGCAGCAGCAGCAGCAGAGGGCAGCAGCAGCAGCAGCAGCAGGGGGGCAGTAGCAGCAGTAGGGGGGCAGCAGCAGCAGCAGGGGCGAAGCAGCAGCAGCAGTAGGGGGGCAGCAGCAGCAGCAGCAGGGGGGCAGCAGCAGCAGCAGCAGTAGGGGGGCAGCAGCAGCAGCAGCAGGGGGGCAGCAGCAGCAGCAGGGGGGCAGCAGCAGCAGCAGCAGTAGGGGGGCAGCAGCAGCAGCAGCAGGGGGGCAGCAGCAGCAGCAGCAGCAGGGGGGCAGCAGCAGCAGCAGTAGGGGGGCAGCAGCAGCAGCAGGGGGGCAGCAGCAGCAGCAGGGGGGCAGCAGCAGCAGCAGGGGGGCAGCAGCAGCAGCAGCAGAGGGGGGCAGCAGCAGCAGCAGGGGGCACATATAGTAGGGGCACTGTAGCACCTACCTACCTTTTGGCTGCTTGATGACTGCTGCTAGGAAGGGGGGGGAGTGGAAGAGTGAAGGCGGGGAGGGGGGGTAGATGTGGAAGGCGGGAGGTGGGAGGCAGGGAGGCGGGAGACGGGGAGGCGGGAGGCAGGGAGGCGGGAGGTGGGGAGGCGGGAGGCTCAACCGGGTTGGGCTGGGCGGGGGTGGGTTGGGTTGGGGGCATGGGTTTGGGTGGGTGGGGGCATGGGTTGGGGGCATGGGTTGGGGTGGGTGGGGGCATGGGTGGGGGTGGGGGCAGGGGAGGGGGAGGGGGCGGGGGCGGGGGCGGGGGCGGGGGCGGGGGCGGGGGCGGGGGCGGGGGCGGGGGCGGGGGCGGGGGCGGGGGCGGGGGGCGGGGGCGGGGGCGGGGGCGGGGGCGGGGGCGGGGGCGGGGGCGGGGGCGGGGGCGGGGGCGGGGGCGGGGGCGGGGGAGGGGGAGGGGGAGGATGAATTGGGAGGGGGTGGTTGTGTAGGGGAAAGGGAAGTGGAAGGGAGGTGCCCACTAGACCTGCAACCAAGGGGCGTGCACGTGCGGTAGGGTGACCAGGCTGGGCACTGTGTTAGCTATCACCGTGGCCTTACCTTTGTGGTCCTCCTGGCCTCCTACCTGCTCACACCAGGCAACATATCCCATGCGCCAGTGGGGTGGGACTGCGGTGGGGAGTGTAGGGTGTAGGGAAGGGAAGGTGGGGTGAGGTGGGGGTTGCGATGCCACGTCAATCGAAGGGTGGGAGAGGGGAAGGGTAGGCTTGACAAGTATGGGAGGGGAGAGGGAGGGAGAGGGGGATGGGAGGGGTGGGAAGAGGGTGGGTGGGGTGGGCTTTCTCCTGGCTGCTGGGATGTCAGGGGAGAGGTGACGGGGAGGGGGGAAGTGGGGGGTGGGTAGAGGTGGAAGTGGAGGGACGACAAGCTGGGCGTTGGTGGTGGGCGTGGGAAAGGGGAGGAAAAGGGGATGGGGAAGGGTGTGACGATCAATCCTGCAGCGGGACAAGGGGCATGCTAGCGGTTAAGGTGGGTACAGGGTGCCACATACCTGCACCCACCTTTTGCTGGGGTGTGGTGTATATGTGTGTGGGAGGAAGGGGAGGAAGGGGAGGGAAGGGAAGGGGAGGTCCATGTGGAGGGCGAGAGAAGTGGGGGGGGCATTGATAGTCTTAGGTGTAGGCGAACAAGACCTGCGGCAACGGTGTGACGATTTGTCAACGGAAGCAAACATTGGACATGGGTACTTGATGCACTCACCATCAGAGTAGGGAGATGTAGAGCTGGCAGATGGAGGGGCAGGTGTAGCAGCCCTCCATTACGGCCCACCTTCCTTTGTTCTCACCTCAGTAGGAAATGCAGGGTGGGAGAGTAGGGCTGGGCTGGGCTGGGCTGGGCTGGGCTGGGCTGGGCTGGGCTGGGCTGGGCTGGGCTGGGCTGGGCTGGGCTGGGCTGGGCTGGGCTGGGCTGGGCTGGGCTGGGCTGGGCTGGGCTGGGCTGGGCTGGGCTGGGCTGGGCTGGGCTGGGCTGGGCTGGGCTGGGCTGGGCTGGGCTGGGCTGGGCTGGGCTGGGCTGGGCTGGGCTGGGCTGGGCTGGGCTGGGCTGGGCTGGGCTGGGCTGGGCTGGGCTGGGCTGGGCTGGGCTGGGCTGGGCTGGGCTGGGCTGGGCTGGGCTGGGCTGGGCTGGGCTGGGCTGGGCTGGGCTGGGCTGGGCTGGGCTGGGCTGGGCTGGGCTGGGCTGGGCTGGGCTGGGCTGGGCTGGGCTGGGCTGGGCTGGGCTGGGCTGGGCTGGGCTGGGCTGGGCTGGGCTGGGCTGGGCTGGGCTGGGCTGGGCTGGGCTGGGCTGGGCTGGGCTGGGCTGGGCTGGGCTGGGCTGGGCTGGGCTGGGCTGGGCTGGGCTGGGCTGGGCTGGGCTGGGCTGGGCTGGGCTGGGCTGGGCTGGGCTGGGCTGGGCTGGGCTGGGCTGGGCTGGGCTGGGCTGGGCTGGGCTGGGCTGGGCTGCAACACAAGGGAGGCAACAGTGGGAACGTTGTGGGAGGTGATGAAATGGTGGTGGTGGTGGTGATGGTGGTGGTGGTGGTGGTGGTGAGGGGGATATGGAGGGGGTGGTAATCAGGGGGTTACTAGGCGTGATTGTAAGACCTGCAGCAAAAAGGTGTGGTAGCGGTTAGGCTGGATACTAAGGGCTATGCTGCGCAATGCTAGCTCCTTCTAAGCTCTTACCTTGGTCCTAAGCTCTTACCATAGTCCTTCTAGCCTCTTCGCTGCTCACAACACCTTGCACCTGCCTTGCGTTGGTGCATCAATGCTTGCGATTCACTGCGGAGAATCGTTGTGAGGAAACTGGCCGCGAGGCTAGCTGCGATGCTGGCTGCGATGCTGGCTGCAAGGCTGGCTGCGAAACTGGCTGCGAGGCTGGCTGCGAGGAAAATGGCTGCGAGGCTGGCTGCGAGGTGAGATCCTCGCACCGAGCTGCCTCGCAGGTATGCTTCTGCGCTGCTGGACCAGCTGTGTGGCCGCGAGGTTGTGTGGCCGCGAGTATGTGGCTGCGAGTATGGGCTAGATGTGGCTGCGAGTATGGGTAACCTCGTGCGATGCCATCTGTGGACCAGCTGTGTGGCCGCGAGGTTGATTGCCGAGTATGTGGCTGCGAGTATGGGCTAGATGTGGCTGCGAGTATGGGTAACCTCGTGCAATGCCATCGCTACAATACCGGCTACACGATGATGCGACTAAGGCACGGGTGTTGCACGGATGCCTTGAATGCAAGTGAGGTGGTCATTCCGTGCAAGGCAAGCCGCGAAGTCTTCGAAGTGCTTGAAGGCATTGTGCTATTCCGTAGTGCATTCCGTAGTGTGTTTCTTGAATGTTACAAGGTGCGAGGGTACCCCGACAGTACTGTAGACATCTACAGTACTGTAAGTGGTCTCTCGAGGTACCTCGAGGTACCTACAGTACTGTAGATGTCTACAGTACTGTAGATGTCTACAGTACTGTAGACACCTACAGTACTGTAAGTGGTCTCTCGAGGTACCTCGAGGTACCTACAGTACTGTAGATGTCTACAGTACTGTAGATGCCTACAGTACTGTAGATGTCTACAGTACTGTAGATGTCTACAGTACTGTAGATGTCTACAGTACTGTAGACACCTACAGTACTGTAAGTGGTCTCTCGAGGTACCTCGAGGTACCTACAGTACTGTAGATGTCTACAGTACTGTAGATGCCTACAGTACTGTAGATGTCTACAGTACTGTGGATGTCTACAGTACTGTAGACACCTACAGTACTGTAAGTGGTCTCTCGAGGTACCTCGAGGTACCTACAGTACTGTAGATGTCTACAGTACTGTAGACACCTACAGTACTGTAAGTGGTCTCTCGAGGTACCTCGAGGTACCTACAGTGCTGTAGATGTCTACAGTACTGTAGATGTCTACAGTACTGTAGATGTCTACAGTACTATAGACATCTACAGTACTGTAAGTGGTCTCTCGAGGTACCTCGAGGTACCTACAGTACTGTAGATGTCTACAGTACTGTAGATGTCTACAGTACTGTAGACACCTACAGTACTGTAAGTGGTCTCTCGAGGTGCCTCGAGGTACCTACAGTACTGTAGATGTCTACAGTACTGTAGATGTCTACAGTACTGTAGATGTCTACAGTACTGTAGACACCTACAGTACTATAAGTGGTCTCTCGAGGTACCTCGAGGTACCTACAGTACTGTAGATGTCTACAGTACTGTAGATGCCTACAGTACTGTAGATGTCTACAGTACTGTAGATGTCTACAGTACTGTAGATGTCTACAGTACTGTAGACACCTACAGTACTGTAAGTGGTCTCTCGAGGTACCTCGAGGTACCTACAGTACTGTAGATGTCTATAGACACCTACAGTACTGTAAGTGGTCTCGCGAGGTACCCCGACAGTACTGTAGATGTCTACAGTACTGTAGACATCTACAGTACTGTAGACATCTACAGTACTGTTCGTGTACTCTCGAGGTACCCCGACAGTACTGTAGACCTCTACAGTACTGTAGCATGGCCGTATCTCACCAACCGCGCAAAATCACGAATTTTAGTTTCAACCCCCAATCTTACAATGCCTTCATTAGACTATGTACCAAGTCCGAGGCTCTGACTCTCAAAAATGCTGTTACTAATTTGCCTGAGTGATGTTCTGATGTAATCTGCGTATTGAAGGGGAGCCCAGTGGGTTACAGGGCTACGTTGCAGGCTGCCCCCCTGCCAGCAGTGCAGGGAAAGCCACGGGGATGTTCCAACCATGTTCTGATGTAAGCTGCTGTGCCACAGGCGGACTTGCTGCTGGCTTGTAGCCAACTTAGGCAACCCCTGCCAGGTGCAGGGATGAGGACTGCCGGTCGGCGGCTCTCAGCGTCGTGGAGGAGGCGGTGGGGGTACTATAAAGCAAAGTTTCTTAGTCTAAAGACCAGAAACAGATCCGGGAAGGAAAGGGACCAGCACCGTGAGAAACTTGCAATGGGAGGGTGTTACAACACAGTAATGCTGTGACGGGACCGGCAGCGATGTGCAGGCCACTCCCTGAATAACTGAGCTTCATCACTCCATAAATTTAGGGGAAAACTCAGGTTGCTGAGTCCAGCGGCGGGGCAGGGTGGTGCTTGTGGATGAGCATCGCACCAGCCGGGTCAGCTCAGCAGTGAATGGCCAGCAGCCATGTGAGGTGGAGCTGGACAAACTCAGTGCCACCAGGCCTGCAGGCTGGAAGCCACCAGCAGGGCAGGTGGACCTGCGCCTACTGCGCCCAGCCTGGAGCCAGCAGCATCAACAGCCAGTGCGGGCCCTGATGTGGTGCCTGGAAGTAGCCCCACGCACCTTGCCACAGCCCCCATGCAGCAGCCAGGCAGCCACACAGCCAGCAGCCTCGGAGCCAGGGCCCAGCAAGCGCAGTAGTGTGTGGCCCCCATTGGAGTTGTCACCAGCTTACATTAGTGCATGTCTGTCATGCCAACTCTTGACTGTAGCCCTCAGGGTGGTAGGCACTCATGCACCATGTCCATGTGCATTGGGTATACTCCACACAGTCCCTCAACACACCATTTGAGTAGTCCCGCTAGTGGTCCCTAGTGGTCCGGCTCAAATGGAGGCCCTAGTGAAAGACGAGGGGTCTGTGACGGGACACTGCTTTTACTTTCTTGATGTCTGCTGATTCACTACTCCAGTCCCAAGACAATGCCAAGTACTCAACCTAAATGGCTGACTCAACCTCATCCTCATGACCTCTCTGACCCCCTCAGCTGCGTCAGTCATTTTAGCCCCACTGATCCCTCTCATCGCTTGGTGTGAGGTCGTTACCAGTTGGAGGTAGTTGGGGTGAGTCAGGGGTTCAACTGTTTAAGACCCCCGTCCAGAGCATCCTGATGGCACCACATCAGCCCCAGCACAATCAGGGCAATCCAAAGCTGACGTCATAAGCCACGCCATATCTGAGCCACGCCCATGCACGCCCATGCACATCTTTAGCCACCCTCCCTCAACAACATCTCGCCGTCGCTTGGGGCCAGCGGGGCCAGCTTCGGTCCAGCTGGCCACCACTCCTGGCACAGCCCTGCACTCTCCTACAGTGCTGTGGCGAAGCTGTGGCAGCGTGCCGCCCCTTCCTGCGACTCCTGGCCCCTAGGGCACTGCAGGCACGAGCTGCTGCCTGCTGCAGGCTGGTAGGTGTTGGCTGGGCAGGGCACACAGCCCTGCAGCCACCACCAGGAGTGCAGCTCACGCAGGCTGCTGCATGCCACAGCGCCAGGGATGAGGCACAGGCACGCATGTAGAGCATCAGGGATGTCTGGCTGGGTTTGCAGCGAGCACAGCTCAGAGCCAAGGAATGAGGTGCTGCATGCCTGTGCTCCCAAACCTTATTGGCCCCAAAGGCAGAAGCAGGTACCCTCACTAGGGGTAGTGTCTTGCGCGGCTCACATAGCTGGATCGGGGCGCACCATGACAAACCTTGGGATTGCGAGCATATTGCCGGGCGCTGGTTTTGCTTGGCGGTGCTGTTCCGAGTCATTGTGGTGTGTTTTGAGTATTCCAGGGCTGTAAATACTTCAAGAGCAGCCTAGGGTCTTCACACTTCATTGTCATGAATTTATGAACAACGCCCCAGCTGCTATGTACTGGTGCCTTGCTCTGCTGTGTCGTCAGGGAGTACCAGGCTGTGAGTGACAGCAGGGGGTGCTCACCTGTGGCAGGGGCGTGGCCCGCGTGTTGACAAAGGTGCCTGGAGGGCATGCTGCACACTCCTTGTTCCCCCAGCCTGCCGCGAAGTGCCCGTCCTTGCATGGCTTGCACTGCGGTCATGGGCAGCATGCGGAACTAAGTGCCAGGCTGCTGGTGCCTGCAGGCTGGGTGCCTGGAAGATGAAGACAAGATATGGCAGGTCAGTGCGGAGCCTGATGTGGTGCACTCCCTGGTTCCCAAGCGGCCATGGCACAGCCAGGTAACTTGACTATAAGCCGGCCAGTAAGAACCACACACAAATTGAGCTGGCTGAGTGTTGGCTGTACCAAGGTGCTGACTGCTGGCTGGTGCCCAATGCTGGCAGGGTGAGTGGACTAACCTGTCCACCATGGCAAGTGAGTCAGGGCCCATGCAGGGTAGTTGAGAGTTTCTGGGCCGGTGGCAGTGCTCATGCAGCATATGTGGCAGGCATGCTGCTGTCTTCTGTTTAGATTCACCGACAGCTGACAGCTGACAACCCCTGTTCAATGACACATGCTCGACCTACAACAGGTCACACTGCTTGAGTCAAAGCCTGCACCATGTCGTCTTCAATCCTGTGTCAACCATGGCAGGAGGCCAGAAACCTGTCAGAGCCTGCTGCATGCAAGGCAGATTCACGCGTGGATAGTGACACTGCCACCCATTGTTGGGTCAGCAGTGTAGCTCTTGCGCTTGATCCCACCCTTTCCCTGCCAGGCTGCCCACCTGCTGTGCCACCCCCTCTCTGCTGCTGCTGCTTCTGCTACCCAGGCTGGCCCTCCACAAGAGTACTACGAGGCTACAAGACTCACCGACCCGGCTCCACTCGTGCTCTTTGCTCGACCAGGGCTGCAAGGCTTGCATGTCCCGGTGGCAGCTTGGAGGAAGGTGCCCACAGGACAGTCAGGTGCCATGACTTGCGCCGCTCCTCTCAATGATTGGTATCCAGAGATAAGTGGAAGCGTGCCTGCAATAGGTGCACATGCACCATGTGCACGAACCATCTTTCTGATGGCGTGTTATCAAACTCTCTGCTGCTCTTGTGCACCCACATTGTCCACTCTTGCAGTTGGCCTGAGCCTCTGCAGCTGTCAAGGCGGTTAAAGCAAGAGCAAGTATGCATAGATTTGCCAGCGACATGACAAAGTGAGGGGCCGAAGATATAGAGACGAGCTTTAGCACGGGCAGAAACGCCGAAGCAGAACAACCCGCACGGAACGATTATGGTGTCCTCGTGCACTGTTGTGTCCACTGACACCAAACACTTAGCTCTGCAGCTCCGAGGGTGCTAAGTAGAGTAGATGATAAAAAAGTCACGTTTCATTCAAGTGAGATGTACCGAGCGCAGGCCATGTGAGCTCTCGGGTTGCATATGACGCAGAACGGTGAACTGCGCGCAGTGCATTGCCCTAGCTATGGTGCTGTGTTATGATACTAGTGTCATGTCGAACATGTCTTAGCTGTCTGAGCCTGCCTGGTACCTTATGGATGACGACCCTACCGATGCCGAGTGGGAAGTCATTGACGCGGCTGTGGAGGCCCATTCAGCCGCACTGTCGGTATGTTTTGCAATGTTTTTAAGCATACCATGCACCCCACCCTCTCCACAACACATAGACAGTTGAATGAAGCTGGCCGCAGGTTCCTTTTAATTCTTGGCACAGTGCAGCGGCGCAGAACGCTGCTAACCCGCCCCGGGAGGTGCTGCAGAAGCCCCATCCTGGCACCCCCATCCTGGCGCCACCTCCCAGGCACAGCAGTGTGCAAGAGGGCCCACCGTGTGCCTCAGACTGCAGGCAGCAGACGCGATGCACAGTCCCCCCCAAGCATCAGTACCAGCAGCCGTCACAGACTAACAGCAGCAGCAGCAGCAGCAGCAGCATCACACTAGCCCCAGTTGCTGGTGTCACCAGTGTGTGCCAGGCACGAGGTGGAGGCAGTCATGTGACCGGTGCAGCACCCGGTGGGGCATGTGGTGGAGGGTGGCAGCAGCCCCTGCCCTCACCAGGTGCACTGCCCTGCTGGCACCACCAGGGGGTCCAGCAGCACTGCAGCCACCAGAGCCCCAGGTCACCCCACAGCCCCAGTGCGGCAGCACAGCAGCAGGGACTGCGGCAACAGCCACTGCCACCCGCACTGCAGCAGCAGCAGCAGCAGCAGCAGCAGCCACCCCTGGGCACAAGCCCTGGCCCTGCACCCCCCTATCATGGCCACGCTGTGCTCCCCCTAGGCGCTGCAGCTGGCAGAGGGCTCAGCCCTGCTGGACTCAGTCCCAGCCAGGCCAGAGCCCCCCCCACAGCCAGCAGCTGGCAGCCCACAGGGCCCCCCCGGCTTGCCCCTGGCTGCCTGCCTGGGCCTGGTGCAGCAGGCGGCATGCAGCAGGCAGGGGGTGAGGGCAGCAGCTGCCCCGCCCCACCAGCTCCAGGTAGCCTCCTGCATCAGCAGGCGGCGCTGCCCACCTCCGCCCCTGGCCTGCCTGCCGCGGTGAAGCGCAAGCTGCCTGACAGCCTGCTGAAAGTGCAGGGCCAGGGCCAGGGCCCAGCAGCCACCCTGGTGCCTCAACGAAGGTGGCAGCAGCCACAGCAGCAGCAGCAGGTGGCGGGGGGGCAGCAGCGGCGGCAGCAGGGAGGCCAGCCCTGGCAGGGTGGGAGTGACAGCCTGCCTGCCCCCCTGCCTGACTTGTCCTACTCCGGGCGCATCAGGTCAGGTCAGGACGGGACGGGGCGCACCTGTAAGGCTGGGGTGCAGCTGCTGCAGAGTGCATCGGCCAAGCCAGTCGCACTGCACCTGCCCCTGCCTGTGATAGGGTCTGGTGGTCAGGTTGCTGGTCATTGGCTTTCATCCCAAACTAAGTTGGGAACATGGCAACATGGTCTGCTGCCATGTTGCCATGCTGCCATGTTATGATACTGGTGGCATGTCCGAGCCAGCTAGTTAGTCCGAACCTGCCAGCCAGCCAGCCACAGCACATAGACAGGTCCCAAGAGCTCTCAAGGTGTCACACACACACAGATGCTTTGTCACACATATTGCTCCTTGTCACACATGGCTCCTTTGGCTACCCAGCCCCCTCTCCCTCTCCTGCGAGCTCTGCTTCCCATCACGCCTGCTGCTGGCCTGCCTTGCCTCCACACCACACACAGCACCTCCCTCATCAGCCCGCAATGACAGAACCAGGTCTCCTCACAAGGGGTGGTGTCTTGTCTGCATGGAGTTATCTTCGCATGCCCATGGCATGGGCGCCTACCACGTACATTATTGCCCAACCCCTGTGACATGGCTAGAGTTGGCTTGACTGAGGTGCACTGATCGTAAGCTGATGACAGCTCAAGAGGGGGGGCACACACTACTCAGCCTCAGCAGTGCCAGCACGTCGCAAGGGCCATGTGGATCCACATCCGGACACAGCCTGGCAGCTAGCAGCAACCCTTATGGGCCAGCCACACGGGGAGTGAGGCAGGGTAGGCCTGTGTATAGCCGCGTGATTCATACGCAGCCCCCCCCGTGACAGCTCTAGAGGGGGCCACACACTACTGTGCCTTAGCAGTGCCAGCACAGCACAAGAGGACCCACCTGGAGACCTACCTCAATGAGGAGAGAGGGGAAAGGAATGTTAGAGCACAGCACAAGGGCCATGTGGATCCATATTCCTGCACCCTGATGGGCCCATTCATAAACAGCCCCGAGCCCCCCACCGACTGCACTGCTGCCTGGCCCTCCAGGTATGCCGGCACTGCTGTGGAGGTGGAGTGGCTGGTGCAGCAGCTGCTGGTCGCAGCCCCAGAGGTGGTGGGCATGGACCTAGGTGGGGCTTGCATGCCTGCTGCTGCTGCTGCTGCTGCTGCTGCTGCTGGGAGATGCTGGACAGCAGACACTGGCCTCTCCCCCTCCCCCTCCCCCTCCCCCTCCCCCTCCCCCTCCCCCTCCCCCTCCCCCTCCCCCTCCCCCGCCCCCGCCCACCCGCTGTCCCTCCGACCTGGCCTGCATGCCTGCAGAGTGGCGGCCCTCCTTTGTCGCCGGCCAAGCGCCCCGCCGCACCGCCCTCATCCAGCTGGTGTACGCCGCCAACAGCAGAGCGCCCAGCAGCAGAGCTGCACCACACCCCAGATGCAACACCACAACAGCCACAGCCCACACTCACAGCCTCAGCAGCAGTCAAAGCTGCAGCAGCAGTAGCAGCAGCAGCAGGTTGGCCTCCCCTCCCAGTTTCCCCGGGCAGGGCAGTAGCGGTGCAGTGCTGATGGGGGCCGGCAATGTGGGCGGCAGCAGCAGCAGCGTAGTGGCCAGGGGTGGCAGCCTGGGCGTCATCCCGCCTGCTGGCCCTCTGCCAGCCAGCCCCTCACCGCCTGCCCCCCTGGCTGATGTGTCCAATGCAGGCCAGCCAGCCAGCTGTGGGCCAGGCTGCCCGGCACACCCGCCTGGGCCCACACCCGGCCTCCTCCCCCCCACACCACCACCACCACTGCCAGCCCTGGGGTCCAGGGCCTTACCTTGCCCTAGCCTGGTGCAGCAGGGGCAGCCGGACAGCCAGGGCTCAGACCAGAGTCAGTTTAGCTGCCCGGGGCAGGGGCAGGGGCAGGGCCAGGGCCAGGGGCAGGGGCAGGGGCAGGGGCAGGGGCAGGGGCAGGGCCAGGGCCAGGGGCAGGGGCAGGGGCAGGGGCAGGGGCAGGGCCAGGGGCAAGGCAAAAGTGGCCCTAGCCATGGTTCAGGGGCCCCTGCGGGCCTGCTGCCTGCCCTTCCCCAGACCCTGCTGTCAGCCAAGGGGGCCAGCAGCCAGCCCCCTGCGCTGGACCTGGTCTGCCTGCTGCTGCACATCGTCAACATGGCCTCGCTGCCGGCATGCGTGCAAGCCCTGATGGAGGGCGAGCGCCCCCTCAAGGTGCCTGCCTGCAGGGGCTGATGCTGGGCAGGCATCACAAGTCAGGGCAGGAAAGATAGCGGTGGGGTGGAGGGGTGGGAGGGGTGGGGGGTGGGGGGGTGGGTTACTGATAGGGAAGAGGAGGTGGTAGGGCGTGGTGGTGAAGGGACACGGTAGTGGACAAGAGGGCCTCGAGTCCCAACCCTCAACCCCTCCAGCCCTCAAGGACAAGTAGGAGGGCAAGGAGGGCCAGTAGGTGAGGGTAGGCAGGGCGGGTAGGGTCAGGGTGGGGCGGGGTGCAGTGCAGTACAGCACAGGCGCACTGAGAGGTAGAGGGGTGGAGGTGAAGGGACGCGATAGTGGAAGATGTTAAGCAGCTGGAGAGAAGCTGGCAGGCAGGGGAAGGGAGGGGGCACAGGACAGGCCTCAGGCTGTCCCTGTGCGTGGATTCATGAAAATGGCCTGCCTGCCTGCCTGCCTGCCTGCCTGCCTGCCTCCCTGCCCGCCCTGGCCAGGTGGGTGTGAACATCACAGGGGACGCCGCCAAGCTGAAGGCAGACTTTGGGTTCCAGGTAGAGGCTAGCGCTGCGCCTGGGTCCTCACAATACCAGCTGCCTGGCTGCTGTGCAATCCTTCACTGCACTGCCTGCACACCCAGACCCTCCTGTCAGCCACCCACTGACCCATCTGTGTCTTATACCCGCTGTGGCTACAACCAACACTGTGGGCTGCCCCACACATCAAGTGTAACCTGCACCATGAACTACACCCACCTCCTCCTTCTCACACAGGGCATGGCTGGTGTTGGTTTCAACCAATAAGCCATCAGCCTGGTTTGGGCTGCTGCTGGGCTTTTGAATTCCTGAGTATCACACATGGCATGCATCTTGTATGTGTGAGAGTTACCTGGTGTCACACTTCCACCCTGGGCCCGCTCCCTCCTAGACTCCCAGCTGCTGGCCTGCCCTCCAGGTGCGTGGCTGCCTGGAGCTGGGTGACCTCGCCAACACCCGGGTGCTCATGCACCGCCGCCTGGTCACCACCGACAAGAGCATGCGGCGCTGGAGTCTGGCTGGTGCGAGCCTTGTGGCTGTGTTTGGGAGGAAGATTCAGGGGTGGGGTCTCACCTCATCCCCTCAGCCCCTTTCTCCTGGCTGGGGTCTCCTTTGACTCAACAGCTACTTTGACCAACAGCTACTTTGACCAATTGCCCCTTGGGACACTATCCGCCGCGCTGCAGCAGCAGCTCGTGGTGAAGCTACACTAAATCACACATTGACCTGACCCATGCCCTCCTCCCCTGGAGTAACTGTCTCTTAACCCCCCATCTTGCCTGGGTCCTTGGCTGGGGTGTATCCTGGCTGATGTGGGCGGTAAAGGGGGAGGCTGCCACAAGGAGGCCCCCCTTATCCCCTCATCTGGCCTGCCCCAACCTTGGATGAGGCCGCCTTGAGCAGGGTGAATTACCACTATGCCCGCTACAGTGAAGCACCCTGGTAAAGCACCACAGTGATCACTAGCAGCCCTGCTGCAGGTTGGCAAGCGATGCTATCACTGCGCAAGCGCACTCCTCATCCTCATCCTGATCATCATTAGGCTCAATAACCCTGGCCTCTCCCTGCCTGCCCCTGCCTGGCCCTCCGTACCATTCACTGTGACTCTCACCCGCCCCTGCCCCTGCCTCGCACAAACAAGCTCACCGGCCTTGCCACGCGTTTGCCCGGCCCTGCCCACCCCTTCTTGCCCCTCCCTACCACCTGCACCCCCACCTCCCTGCCCCTGCCTTGCCCTGGGCCCAGGTCTAGTGGAGGCTGTGCTGCAGCGCACCTTACCCAAGCCTAACGACATCCGGTGCGGCGACTGGGAGCGGCGGCCGCTGACCCAGCCTCAGATCCGTTATGCAAGCCTGGACGCATACGCAGGTGCGGGGCAAGCAGCAGGCCCTCAGCCGCCCAGCCCGCCTGCCTCATTGCACCGGCACTAGCAGCCCCTAGCACCCCTAGCGCAGCCCAGCAGGGCTGTGGCACACGGGATGACACGGATCAAGCTTGTCACCCCTTTCCCAAGCAGCAACCGCCACTACCACCACCACACTGTTTCCACCCTGACCCAGATGCCTGTCACCCCCTGTCCTGACAGCAACTGCCACCAAGGCCCTGCCACGTGTTTCACCAAGCTGGTGGCTGTGGGCAGTGTGGCTGTACCGCATGAGCTGCCCACAAACACCACCGCAGGCTGCCAGGCCAGTGAGGCCTTGCCAAGGACTTCAACACAGGCGGAGGCATGGCTTTCAAGGGCACGGCCACCTCATGCCCATCAGCGGTTGCTGTCACCCACCGCACATTGCTGGCTGCTGCCCAGCATGCAGCCTGCTGCCATGGCTGCTGGGCTGCCTTGAGACAGCCTAGAGGCAGGCAGGGTGGGCGGGGTGGTGCTTGTAAGCGCATCTTGTAATCTTGCACCGACTTGGTCCGCGCGCTATGAGGACCAGGTGGACTGGGAGGAGCAGGCATGCCCACCTTCACCCCTGGGCGGCTTGCCCCTGTGCCTCCTGCCTCCTCCTGACATGCGCTGCGCTGTAGGGCTGGCGGTGTACCAGCAGCTGCTGACACTGCCGCTGAGGGAGGAGGTGTCCGCACTGGACCAGGGCAGCACAGAGAACACAGAGGGGGGTGTGACCCAGGGGTGTTTAACCCAGGGGTGTGTGACCCCAGGGGTGTGTGACCCCAGGGGTGATGACCCAGGGGTGTGCGACCAAGGGAGCGGTGACCCAGGGCACCCAGGGGGGCGTAACCGAGGCACATGGTGCAGGCGAGGGCTGTTGAGGGGTGGTGGCGGGTGCGCGCATCATCATGGAGCAGAACTGTCCAGTGGCAGAGCTCAGCATGGCCTGTGACCCTTGGCAGCCTGGGATGTGTTGCGCACGGTGTGCACTGCTGCCAGTCTAGATGCATGTGTTGGGAAGCTTGACTGTGGCCAAGCTGTCCGGCTGAGAGTGATGCACAAGACGATGAGGAGAAGGAGGAAACACACGCACGCTGCCTTGCAGTTGACTGGCTTGGCTTGGCCCTCTTCCCTTTCCCTTGCACTTGTGTATTTTCAGCGCTAAACATGCAGCGCATTGGGGAGAGCAGGTGGCGGCCACTGGAGCTGTGCTACTGGGCAAACCAGGGAGCTCTGCCAGCCAAGGGCAAGGAGTACCCTGGCCTGGGCTACAAGCGGCTGCGAGACAAGCCCCCCAAGGCCCAGGAGCAGCAGCAGCCTGCTGAGGCACAGTAGTGTGTGCCCCCTTTGTTGAGCTGTCATCAGCTTACAATTAGTGCATATTTGGTCATGCCAACTCTACATCATAGCCCTCGTGGTCAGGCAATAATGTAGGTGGTAGGCGGGCTCATGTGCCATGTGCACTGGGTTTACTCCACACAGCCCAATAACACTGTTTGAGTCGGATCTAGTTAGTGGCTGCTAGTGGTTGCCAGTGGCTGCTAGTGGGTACTTCTGATCCGGCTCAAATGGAGGCCCTAGTGAGGGACAAGGGGCCTGAGAGAGGTTGTCCAGTGGCTGGCTTGCGTGCATTCCTGAATGTGTATCTAAGATGTTTGTCTGTCTTCATTTGTTTGAAGTTTTTGATTGGAGTGACGACCTTGGCATGCACTCCAGCCCCAGTGCTACCCCCAGCCACCCCTGCCTTTGCTGCCACCACATGCAAGCATGCAAGGTCTACATGGCAGCCAGGTGTGGGGCACTGCTTTCCTTTGGCATGGCCATTAGCTGACCAATTCAATGCAAGCATGCATGCTCAGCATCCTCAACATGCTGCCAGGCTGTCAAGCAGCTCAGCGTCAGGCTTCATGGTGCAGCATGAGTTGGGGCAGATGCCCCTTCAGCTCTATTGGCTTGTGGCCGCCTGCTACTTCATAAACACAGCTGAGCTGGCACACAACGACCTGCTCATGAGGGGTATCCAGGCAGATGTAGAGGAAGATGGTCAGTTGTAGCGCCCAGCCCAGCCCAGCCCAGCTTGCTGTTAGGGAGTGCTCCAGTCCGTTGACGTCACAGCAAAGATGAGTGCACAGCTGCACAGGGGGAGCCTTGGCCCTAGCCCTTGTACTGCAGGTTAGCCAGCCATTACTCCTTGAAGTAAGGCATCTCCCCCAACTTCAAGTATGAGTACGACATGCTTGGCAAGGTTGAGGCCGTACCCTTCTCGAGGGGACCGGGGACTCATCGATGGTAACTTGCAATGTAATGCTACAGCTCTGCCATACAACTACCTGTATGACAGTAGATATACCTGAATGGATATATCAACAATACTGTATCCCTATCCTCCTGTGGAGCCCCTACACTTCTCCACAGCAGTGAGAGACCGGTGTGTGTCCCTTACCTAGGAGTCGGGACCTACCCTACATGTCCCTAACCTATTCGCTAGAGCCCTACCCTATGCACACTCTAACGCACACACATCCCCTTTGTAAGGGGCAATCGAATTGTTTGTTTGTTTCAGTGTTACCAAATACGGCTCTGTACGGTCTGTATTTTCCGTATAATCGTTTTGTACGGTACAGTATATACGAAAAAACGGTACATACGGCACAGTATTTACGGGAAAACGGTATACGGTAAAATACAGTCCAGCCGTCTTTGGTAACACTGGTTTGTTTGGCATGATACACATGTCACTGCCGCTGCCGCTGGTGCCGCCGCTGCCACTTCCGCAGCAGGCCTCTGTCGCGCACTTGCACCCACTCCTGGCCTGGTCTGCCTGGGTTAGGCATGGCGGGGCGGCCCAGCCAGCTGCTGAGCTCGCGTGGGCGGCCCGGCCCGGCTGCAATGCGGGCGATGTTCAGCGCGGCTGACACGTCTCGGTCGTAGAACCTGCGCTTGATGACATTGCTTGTAGAGCACATCAAGCCCCGGATCCGGGACCGCTTCGCCATGCTGCGCACCGGGTACAACCACCTGCAAGGCAACATATGTCAATGCTCACTTGCAAGACCCTTCCCTGTCCAAACCAAGTGTTAAGTCAAGCCATGTCTAGTCAAAACGGTGCAGGGCACAGTCTAGGCTGGTGTGTGAGTTGTCATTCTACAGCTATGTAATGACTCCAACCCTACAATGCTAATGCATCTGAGGTCTCTCACCTGAAGGACTCTGCTTGACCTTGCACCACGTTGGTGCGGGCAGAGCTGACCCGGCTGGTACGGAACTCATGCACCAGCACCACACGCCCGAGGAACTGCTTGCATGCCTCCCGTTGCATCTGATTGACAGGCACACCCTTGCTGCCAATGCTGCCACTGCCACTGAAGCCTGCTGCCACATAGGCCAGGGCCAGGGGGCGACCTGTGGCAGCCGAGTTGCACCCTTGACAGTCTGCAGCCAGGGCACACAAGGAGAGACACATTGTGAGCTCAGGTCAAGTCATGGCAAAGACTAGCATTGTGAGCACACATACTAGCACACACATACTGGCTGTGTATACGGCCTACTCACCTCAGCCCAGAACTTGGCCACCGTGCGTTGCTTGCCTCCGTACAGCCGGAAGCTGGCGTTGGACCAGCGCCGCTTGGACAGCTCGGCCCACATGGCCGGCCAGGTCGACAGCGTCGTGGCAGCGTACTCCCGGCACCGCTGCAGCGAGGCGGTGTAGTTGGTGACTTGCGACAGTAGATCGTGCTGAGGCTTGATGCCGGCCGTCCAGACCTTGGACACCTTGGCGTGTCCCGTGATGCCGCTCTGCCGGTAGTACTGCCCCGCAGTCAGGCTGCGCTGCCACACGGACTTCACAGCGCCGGAGGGGTACCGCTCCTCGTGGGCCACTGTCGCCATGTTCGTCTTCCCGGGTCGCAGCCCAGCCAATCGGCGTCCAGGTGCGCCAGCGGGTTGACAGCGCCCTCCTCCTTGCCCATGCGAGGCAGCTCGCCGGGCGGCTCTGCTGGCTTGGGGCGGATGGACATCACGCTGATAGCGACTCCGTCTGTGTGCACCGCCTGCGCGAGTTTCTGCCCGACATTGGGCCGGACAGCTGCGAGGTTGGGCAGGAAGGCGTTCCACCGGTCGGCCACCTGCAGCCAACATCAGCCACCTCAACACACTTGAGATCACCTAGAGACCATCAAGTCAACCACAATCACCTAGAGACAAGCAATCTGCCTCAAACAATCTGCCTCCAGCAACCTGCAACAATCAAAGCATTGGCTGACCTGAGCACACTCACCTCACTGTCCTTGGGCCCAGCCACACCACTCCTGAACTTGGGCAAGGAGGTGATGTCCGCTGGCAGCATGCAAGCAGTACGCATCAAGCCAAATAGGGCCTGGGTGTCCAGCTTGATGTGGTGAGCCTTGCAGCTGCAGCCGGGCGTGAGCGCAAAGGGGGAGGGGGGGCGGTAGGGCCTGGTGTTGCGCTGCCCCCCAGCTGCCTGACAGACCGCCCAGTCCGCCTGCCAGCTGACGTTGGCTGCCTCCAACTGTCTGCTGGTGTCCACTGCATGGCGCAGCAGGCTGCCCCGGTTGCACCCCCTCTCCAGCCAGGCGTCGTTCACCACCACCCCCTGACCCACCCCCAGCAACCTCCGCTGCCTGGCCACCTCATCCCGCATGGCCTCAGTAGGCACCACCCCACCCTGACCCTGTTCATGACCCTCTAGCCAGGTCACCTCCTTCCCCTGCACACTCCTCGCCACCCAGCTGCGCTGACGCTCAGTCCAGGCTGGACTGCCATCCACGGGCAGCCATAAGCGGCGCTGGTGCTCGTGTGAGCCAGCGATGACCCGGGCTCCAGCCAGAGACACCCCTTGCTCAACCCTGCAGAGGAACAACACGGTGAGGCTGTTGGCGAAGTTAGTCTCCAGCTTGGTGCCCACATCGTCCACGGTGTTGGAGTCATGCTCATAGCGAGGTACAGCTATGAGGCGGGCGAGGAGACCCGGGTAAAAGGCCAGCACATCCTCCACAGCTGCGCTGGGCCGAGAGCGCCTTCCGGGAGGAGGCAGTCCGCGGACGAGCTGCAGGTACTTGTTGCGGTCCGCCACGTTCGGGATGACCGCGTCCTCAGCTGGGATTTCCTCGAAGACCTCCTGCCCGTCCGGAAGCACCCTGACCCGCGTGAACCAGCCTCGCACCGCGAGTCCCAGTAGCAAGCCCCCGAGCAGCGCTCTCATGCTGCATGCCTCCACCCAAGCCTCGATTTGCGTGACGACCCGCAGCTCGACCACTTCGGACGCCACGACCGCTCCCGCCTCTAAACCAGCAGCGCACACCCCCCTCATCAAGGTATGCCGTTTGGCCTTCTTCGCATGCCACGTGTTCTTGTCGTGTCGGTCCCTGCGCGCTTCACCGCTGGCTGTCTTGTTCTTCTGCGCCTGGCTTGGCTCTGGCTGAGCCTCGAGCTCGCGGTCAACTTCGATGTCCGAGGCATTACGATTACGTTTACGCTGCCTGTTTCGCTGCATCCTGTGCCAAGCTCTACAGCGACATATCAATGCTATGTTACATAATTACCGAGTAACTGAACAATACCCCGGATGTTCACGCGCCACGACATTTCACAGGCCTTTTGCAGACGGGGTTGCAGACAGTCTACATGAAAAGGGCATCAGTGACTGATGCAACACTTTGCACAATATGTGAATTAGCGAGATGAGAAGGCGGGCGCAGCATCAACACCACGATAGGTGTGCTTGATCAGCTTGTGACATGCGTGTTTGCGAAGCGCGAGGGGGTGCTGCGATCATTTTCGTGAGGGCCTCACTCTTGCCCGTGAAAAGAACCCTAATCTCCTCGGATACGGAAACCACAGCGAACACGCTATGGTCACGCATGTCATCACGACGCGGCGATCATCGTAACCTTTCGGCGTTACATTGCAGACAGTCTACATGAAAAGGGCATCAGCGACTGGAGCGCATCTGGCTGCGCCAGACAGCAGTAGCGGAGCAGTGCAGCAGACATCGCGCACCACAAGCCTCGATGCAGGCGGATCCAAGGATGAGGCCCCTGCAGCCTGCTTTGCGCAGTCCGGCGATGGCTACGACTCACCCTTACCGTATGCGCAAGCGCTGGATCCCGCAAGCAGGGCTGGCCGGAATCCAGCAACTGTTGGTGATGGCGCCACTCAAGCTGCTGATGCAGACGTCAGTGATACCACTGGCGAAACCGCCCATGCCCTGGTCCCATCCCAAAGCACCCTGCTAGTAGCCGGGGCAGGTGACAAGCTGCTGACAGCTGTGCAAGCTGCCGTGTATGAGCCCGTGGTGACTGGAAGCACCTGCCCTCCCACAGACAGCAGCGCCACTGCCAGCGGCCCGCCTGCCCCTGAGCAGCTGGTTCAGAGCTGTGACTGTGACTGCAAGGGGGTGACTGGTGACCAGGCCTGCAGCGGCAGGTGCGGTGACATCTGCCTTGGATCTGGCCTTGTTGGCTTGTTGACTGTGGAGGAGGTGTGTGGTGTGTTATGGACCTATGGATGAGAAACAGTAGAGGTACCTATAGCTAACAATGGGTAGAGCTAGGCTGGCTGGCCGGCTGGACCTCACCACCCTCCGCCTGGCACCCGCCCGGCCTCACTGCGCTCCACCTGGCACCCGCCCCGCCCTGCACCCTCTAGCATCTTCAACACGCCTTGCACACTGTTACTATGATAGCTCACATCCCTTCACGTGCCCTCTCCCTCCGCGGTTGTTGACCCAGGGTTCGCCGCTGAGCCCAGACCTAGGGTTCTCCCACCTAGCCTCTGCACCCTGCACCTGGCACCAACCTGCTCCTCAACTGCTGCATCTCGTTATATGCTGCTTCTCAGCAGGGGCTGTGTCGACCTGGGTGGCCAGCCATTGCCTCGGATTATCCACAGCTTACTCCAGATGGTGCGGCAGTTGCAAGCTGGCAACGGCAAGCAGCAAGCAGCTCCTGCGCTCAATGCTACAGGCAGCTGAGCAGCAAGCTACGGACTTAGCCAGGGCCAAGGCCGATGCGGACAGCAACTTGGACGAAGCTCAGACCATCCTGCAACAGCTGAAACAGCAGAACCAGGCGAGCCAGAAGCAGCAGCTGGAGCAGCACCAGAACCTGAGGGCTGAAGTGGAGGAGATGAGGAGACAACGCACCACTGAACAAGTGAGCGCCAGGGCGAATGAGTGAGCTATGCCAGCATGGAGCTATGCCAGCATGGTATGACACATGGTGTTGCCCATGACCATCGACCAGGCAGGAAGGGAGCAAGAAAGGGACTGGAGTGTCAGGTGCGTTGAGTACTTGAGCACAGCAGTGTGTACAGGGCTGGCTTTCTAACCGCCCTGCCCCACCCCGCCCTGCCCTGCCCCATCAGCGTGGGAGCCGTAGCCTTAGCTGCCTCTCTGTGAAGTGGGAGGGTGCAAGAGCGGGTGTCGGGGGGCACGCCCCTGGCCCTAGAGTGCTGCTTGCAGACAGGAATGCGCAAGCTTCACGTATTGTCCAGGACCATTGGTTCTCGCAGCCTGCGATCACACATTGCCATCCCACTGGCCATGTTCCAACAACCTGAGCCAACTCTGCCTCACTACCACGCTGCCATCGGCTGCCACTGCCACATGTCAACGTCCTGCTCGATATTCAAGAATGTGCAGCAGCACAGTGGCATTTGCATGAGCACTTGCACTGCGTTGCACAAGCACTTGCACCAGCTGGTCACTGCGCACAGCAGTGTGTATTTGAGCACAGCAGTGTGTACAGGACTGGTGTGAGCTGGGAGCGGTGCAAGAGCTTGTGTGAGCGGCACGCCCCTAGCCCCTAGCCCCTATCACCAGCTGATCACTGACGACTGGTGCTGCCTCCTACATGCAGGAGCAGCTGGCGGCCGCCCAGTCCCAGCTGGCCTCACTCAGCAGCAGCAGCAGCAGCAGCAGCAGCAGCAGCAGCAGCAGCAGCAGCAACAGCAGCAGCGCAAGTCCTGGCAGCGGCAGCGGGGCAGTCCAGGCCGCCCTGCAGGGTCCTCTCACTGACCAGTGCTGTGCTGGTCGTGGCTTCCCAGTGGGCCTGTGGCAGTGTGGAGCAGCGGGAGTGCCTGGACCAGCTGAGCATTGCCGTTAAGCAGCTGGCAACTGTCATGGCCATGTTGCCCAGCAGCAAGTGGACTGGTATGAGCACAGTGCCGGAGCTGAGTTGACAAACTACCTTGCCTGCCTGACCAGCTGCCCTGAGGCCCGGTGCACTGAGCTGCACGTGGCGCTGCAGCAGCTGCAGCAAGCTAAGAGCAGCACCCTGTTCCTGGTGGCCCAGCAGCAGGCGCCCTCACACTTGGCCACCTGGAAAGCATCTTACTACATCAAGGGCATTGCGAAGTACATGCAGGGGCAGCTGGAGCAGCAGCTGGGTCTTAACCGTGCCTATGAAGCATTTCAGTTGTGGCACCCTCAGCTGGTGGTTGTGGCTGCTGCAATGACCCGTGTCAACCTGCTGCTGGCCAGCCTGCAGAGCAGCTGCCCCGGGCTGCAGCTGGTGAGCAGGCTGGAGGAGTGGGTGACGCAGGAGGGGCAGGGGGCGTGTGAGGCGCCTGTGCGCCAGCTGCTGGGCATGGTGGAGGCGAGGTGAGGTGGAAGGTGGAGGTGGAGGCAAGGACACAGGTTGCTAAGTTACGTGATGAGCTTACTGGGTTCGTCAAACAGGGGCTAGCAGGGATGCAAGCCAACAAAACGTATTCAACAAGGAACAACATGTTTGGCAAGCCGCTAGCAGGGATGCAGGCCCAGTGCTGCAGGGGGCTGGCTGGGCTGCCCGCCTCTCGCAGCCTGTCATGCTGCCCTCCTGTGTGCTGCCTGCCCCTTGCAGCCGGCCGCTGTTCCTGGTGCGCCCTGGCCTGGTCTGCGCTGCTGCTGGAGGGGGACGCCAGGTGCTGGTCAGGCAGCAGGCAGTGGCCCTAGTGCCTGACCTGGCACGGTGGGAGCAGGAGCGGCTGGAGGCTGAGGCGGCTCAAAGGCAGCGGGAGGAGAGGGTGCGGCTGGAGGCTGAGGCGGCTCAAAGGCAGCGGGAGGAGAGGGTGCGGCTGGAGGCTGAGACGGGCAAGTACAGAGGCCATCTAGAGGACGAAGGCTTGGTGAAGGAGCAGGTAAAGGAGCGTGAAAATGTTGGTACTGCATGATGAGGTTGAGCTTTCAGCCCCCTTGTCCCTCACTAGGGCCTCCATTTGAGCCGGATCAGAAGTACCCACAGGTTGAGCTTTCAGCCCACAAGGTCTACGGCTCAGTCATGGCTGAGGGGTACATAACTAGACATAGAATATCCTCAGCCCAAGGGGTACATAACCAGACATAGAATATGTGCACTGATTTGCGTGAGTGAGAATATCCTCAGCACACAAGGTCTCACAAGGTCTGGCCAACCAAGTCATGGCTGTGAGCGGCACAAACAGACATTAGATATCCTCATCCCGGCTGCATGCAAAAAAAAAAACAGGTAAGAAAAAGAAAGACTACACCCTCGCCACCGGGTGTGCATTTGTTAAGGAAGGAGATTAGCGTCAGGGCATGCCCGTGCTACCCTCCCACCAGAACTACATGTAAAGACCTTTTCCCGGGTTCTGTTTGCCCCGCTCAACCCTCACCCTCCGAAGCCTAGCCTTACAAAGCTTTTGTATGTTGTGTCTCCATGCAACAGGTGGCTGGTGTTCCAGGACTCCTCTCCCATATCAGCTGCTCAAACAGCCGAGGCGCCCTGGCGCCTATGGGTTGTGAGGCAGACATCGAGAAGTCGGGTAGGCGCCACATGCACCTGGCAACTCACGCTGACTGCTCAGTGAGCTGAGCCCGGCAGGCATCAGGGTCTGCAATGGCAACACGATGGCGCTAGCTGTGCTGCCACGCTGCCTCCAGCCCAGATGCTCACCAGTGCACCTGACCGCTGACTGTGCAGCCTACGGTCTGGACAGCACAGTGCATGGCAGGGCCCTCTTGCACTGTGTAGTGCTGCCTCTTTGTGTGAGCTCTGCCCTCGCAATGCAGGCACAATGCGGTGCAGGGGGCTGGTGTGTGCCTGCTGCTCCTCCTGTTGTTATCTACCAGTGTTATTTCTCCTGCGGATTTAGTCCTGGGCCTGTGATGATGGTTCACAGCACATGCTGACATGGCCCAGGTTCTCATCGTCAGCTTCTTAGCTTTACCTCACTAGGACACCTGGCCCATCAAGCATCTGGTCAAACAGATGAAATAACACTGATGTCTACATGTTCAAACATCTTCCACATGTAATAGTTTTTTATTACACCCATGGTCAACAGCACGCGTATGATAGTCTCATGACCCTCATGTCCTTGGTCACGACACATCAGGCATGGTGGTACTATGGACCTTGGTGGCTCGCTGCCCATGTTTGCAGGGCCTGGCCCTTGGTGGTGGCGCCGGTGGCCCTGGCTTTCTTGACGCACAAGACACTCTGCTGACAGCTCAGCACAGGACAGGCTGGCGGCCAGGCTGGATTGGGCCATGGCCGTGATAATGCCATTGCACCATTAGATCAGTGCCCCAGAGCAGGTGGCTGCAAGAAGGCGTGTGCTTGTGATGGTGCTCCCTCTGCCCCCACACCTCCCCCAACACGACGCGCACACTGTCCACGGTTATGAAGCTGCGGCTGCTGGGAAACAGGCAGCCGTGGTAGCACAGCTTGCCCCACACCTGCTAGGCAGCTGCCAGGCCAGCATGAGGCTGAAGCAGTCGCTGGCGGTGACCAAAGGCCAATGCACAGCTTGCCTCACAGCGGTGTCAGCCATCATCACGACCGCAGCCAGTTAGCAGTCGTCCACCCACCACAGAAAGGTAGGCCTGCAGTGCAGGATGCACACTCCTACAGCGACTATCAGTATCATGAACTTTGACGCAACTGCGCAGACTCGTGTCAGCTGCAGCCAGATAGAGAGGGCCAGAGGTGTCATGGATGGGCTTGTTAACATCTTGGAATCTGCAACTTTCCTACCTTGACATTTAATCCCTTTTATTCATGGCAGGCACCTCCGCGCTTGCAGCCTGTTGGTGTTGTGATACTGCACTCCTGCCCTGACAATAATGATGAGATGTAGTTTGCGTCGTAGTCATCACTGTACATGCCGCTGACATGGACACATCACAAAGTCAGCGTCACCTGAATGCAGTCTTCGGCATCGCATGACAAGCCTTGCAGCGTCTGGCTGTTAAACTACGGCCAAGACTCCACCTCCCCTCCCTTCACACTCCCCTCCCCTGACCCCTCAACGCATGCACTGATGAGCAAGGTGTCACAAACAAGGCCAAACCAAATTTTCCATGTTTTTGCGCAGTGGGTTAGTGGCGGCCAAGTGGCCTGCTTGGTAGTCTGCACAACACCCCGCCTCCCCACAGCGCAGTCCTACAGCCCACACGTAAGGACGAATGAATTAACCCTATCCCACGCCCGCGCCCCCGACCACAGCATGCAGCTGATACCTTCACCCACCCTGCTGCAGTACTACCCTTGCCCAACCCCACCCCACCCAACGCCTCGTTTGGCCCCCACCCTTCCCACCCTCCCTTCCCACACCCTGATCGGTAGGGGCCATTCGGGCAGGCTGCACATGCGGCTCACTGCCAGGTGCCCCACGCCTCGTTTTGGCCCCACGCTGCCCACCCTCCATCCCCGCACCCTCTCCCCCCGCACCCTGTTTGACAGGGGTCATTTGCGCAGGCCCCACCTGGCCCCGGCTGCCGGCTCACTGCCAGGCCCCTAGGGCGTGGCCTCCAGCTAGGGGCGTGGCCTAGGCATGGCCTCCAGGGGCTAAGGGCGTGGCCTCCAGCTCACTGCCAGGCCCCCGCCCCGCACTCCACCACCTGGGCTGAGGGGTCGCCTAGGGGCGTGGCCTCCAGCCCAAACGTGGTGCGCAACCGCCACAGCTTGCACTTCTTGTCCATGTCAAGCGCAGCAGCAGCAGCAGCAGCAGCCAGCCCCTCCCCTGCTGCCTGGTCAGCCCCATGCCTTGGTCTGCTGCCGCCACTGCCCCTGCTGCTCCTGCTGTTTGCACTGCTGCCGCTGCTGAGCACACTCCTGCTGCCACTGCTGTGGCTGGTGGCGATGCTGCCACCACTGCTGCCACTGCTGCCACTGCTGCTGGAGCGAGGTGCACACGGGGGCAGCGTAGCACTGGCTGCTGAGGGGCCGGCTGCTGCTCAGCGGCCTGCATGGGGCAGCGCCGCTGCTGGCATGGGCATGGCTGCTGGTGCTGCTGCTGGCGCCACACCCTGTGTCATCACAGCTGAGGCTGCGCAGGCCAGGGCCCTGCCCGGTCTGACCCGGCTCGCCCCTGTTGCCACCACCACCACCACCACCACCGCTGCCTCCTGCTTCCACGCTTAGTGCACGTGGAGTGCTGGGAGGGTGGGCCAAGGGGGCAGCCTTGCGCCCCATGCCCCAGCCCACCCCCCCAGCCAGCACTGCATGGCCTGGCCCCAGGCCCCCCTCTGCCCCGCCCTCTCCCTTACCCTCAGACCCCAACCCACCCACCCCTGCCGCCCCGCTGGCCTCAGCAGCAGCACTCAGGGACCAACCTGGGGAGCATGTGGGCACCCCCTGCTTTGGTGCCGTGCTGCTGCTGCTGCTGGTCGTGCTGGGCTGAGCCGCTGCCCCAGGTGCCTTGTTCGCTGCTGCGCTGTTGTGAGGGTAAGGTGGTGGCAGGCTGGGCAGCGGGAGCGGCAGCCCAGTGCCCGCTGCTGCCCCCGGTACGCCACGCCCCAGGCACGGCACACAGCCCAAGCTGCTGGCAGTGCGGCTGGCAGAGAGGGTGGTGACCAGCTTGCGGGGCGCAAGAGGCTGGGTGGCAAAGTGCTGCAGGCCCTCAGCAGCAGCGAATGCAGTGATGCCAGGGGCGCTCTCTCTCTGGCAGCAGGCAGTGGCGGCAGAGGGGTGGGAGGGAGGCCCAGGCTGCGTCACCAGCTCCTCTATGACGTCAGGGTCCAGCTCCAGGTGCTGACCACGCTCACTGGCCAGGGCAGTCATGCGGTTGGTGGAGTTGGTTTGTAGATCTGCCCTCCCACCCCGGCCATGCGCTCCGACAGCGGAGGCCCCTGCTGCTGCAGCCTGGGTGGCGCCCCCTGCCCCGGTCACCAGGGTTAGGCCTGCTGGGCCAGCTGCCGCGCAGCTGCCGCCTGGCGTGGGGCACCTGGGCCTGCCACTGTCCCCGGCTGCTTGGCTGTCCTTTGTGGCTGACCGTGCTGGCTGCTTCTGATGGCGCCCTGCTCCCTCTCTGCTGCCGCTCTTGGCACCTAGCTGCCCAGGCAAGCTCTGCCCGCTGACTGCCTGCCCACTGTGGTGCTGCCTGCTCTTGCCACTGTCAGCAGCCTGGACCTTGGCAGGGGTTGCAGGGGAAGGGGGGTGGGGAGGAGAGTCGCCTGGCAGGGCCCCAAGCTGGGGTGCTGGGGCACTGTCTCTGATGGCCTGTGTTGCTGCAGCAGCCAGCCCCACTGTTGGCCCGGTGGTGGCCCTGAGCAGAGTCAGGTGGCCGTGCGGCTGCAGCAGGGCAGGGGCTCTGGTGCCAGGACTGTCTGCTGCAGGCGGCAAGGCAGCCGCCCTCTCGGCTCCTTGGCTGACCTGGACACAGCTGGGCTGGGGCACAGGGCCACAGGTGCTGGCGGCATGTAGGTCTGGGGCTGAGGCTGGGGTTGGGGCTGCAGCCTGTCCACATTTGCGATGGGTGCGAGGAGGAGGGCGTGCAGCTGCTAACACAGCTGCACCTGCACCGGCGGCTGGTTGAGGTGCCGGCAGCGGTGCAGGTTGGTGCGGAGAGGCTGAGGGGGGTGCGGTGACCGCTGGGACACCCACTGCCGGGGCCAGCGGCAGGGTGTCAGAAGCAGGCTGTGCAGCGGCTGCCTCACTGCAGTCAGGGTCCCCTGGCAGACAGCCTGGTGCCACCACAGGTGCTGCAGCCTTAGGCAGGCTCGGCAGAGGTCCGGAGCCTGGTGGGCAGGGTGAGGGAGCGCTGAGCTGTGGCTGGCTTGCAGGTATTGAGCCTCCTCCTGAGGTTGCGTGTGGTGGGAGAGGTGTGGATGTGCTCATGGGTAAAGAGGTTGCTGTAGACAGGGACTTGGGAGACTGCTCTGGTGCTGGCCGCTGAGAACCTGATCGGAGCAGAGCACTGCAAATGCGTGGCCTAGGCAAGGTCTGCCGTGTAGGAGGCGCTGCCTGGCCGGGCGGTGGTTGAGGTAGGGGCTGGGGCATCTAGCTGCAGGGTGGTGGGTGCACCTGCTGCACACAATGGTTGTGGTTGTGCCGTAGCAGAACACTCCACAGGGCGAGCATGTGAAGCCCGTGTGCTGGCCTTAGCAGCGCTGATGGCGGAGCGACCTGCAGGAATTCAGGCTTGTTTGCAGTGAACCAAGGCCTCCCCCTCGCCCTACTCTTATCCTTATTGCATGCTGTGTGCACTGATGACCCTACAGTAGTTATCCAGGCTTGGGGCTAGCAAGCAGCTCTACACCACCTTCACCTGTGCTGGGTCGGTCGGATTTCAATGCAAGCAAGACGTCGTTAGCAGCTCGAGCTACGTCCTGGTCGCGGGAACATTCCACTTTGCGCGACAGCAAGGCTTCCGTTTTCTTGCGAGTGCCTTCGATGTCTCGGTCAAGCTTTGCTTCCTCATTTTGTAGATAGGAAATGCGGTTTAGCAGAGCCTGCACAAACATGTCGACATTTTGGAATGATGCGAGCGCACTACAGAGCACAATGTGACTACTTTCTTCACCTGAAGCTGCTGGTCGGTCGCTTTGCAGCGTTTCTGTAAGTCCCCCGTTCGTGCCCCGGACCTGGGCCCGTGCGATATGTCCATTATTCAGTACTGGATGTTTTGCACTTGCGGGCTTGTCAGCATCGCGTTCATCGAAGTACCCACTTGCCATGCTAGTCATGCTTGCACCATGCATCCTGAAACTCATCATGTTCTCTTAGCCCTGTCTGACGCACCTTGCAGATCGATGCTTGTGGCTTGAGACCAAACTTCAAGAATGGGGTGGAGGCCTGGCCTGACCCGCTAGCGTCAATGACCAGAGGCCACCTGCCGCTTGCCGCCAGCCGTCCTCCCACATCCCTGATCAACACCTCATCCAGGTCCTGCAGCCGCCACAGCAGTGAACAGCACCACTGCAACACACCCCACAGGCTGCACACCAGGCCAGGCTGCCCGACTTACCCGGTACCCCCCCCCCCCCCCCCGCCCCCCCCCCACCCCCTCCCCCCCCCCCCCCCTCCCACCGCGGGGTACGGCCAGACCTCACCGAAGCGGAGCGCAATAGAAAGGCTTCCAGAGAGGCCCGCGCTGCCCGTGATAGGGATATCACATACCACGGAAGGAAGTGCAAGTTAGCCCACCTCACCGACCACCTCCCGCAAGAGCTTTGGGATGCCTTTCCCGACGCTGTGCAGCCGCTAGTGGAGGCCTGCAGCGAGCGGGCGGTGATCGCCAGCCTGCTGTTGAGCTTCCTCGTGCGAGGCTTGTCTGGAGTCACACACACCAGAAGGCTGAGCTGAAGTGGGCATTAGGCACACTGTCAGTAGCCTTTACAACAGCGATCTCGCAGCCTGTGTTTGATTACAATTTTGGTGCTTTATTTGTGTCGCATGAGGGCTGTAAGGATTTATGAGGGCTGATGACGCTAGGTTGAGCCTGCCAGGCGGATGCAGTGCAATGTGCGCACTGAGCTCGCCCGAGATGTCGAGCAGCAGCTGGCCAGGCTATACGCGACGCAGACGTCCCCTTGGCAGCTCATCATCAAAGATTATGCACATCTCAGCCAGCAATTGCGCGAGCAGCAGGTGCAGGCCCGTTCCGCCGCTGTGCCAAGCGCTGCAAGAAAATCGATGCTTTGACCCACAAGCGCGAGCGCCTGTTATGACGACGACGAGCAGGTTCGGCTGTCCCAGCTAGACAAGGAAGGCGCGGAGCTGCGCGATGAGAACAGCACCCTGCACAGCCAGGTGGCAGCCTTGGAGGAAATGGTGGCAGGGGACTGGAAAACTAAGGTACTGCATGCATGCGCACTGCAAGCACCCTCAGCACCCTGAGCAATACCAATGCAGGCATGAGCAGGGATCGTGCAAGGGGACGGACTATTGAGCAGGGGCTTGGCGGCACTGCAGGCTGAGCTGGCTCAGCGCAGCTTGCAAGCAGCGCAGGAGGACAGCGCTAGTGCCCAGCAGGAAAAGGTGAGCCTGACGAGCAGGCAAGCCTGATAAGCAGCAGCAGCAGCACCACCAGCAGCACCACCAGCAGCACCACCAGCAGCACCACCAGCAGCAGCAGTACAATCACCATCACCAGTGGCAGCAGCGTCGACATGATCACATACCTGCGGACACTGTGGTGGTGTGGCGCCGTCGAGGCAGCTGTGCTGAGCGCAGGTGAAGCTGGCGGCTCAGCTGGAGGCAGTGACCGGGCAGCTGGGGAGCAGCCAGGCTAGTCAGGAGCAGCTGGCTGCGGCGCTGGAGCAGGTCAGGGGGACAGGGCAGGGATGGGGCCGGGGACAGGGACAGGAAAAGGGCGAGGGACAGGGACAGGGAACAGGGAACAGGGAGCAGGGACCCTACCTCTACGTTGCCCAGGACCATCACTCCAGGCACACAGCGGGGTGAGGCAGGGTATGACCCAGTGAGGTGTGAGGTCTGAGGTCAGCCCTGTTCTGTGTAGCCCCTTTTCCCTCACCACCTGCTGACCCCTGAGCCATGTGGGGTGAGGGAGCTGTGGGAGCCAGCTGTCCTGTGTGGCCGCAGCCCCTGTGGCGCCTCCTTGCTGCCCAGCGCGGCCTGGGGGCCAGGGCCAGGCTCGGGGTCAGGGGCAGGGGCAGGGGCAGGGGCAGGGCCCCCCTGTGAGGGCCACCTGCTAGCCCAAAGCCCTGACCCTGACCCAGCCGCTGCGGCCTGCTCCTTCCGACCCAATGCATGGCTTGACCATGGCCTGGGCCGGCCATGTGGGGTGCGGTCTGGGGCTGCAGGTCCAGTCCGAGGCCGCCCTGATCAGGGAGTCGCTGCAGCAGACCTCAGCCGCTCTGGAGCTGGAGCAGGCCGCACGCATCGCCGCTGCCAGCGAAGTGGAGGTGCGTGACGCTCCGCCCGCACCCATCACACCCTCCCTCACTCACTCCCTCACCACTCCATTCTCAACCGGGGTGGCCGGTGTGACGTCACATACCTGGCAGGCTGCTGGCCTCCCGGCCCCCTCCCCCCTGCTGCCCCCACCCCTCACCCTCAGCTGCCTGCCTACCGAGCAGCACACCTGGCCAGCCCCCCTTTGAATTGGTTGAGGGAGGCCTAGGGTGCCCAGGGCCGCTGCGCTCCCCCCCACAGCCTGCAGCTGAGCAGCCAAGCCACAGCCAAGGCCATGGAGCAAGGTGGGGGGCTGTAACCCTGGAACTGAAACTAAACTCTTACTCTTACCTTCACCCTAATCCTAACCCTGAAAGTGAAACCCCCTTACTCTTACTCTTACCTTAACCCTAATACTGACCCTTAGAGTAACCTCTTAAGGGACACCTGCCGCCCTACCTAACCCTCACCTTCCCCCTCCCCCTCACCGCTGAATCTCGACCCAGCCGCTGTGGCCTGGTGCCTGCCCCCAGGCCGCGCTGGCCAGCAAGGAGGCTGCGCTGCGTGAGGCTGAGGCGCTGCGGGCTGAGGGCCAGGGGCTGGTGCGGCGCCTGCTGGAGCTGAAGCACAGCGAGATGGAGCGCGTTAACGAGATCAACCGCATGCACCAGGACATGGTGGGGGGGGTCATGGGGGGGAAAGCAGGGGAACAGCAAGCAGGGGGGGAAGCAGGGGGCACCAGGACATAGGGGGGGGGGCAGTAAAGGGGGGGGGGGGGGTGGCAGGGAGCGGGGGGGGCAGGGCGGGGGCTGTGATCAGTTCTATTGGTGGGGGGGGTCCACGGGGGGGGGACCGGCATAGTGGGCAGGTGGGTGGGGGCAAGGGGGGCGGGTTTGTTGGGGGATGGGGGGGGACCCTAGGTGCCCCAGCGCCCTCCCCCTGCCCCCTGCCCCTACCAGGGGTGGGGCTCCCTGTTGGGTGCGCTGACAGAGGCAGCTGTGTGTGGCTGTGCGCCGGTGCTCTGGTGTTGGGTAAAGACCTGTGTTGGGTGCTGCTCGGCAGTGCGGCTGTGTATCTTTGCTCTGGTGTTGGCTCTGTGCTGCCTTGTGGGCTGGCTGTGCGCTGGCGTTGGGTGCTGGCTCAGGCCCTGCCAGCCCTGCCAGCTGTAAGCCCTGCCAGCCCTGCCAGCTGTTCAAAGGCCTGGGTGCTGGCTCAGGCCCCCCCTCCTCAGCCCTGCCAGCCCTGGGGGCAGGTGGGGAGGAGGGAGGGAGGGAGGTGGGTGGGTGTTGGGTACAGCTGCAGCAGCAGCCCCTGTGGCCTGGGGACTGTGTGCTGGGTGTTGTGTGCTGTGCCGGTTGCATACGCTGACACAGGCAGCTCGGCCGTGGGGTCTCCTTCTGGTGTGCTGGGTTGCTTGCAGATGCAGCAGGTGGAGCTGTTGAAGCAGGAGGCGGCAGCGGAGCGCGAGGCGGCGGAGATGATACGCATACGCGCAGGCATCCAGGCAGCAGCCACACTGGCAGCTGCGGCAGCCCACCCCGCCCCCGCCGCTGCCTCCGCCCACGCGGCCTCTTCTTCCCCCCTCACACCTTCTCACTCCCACGGGCCCCCCACCCACCCCACCCCAGACCCCCTGGCGACAGGCACTGCCAGCAGCCAGGGGGAGGGCAGGGGGCAGGGGGAGGGCGCTGGGGCACCTAGGGTCCCCCCCCCTCCCCCCCTAGCCCCTCATGGCCCTGCCCCCCTCCCCCCCTCCCTCCCTCCTCCCCCCCTGCCCCCCCCCCCCTGGTGACATCATGCGCAGCAGCTCAGGTTTCTCTAGGCAGGAGGTGGCCCCTGGCCCTGCTGCCCGCACCCTGCAGCCGGCCTCCTCCTCCCCCCTGCCCCAGCAGCCCACCCCCATCGCCCAGGCGGCTGCTGCTTTGGCTGCCTTTGCCTCCTCAGCCCTGGCAGCCAGGGCAAGTGCCTGGGGTGCCCCCCCCTCACAACATCAGCCCCACTCAGCTGCCGCCACCTCTGCTGCTGCTGCTGCTGCTACCCACCCCCCACCCCCTGCTGCCCTACCCATGCCGCCCCCCACAGGCAGCCCTCAGGGGGCACCCCTCCCCCCCCAGGACTCAGCAGGGTCTGACAAGGCTGCAGCAGCAGCAGCAGCAGCAGGTTCCGCTGACGTCTCCTCCCCCATCCAGGCTGAGCAGGGTGCTGGCTCAGCGCTGGCGGCAGGGGGGGGAGGCGGGGTGGGCCTGAAGGAGTTGATGGGGTTGGGGGTGGGCCGGGGTATGGCTGACGCCTGGAGTGGGGCGGCCCACCTGCCCAAGGCTGCGGGGCGCAGCAGCTTGGGCCATAAGGGGGGCGCCTGCTGGCTGGCCACACAAACACCAGGTCAGGGGGGGGAGAGGGGGGAGGAGGTTGGGGGAAAGGGGGGGAAGGGCCGTGTGCATGCAACGTATGGATGTCAGTGCCAGGCCCAATCAGCCACAGCCCCTGCAACAGACGATGGCAGTGGCCTGCACCTGACCCCCACCTCCTGCTGCTGCTCATGTTTGCTGCCTCTAATTGCCTGACTGGCTGCTGGTGGGGGAGCAGGCTGGGCTGGGTCAGCAGGGGGGAGCTGGTATGAAGGCCAAGGTGTGGGTGGGGAGGTCAGGGGGTGGGGTGGGGAGGGGGGGGGGGCTTGTTGGCCTGGACCTGGCTGCAGGGTAGGGGGCCCTGGGTGGGGGAGCCTTGTGGGTGCCAGGTATTGATGTCAGTGCCGGGCCCTGCCCCTGCAGCCAAGGCTGCTGCAAGAGACGATGTCAATGGCCTGCCCCTGACCCCCTGACCCTCCTGCTGCTGCTCAAGTCTGCTGCCTTGCGAGGCGCCTGGCTGGCTGCCTGGCTGCCTGGCTGGCTGGCTCAGCCTTAGCTGCCTCGGAGCCCTGGCGCTGCCCCCCCTGCCCTCCCACCCTGCCCTGGCCCTCCCTGCCCTGGCGCTGCCCCCCCTGCCCTCCCACCCTGCCCTGGCCCTCCCTGCCCTGGCGCTGCCCCCCCTGCCCTCCCACCCTGCCCTGGCCCTCCCTGCCCTGGCGCTGCCTCCCCTGCCCTGCACCACCCGCTGCCTGGCTGCAGGCCACCTGGTGGCGTCAGGGGGCATGGACCGCAGCGTGCAGCTCTGGGACGTGAACAGGTGAGAGCAGGCTGTTGGGGGGGAGGGCCAGGCTGGGGGGCTGGGGTCCCGAGGGACAAGCGGTCCCTTCGAGAGGTCCTAGGTTCAAGTCCAGCTGGAGGCGTATGTTTTCTTGAAGGGTACGGGTTTGTTGTTTATGTTGAGGATCGCTGTGAACAGCAACATGTCAGCTGGAAGCAGGTGAAGGGGAGTTAGTGCCCCCCTTCCTCCCTTCCTGACTCTGTAAGCGAGGGTAGCAGGCAAAGGGGAGGGAGTGGTGCAGTGCGGTGCTGGCTGCAGCTGACAGTAGATGGCTGCAGCTGAGCTTGAGAAGCCAAGGCAAGCTTGCGGGCCACCAGGGGTGCCAGGGCGCAGGCCACGCCTCCCTCCCCCTCCTCACTCTGCAGCGTCCTGGGCGTGCCGCTGCTGGCTGTGTGCTGCAGCTCCGCCTCACCCTTCCTCCCCTCCTGCCTCCTCAGCGCGCTGCTGCTGCTGCTGCTGCTGCTGCTGCTGCTGCTGCTGGCTGTGTGGTGCAGCTGGGGCAGCGGCAGTGGCCCGTGCCTAAGCCTGCAGGGCATGCTGGGCGCCATCTACAGCCTGTGCTTCACGGCTGACGGCATGCAGCTGGTGGGGGGGGGCGCGGACAAGTCGCTGCTGGTGTGGGATGTGTCAGCAGGTCAGTGATGGGGAGGGGAGGGGGAAAAGGGGGAGAAAGGGGTTTGGTGGGAGAGAGGGAAGGGGAGGGAGGGGACTCTGATGTGGCCCTGGCCCTGACCCTGACTCCCACCTCATTGCACCCCAACTCCTGGCCGCCACCCCACCCCACCCCACCCCACCCCACCCCACCCCACCCCACCCCACCCCACCCCACCCCACCCCACCCCACCCCACCCCACCCCACCCCACCCCACCCCACCCCACCCCACCCCACCCCACCCCACCCTCACCCCCGTGTGCGGCAGGCGTCACACTTCACACCCTGACCGGTCACACTGCCTCCGTGAGCGTGGTGGCCTGCAGCCCGCTGGACTGCCGCCTGGCCGCCTCAGTGGCTGAGGACCGCAGCCTGAAGCTGTGGGACCTGGCCAGGGGCTTCTGCGCCACCAGCGTGGCCTGCCCCAAGATGGCTAACGCGCTCACGCTGTCAAGGGACGGCAACACTGCCATCACGGGTGGGATGGGAGGCAAGGTCATTTTGCACTTTGCTGTTCGGGGTGGGGGGTGGGGGGTGTAGGGTGTAGCGGCAGACGGGAGTTGAGGGGGAGGGGGAGGGGGGAGGATGGGATTGGTCAGGGGGCTGGGGGCTGGAGGGCAGTGCCAGGGGGAGGATGTGCTTCAGAGTGCAGTGTGGAGGTGATGGTGTTGGGTGTAGCGAAGCTCGGGTGAAAGAGGATGCGGGGGACTCTCCACTGCTGGGGGTGCGCATTGCCGGGAGCAGCAGCAGGTGCGAGGCAGCAGGTATGGGGCCCGGGGCGGCGGTGCCAGCGGTGCCAAGACAAGCACAGCCGCCGCCGCTGGTGGGCGGCGAGGTGGGCCCTTGTCACATTGTCACACCATTCTTTGCTATTCTCATTTTCCTCTCTGTGCGCCCTGGTTGCCTGGATGCATCATCACACCTGCAGCACACCTGAACAACAATTGCATCACACCAGTGTCACACCTACATCACACCTGCATCACACCTGCGTCACACTTGCAGGCCACCTGGATGGCAGCGTGTGCTTGTGGGACGTGCGGCAGTGCCGGGCAGGGTCAACACGACCCGTGCTGGAGGTCCGGGTGCACAGCAGCCTGGTGAGGCACCCCTGAACCCCCTCTCACACTGCCCTCATCCCTTCCTTGCCATTCTCGTCCCTCGCCTGACCTGACCCTGGCCGCGGGGCGCGAGCACAGTGTACTGCTGTGTACTGCCTGGGGAGTTGTCGGCTGTGGTGTGAGCAGGTGTGACACTGACCTTGGAGTGCTAAGCATGCAGCCCCCATACCTGTGGTGACCTGAACGCGACTCAGCATGCAGCCGGGGACAGCCAGGCTGCAGCATAGGCTGGCCAGCAGGTTGTGGTGGCTGCAGTTACTGCCCTCCCAGCACAGCCTCTGCCGCCACTGTCGCGATTGCCGCGATTACCGCCACTGCCGCGACAACCGCTGCTCCCGTGAACCCCTTGCAGCAAGGCGGTTTGCCAGCCTCTGGTCATGCCCAAGTTGCTGTTGGGCTGGGCGATGAGTAAGAGCCTGGCAGCGCTGCCCCCGTAAGCCCCTGACAGCAAAAACAGTTTCACGCCCAAGTTACTGATGGGCAAGGGCTGAGCAGCTACACTAGGCTAACGGCTATAACGGTGCAAACCCACCATCACCACCTCTCAGCTGTCCAAGCCGCTGCCCTTGTGGTCCCCCCCGGGCTGCAGGTGACCTGTGTGGCGGCCACCCCCAGTGACAGCCTGCTGCTGGTGGGCGGCAAGGACAGCAGCATCGCGGTGTGGGACCTGCGAGCCCAGGCCACACAGCAGCTGCTCAAGGCTCAGGGCTTCACGGTGAGCGGCAGAGGGTGGGGGGCCAGGGGGGGGCTGAGGCAGGGGGCTAAGGCAGGGAGGTGAGGCAGGGGGGGCATGGAGGGTAGGCTTTCCAGGGGAGGAGCAATGAATCGAGTTGATATCCCTGTTGCTCCACGGGTTGGGAGGGCTGCCAAAGGGGTTGTGGCCTAGGGGCTGGGAGAGGCAAGGGATGGGCGGCAGTGGGTGCTAGACACGTGCAGGGGAGTTGGGAGAGCAGGGCAGCTGGCGACTGGCAACTGGCAAAGTTGAAAAAGGATGCTCCTTTACCTCTCAGGTGGGGACCATTGGCAGCGGTGGTAAGGGACGCTCGGCCTTGGCTATGTCGCCCGACAGCCGCTGGGTATCAGCTGGCGGGGCCGACGGCCACGTGTACGTTTGGGACCTGCTCGGCAGCTCGCTGGACGGCGGCGGGGTGGCTCGCGGCAGCGGCACCGGCCGCGCAGACCCGGGCGGCGCATCACCCCGGGTCACCGTACTCAAGCATCACAAGGACGCGGTGGTGGCGACGGCATGGGGCGCGGGCGGCGGGACGCTGGTGTCCGCCGATAAGGCTGGTGTGGTCGCGATGTGGTCCCTGTTCGGACTTGCCTGAGGCCAGGATGATGAGGGGGGCGTTGTCGATTGATTATGTTTTTGCATAGACGAGCTTCGTAGTAGTCATACCATTTTTGTGTAATCCTTGTTCATTTGGACATCAATACTTCGGCGAATGGGACCAGTACGGATGTTCGGTGGCTGAGTGAGAGGCTGGGTTGAATGACTTCATCTCTGGAGTCATCGTTCATTAGGATGCTAGGCCGACGGCATGTACGCTACCACACTAACTAAACACAAAAGGCGCAGAAACATGATCGCAGGCCCCTTGTCCCTCACCAGGGCCTCCATTTGAGCCGGATCAGAAGTACCCACTAGCATACACTATCAGCCACTAGTAGCCACTAACTAGATCCGGCTCAAACAGTGTTATTGGGCTGTGTGGAGTAAACCCAGTGCACATGGCACATGAGCCCGCCTACCACCTACACTATTGCCTGACCACGAGGGCTATGATGTAGAGCTGGCATGACCTGCATGCACTAATTGTAAGCTGATGACAGCTCAAGCAGGGGGGGCATACACTACTGTGCCTCAGCAGGCTGCTGCTGCTGCTCCTGGGCCTTGGGGGGCTTGTCTCGCAGCCGCTTGTAGCCCAGGCCAGGGTACTCCTTGCCCTTGGCTGGCAGAGCTCCCTGGTCTGGCCAGTTGCACAGCTCCAGTGGCCGCCACCTGCTCTCCCCAATGCGCTGCATGTTCAGCGCTGAATTGCAGTCCCTGTCCAGCCACCTGCCTGGCTGTGGTGCGGGCTTTGCCTTGGCAGCCTTGCCCTTGCCCTTGGTGGGCTCAGCTGCCGGCTTGCTGCGCTTCGCTGGAGGGGGAGTGCTGGGCCCTGGCTCTGAGGCTGCTGGCTGTGTGGCTGCCTGGCTGCTGCGTGGGGCCTGTGGGGGCCTGCGGGGGGCCACTACAGGGCACCACATCAGGCCCCGCACTGGCTGGCCACGCTCCTGGCTCCAGGCTGGGCGCACCAGGCGGGGTTCCACCTGCCCTGCTGGGGGCTTCCAGCCTGCAGGCCTTGTGGCACTGAGTTTGTCCAGCTCCACCTCACATGGCTGCTTGCCATTCACTGCTGAGCTGACCCGGCTGGTGCGGTGCTCATCCACCAGCACCACCCTGCCCCCATCCTGGTCTTTGCCCCTGGGCCTGCACACCACCTTGCGGCAAGCACGCAACACCGCATCAGCACCCCACCCTCCCGCTGTGCCAATGGTAGCTGCTCCAAAGAACACCACCAGCTGCTTGGCATGATTGTGGCGCTCCATGGACAACTCAGCCATATTCTCTTCCAACTGCAGCCATGCACACAAGAGGCTCACACATGGTGGCTGACATGGTGGCACCAGGTTAGGCATGGCACAGTCAAGTACTCTTTCGGTTCGTGCCCAACCCACCACCTCTCAGTCCCTTACCCTCCCTCCCTCCCACCTACCCACCCACCCACCCTCACCTTGTTGAAGAACTGCTCCAGCGCCCGGTCCTGGGCTCCGTACAGCCTCAGCCGCTGCCGTGCCCACTTGGGGTCCAGGTACACCTCCCACACCGCGTCCCAGGTGGCCAGGGTGACGGTGATGTGCTTCAGGTTGGCCTCCAGGGATGTGCCGGCTGAGCTGGCTGCTGCCAGGTGCTGGAGGTGGGGCTTGATCGGTGCTAGCCACCGCTCAGTGTCACGGCGGGCATTGTTCAGGCCGCTGGCATGCTTCACCTCGCCCTTGGTCAGCTTCCACCGGCGCAGCTGGTCTGCCTGCAGCTGGCCTGTTGCTGGATCCCACACCCCAGAGGCTGCGCTGACTGCCTGGGTGACGCCGGGGTCGATGCCCACCCCAATCTGTGTGTCTGGGTCAAACACAAACTCACGCGTCTCAGCTATGCCCCTGCCTATGTGGGGGAGCCCCACTGCATGAGCCGCTGCTGCTGCTGCACTTGGGCGGCTGCTGGTGCTGCTGCTGCTGGCAGCTGGAGGTGGTTGGGGGGAGCATCAGGTGGTTGGGGGGGCTGCACGGCTGGAGGCTGAGGGGCGCTGGGGAAGCCTGGGGTAGGGTAGCCCACCAGGCAGGTGAGAAAAATACGCAAGACAAACAATGAAGCGATCACGCGGAGCTGGGAGTGGATTTCAGCCCGCAGCCGGAGGTGCTCCCGCAGCTTGCGCCTGGTCTTCTTGCACCCGCGCAGCACTGCGCCCTCGGGGACCTTGATGACCTGCAGCCAAGCGAGGTTGCCATTTTGACAGGCCAAGGCGGGGTCGACACAAACAGTGCGGGGACACATTAGGCGTGACCCACACCTGACGTCGGGTCGTGTTCCAACCATCACGGCGCGCCTGTCGTTGCTTGCCTTGGGCGGTACGAGACGCTGCAATGGAACCAACAGGAGCGACGGGTTATCACACAGCGCGTAACTCACGTCTAGGGCTCACGTCACGGCTGGGGACACGAACCTTTATGTTTCTTGTCGCTACCCTTCCGCTTCTTCTTAGCCATCACGCGATGCGCAGTGCGACGGGCGGTGGCTGTTTCAAGCAACTTGGGTTTCCCGTGAAAAATTCACGGTTGTGTGAAAATACACAAGTGCAAGGGAAAGGGAACAGGGCCAAGCCAAGCCAGTCAACTGCAAGGCAGCGTGCGTGTGTTTTCTCCTTCTCCTCATCGTCCGACAGCGGACGGACATAAAAACATGGCTGCCATGGGAGGCTGGAAAGCCGTTAAGCTACAACTTGTCGAAGGTCCAACGCAACATGTTCATCAGCATCAACAGTAAAGCAGTAGTAAAGCAAAGTCCATGTCGTGCCAATATGTTGTTATGCCATCATGCCAAGGCAGGTAGGAGCCACTGAGGGACTGTGATGACGACCACAATGTATAGTCGCTCTCGTTCTCGTCAGTGTCGGCAGCAGGCAAGGCATCGAACACTTCGGTGTACCGCCCCATCGGGTGCGGCACGTACTGGGCGTGGGTGCGCAACCATGATGCTAAGACCGGACGCCTGACTCATACGGGACATGTCCACATAGACTTGTCCACATAGACTTGTCCGTGTGAGAACACGGGGCTGGGGGGGTGAGGGAGGACTGAATGGGTTGGGGGGGAGCTAGGCGGTTATGGCGGGGGTAGCGTGGAGGAGGCGGATGGACGGGGTTGGCTGCAGGGGAGGCTGCCATCGGGCTTGCAGCAGGTGGAATTGGCAGGGACTGACGTAATGCACCTGAGCAACGTAATGCACCCTTCCACTCTACCTCTGCCCCTTGGCCTGCCCCTACCCCTGAGCTTGCCTCTGCCCCGTCCTGCTGGCTCCCCTGGCGCTTAGGCTGTAGGTAATTGAGGGAGGGGTGCTGGGGATGGGCCAGGTGGTTGGGTGGGAGGGAACAACACTTGGCCATGCAGAGGGAACAACACTTGGCTAATGCGGAGAGGGCTGAAGGGCAGGGTGTGGGGCAGTAGCGGGAAGAGTGTGGGAGGGTGTGGGGCAGTAGCGGGAAGGGTGATGAATATTTGTGGCAGCAGGGTTATTGCTGCCCGCTGCTGCCCTACACCCTGCACGCTGTTGCCATGCACCCTGCCTGCTGCTGCCACACACACTGCCCGCTACTGCCCCATACCCTGCATTCTACTGCCCCACGTCCTGCCCGCTACTGCCCCACACCCTGCCCGCCGCTGCCCCACACCCTGCCCGTTGCTGCCCCACCACCTGCAAGTTACTGCCCCACACCCTGCCTGCTGTTGGCCCACACCCTGCCCGCTGCTGCCCCACACCCTGCCCATTGCTTCCCCACACTCGCCACCTGCTGCACCCCACCCTGCTCGCCGCTGCACTACCACCAGCCCGCTGCTGCCCCACCACCTGCCCGTTGCTGCCCCACACCCTGCCTGCTGCTGCCATACACCCTGCCTGCTGCTGCCCCACACCCTGCCCGCTGCTGCCATACACCCTGCCCGCTGCTGCCATACACCCTGCCTGCTGCTGCCATACACCCTGCCTGCTGCTGCGATACACCCTGCCTGCTGCTGCCCAACACCCTGCCCGCCGCTGCCCCACACCCTGCCTGCTGCTGCCATACACCCTGCCTGCTGCTGCTTAACACCCTGCCTGCTGCTGCCCAACACCCTGCCTGCTGCTGCCATACACCCTGCCTGCTGCTGCCCAACACCCTGCCCGCTGCTGCCACACACCCTGCCCGCTGCTGCCCGTTGCCGGATGGCTGCTGGCGCTTTAAGGCTGTGGGTTGGGCTTGGACAGGAGACCCGTCTGCACTGCCGATCCGTGAGCTGAGATACCACCGGCTGCGGGTCCCGCAAGCTCGGCATCCGTGCATAGTCGTCGTCTGACAATGACATCTTGCCTGTCCTGTCTGCCGCTGGATACCTGTGCCGCATGGTCATTCGCATTGCATAGCGTACCCCTTTGGCATTGCAAAGCACGGATTGTGCGAGAGCAACCGGGTGTTTGTTTGACTGGGCTGTCGGTTGACGGGTCTGCCAGACCATTTGAAATGAATCAGCGCGAGTGGACGCGCTGGCTGTCATATTACCAAACCCACAACTCGTCTCTATTTTTAAGGCCTCCAAATTTCATATCGACTTTCGATCTTGCCGCACAGTGAGTCGCGCTCGATTTCCTCGATGTACTATGCGGTGAAAAAGTTAGGAGAGGTTGCACGGAGAATCGCAGGCCATTCCGTGACATTGCCCCCTTATTTTCTTGTATATATGATACACAAGTGCAAGGGAAAGGGAACAGGGCCAAGCCAAGCCAGTCAACTGCAAGGCAGCGTGCGTGTGTTTCCTCCTTGCTGTGTTTCCTCCAAGCTGCCGCCCTGCCCCAAGCAATTGCATGTTCATGATCGCAGACCGCCCAAACATGATCGCAGGCCGCCCAAAAGGATGGCTCATCGTCAGCATCTGTCGCACCCAACTGCGATCACCTAGGCCGCAGGGTGAGGGCGGCCAACGCCGTGTCAAGCACTGTCCCATCCGACATCTCCTGCACCTCCTGCAGCCCACATGGGCCGGACTATTTAAACACACATGGCACACAAATCAGCACAAACACCACCGACTACGCAAGGAATGTAAATGATATGCAGCCTGCGTCCCATGCTGCCGCCCTGCCCCAAGCAATTGCATGTTCGCCTCCGGCTCCCAACCGCCTTCACCCAACCGCCCCTCCCGACCGCCCCTCCCGACCGCCCCTCCCGACCGCCCCTCCCAACTGTATCCTCCAGTCTGCCCCCTCCCACAAAAGACGCATGAGGGCACCCCACACGCCCCACCCTTTGTGGCGTGTGAGCGTACCCCACCCCCCTGCCTACACCCCACAACCACCAGCGCCTTGTTCAATACCCCTGCCCCTACCCCTGACCCTCGGCACCCGCCACTCCCTCCTTCACTTCGCTTCTCCTGCAAAGGTGATGGCCTGAGGGCCGCCTCCCGCCACTGCTGCACAGCTTCATCGGGGCACCCTTGGCCGCTGCAGACCCTCCTCCTCCTGGTGGCACTGAGTCAGGCCCTGACCGCTGGGCTCCCTGTCAAGACTGACAGACAGCAGCCACATGAGGCCTTCTGTGACGTCATCACCCTGCCCTCTCCCTCCCCCCTCCCCTCTCCCTTCCCCTGTGTGGCTCAGCATGGGGGGGCCCCTCCTCTTGGTTCAACACCTCGACCAATGCAGCAGGGTGCTGTCAGGGCAAGGAGGGGCCTGCCCCCAGGCTGCCCAGGGCTGCTGCTGCTGCTGCTGCTGCTGGGACGCTCACCAGGCAAGGTGCCAAGCACGCCCTGGTGCTTCAGTGCATGCGCTCAAGCCCACCACTGCCATGCAGCCATGCAGGCTCCTTGCAGGTCATGCCCACCAGCCAGGACTAAGAGCCACACCCTTGCACCGCCATTACCACCACCACCACCATCACCACCTCCCACCATCACCCTCCCCCACCATCACCATCCCCCAAGCACGCCTCCAGCTCCAGCTCCCCACTCCCTCCCAAGGCTGGGCTTCACCAGCAGCTTCACCAGCAGCGCGGTCACACTGAGCTGAAGGGGTCAATCCGCGGGTCATGCTCCGTGGCCAGCTGCTTGCCGGTGCACAGGCAGCCGGTGCACATGACCTTGCCGGTGCCGGCACAGCAGGCGCAGATAGGCGCCGCCTTGGCCCCGCCCATGCCCAGCACCTGGAGCTCAGAGGAGGAGACCTGCTCCCTGCCCAGGCCTACACAGTTGCCGCAGCTCAGGTAGCCGGTGCCCTCACAATAGTGACACCTGCACTCACTCACATGAGGCGGGCCAGGCACAGGCACAGGCACAGGCACACTCCGGTGGGAGTGCCAGAGATGGCATGTGCCCACACCCAGCTCCAGCTGCTTCCTGGCAGCTTCCTGTCAGCTTCAACAGCCAGGGCGGTAAGGCTGCTCAATGTGTTCATCAGTCTTAGGCAGCGCCCCACCCACAGCATCAGAGTGTGCGGCAGGAAGGCATGTGATCAGCTTGATTCACAGTGGCTGCCATGCTCCCACATCTGGTCACACTTTGGACACAATCGATCACATACTGAGCACATGCCCTGTGTACGCCCTTCCCATGCCGCCCTGGCATGAACATCTTTGCCCTGCTGCCCTGCCTCGGCTAGCGTCCAGCGCTTGCCTGTTGCGTTGCTGCTTCTTCACGTTGTTCACCTCCACCACCAGCAGCACTGACAGAGCGCCCACGGAACCACCACAGAATGAGGCAACAATGGGGTCCACCTGTAACCTCCAGGGGCAACCCATCACCTCATCAGCTTAGCCCCACCCCACCCCCTCTCCTTCCCAACCTTCAGCCCACACACAGGGTCACACCTGGCTCACCAGGTCACACTCACCCCACCAGGTCACACCCAACAAAATCCAGGTCACACCACACATCAGCGGATAGGTGTCTGTCGCACATGGCAACCGCCAGCTGTGAACATGGAGTGACGCACCTGAGCCAGCTGGCTGGGCAGCTGCATGCTGTCCACAAAGTCCTGGTAGGTGGTGCCTGCAGGGGCGAGGGCCAGGGGCAGGGTGGTGAGCGCCTGGGTCCACCACCGCCACTGCTGGTCTGCCTCCACTGCGCTAAGGGCTGCTGCGCTATGGGTGCCACCTTTGCCACTGCTGCTACTGCTGCTGCTGTTACCGCTACTGCTGCCAGGGCTGCTGCTACTGAGTTGTGCCTAAGCCCCTGCTGCTGGGTGCTGCTGCCTTTGTTGCTGCCACTGCTGGCAGAGGCCAGGGCTGTTGCCGCCACTGCTGGCCTGGCTGGTGGCTGGTGCTGGGAGAGGGTGCTGCCCAGGCCAGCCCCACCTCCTAGCCCCAGCTTCAGCTGCAGGACGGGAGCCAGCAGACCTCCAAAGATGATCACAGCCAGCACTGCGCGCCGCCGCCACCGCAACACAAAAGCATTAGGGGGGTCACAATCGCACCCACACCAGGCGTGACGTACGATCCAAGGGGGTGCATGAGATGCAAGCGATCCATGCACCCCATGTGTGCCCCATGCTGGAGGATAGTGAGCCATGAGGCACGCCCAGCTGTTGAGGTCCTGATGGCTCTACCAGTGTGACGTAGAGTGAGGGGACAGTGTGGGGGTGGACGACCTGCAGCATGGCTGCAGCAGCAGTCCAGCCCTGGGCTGGTGGCTGCTGCTGGCCCTCCTGACGCGTACCAAATGCTGCGTACACAATGAAGTACGTGTTCAGCGACTTTTCGTTGAGCGGCGGTAGGAAAGGCAGAGCGCTGTTGAACTCCTCCTTGGCCAACTCCTCAGCAGCAGTGGGGGCGATGAAGGTGCCGTCACTCTGGTCACAGCATTCAGGTTAGTAGACAGCCGGGTCAACGGCGCCATTAGCCAGGGTAAGCTGTAGAGGGTGTGTTCCTGGTGTGGCTGCGACTCCTCCGCCATATGCTGCACACTTCAGATGGTGCTGCTGGCATCAAAAGGTAAGCTGGGACGCGCGCTAGAAGCTGGGAAGCGCGTGTTGCTAGGGCGGCTGCATCTCCCGCGGCCTCCCTCAGCCTGGGTCCCCACCAGTTCCCCACTAGATTCCTGGGGTGGGCTGCTATTCGGTACTGCTGCAGGATGGCCAGCACCTCTGCACACCACCATAGCACCTGAACGCTAGCTGCACAGCAGTGGCTGCGCCCCTCACCTTCAGGCGTTGCTGGATGCGCAGGCGCCGCACCTCCTCCATCAACAAGAATATCTTGCTCTGCCGGGCAGCAATGTTCTCCCCAATCTCATCCAGCTGCATCTTTGCAAAATCCTGGGTGGGCAGCAGGGGTACGTGTGAGGAGGGGGGCAGTACTGAGCACTAGGTTTGAGGTGCCTGCTGACTGCTGGCGTTAGCAAAAGTTTACCTTCACCGTCTCGCGACTTTCAATGATGCAGAAGTCGCCTGAGGGGAACGTAATGCTGCGGGCCAGCACGCGGCAGCCGTTGCATCGGGCTGGGTGGCCTGGGGGGGCCCACGCACTTCAAGGCGTGTCCTTACCTGGTAGCTACCCTGCCATTCACGGGCGATAGGTCATCAGCTGCAGCCTTCCGGACAACGCCACGCCGATGAGTGCGGAGAGGGTCGAAAGCCAAGCGGGGGACGGGAGCTGTCAGCTGCTGACTGCAGGAGCAAGTCGTTTTCATCGTCCGGCTTTGCATCGTCAGCTTCTCCAAAGTAAGCGGTGCTGTGCCTAAGGATGTGAGTCGTTTAGCGAGATGAAGCTAGAGCGCTCGTAGAACTGTCACTAGGTGGATCAAGGGGCAAGGAAATATACAAATGTGCATTTCCCCATGTGTCCATGCAAGTGGTTGCGGCCAGTGAAGTGGGTCAGCTCGCAAAAGTGTCGTTAGTCCATGGCTGGCAGCCCAGAATTCACCAGATTATTACAAGTTGACATGGACAGCTCTGCCATACGAATGTAAAATGTATCACGGAACGGATATCCTGCATTGCAGCAGTAGGCACCACCCCACCCTGACCCTGGCCCTGAGCCTGTAGCCAGGTCACCTCCTTCCCCTGCACACTACGCTCCACCCAGCTGCGCTGACGCCGAGTCCAGGCTGGCCTGCCACCCAAGGGCAGCCCAAAGCGGCGCTGGTGCTCATGTGAGCCAGCGATGACCCGGGCTCCAGCCAGAGACACCCCTTGCTCAACCCTGCAGAGGAACAACACGGTGAGGTTGTTGGCGAAGTTAGTCTCCAGCTTGGTGCCCACATCGTCCACGGTGTTGGAGTCATGCTCATAGCGAGGTACAGCTTTGAGGCGGGCGTGGAGACCCGGGTAATCGGCCTATACAGGGGGCTGGCGGTGAGGCACCTCCACGCGGTGGCCCTGGTAACAATCCGCGTTGACTTCGGTCGCACGGATTGGCTAAGCTACCTCACCACCGTACCCAGCGGTATATAAATTGGGATGCAACGGGAAAGCCTTCCCAGGCTTGAACGGGCACCGCTTTGTCCAGCGGAATACAAATGAGGTCCGGGTGCCGCACACGACCGCTGCGGGTCATCGAGCTGCTGTGGAGTTGCTGGCGTCGTCAAGGAGGGAGCAGAGCTACCTCAACGCGGGACGTTGGCTGACAGCTGAAGTTTGGACTTTTGGAGCCTGAACTTCAGCTTTTAGTGCGACATCCGGCGGACAAGGCTGGAATTGCTCTCGTCAACGAGGAGAAGAGATAAGGCCAGCTGCCGAGTGCACTAGTCTTTGCTCCTCTAATGCCTCTTGTTTGCCTTGGGTGCTAGCTGTGGTCTGTGGCTACAGCTAGGGCAGCTTGATGGGGACATGTCCAACCTGTGTCCAACGTTTGGAGGTGGGAGCAGGCCGCGCCACAGGCGGAAGCTCCTCCCTTAATGCACGCCGGTTTGTACCGGAGTAGTTTTCTTTCGGCCTATACAGCCTCCACAGCTGCGCTGGGCCGAGACTGCCTTTCGGGAGGAGACAGACCGCGGCAGAGCTGCAGGCACATGTTGCGGTCCGCCAGGTCCGGGATGACCGCGTCCTCAGCTGGGATTTCCTCGAAGACTTCCTGCCCGTCCGGAAGCACCCTGACCCGCGTGAACCAGCCTCGCACCATGAGGCCCAGTAGCAAGCTCCCGAGCAGCGCTCTCATGCTGCAGACCTCCACCCAAGCCTCGATTTGCGTGGCAAGCCGCGCCTCGACCACTTCGCACGCCACGACCGCTCCCGCCTCTAAACCAGCAGCGCACACCCCCCTCATCAAGGTATGCCGTTTGGCTTTCTTCGCATGCCATGTATTCTTGTCGTGTCGGTCCCTGCGCGCTTCACCGCTGGCTGTCTTGTTCTTCTGCACCTGGCTTTGATCTGGCTGAGCCTCGAGCTCGCGGTCAATTTCAATGTCCGAGGCATTACGGTTACGTTTGCGCTGCCTGTTCCGCTGCATCCTCTACCAAGCTCTACAGCGACATATCAAGGCTATGTTACTGGTCAACCCCGCCATTGGCATTTAATCGGAGCGTAAACATGGACAGTGTAAGTGGGTCAGGGTGGGTCAGGGTCAGGCGTTCCCAACTACCTGAATACCACCCCCCTGTGATAGGAAGCCCGTATCTCCGCAGCCACTTCGTCAAAAATATATGTAAACAGTGCTTTGAACAGAGGAGACTCATAGCTACGAGATGGCAGACGCAGCAAAAACTGTCTCGCACTCAGCGGTGCTCGGTGCCTGCCCAAAGACCGACATTTGAATTCAAGCGATTTTGCCCCATGCGAGGCGCGCCGCACTAGCACGCTTCCCCACACTGTTGTGAGTGGCACCTGCAACGCGCAGCAGCAGTCGGAACATGTTTTGCTTTTGGCATGTGGACGCGACGACGACAGTCGTGACAACTGGATCCCACTTTGGGAGCTGCTGCTGGCACTAGTGCATTACGGGCTGCTCTACTACGCTAAAACAAGGTGCTAGGTGCAGTACGTGGTGTTGTCTCACCTTGCTTTGCTGCCCTCGACTTGTTAGCTGCAGGTGCCTCACGCTTACGTGACGTGCTTGCCGCTGCCAGCTGTTGCTGCTGCTGAGGGGGTGCACCAGTAGGCACAGCCAACTCAGGGGTGGTGCCTGCAGGTGTCAGCTGCTGCTGAAGTGGCGCAGCTGCGGCAAGCTTCCCTCGGATGTGGGTGCACACGTGGCTCTGTAGCTTGGGTACCCTCCAGCTCGTGTGTACCTCCTGCTTGTGAAACTGGAGGTATGACTGAAGCTGCTTTCCTGTCATCTTCATTGCCTCCTCGACAGTTGTCACTCAGGCAAATTAGTAACAGCATTTTTGAGATTTGGAGCCTCGGACTTGGTACATAGTCAAATGAAGGCATTGTAAGATTGGGGGTTGAAACTAAAATTCGTGATTTTGCGCGGTTGGTGAGATACGGCCATGCTACAGTACTGTAGGTGTCTACAGTACTGTCGGGGTACCTCGCGAGTACACGAACAGTACTGTAGACACCTACAGTACTGTAGGCACCTACAGTACTGTAGACATCTACAGTACTGTAGCATGGCCGTATCTCACCGTATCTCACCACCACCACACCACCACACCACCATGGGCATGGCATGACTAGAGTAGGCTGGCTGCTACTACTTGCGCTCCATGCTGCCCGCCCAAGGCTGGCCTTTAGGGAGGGGGGAAGTAGACGGGGTGGCGGACTGGGAAGTGGTGGTGGTGGTGGTGGGACAGGAAAGGGAAGGAGGAAGGGGCCAGAAGGCAGGAGGGTTACCGTCAAACCTTCAACAACAAGGGGCGGGCTGGCGGTCACTGCCCCGTAGCACCCAACTCCTGGCTGCTGGGCCATGCTTGCTATGGGCAAACACCTCATAACGGGACTGTTAAGCTCCAGCCTGGGCTGGGCTGTTAACCATCAAGCTAAGCTGGGCTGTTAAGCTTCAAGCTGGGCTGGGCTGGGCTGGGTTGGGCTGGGCAAGGCTGGGCTGGGCTGGGCTGGGCTGGGCTGGGCTAAAGGGGGAGAGGGGGTGGTTGTATGTCTGATGCTGCCCGCTCCAGGCTGCCCGCTCCAGGCTGCCCGCCCTAGGCTGCTCGCTCCAGGTTGCCCGTTCCAGGCTGCTACGCCAAGGGCCGCAAGGTGGGGTAGGGAAGGTGAGACGGGGGAGGGAAGGCTGCAAGGTGAGACGGGGGAGGGAAGGGGGAAGGGGCAAGGGGGCAATGGGCAGGAATTCGACCATCAGACCTGCAGCCAACAAGAGGCAACCTTGCACTTAGGCTGGGCATTGGGGACCACTCATGTGCAAGGGCTCGCCACTTACACTATTGCTCCATGTCATGCCTTGCAAACTCCATGCTGGCTCCTTGTTACACCTGTCCTTGCTACACCTGTCATGCTTCAGTTGTCGACAACTGCAAGCAAACATCAGCCATCAAGCAGATGAATTAGGACATGCATGACCAGAACTAGGTAGGCTAGACTGACACCACCCAAGCATGTGCACTCACTGGAAGGGGAGGGGAGGGGAGGGGAGGGGAGGGGAGGGGAGGGGAGGGGAGGGGAGGGGAGGGGGAGGGGAGGGGAGGGGAGGGGAGGGGAGGGGAGGGGAGGGGAGGGGAGGGGAGGGGAGGGGAGGGGAGGGGAGGGGAGGGGAGGGGAGGGGAGGGGAGGGGAGGGGAGGGGAGGGGAGGGGGAGGGGAGGGGAGGGGAGGGGAGGGAGGGGAGGGGGAGGGGGGGATAGATGTGGAAGGTAGGAGGCGGGAGGCGGGAGGCGGGAGGCGGGAGGGGGGGAGGCGGGGCGGGGGTGGGTTGGGGGCATGGTTTGGGCTGGGTGGGGGCATGGGTTGGGCTGGGTGGGGGCCTGGGTTGGGGGCATGGGCCTGGGTGGGGGCGGGGGAGGGAGCGGGGGGCGGGGGCGGGGGAGGATGAATTGGGAGGGGTTGGTTGTGTAGGGAGAGTGGAGGGGAGGTGCCCATCAGACCTGCAACCAAGGGGCGTGCACGTGCGGTAGGGTGACCAGGCTGGGCACTGTGTTAGCTATCACCGTGGCCTTACCATATCACCAGGCAACATCTCCCATGCGCCGGTGGGGTGGGATTGCAATGAGGAGTATAGGGTGTAGGGAAGGGAAGGGGAATTGGGAGGGTGCTGCTCATGATTGCCTTTCATCGGTGCCGCTCATCATTGCCGCTCACCGCTACAGCTTCTAACTGCTCCTGGCTGCTCCTGGCTGCGCCGCCTTACTGCTTCCAATGGCTGCACTTCCTGGCTCCTAGCTCTTGACTGTCCTCTTAGCTGTGCCATGTTGATCTTGTTTCGGGTTCTTGGCGCTCCACCTGCAAGCAAGCCACGCCACATGAGCCTTCCTGCACCTTCTGCTCTTTATCTCGCTGCGCTTTCTGCTCCTTTCGCTCGACCTAGTCGCGGTTGCGATGAGGCTGCATGCTGCCAATAGCTTGCATTTGGCTGCGATATGCTATGTTAAAGGCTGCTAGCTGGCGATGGCTGGCTGGCATGGCTACATCGCTAACATCACTATGCCTCTTTTGCGTATTGCGTTTGCGATGTCTTCTACGAATGGCTGGCTGCGATTTGCTCCTGGCTGCTCCTGGCTGCTCCTGGCTGCTAGCTCCTGCGATATGCGTGTGCTGTGTTGAGTGCTGCCTCTTGATCCTATCGCCTGGCATGATTGCTATGGCTGGTCGCGAATGCTGTAAGGTCGCGAATGCTGTCTAGCTCGTGGCTACCCTTCTCGCGACGATGTCCTGTTCGCTGCTCCTGGCTGCTCCTTGCTGCCATTATGCAGCATGCTAGCTTTACGGGGCAGTCTCGATGCCCTTCGCGTTTCCTTTGCTTCCTTCGCGGTTCTTTTGCGAAACCTCCATGCAAGCCTCCATGCAACTTGATGTTTCCCATGCCACAGTTGACCCTCCGCAGGGTCAGGAATGCCTAGGTCATCTGACCCTCCGCAGGGTCACGTAACCCTGCGGAGGGTCACGTCTGACCCTGCGCAGGGTCAAGCCACCCCCCCTAAGGCCAAGAGGGGTACTTAACCCTGCGCAGGGTCACAAAACCCTGCGGAGGGTCACGTCTGACCCTGCGGAGGGCCACAAAACCCTGCGGAGGGTCACGCCTGACCCTGCGGAGGGTCAAGTCACCTCCACTTCGGCCAAGAGGGGTACTTGACCCTCCGCAGGGTCACCTACAAGGGGCCATAGCTCATCACTAGCTGGGACTTTTGGCATGCCACCTACTGGGTTGGGCAGCTGTAACCATCCTCTACAATCGCTCACACTCACATTTCATGAAAAGTCACTTTGGTCACTCGGTGCCAACTCCCTTAGCCAAAATCAGGGTCACAGCCCCACACCTGGTCCAGCAACTCCCCAAGGACTGAGAATTACACTTTGACCCAAGAGAGTCTTGTCATCCCCTAGGTCACAGCAGCCTACATACCAAGTTTCAGAGCTGAACTCTCAAGTTTTCCAAGCCAGCCAGGCCTTAATTTGCCGGAGTGTACTGTAGGTGTTTACAGTACTGTCGGGGTACCTCGAGAGACCACTTACAGTACTGTAGACATCTACAGTACTGTAGACATCTACAGTACTGTAGGTACCTCGAGGTACCTCGAGAGACCATTTACAGTACTGTAGACATCTACAGTACTGTTGACATCTACAGTACTGTAGACACCTACAGTACTGTAGACACCTACAGTACTGTAGACATCTACAGTACTGTAGACACCCTACAGTACTGTAGACACCTACAGTACTGTAGACATCTACAGTACTGTAGACATCTACAATACTGTTGACATCTACAGTATTGTTGACATCTACAGTACTGTAGACATCTACAGTACTGTAGACACCTACAGTACTGTAGACATCTACAGTACTGTAGACATCTACAGTACTGTAGGTACCTCGAGGTACCTCGAGAGACCATTTACAGTACTGTAGACATCTACAGTACTGTAGACATCTACAGTACTGTAGACATCTACAGTACTGTAGGTACCTACAGTACTCTAGACATCTACAGTACACTAGACATCTACAGTACCTCGAGGTACCTCGAGGTACCTCGAGAGACCACTTACAGTACTGTAGCCTTTAAGCACTTGGAAAAATTCTGAACATCTCACTTGCATTCAAGGCATCCGTCCAACACTTAGTCGCAGCATCGTGTAGCCGGTATTGCAGCGATGGCATCTCACGAGGTTACCCATACTCGCAGCCGCATCTAGCCCATACTCGCAGCCACATACTCGGCAATCAACCTCGCGGCCACACAGCTGGTCCACAGATGGCATCTCACGAGGTTACCCATACTCGCAGCCGCATCTAGCCCATACTCGCAGCCACATACTCGGCAATCAACCTCGCGGCCACACAGCTGGTCCACAGATGGCATCGCACGAGGTTACCCATACTCGCAGCCACATCTAGCCCATACTCGCAGCCACATACTCGGCAATCAACCTCGCGGCCACACAGCTGGTCCAGCAGCGCAGAAGCATACCTGTGAGGCAGCTCGGTGCGAGGATCTCACCTCGCAGCCAGCCTCGCAGCCATTTTCCTCGCAGCCAGCCTCGCAGCCAGTTTCGCAGCCAGCCTCGCAGCCAGCCTCGCAGCCAGCATCGCAGCTAGCCTCGCGGCCAGTTTCCTCGCAACGATTCTCCGCAATGAATCGCAAGCATTGATGCACCAACGCAAGGCAGGTGCAACGTGTTGTGAGCAGCCAAGAGGCCAGAAGGACCATGGTAAGAGTTTAGGATCAAGGTAAGAGCTCAGAAGGAGCTAGCATTGCGCAGCATAGCCCTTAGTATCCAGCCTAACCGCTACCACACCTGGTTGCTGCAGGTCTTACAATCACGCCTAGTACCCCCCTGATTACCACCCCCTCCCAGTCCCCCTCAACACCACCACCACCACCACCACCACCACCACCACCACCACCACCACCATTTCATCACCTCTCACAACGTTCCCACTGTTGCCTCCCTTGTGTTGCAGCCCAGCCCAGCCCAGCCCAGCCCAGCCCAGCCCAGCCCAGCCCAGCCCAGCCCAGCCCAGCCCAGCCCAGCCCAGCCCAGCCCAGCCCAGCCCAGCCCAGCCCAGCCCAGCCCAGCCCAGCCCAGCCCAGCCCAGCCCAGCCCAGCCCAGCCCAGCCCAGCCCAGCCCAGCCCAGCCCAGCCCAGCCCAGCCCAGCCCAGCCCAGCCCAGCCCAGCCCAGCCCAGCCCAGCCCAGCCCAGCCCAGCCCAGCCCAGCCCAGCCCAGCCCAGCCCAGCCCAGCCCAGCCCAGCCCAGCCCAGCCCAGCCCAACCCAACCCTACTCTCCCACCCTGCACTTCCTACTGAGGTGAGGACAAAGGAAGGTGGGTTGTAATGGAGGGCTGCTACACCTGCCCCTCCATCTGCCAGCTCTACATCTCCCTACTCTAATGGTGAGTGCATCCAGTACCCATGTCCAATGTTTGCTTCGTTACACAAATCGTCACACCATTGCCGCAGGTCTTGTGCGCCTACACCTGAGACTATCAATGCCCTCCCCACTTCTCTCGCCCTCCCCATGGACCTCCCCTTCCCTTCCCTCCCCTTCCTCCCCTTCCTCCCACACACATATACACCACACCCCAGCAGAAGGTGAGTGCAGGTATGTGGCACCCTGTACCCACCTTAACCGCTAGCATGCCCCTTGTCCCGCTGCAGCGTTGATCGTCACACCCTTCCCCATCCCCTTTTCCTCCCCTTTCCCACGCCCACCACCAACGCCCAGCTTGTCGTCCCTACACTTCCACCTCTACCCACCCCCCACTTCCCCCCTCCCCGTCACCTCTCCCCTGACATCCCAGCAGCCAGGAGAAAGCCCACCCCACCCACCCTCTTCCCACCCCTCCCATCCCCCTCTCCCTCCCTCTCCCCTCCCATACTTGTCAAGCCTACCCTTCCCCTCTCCCACCCTTCGATTGACGTGGCATCGCAACCCCCACCTCACCCCACCTTCCCTTCCCTACACCCTACACTCCCCACCGCAGTCCCACCCACTGGCGCATGGGATATGTTGCCTGGTGTGAGCAGGTAGGAGGCCAGGAGGACCACAAAGGTAAGGCCACGGTGATAGCTAACACAGTGCCCAGCCTGGTCACCCTACCGCACGTGCACGCCCCTTGGTTGCAGGTCTAGTGGGCACCTGCCTTCCACTTCCCTTTCCCCTACCACAACCACCCCCTCCCAATTCATCCTCCCCCCCGCCCCCGCCCCCGCCCCCGCCCCCAGCCCCCGCCCCGCCCCCGCCCCCGCCCCCGCCCCCGCCCCCCGCCCCGCCCCCGCCCCCGCCCCCGCCCCGCCCCCCGCCCCCGCCCCCGCCCCCGCCCCCGCCCCCGCCCCGCCCCCGCCCCCGCCCCCGCCCCCGCCCCCGCCCCCGCCCGCCCCGCCCCCGCCCCCGCCCCGCCCCCGCCCCCGCCCCCGCCCCCGCCCCCGCCCCCGCCCCCGCCCCCGCCCCCGCCCCCGCCCCCGCCCCCGCCCCGCCCCCCGCCCCCGCCCCCGCCCCCGCCCCGCCCCCCGCCCCCGCCCCCGCCCCCGCCCCCGCCCCCGCCCCCGCCCCGCCCCCGCCCCCGCCCCGCCCCCGCCCCCGCCCGCCCCGCCCCCCGGCCCCCGCCCCCGCCCCCGCCCCCGCCCCCGCCCCCGCCCCCGCCCCCGCCCCCGCCCCCCCGCCCCCGCCCCCGCCCCCGCCCCCGCCCCCGCCCCCGCCCCCGCCCCGCCCCGCCCCCGCCCCCGCCCCCGCCCCCGCCCGCCCCCCGCCCCCGCCCCCGCCCCCGCCCCCGCCGCCCCCGCCCCCGCCCCGCCCCCGCCCCCCCCCGCCCCCGCCCCCGCCCCCCCCGCCCCCGCCCCCGCCCCCCGCCCCCGCCCCCGCCCCCGCCCCCCCGCCCCCGCCCCCGCCCCGCCCCCCCCCCGCCCCCGCCCCCCGCCCCCGCCCCCGCCCCCGCCCCCGCCCCCGCCCCCGGCCCCGCCCCGGCCCCGCCCCCGCCCCCGCCCCCGCCCCCGCCCCCGCCCCCGCCCCCGCCCGCCGCCCCCGCCCCCGCTCCCTCCCTGCCCCCACCCCCACCCATGCCCCCACCCA
>JASKMD010000026.1:10042560-10227441 GCA_030144725.1 Haematococcus lacustris | reverse complement strand
CTGCTGCGGCTGCTCCTGGCTGCTCCTGGCTGCTCCTGCTGCTCCTGCTGCTGCTGCTGCTGCTGCTGCTGCTGCTGCTGCTGCTGCTGCTGCTGCTGCTGCTGCTGCTGCTGCTGCTGCTGCTGCTGCTGCTGCTGCTGCTGCTGCTGCTGCTGCTGCTGCTGCTGCTGCTGCTGCTGCTGCTGCTGCTGCTGCTGCTGCTGCTGCTGCTGCTGCTGCTGCTGCTGCTGCTGCTGCTGCTGCTGCTGCTGCTGCTGCTGCTGCTGCTGCTGCTGCTGCTGCTGCTGCTGCTGCTGCTGCTGCTGCTGCTGCTGCTGCTGCTGCTGCTGCTGCTGCTGCTGCTGCTGCTGCTGCTGCTGCTGCTGCTGCTGCTGCTGCTGCTGCTGCTGCTGCTGCTGCTGCTGCTGCTGCTGCTGCTGCTGCTGCTGCTGCTGCTGCTGCTGCTGCTGCTGCTGCTGCTGCTGCTGCTGCTGCTGCTGCTGCTGCTGCTGCTGCTGCTGCTGCTGCTGCTGCTGCTGCTGCTGCTGCTGCTGCTGCTGCTGCTGCTGCTGCTGCTGCTGCTGCTGCTGCTGCTGCTGCTGCTGCTGCTGCTGCTGCTGCTGCTGCTGCTGCTGCTGCTGCTGCTGCTGCTGCTGCTGCTGCTGCTGCTGCTGCTGCTGCTGCTGCTGCTGCTGCTGCTGCTGCTGCTGCTGCTGCTGCTGCTGCTGCTGCTGCTGCTGCTGCTGCTGCTGCTGCTGCTGCTGCTGCTGCTGCTGCTGCTGCTGCTGCTGCTGCTGCTGCTGCTGCTGCTGCTGCTGCTGCTGCTGCTGCTGCTGCTGCTGCTGCTGCTGCTGCTGCTGCTGCTGCTGCTGCTGCTGCTGCTGCTGCTGCTGCTGCTGCTGCTGCTGCTGCTGCTGCTGCTGCTGCTGCTGCTGCTGCTGCTGCTGCTGCTGCTGCTGCTGCTGCTGCTGCTGCTGCTGCTGCTGCTGCTGCTGCTGCTGCTGCTGCTGCTGCTGCTGCTGCTGCTGCTGCTGCTGCTGCTGCTGCTGCTGCTGCTGCTGCTGCTGCTGCTGCTGCTGCTGCTGCTGCTGCTGCTGCTGCTGCTGCTGCTGCTGCTGCTGCTGCTGCTGCTGCTGCTGCTGCTGCTGCTGCTGCTGCTGCTGCTGCTGCTGCTGCTGCTGCTGCTGCTGCTGCTGCTGCTGCTGCTGCTGCTGCTGCTGCTGCTGCTGCTGCTGCTGCTGCTGCTGCTGCTGCTGCTGCTGCTGCTGCTGCTGCTGCTGCTGCTGCTGCTGCTGCTGCTGCTGCTGCTGCTGCTGCTGCTGCTGCTGCTGCTGCTGCTGCTGCTGCTGCTGCTGCTGCTGCTGCTGCTGCTGCTGCTGCTGCTGCTGCTGCTGCTGCTGCTGCTGCTGCTGCTGCTGCTGCTGCTGCTGCTGCTGCTGCTGCTGCTGCTGCTGCTGCTGCTGCTGCTGCTGCTGCTGCTGCTGCTGCTGCTGCTGCTGCTGCTGCTGCTGCTGCTGCTGCTGCTGCTGCTGCTGCTGCTGCTGCTGCTGCTGCTGCTGCTGCTGCTGCTGCTGCTGCTGCTGCTGCTGCTGCTGCTGCTGCTGCTGCTGCTGCTGCTGCTGCTGCTGCTGCTGCTGCTGCTGCTGCTGCTGCTGCTGCTGCTGCTGCTGCTGCTGCTGCTGCTGCTGCTGCTGCTGCTGCTGCTGCTGCTGCTGCTGCTGCTGCTGCTGCTGCTGCTGCTGCTGCTGGCTGCTGCTGCTGCTGCTGCTGCTGCTGCTGCTGCTGCTGCTGCTGCTGCTGCTGCTGCTGCTGCTGCTGCTGCTGCTGCTGCTGCTGCTGCTGCTGCTGCTGCTGCTGCTGCTGCTGCTGCTGCTGCTGCTGCTGCTGCTGCTGCTGCTGCTGCTGCTGCTGCTGCTGCTGCTGCTGCTGCTGCTGCTGCTGCTGCTGCTGCTGCTGCTGCTGCTGCTGCTGCTGCTGCTGCTGCTGCTGCTGCTGCTGCTGCTGCTGCTGCTGCTGCTGCTGCTGCTGCTGCTGCTGCTGCTGCTGCTGCTGCTGCTGCTGCTGCTGCTGCTGCTGCTGCTGCTGCTGCTGCTGCTGCTGCTGCTGCTGCTGCTGCTGCTGCTGCTGCTGCTGCTGCTGCTGCTGCTGCTGCTGCTGCTGCTGCTGCTGCTGCTGCTGCTGCTGCTGCTGCTGCTGCTGCTGCTGCTGCTGCTGCTGCTGCTGCTGCTGCTGCTGCTGCTGCTGCTGCTGCTGCTGCTGCTGCTGCTGCTGCTGCTGCTGCTGCTGCTGCTGCTGCTGCTGCTGCTGCTGCTGCTGCTGCTGCTGCTGCTGCTGCTGCTGCTGCTGCTGCTGCTGCTGCTGCTGCTGCTGCTGCTGCTGCTGCTGCTGCTGCTGCTGCTGCTGCTGCTGCTGCTGCTGCTGCTGCTGCTGCTGCTGCTGCTGCTGCTGCTGCTGCTGCTGCTGCTGCTGCTGCTGCTGCTGCTGCTGCTGCTGCTGCTGCTGCTGCTGCTGCTGCTGCTGCTGCTGCTGCTGCTGCTGCTGCTGCTGCTGCTGCTGCTGCTGCTGCTGCTGCTGCTGCTGCTGCTGCTGCTGCTGCTGCTGCTGCTGCTGCTGCTGCTGCTGCTGCTGCTGCTGCTGCTGCTGCTGCTGCTGCTGCTGCTGCTGCTGCTGCTGCTGCTGCTGCTGCTGCTGCTGCTGCTGCTGCTGCTGCTGCTGCTGCTGCTGCTGCTGCTGCTGCTGCTGCTGCTGCTGCTGCTGCTGCTGCTGCTGCTGCTGCTGCTGCTGCTGCTGCTGCTGCTGCTGCTGCTGCTGCTGCTGCTGCTGCTGCTGCTGCTGCTGCTGCTGCTGCTGCTGCTGCTGCTGCTGCTGCTGCTGCTGCTGCTGCTGCTGCTGCTGCTGCTGCTGCTGCTGCTGCTGCTGCTGCTGCTGCTGCTGCTGCTGCTGCTGCTGCTGCTGCTGCTGCTGCTGCTGCTGCTGCTGCTGCTGCTGCTGCTGCTGCTGCTGCTGCTGCTGCTGCTGCTGCTGCTGCTGCTGCTGCTGCTGCTGCTGCTGCTGCTGCTGCTGCTGCTGCTGCTGCTGCTGCTGCTGCTGCTGGCTGCTCCTGCTGCTCCTGCTGCTGCTGCTGCTGCTGCTGCTGCTGCTGCTGCTGCTGCTGCTGCTGCTGCTGCTGCTGCTGCTGCTGCTGCTGCTGCTGCTGCTGCTGCTGCTGCTGCTGCTGCTGCTGCTGCTGCTGCTGCTGCTGCTGCTGCTGCTGCTGCTGCTGCTGCTGCTGCTGCTGCTGCTGCTGCTGCTGCTGCTGCTGCTGCTGCTGCTGCTGCTGCTGCTGCTGCTGCTGCTGCTGCTGCTGCTGCTGCTGCTGCTGCTGCTGCTGCTGCTGCTGCTGCTGCTGCTGCTGCTGCTGCTGCTGCTGCTGCTGCTGCTGCTGCTGCTGCTGCTGCTGCTGCTGCTGCTGCTGCTGCTGCTGCTGCTGCTGCTGCTGCTGCTGCCACTGGTCTCAGGTACAGCTGAGGATGCGGCCAGGGCAGTGATTGAGGCGCGCAAGCTGTCCAACAAGATCAACTACACGGCCCTGGGCCGACTTTTCTCAGAGCAGGAGGGGGAGGAGGGGCAAGGCAGCCCCGGATGCGCTGGGGAGGGGGAGGGGCCAGGGGGTGGGGCAGGGGAGGAGGAGGGGGCGGGGGGCGAGGTGGCTCAGCGCAAGGGAGGCAAGCGGGGGGCGAAGGGAGTGAGGGGGTCTGCGGGTGGGGGGTTCCATGGGGCAGGGGACGGGGAAGGGGAGGGGGAGGGGGAGGGGCCAGGGTCGGGGCTGGGTGCGCAAGCTGCCCTGAAGCAGGCTGCTGAGGCTGAGGCGGCCGCAGTGAAGGCTGCGTACAGGAAGCGCAGCGCACAGCGGGCCGCAGAGCAGGAGCAGGACAAGAACAAGTGAGCTGGCGGCTGCCTGCACAGTCACTGTGCTCTCCTACTGTCTATATAAGCATGGATATCACTCCTTGTTCACACCACCATGTCAGGTCATTCCATGACTGTCGTCACACCTGAGCAACTGAATGTCAGCGCTGGCACTGACCAGCCAATGCTCACGCTATACCCTTCTGCAGCCCTGTCCAGCACTGCACTGCATGCATTCAAGTTCATGTCGCCTGCATGCCAGCTATCTCCGAGCGCATGCCAGCAACTCTCAGTCAACACAACACACCCAGCTCACACCATCCAGCTCACACTACACAAGTCACACTCACACGCACAATCACAATCACACTGAGCGTGTGCCGCCTCACCCGCAGGTACCGCAAGACGCTTGAAGCAGAGCAGAGCAAGCGGGGCAGCCCCAGCGGACCTGGCCTGGGGGGCGGCTTCCTGTCCTCCCTGACCTTCGCAGGCGCCAAGGCCGGCCCGGCCCCCAGCCGCCTGGGCCCGGGCTTAGGCAGCCTGAGGCAGGCTGGGCCCCGCAGCGCCCTGGGCTGAGCATGATGGGGCATGGCTGCCGGCAGCACCCCCTACAGGGCTTGGGGGGGGTGGGGGGGGCATGGGGCTGGGGGCGGGTGCCTAGAGGCAGCCCACCCCACTGGCCTCCTGGGTAGGTCACGGCTGGGGGCCGGTGCCCAGAGCCTCAGCAGCGCCTTACAGGGCAAGGGGGTGTTCAATAGTGGCGGCAGACGTGGGTGGGTGGGTGGGTGGGTGGGTGGGTGGGTGGGGGTGACATGGGGTATGGCAGGTATTGTATGTGAGGGGGACAGGTGTGGGTGGGTGGGTGTGGGTAGTAGGGGATGCAACCGAGCGGGTGTGGGAGGGGGGTGGGGAGGTGGGGGGAGCAGATGAAGGGGTGCTCCACCGCCCAGGCCAGGTTCTCCAGCTGCAGCCAGGCTGTGCAAGGGTCTTAGTCTAAGGTGAGCTGGCATGCATGGCGTGGCATGGCATGGCATGGCATGGCATGGCATGGCATGGCATGGCATGGCATGGCATGGCATGGCGTGGCATGGCATGGCATGGCATGGGGTAGGGGGCGGAGAGGGTTGTGAGGCCTACATGGTCACATGGGCGCTGCAACACGTCGCGCTTAACATGGAGGTCTGTGCGTCATGATGGTGAGGGGATGACCGTGGTGGCCCCATTGTGGGGTGGACTGTGTGATATGTATGGCGAGAGTGAGGAAGCTGTGGGGTGGTAGCGTGATGGTGGTTGCAAGGGGCTTGGCAAGACTTAGCAAGGCAGGGCTGCTGCAAGAGTTAGACATGATGGCTCCCTGTTGCGGCGGCTGGTGAGGGTGTGGATTGAGCCGGACTCCCTCTAATGACAGTTTGCCAAGATCAGTGGGACTCGCGCGCATGCTAGCGCGACTGCAGCAGACTGCTGCGAATGTCACACGGCTATGAGGGACATCTGTACTTTATTTCCTCCGGCTGGCAGATTAGGTGGTGGAAGACGTGGTCAACAACATCGCGCGCATAGTCAGTTGCTTTAGTTACGGTGAGAGGCAAGGGAGGGCGCCGTAGAACAGTCAGGGGCAGAGGAGCGTGGTGGGAGCAGCAATGGTCGTAGGAAGGAGATGAGTTGCGTTGTGGGACAATGTGGCCATACCGCCTAAACAGCGCATTAGCAACCACTTGGTTGCATGGTTGCTAGGGAGCGCTTAAGCATTACATTGTCGTGAATGGGTCACTTAGTGGAAGACGACCAGACAGCTTTGTGCCTGGTGATTATTCTCTCGACTGGAATGCGGGGGATGGTTTGATTACATCCTTTGAATGCGCACCTCTTTGCACCTATTGATCAGCATCTTCTTGCACGCAAAACTAGGGCTGCGCTGCTGACAACGTCTCCTGCCACAAAGCCTCAAACCAACCTCAAACCAACTGTCCATGTCTTTCCTATAACAACCATGCAACGCTGCTGACCAAAATTTTGCATACGTCTCCATCGAAAACTGCTCTACTGCTCCTCAACTCCAGAACATCTCCACCTCTCCACCACCCTCAGCATGGGGATGAAAGTCATGCGCCAGTGCAATACCCAGCTAAGCAACCCCGTGAAAGCAGTACTGATGCTCTACTTGTCGCGGGCCTCAGTGGTGGAGCCGTGGCCGTCAGGCACGGGCGCTGCCTGCTCCTTGTCATGTTCAAGGGCTGCCTCAGGGGCCATCATGTGCTCCGCATCTGAGCGGGGGTCAGCCTCGCCTGCCACCACACAGGCACACCACACAGGCATCAGACTCAGCCTGGGCGACCCTGGCAGGCATCGTCATGGTGCAGGCGGCAAGGAAGCAGTATTGGCAGCAGCAGTTGGTGCGAGTGTTCGTGCGACACGGATATAACACCACTGCATGGGTTGCGTCTCTACTCCAGCACATGGATGGCAACAAGAAATCAAGCACATAGGTGGGGTCCCTCTAGGTCTCTCATGGCTTACTCCAGCACAACACCAGCCAGTCAGGGACCCACATGACAGTAAAAATCCTTTGCTGATCATGCTCCATGTGTGCAGTATGCCGCGTGCATGCCACGAGGGTTCTGCCATGCTCTCATGCAGCCAGCTCACCGGTGCCCGGCGAGCCCACCACCAGGGACTCAGCGGCACCTGGCTTGCGGCCCTCGTCCTCTGCACACAGTGCATGTGCAACACTCAGCTATCAGGGCAGGCAGGCTGCAAAGCTCGGCCCACCGTTAGCCCCTCTGACTGTTCTTCCGTGGACTTCAGACTGACATCCCTTCAAACTTGCTCACCCATTGCACCTGGGCCCGGCACCCACTCTGTGTGCCCTGCTGGGTTGTTATGAGAGAGTGAGGGTGAGAGTGGTGCTGATGATAGGAGGGGCAGGGCTGGGTGCACTGGCACAGCCCTAGGCTACGACTCAGGTGACCGCTTGGTGTGTGCTCGTGTGCTTGGGGAGGCTGGGGGTGTTGCAGGGTCAGGGTCCCACTCATGGGGATCAGTGATAGGGCTGCAGTCAACCCAGCGAGTAGTGCACACACCATGGCACGCGTGCCGACAGGCTGTGAAGTGTCAGCGGCCGAGTGTCAGCGGCCGAGTGTGGGCAGCTCAATGTGGGCAGCTCAATGTGGGCAGCTCAGTGTGGGCAGCCCAGCGTGCTGCAACAGAGACACGGATCTCATGCAAGGGGTTACCTGGAAGTTGGGCCTTCAGGTTCACGTTGGCTGCAGGGGTGTCCCGGGCCGGGGCACCGCCATCAGCGGTGGGGTCAGCAGCTGCGGCAGCAGCAGCGGCAGGGGGAGGGATTTAGTGCTGATACAGAAACCATGGCTGGAGGGACAGCAGCGGTAGCAAGCACCAGTGGGGAAGAAGGGGGATGTGATGCGAGGGAGTGCACATGTTCCTGTGGGGCTTAATGATACTAGGTATCGAACCTGTTCAGACCAAGGGCGGGCGGGCAGGCCGCCGGGCGGGAGCGATGATGTCACGAGCGCTGACTAGGTGCGATGGCTGATCCTTGCCAATCGCACGACTCACCAATGGCTGTGCGCGCGCGAGAGACCGGGGCGCGGCTGATCTTCACCGCACGCACGGTAGCAGGAGCAGGAGCCCTGGTTGTCGCGCGCGACCCTGGGATGCGGTGACCATCTTGTTTGCTACGAGAACGTAAGGGGCGCATGACTAGACTTCGCGGACACACTCACCGGTGGAGCTGCACAAAGCGGAGCGCATGACTAGTCTTCGCGGAGATGATAGCCGGCAACGGATGAATCTGGGACTAGCGATGGACTACGACACTACTCTGCGCCGCTGCTGTGTTTAGATATGTCCCTGAAGATCACACGAGGTCACTCCGGGAAGGGCCTCTAGAGTCAGGTGTCCCCAACTGACAGAAAACCGCCCCCTGGTAATCAAAACGACGCCGCGTCTCAGCCCCGTGGTTTCTATTTATGTTTCGCACATCCCTGGATAACGGGTCTCTGTCAGCTATGCGGTGCAGCTTGTAGCATTAAATATTGTGCACTCTATCGGTGCACTCTATTGCGAGTACTTGCATGAAGATTACCAACCCCATGTTGGGGACTCCTGATCTAGAGGCACACCGGTACCTATTATCGATCTCGCCAGTATCAGCTTCAATGCGACGCGGCTGGAAGAAGTTGGGGATCCTTAGAAGACATCGTCGCACATGCTCTCACAAATGGCTTGAAGTCAGGTCCCACAAGGTCAGGTAAAATGGCTCGAAAAAATGTACCGTCACTTTTTGTCGCGTATACTGAACTCCAAGAGGTCAAACCACGACGCCCCGCTGCGGCGTGGTGCTCCGCAGCTTGGCCTACGAGGGACGGGCTAAAGTCAACTTTGCCCCCCTCCGCGGTATCCTTGCTCCAGTGACTCCTTGCACCCTGACGGTAGTGCACGTGCATACAGCAACGCCGCAACGACGAGCGAGGTAGAGCGGTCACTAGTCGGTCGGTCGGCGTGCCGTGATGGGGTGCCGGCATGCAAATCTGCAGTGCTGTTTTTGAGATCGATTTGTTGCTTGTTGATGCTACGCATCTGTCTGGTTTTTGCGCCCTAGCTTTGGAGAATGCTCATAGCTCCCATGGGAAGGATCTGCAGTGTTTAAAAGCGGCCCTGCGCAAGTTGGGAAGCTCTTGAAATCAGGTCCCACAAGGTCAGGTAAAATGGCTCGAAAAAATGTACCGTCACTTTTTGTCGCGTATACTGCACTCCAAGAGGTCAAACCGCGACGCCCCGCTGCGGCGTGGTGCTCCGCAGCTTGGCCTGCGAGGGACGGGCTAAAGTCAACATTGCCCCCCTCCGCGGTATCCTGGCACCAGTGACTCCTCGGTATCCTTGCACCCTGACGGTAGTGCGGTCACTAGTCGGTCGGTTGGCGTGCGTGATGGGGTGCTGGCATGCAAATCTGCAGTGCTGTTTTTAGGGTCGATTTGCTGCTTGTTGCTGCTACGTATTCGACCTGTTTTTGCGCCCTAGTGTTGAAGTATGCTCATAGCTCCCACGGGAAGCTATTGCAATGTATTTAAGCGACCCTGCGCAGGTTGGGAAGCTTTTGATATTACAGTGCGTTGAAACCTTATTTATAGGCGGGAAGTGCATCAAACGCCGTGCTGACCTCCTGTAGAGATGCAAGCGGTGTGCCCCGAGAATCGCTTACACTTTTGGTAGCGTTGCTGTTAGGATTAGCACCCATAGATACACCCAGACATACCTACCATGCTCATGTCTAAATTTCACCATCATCTCGCGCTTACCAGGCTGCGAAAGTGTACGAGGTTGTTCTGATTCCTCCAAGCTACCACCAGCGTCCATCAGCGGCGCAAATGATGCAGAATGGCGGCCATAATTAGCGATGGGCCGTCGCACTCAGCGTAATAAGAATAGGAAGGATAGGAAAGCATAGGACAGCAGAGGACAGCAGAGGATAGCATAGGAAAGTATAAGAAAGCATAGGAAGCTCTTGTCAATCATCAGCCCTCTCGATAACGTCGTCGAAGGGAGAGACAAAAAAAACAGTTGCTTCGGCCTGCAGCTCGTGGTATATGCTTTGATGCGGTGGAGGAGTAGGGCCAGTGCAACGCTTAGGCGAGCGAGCTGCGAGCGAGCGAGCTGCGATCCACCCGGTTACCGAACGTAACCGCCGGCCTTTGCGCTAGCGCTGTTGTAGACCGTACCTGCTAGCACTTGCTTTAGAAAGAACGCCGCGGCCATCTACGGTAACCTTGCAACCTGGACACTTGGCAAGGGTTGGTGGGCGTCCAGGCCGTGCAGGCCTTTGATGCATCAGGCATATCGGGAAGGCTCGCTGATCAAGACTGTGTAAGCGCGGCATCAAATGGCTCTCGGTACATTTCGCCAAAGAGACCTTGTGGGACCTGACTTGAAGCCTTCAATGAAGGGCTCAAATTGGTTTGATGGGTCAGAGACACCGTTGCAGCTTTGATGTTAAAAGCAATAGCATTAAAGCTGCTCCTATCCCTTAGGGCATATCCAGTACTGCTGCGTTATTCACTTTCAGAATTGTGGCGAATGTTTGAAGTCAGCTGTAGTAGGCCTGGGTGTGTGCTTCACGCTAGTCAAGGTGTTCATTGCGCTTGAGTGAACCAGGCCGGCTCAGTGTGGCCCATAGTCCACACAGTGGTCACTTTACTCGCTACTTAAGATACATGATGACGTCCATTAGATATTATATTAGATATTTTGTTTCACATTACTGGTTCGCATTGCCGCAGATCATCTCCATAGCGGAGAACAAACGCACATCCTAGCTTTGCAACCAGAGCTGCAAGAGCCTGTCGTCGTCACGATACTCGGAGACCTTTTTTCTGGTGAAAGTTCTGCATGGACACCCCAGCGCGACCGGTGAGCTTGATAACCTGATGCAGCACAGTTGTCGTAACCGCCTGCGCATACATTAGTAAAGATGTTACATATCGGCAAAACCGTCGCCGCTCATCGCCGAGCCCAGCGGGCAGCAGGTACAATCGCAAAGGCCGAACCATAGGACTGTACACTGGGGATGGTGCCATCCACCTACACTGTTGCCTGACTTCTATGACCTAAGAATGGCACGATTGACAAGCATTATACACAAGCTGGTATTATTGCAAAGAGGGGCACTCGCTGCTGTGCCACAGGCTGCTGCTGGTTCTGGACCTTGGGCGGTCTCGCAGCTGCTTGTAGCCCACTTCAGGGTACTCCTTGCCTTGTGCTGGCATCTCCGGCATCCCAAACCACCAGCACAGCTTCATCTGGCGCCACTGGCACCTGGCATTATGCTGCATGTTCAGCGCTGCATTGCAGCCCCTGTCCATCCACCTGCCCGGCTATGGCGCTGGGGTTGGGTGGGCTTAGCAGCCTTGCCCTTGCCTGGCCTTTGCCTTAGGTGGGCTGAGTGAGTTTGGCACCCTGCTCAGCCTTGGTGTGCTTGGCTGGCTGGCTGGCTGGCTGGCTGGCTGGCTGGCTGGCTGGCTGGCGCTCTGCCTGCCACTGCTTCTGCTTGGCTGTGCTGTTCTCAACTTCAGCGGCACTGTGCTTTGAATGTGCTAGTGGAGGCCAGTGAGTGACCAGTGAGTGACCAGTGAGTGACATCGCCTCCTGGGTACAAGACGATGTGATCAGTTGTTAGCAGATATGCGCCTGGTGGCGCAATGCCTCCGAGGAAGCGGCCAAGGCGGTGGAGGAAGCAGTCCTGTGGGGCACATCAGTCTATCCCAGCTCAGTTGTTATTTCTCATGATTGCCCATGCACCATGCCATGCTTGCCTGTACCCTGCCTGCATCAGGTACTGAGCCGGCCTGGAGATCTCGGCAGCGCTTCAGCACTTGAAGGGGCCCAAGGCCGCCACCATGACCCTAGGCCCACTCTGCCAGCTGACCGCCCAGGCTGTGCGTGGCAGGCCACCCTGCAGGCCCTGTACTCCTCCAAGCACATGCAGCACCCCGCTCGCGATGCCGCCCTGATGCCTGGCTGGTCAGCGACGCAAGGCAGGGACGGCCAGGTCGTCACCAGCCGGGCCTCCAGCCAGCCTCAGGGCGTGCGCCCCACAAGGTGACACAGGGGGCACCTTCAGCCCGCTTGCCAGCTGCTGGTGCCAGGTGCTGGCTAGGGTGAGCTCTCAGGGCTCTTGCTGGGCAGGGGAGGGCATACTGGGTGGGAGGGGAGGGGAGGGGAGGAGGGGTGGGGTGTATGGAGGGGAGGAGGGGAGGGGTGTGGGGAGGGGTGCAGAGAAGGGCCTACTGGGAGGGGAAGGGAGGGGTTTGTAATAGGGGCCTTGCAGTCCTAATGGCTATAGAGGCTCGGTTGTTATGCAGGTGTGAGCTGTACCTTACCTGTGCCCTACACTCTGCTTCAATCCACCCGTGCCTGACCTGACCTGTGCTTAACCCCATTTTCCCTTACCTGAACCTGTCTACAGGGAGCCAGTGGCACTGAGCGATGGCCTGCTAGAAGCAAGCTCTGGCGAGGACGACTCCTGCAGCGCTGCTGCCCTCGCCAGCAGTCGCCAGAAGTCCACGCAAGCCAACAAAGCACAGCAGCTGATCCGCCTGCTGGGTAAAGAACGCTGGGCTTTCATTCGTCAGCTGATTCTGTTCCAGCATGTGACATTTGTGCGACAACTGCATGAGCTGCACAAGCTGATCCGGGTGCAGCGTCTGCTAGCAGCAGAGCTTGTCAGTGGGACCCCGCTGCAGCCCAGCACACCCCTGCAGTGCGCCTCCAACACCGCCCTGCCTCGCAGCCTGGCCCTCCCCTGCGCCTCACCTGACAGCAGCAGAGATCCAGCAAAGAGGGCACCGAAGGGGGCAGCAGCGGGTCCAGAAGGAGGAGCAGCAGGGGTCTTGACCTGGGGGCGAGAAGGCGGGCCAGGAGGGGGCCCACCGGGGGGCCCAACAGCGGAGCTACAGCAGGGGGCCCACCACCTGGGGCCTGCAGGTGCCGCCCTGGCAGCTCCTGCCTTGAGCCTGGCCTTGACGAGCGGGAGCTGCACCGTAGGCGCAGTGGCGGCCAGCCTGCGGGCTGCTGGCATGCTGCCTGCTGGCACCCAAGGCCCCACACCCACAGGCCTTCCCACACGCACTCCGAATCAGCAAAGCAGGCAACAAGTACCAATGCAAGCAGGCATTGCACAGACCGGGCTGTGGGCCCAACCACTGCCAACACCAGCACTCCAACCGGCAGCAGCAGGAGCACCAGCAGCAGGAGCAGCAGCAGCAGCAGCAGCAGCAGGAGCAGCAGGAGCAGGAGCAGCAGCAGCAGCAGCAGCAGGAGCAGCAGCAGCAGCAGCAGCAGCAGGAGCAGCAGGAGCAGTGGCTTGGCCAGAGCATATGGCACCACGAGGCTCAGAAGCAGGCTCAGGGTCGACATCAGGGATGCATGGCCAGCTATTTGAGCAGCTAGGCCTCACCCCATCCATGCTGCAAGCCATCTGGATTCATGCCCAGCTGCAGCAGCTGCAGCAGCTGCAGCAACAGCAGCAGCAGCCCACCTCAACTTCTGGTGAACTTGTGAGGGCTTGGTCCGCTGCTCCAGCCCCCCCTACCCCTATCCCTTCCCTGGCATCAGTTCCCACCCCGACCATTCACAGCCTGCCTGGGCCAGGGCCTGGCCTTCCGCTGTCTCTACTGGCCATGCGGCCTGGCAATCACTGCTGAGCTGGCACTTAGCCAGGCTGGGTAGCTGGAGAGGGGCCCTCCTGATACATACCTTGCAGCCATGTGCAAGGAATCTTGCACCTGCACCTGTACCTTGCACCTTGCACCATGCTTGCTTGTACTGAATCGCAGCAGAGCTTGCTCACGGCTCACATCAGTCCGTGACTAAAGCAGATGTAAGAATGTTTTGTTGTTTGTTTCGGTGCTGAGTCAGTGTTCATCTGCGTGAGCAAGGGTGACGAAGAGTGAGAGCAGGGAGGCGAGGGGAGGGCTGTTGATGTGGGGCGATGGGATGACCACGTCGCTGACGGCTTGGGTCAGAAAGGGAAAACTGTTAATATAACCCCAATGCAACAAAGCGATCAGCCAGCACCGCCGTCATTAGCCCAGCGGGCAACAAGTACCAATACAAAGCCGGTCGGCTATCACCACATGAAAGGGAGTCAGGGGAGCACTAGAGGTCAGGCGACCCCAACTAACAAAAAATGACAGGAAATGATAGGAAACCGACCCCTGGTAATCAAAACGACGCCGCGTCTCAGCCACGTGGTTTTTATTCATGTTTCGCACATCCCTGGATAGAGGACTCTGTCAGCTATGCGGTGCAGCTTGTAACATTTAATATTGTGCACTGTGCTGAGTGCTAAGGCGGCTCAAATCTTGACATTCAAATTCATGCCAGTTTTGCTCATGCGGGCCTCGCCGCGACCGACCGCCGCGACCGACGTGGCCCAGTAGCCTCTGCAACATTCAGGGACAGTCGCCGCAGTCAAAACAATGCACATGGCACGTCACACCGATGTAACGACGCCCCTCCACCCATGCTCGGAAGTATACAAGGCTGCTGCATTCCTTGACTGATTCGTGAGTAGTACCTACTACCTGGCCACTCGGTAAGGCCACTCAAGGTGTGTAGGCTATTGCTACGTTACCTTGCTCGACATGTTGGGTCCGATCCCTCCCGCCCGCCCTCCGCTTGTGTGTCCAGCTTGTGTCCAGCTCCGCCCTTACCCCCTGCTGCTCAGCTGGAGGGGGGGGCAGGTCAGGGGCAGCACCAGCACCAGCACCAGCTGCCTGCTGCTGCCCGGGGGGGTGCAACGGGAGGGGGGGGCAGGTCAGGGGCAGCACCAGCACCAGCTGCCTGCTGCTGCCAGGGGGGTGCAGCAGGAGGGGGGGGCAGATCAGGGGCGGCACCAGCACCAGCTGCCTGCTGCTGCCCGGGGGGGTGCAGCGGGAGGGGGGGGCAGGTCAGGGGCAGCACCAGCACCAGCTGCCTGCTGCTGCCAGGGGGGTGCAGCAGGAGGGGGGGGCAGATCAGGGGCGGCACCAGCACCAGCTGCCTGCTGCTGCCAGGGGGGTGCAGCACGAGGGGGAAGCAGGTCAGGGGCGGCATGCAGGGCGGCTACTGTGTTGCAGATATGGGCCATGACAAGACCCTTGAGCTTGGGCTTCAGCCACCCCTTCATAAGCTCCTGCTGGTGGAAGCGAAGGTAAGCTTGCAGCTCCCTAACAGATAGCTTCTCAGCCTCCTCGACAGTGGTGTGGCTGTAATCGCGCCCATCATAGGTCATAGCATATGCTGCAGACAGTCTATGCTGCCCCTCATGGTCCCCCACATCAACCACCACCTGTCCCACTCTATGAGTTGCTGCTGCAGCTTTCATCTCCGCCTTTGCTATCCGTCGGGCCATAGCTGCTGCTGCCTCCTCACGCCGCACTTCCTTGCGTAGCTCTGGCAGCCACCGGTTACCTAGGGTTACCCAGCTTACCTAGGGTTCTTTGCCGCAGGTACTTGCAGACCACTCGCAGTTGCCGGCCCACAGTTGTGCGCTCGCCAGGCCGGTGAGTGTTGGCCACCACACACTGCTCTGTGATGAACAGCCGCCGGCATGTGGAAAGCCGGCGACGGCTGACTGTGTCTTCAACATCAACCTGGCTGTGCTGGGGTACTGTTGAGCTGTGTATGCTGCTGTCCTTGCTGCTGGCTGTTCAGGTGAGGCCTCTTGGGTGGGGATCTCCACCCAGCCAGTGCTGCCAGCTTGCGTAGACTTTGTACAACACGCACAGCGGGCAGCATGGCCCCCCTTCCGTCTGTAGGGGTGGGATTTGGAGTACAAGCCCATACCTGCAGGCATGTGCACACGCCAGCTTCTAAAACCCCTCTTGACAAATCTTGACAAGAGTTGAGAACTTGGCAGGTGGTCCACAGTTGAATTCCCTAGCTATTGACGCAGGGCTGGAGACTTTGATTCACTTCGATGGTTGCCAGACGGCATCAGCATAGTGGGGCAGCATGGAGGGTTTAGCCCACCTCTTGGAGCCTAATAAACAAGGGGCTTTCACGGCATTAGTGCTGTTGGCCCAGCTGAGCTTCTGCAGTGGTCTCTAGTTCTAAAGCCCCTGAGCCAGCACATGTCAGATGTTAGTCTGCCTCCCCCTCCACATGGATCTCCACCCAACTGGGATGGCCAGCTGGTGTAGACTTCACACCTTGTAGGGGTGATGGATGTCGGCATGTTGCAGGCATGTGCACACGTCAGCTTGTAAAACCCCTATTAGCAAACATCAGCAAGAGTTGAGACCTCGGCAGGAGTTCCACAGTTGAGTTCCCTAGCCAATGACACAGGGCTGGAGAGTTCGATTGAGTTCGATGGTTGTCATACTAGCATCAGCAGAGTGGGGCAGCATGGAGGATTTAGCCCACCTCTTGGAGCCCAATCAACACGGGATCGGTGCATTTGCCACTGTTGTGCTCCTACTGTGGTCTCCTCCAAGTTTCAGAGCCCCTGAGCCAGCGCATGTTGGTCATGATTGAGCATCTTGTATTGAGCCAGCACATGTAGGTCATGATGTTGGGTCCTCGTACATCGCGCCCTATCCATCGCGTTAAACAGGGACTCACTGCTACTGGGTCAACGTACATCAAGTCCGCAGGCACGGTAGGATCGGATACCCGGCAACATGCCCAACCAGCTCAGCATGTCGCACAGCGCGGCCGCATTCCGACGCTTCAGTCCGCGTGTAAATCTGTGCAGAAATGAGTCCGGAAATGCCGTTGTCCCTTACCATGAGGTTCAATGGGAGGGGTGGTTCAATGGGAGGGGTGACCAGCTATGTAATAACTCCACTCCTACAAATGTATCTGAGGTCTCTCACCTGGTTCAATGGGAGGGGTGATCAGTCTAGGCCGGCGTGTGAGATGTCATTCTACAGCTATGTGATAACTCTGCAAATGCAAATGCAAATGCAAATGCAAATGCAAATGCAAATGTATCTGAGGTCTCTCGCCTGAGCGACTCTGCCTGGCCCTTCACTACGTTGGTGCGGACAGAGCTGATCCGGCTGCTTCGAAACTCATGCACCAGCACCACATACCGGGATACTGTTTGCATGGGGTCACAGTTTCGATTTCTGCTTCGAAGGAAGGGCCTTTGTAGCCTCGTTTTCTTCAAAGTGCAGATGGCGCAGTTTGCGGCCTTCTCGTTACTGCCCTCACCGATATTTGTGTACGATGGCGAAAGGACTGAGGAATGCCGTCTTGTGTTTGCAAACCACGCTGCTGTTGCTGCCGGAGCACCCGCGCCGCTGAGATATCGTTCAGGGCGCCTTCTGCCAGGGTCTGCTGCGGAGGCCGACGCTGGCTGGTCAATAAAACCTGGCAGGACTCTGTTTGATGATGTGCTGGAGCTGTGCTGCATGTCCGGGGGCCCGCTCTGGTAAAGTTCGACGCATCTTACTATGTTTTAATAAAGCTGAGCGCCCTCACCCCGGTCGCTCTCTTATGTTCCCTACACAGCTTCACGCAAGGTCCTGTTGGTGCAAAAGGGAGCTTCTGGCACGCCCAGGCCTGGTCCATCCAGGACGGGGGCAAACGCATTGTAGTTAGCGTGCAGCACGACGTGTCCACCGACAAGCAGGTACCTGTAGTTCAACCCGCGTGGAGCAGCTCCAAACCTAATCTGGGGTTTACAGGGCATGATGCGTGCGAGTGTCGCAGGCTGTGATTGAGGCCGGGAAGCGTGAGGAGATGGCACTGTCGCGCTTGGCCGCTGCACAGCGCAGGTGGGGCATACCTGGTACAGACTTTCATACCTTTTGCTCTTACCATCTAGTGAAGTGAGGGGGAGGGAGATGCAGCTGCCAGGGCTTTCCTGCACATTTTGAGAGCTTGTGGTTGTCTCTGTGCTGCAGATATAATGACGAGCAGTCTGCCCTCAAACGTTTGGCACTGCAGCTGGATGCCGCGGTTGCAGAGCTACGTCACCTTATCTCCAGCGCTCAGTTGAAGATCCCAACAGATTTGGACACCCGCCTGTTTAATGCCAGTGATGCCTTGCGGCATTTCTGCCAAGCAAGTGACGGAGATGCTGAAGTGCTGGTTGATGAGCTGCTGAGCCCCAGCATGTGTGGGCCAGGAGGTTCCTCAGTCTACAAGCAGCACAGCATTTACAGCAGTGGTGTGTCCCCTCCCACACCTTGCTTGCCCCAGCTGAATCACCCACACCATGCCAACGAGGTCGACAACAGTGTGGTGGGCCAAGGGAAGTACAACATGGCCCTGGAGGACCTTTCTAGGCTGAAGGCAACCTACGACATGAATATGTCCAGGCCAAGGACTGCTTCAGGCTCGGTTGCAAGTGGTGGCCAAGCCTCCTCAACCCAGCTGCGTCCCTCGATGCTAACCCATGGCACTCTCCGGGCAGCTTCTGCAGCCAGCACTGCTTCCCAGCACAACAGCGATTACATCGCTGCACCGCGCAGCGACGTCAGTGGTGCTGGCATGTCTTCCTTCAGTACCAGGTCTCATGCAGAGATTCACTCCCAGGCACTGCAAGCCACCAGTGGGCTGCATGAGCAGCTGACCAGTCAGTTCACAGACATGGACACAGTCTTATCTCATGCAGCAGCTCTGGCTGCAAGCATTGACTTGATGCAGATGCAGCCGGACACAATGGCGCCTGCAAATGCCAGGACTGCTGGGCAGCTGGAATTGGTAAGCCATGTCACGAAATGCTTGCTTGCTTTTCTGACTGGCGTGGAACTCATAACACTGCAGTGGTAAAGATAGCTACAGGATGATTGTGCGCTGCAGCAGTGGCAGGGGCCATGTGCATATTGGGCCTATCGACGGGAGAGCCAGCAACCTTTGCCACTTTGCAGAAGCATGAGGAGCAGCTCCTGCAGCGAACATTCTTTGAGGAGCAGCTGCTGAAAGCAAATGCACAAGCAGCGGAAATGAAAGCAATGTTGGACAAGGTAGGTGAAGCAATCAGCGTGCTGCCACATTCACCTGCTCTGCTTCTGCTTTGCTGTGTCATTGCACCCTCATCAACTGCAACACATACATGTACACGCATGTGGCACCCTTGTCCAGGCGGTGCTCGATGCCCACGAGGAACGGCAAATGCTTACTGCACAGCTGGCTAAAGCCACTGCGGATATGGCAGAGTATAAGGCTGCGCATGAGAAGGCAGGTGCCACAGCAGCCACTGCAGCCACTGCAAGCACTGCAGCCACAGTAGCAGCAAGATCTCATAGTTACGTGAGAATGGCATTGCTTGTCTGTGTTGCAGATGGTGCTTGACGCCACTGAGCTGAAGGTGGAGTATGACCTGCTAGAAGGGCATGCGGCATCACAGAAGACCACGCTTGTCAAGGTAATGAAGCAAGGCCATACTGTCAGCGTAGGCAGTGTGATAGAAACAGCCTGTTGGGGTTCATCGCCACAGTCCACTCTTATTACATACAGATAAAGGAAGGTGATGAACCAACACAAGTATAGCTGAGCACTCCTGGGCATGATGGTCGAACTACAATATATTCTTTGACATTTTGCAGGCACTCACCGACCGTGTTGTGATGCGCCAGGAGATGGGTACAAATGCAGCTCAACTACAAAAGATGCAGGCAGACAACATTGACATGAAAGCTGCCTACGACCAGGTAAACAACGAGTGACTGATGTGAAGGTGGATCACCTTCATCTGTCCTGTGCATGTTAGTGTCAAACTGTGCTGGTGTGACTTACATCCAAGTTACACCCTCTCTGGTGCTGTCAAGCATCAAGACATCGACCTTCTCCTATCTGGTAGTGGCAATCGTGCCGACATGACCCCTCTCTTCTGGTGATGGTGGCGCGCAGAGCCTTACTCACACACAGCAGCTCCTAGCAGCACGCACTGCTGAGACTCAGAAGGTCCGAGCTGATGTTGTTGAGCTCAAAAGCAAACTGCTCCAGGTAGTAGTGTACCGTGGCACTGTGACAATACTGCCACAGTTGCACCTAGGAACACCTATTAGCAAAGGTGCATATATCATGGCCGTGGCCTGCAGATCAGCTGACCAGCATGCATCATGGAGCATCACTTGTACCTGGTTGTACACTGAAGGCGCTAGGAAATGCTGCTGGCACACTGATGCTGCAAGTGCAGATCCTTGCTCACTCAGATAAGGCCATCATGCACTTCACAGCTAGTTGCATTGTGCTCAGCCATCAGCCAAGGAAACTCAGGCACAGTTAAGGAAAGTGGCACGCTATCTGGCTACTGCAGGTGGCCATCGGTATTGGTCAAAAGATATGTGTTACTGCGCCTGCCATACATGCAGTCTATGGCAGAGAACACGCAGCGGAAGGCAATGTTTGACAGCCAGCTCCAGGACGCTCACCACGTGGCTCATCAAATGAAGGCAGCATACGACAAGGTACGCCATGAGATCATTACTACATTGCACTGCTGCACAAATAAGGTTTTTGTTGCTGATGTGAGAGGGCAAGATACAAGTGCTAGCCGCATGTCGTCATGACCATGTTGTGCAAGTATAACGCGACATGTAATAATGATGTTTATTGCAGTCCACTGTGAGCGCAAGGAACAACAAGTTTGCTTTTGATGCACAGCTGAACAAGGCCACCGCTGATGCAGCAGAATTCAAGGCTGCCTATGACAAGGTGTGGCCTTGTACATGTAGCCACATCAGCACATGCAAGCATTGCCTCATGAGCAATGGTCACTCATCTGCACCCCACTGGCACCATTGTTCAACATCCGCAAAACATTTGGGTAAAGTTTGTAAATCAAATTAAACTATCAGGCAGTGGAAAGCCTATATTAGGAAACACTGTAGATATTTATAGCAAACTCCGGCGCACCAGGCGCTTCAGCTGCTGCGGTGGGGTTGTCACCCACCTGCAGTCCAATGTAGATGCTGTGGAGGCCAGGAGCGCGTTTCATGCGCAACTGAACAAGGCCACAGTCGATGCAACAGAAATGAAGTCTGTATGGGACAAGGTGTGCAGGCATGGCTTTTGCTGAGTGCAAACCAGGCTTTGCTGCGCCCCTTGCTGACCAGGCGCCTGCTGCTGGTGCCCGCTCAATGCTGCCTGTTGCTTGGCATGGCATGACCGATGTGTGAGGCATTGCATCCTCAGAAGCGGTCATGTTGTGCAAGTATGAGCCCATTGCTACACAACCAAGATGTCATGTCACAGTGGAAGTGATCAGCAGTGACGGTGTCAGTTATGGTTAAGATAGCAATATTAAGTGTGTTAGTCTGGGTGATGTTGTGTCAAGAGAGTCTGGGCCAAGACCAAGCGTAATGCCCACCGTACTGTGCATCTGCCCCTGATTACATGGCTGCACCAGGATTTGCACAGCCTGCATTGCTTGCAGTGCATGAGCTGACCACACCATGCTGTCCTGGGTTGCCATGCTGGCTTGCAGTCAACAGCTGATGCGGTGGAGGCCAAGACTGTATTTGACTCGCAGCTGAACAAGGCCAATGCTGATGCAGCTGAGTTCAAGTCCGCTTTCGACAAGGTAAGGCTATCCTTGGTGCAAACAACATGCAAGGCTGCCTGCTGTGCACCTCCTGCGTAGTGTTGTGCATGATGCGCATGGCCACTGGTGCTGGAGGCGTCTACATGACAGTATGAGGGTTATAGTCCATGTGTATCACTGTGCTGGCTTTGCCTTGACCTTCAAGGCCGTGGGGTCAGGCTGGGTCAACACACGTACCCTGCTCCTCCCTGCACCTAAGCGCTGCCCACCAGAACCAGCTCAGCAGGAAGCTGGCTCAGTGCCCCAGCCCAGCTCTAGTACGGCCCATGTGCGGTGCATGGCCAGCTCATGTTTTCAAGGTCGCTATGCATACATGTGGGCATGGCGTCCCATGAAAGGGGCTCAGTGACAAAGAGAAGCAGTACTGTGTAGCTAGACTAGCCCTACAGGCTGATGTGCACGCTGCACTGCCTGACACAGTCGTGAGTGTTTTGCTGTGCGCTGCCATGACTGGGTCGAGACCCTGGTCGGCACAGCGCTGGCAGTGCTTCTAGCAGCCAGCTGCGCACTGGGCCCTGGAGCTGCTGTTGTTGGGATTGTCACCAATCTGCAGTCCACGGTGGATGCTGTGGAGGCCAAGAGCGCATTTGATGCGCAACTGAACAAGGCCACAGCTGATGCATCTGAGATGAAGGCTGGGTGGGACAAGGTGTGCAGGCATGGTGCCTGCTGGGTGCAAGTTAGGCTTTGCTGGACCCCTTGCTGACCAGGCGCCTGCTGCTGATGCCCGCCCCAGTTGCTGCCTGTCGCTTGATAATGACATGCTCCTGGCTTGCTTGGAGCTGAGCATGCTCAATTATAGCCGTTGTCCTCTTGGCAGTCAGCCCGCTGCTCCACAGGAAGAATGCCATGGCATGCATTGATGGCAGTGACAGTGACAACAATGATGGTGCCAGTGATGGTTGTGGTAACCTCAATTGAGGTAGTCTGGGTTCTGTTGTGTCAAATAGTCTGGGCCGCAATGCCCACCGTACTGTGCATCTGCCCCTGATTACATGGCTGCACCAGGATTTGCACAGCCTGCATTGCTTGCAGTGCATGAGCTGACCACACCATGCTGTCCTGGGTTGCCATGCTGGCTTGCAGTCAACAGCTGATGCAGTGGAGGCCAAGACTGTATTTGACTCGCAGCTGAACAAAGCCAATGCTGACGCAGCTGAGTTCAAGTCCGCTTTCGACAAGGTAAGGCTATCCTTGGTGCAAACAACATGCAAGGCTGCCTGCTGTGCACCTCCTGCGTAGTGTTGTGCATGATGCGCATGGCCACTGGTGCTAGAGGCGTCTACAGGACAGTATGAGGGTTATAGTCCATGTGTATCACTGTGCTTGTTGAGCCCCAACCTACAATGCCGCGGGGTCAGGCTGGGTCAGCACACGTACCCTGCTCCTCCCTGCACCTAAGCGCTGCCCACCAGAACCAGCTCAGCAGGAAGCTGGCTCAGTGCCCCAGCCCAGCTCTAGTACGGCCCATGTGCGATGCATGGCCAGCTCATGTCTTCAAGGTCGCTATGCATACATGTGGGCATGGCGTCCCATGAAAGGGGCTCAGTGACAAAGAGAAGCAGTACTGTGTAGCTAGACTAGCCCTACAGGCTGATGTGCACGCTGCACTGCCTGACACAGTCGTGAGTGTTTTGCTGTGCGCTGCCATGACTGGGTTGGGACCCTGCTCGGCACAGCGCTGGCAGCCAGCTGCGCACTAGCAGCCAGCTGCGCACTGGGCCCTGGAGCTGCTGTTGTTGGGGTTGTCACCAATCTGCAGTCCACGGTGGATGCTGTGGAGGCCAAGAGCGCATTTGATGCGCAACTGAACAAGGCCACAGCTGATGCATCTGAGATGAAGGCTGGGTGGGACAAGGTGTGCAGGCATGGTGCCTGCTGGGTGCAAGTTAGGCTTTGCTGGACCCCTTGCTGACCAGGCGCCTGCTGCTGGTGCCCGCCCCAGTTGCTGCCTGTCGCTTGATAATGACATGCTCCTGGCTTGCTTGGAGCTGAGCATGCTCAATTATAGCCGTTGTCCTCTTGGCAGTCAGCCCGCTGCTCCACAGGAAGAATGCCATGGCATGCATTGATGGCAGTGGCAGTGACAACAATGATGGTGCCAGTGATGGTTGTGGTAACCTCAATTGAGGTAGTCTGGGTTCTGTTGTGTCAAATAGTCTGGGCCGCAATGCCCACCGTACTGTGCATCTGCCCCTGATTACATGGCTGCACCAGGATTTGCACAGCCTGCATTGCTTGCAGTGCATGAGCTGACCACACCATGCTGTCCTGGGTTGCCATGCTGGCTTGCAGTCAACAGCTGATGCGGTGGAGGCCAAGACTGTATTTGACTCGCAGCTGAACAAGGCCAATGCTGACGCAGCTGAGTTCAAGTCCGCTTTTGACAAGGTAAGGCTATCCTTGGTGCAAACAACATGCAAGGCTGCCTGCTGTGCACCTCCTGCGTAGTGTTGTGCATGATGCGCATGGCCACTGGTGCTAGAGGCGTCTACAGGACAGTATGAGGAGTATAGTCCATGTGTACCACTGTGCTTGTTGAGCCCCAACCTACAATGCCGCGGGGTCAGGCTGGGTCAGCACACGTACCCTGCTCCTCCCTGCACCTAAGCGCTGCCCACCAGAACCAGCTCAGCAGGAAGCTGGCTCAGTGCCCCAGCCCAGCTCTAGTACGGCCCATGTGCGGTGCATGGCCAGCTCATGTTTTCAAGGTCGCTATGCATACATGTGGGCATGGCGTCCCATGAAAGGGGCTCAGTGACAAAGAGAAGCAGTACTGTGTAGCTAGACTAGCCCTACAGGCTGATGTGCACGCTGCACTGCCTGACACAGTCGTGAGTGTTTTGCTGTGCGCTGCCATGACTGGGTCGAGACCCTGGTCGGCACAGCGCTGGCAGTGCTTCTAGCAGCCAGCTGCGCACTGGGCCCTGGAGCTGCTGTTGTTGGGGTTGTCACCAATCTGCAGTCCACGGTGGATGCTGTGGAGGCCAAGAGCGCATTTGATGCGCAACTGAACAAGGCCACAGCTGATGCATCTGAGATGAAGGCTGGGTGGGACAAGGTGTGCAGGCATGGTGCCTGCTGGGTGCAAGTTAGGCTTTGCTGGACCCCTTGCTGACCAGGCGCCTGCTGCTGATGCCCGCCCCAGTTGCTGCCTGTCGCTTGATAATGACATGCTCCTGGCTTGCTTGGAGCTGAGCATGCTCAATTATAGCCGTTGTCCTCTTGGCAGTCAGCCCGCTGCTCCACAGGAAGAATGCCATGGCATGCATTGATGGCAGTGACAGTGACAACAATGATGGTGCCAGTGATGGTTGTGGTAACCTCAATTGAGGTAGTCTGGGTTCTGTTGTGTCAAATAGTCTGGGCCGCAATGCCCACCGTACTGTGCATCTGCCCCTGATTACATGGCTGCACCAGGATTTGCACAGCCTGCATTGCTTGCAGTGCATGAGCTGACCACACCATGCTGTCCTGGGTTGCCATGCTGGCTTGCAGTCAACAGCTGATGCAGTGGAGGCCAAGACTGTATTTGACTCGCAGCTGAACAAAGCCAATGCTGACGCAGCTGAGTTCAAGTCCGCTTTCGACAAGGTAAGGCTATCCTTGGTGCAAACAACATGCAAGGCTGCCTGCTGTGCACCTCCTGCGTAGTGTTGTGCATGATGCGCATGGCCACTGGTGCTAGAGGCGTCTACAGGACAGTATGAGGGTTATAGTCCATGTGTATCACTGTGCTTGTTGAGCCCCAACCTACAATGCCGCGGGGTCAGGCTGGGTCAGCACACGTACCCTGCTCCTCCCTGCACCTAAGCGCTGCCTACCAGAACCAGCTCAGCAGGAAGCTGGCTCAGTGCCCCAGCCCAGCTCTAGTACGGCCCATGTGCGATGCATGGCCAGCTCATGTCTTCAAGGTCGCTATGCATACATGTGGGCATGGCGTCCCATGAAAGGGGCTCAGTGACAAAGAGAAGCAGTACTGTGTAGCTAGACTAGCCCTACAGGCTGATGTGCACGCTGCACTGCCTGACACAGTCGTGAGTGTTTTGCTGTGCGCTGCCATGACTGGGTTGGGACCCTGCTCGGCACAGCGCTGGCAGCCAGCTGCGCACTAGCAGCCAGCTGCGCACTGGGCCCTGGAGCTGCTGTTGTTGGGGTTGTCACCAATCTGCAGTCCACGGTGGATGCTGTGGAGGCCAAGAGCGCATTTGATGCGCAACTGAACAAGGCCACAGCTGATGCATCTGAGATGAAGGCTGGGTGGGACAAGGTGTGCAGGCATGGTGCCTGCTGGGTGCAAGTTAGGCTTTGCTGGACCCCTTGCTGACCAGGCGCCTGCTGCTGGTGCCCGCCCCAGTTGCTGCCTGTCGCTTGATAATGACATGCTCCTGGCTTGCTTGGAGCTGAGCATGCTCAATTATAGCCGTTGTCCTCTTGGCAGTCAGCCCGCTGCTCCACAGGAAGAATGCCATGGCATGCATTGATGGCAGTGGCAGTGACAACAATGATGGTGCCAGTGATGGTTGTGGTAACCTCAATTGAGGTAGTCTGGGTTCTGTTGTGTCAAATAGTCTGGGCCGCAATGCCCACCGTACTGTGCATCTGCCCCTGATTACATGGCTGCACCAGGATTTGCACAGCCTGCATTGCTTGCAGTGCATGAGCTGACCACACCATGCTGTCCTGGGTTGCCATGCTGGCTTGCAGTCAACAGCTGATGCGGTGGAGGCCAAGACTGTATTTGACTCGCAGCTGAACAAGGCCAATGCTGACGCAGCTGAGTTCAAGTCCGCTTTTGACAAGGTAAGGCTATCCTTGGTGCAAACAACATGCAAGGCTGCCTGCTGTGCACCTCCTGCGTAGTGTTGTGCATGATGCGCATGGCCACTGGTGCTAGAGGCGTCTACAGGACAGTATGAGGAGTATAGTCCATGTGTACCACTGTGCTTGTTGAGCCCCAACCTACAATGCCGCGGGGTCAGGCTGGGTCAGCACACGTACCCTGCTCCTCCCTGCACCTAAGCGCTGCCCACCAGAACCAGCTCAGCAGGAAGCTGGCTCAGTGCCCCAGCCCAGCTCTAGTACGGCCCATGTGCGATGCATGGCCAGCTCATGTCTTCAAGGTCGCTATGCATACATGTGGGCATGGCGTCCCATGAAAGGGGCTCAGTGACAAAGAGAAGCAGTACTGTGTAGCTAGACTAGCCCTACAGGCTGATGTGCACGCTGCACTGCCTGACACAGTCGTGAGTGTTTTGCTGTGCGCTGCCATGACTGGGTCGAGACCCTGGTCGGCACAGCGCTGGCAGTGCTTCTAGCAGCCAGCTGCGCACTGGGCCCTGGAGCTGCTGTTGTTGGGGTTGTCACCAATCTGCAGTCCACGGTGGATGCTGTGGAGGCCAAGAGCGCATTTGATGCGCAACTGCACAGTGCCACAGCTGATGCATCTGAGATGAAGGCTGGGTGGGACAAGGTGTGCAGGCATGGTGCCTGCTGGGTGCAAGTTAGGCTTTGCTGGACCCCTTGCTGACCAGGCGCCTGCTGCTGGTGCCCGCCCCAGTTGCTGCCTGTTGCTTGACAAAGGCATGCACCTGGCTTTCTTGGAGCTGAGCATCCTCATCATCAGTCATTGTCTTCTTGACAGTCAGCCCGCGGCTTCTCGAAAAGAATGCCATAGCATGCATCGATGGCAAGGGTAGTGACAATAGTGATGGTGCCAGTGATGGTTGTAGTAACCTTAGTTGACGTAGTCTGGGTTCTGTTGTGTCAAGAAAGTCTGGGCCCAGATCAAGCGCAATGCCCACCGTACTGTGCATCTGCCCCTGATTACATGGCTGCACCAGGATTTGCACAGCCTGCATTGCTTGCAGTGCATGAGCTGACCACACCATGCTGTCCTGGGTTGCCTTGCTGGCTTGCAGTCAACAGCTGATGCAGTGGAGGCCAAGACTGTATTTGACTCGCAGCTGAACAAGGCCAATGCTGACGCAGCTGAGTTCAAGTCCGCTTTTGACAAGGTAAGGCTATGCTTGGTGCAAACAACATGCAAGGCTGCCTGCTTTGCACCTCCTGCGTTGTGTTGTGCATGATGCGCATGACCACTGCTGCTAGAGGCGTCTACAGGACAGTATGAGGGTTATAGTCCATGTGTATCACTGTGCTTGTTGAGCCCCAACCTACAATGCCGTGGGGTCAGGCTGGGTCAGCATACGTACCCTGCTCCTCCCTGCACCTAAGCGCTGCCCACCAGAACCAGCTCAGCAGGAAGCTGGCTCAGTGCCCCAGCCCAGCTCTAGTACGGCCCATGTGCGGTGCATGGCCAGCTCATGTCTTCAAGATCGCTATGCATGCATGTGGGCTGGTGTCCCATGAAAGGGGCTCAGTGACAAAGAGAAGCAGTACTGTGTAGCTAGACTAGCCCTACAGGCTTATGTGCACGCTGCACTGCCTGACACAGTCGTGAGTGTTTTGCTGTGCGCTGCCATGACTGGGTCAAGACCCTGGTCGGCACAGCGCTGGCAGTGCTTCTAGCAGCCAGCTGCGCACTGGGCCCTGGAGCTGCTGTTGTTGGGGTTGTCACCAATCTGCAGTCCACGGTGGATGCTGTGGAGGCCAAGAGCGCATTTGATGCGCAACTGCACAGTGCCACAGCTGATGCATCTGAGATGAAGGCTGGGTGGGACAAGGTGTGCAGGCATGGTGCCTGCTGGGTGCAAGTTAGGCTTTGCTGGACCCCTTGCTGACCAGGCGCCTGCTGCTGGTGCCCGCCCCAGTTGCTGCCTGTTGCTTGACAAAGGCATGCACCTGGCTTTCTTGGAGCTGAGCATCCTCATCATCAGTCATTGTCTTCTTGGCAGTCAGCCCGCGGCTTCTCAAAAAGAATGCCATAGCATGCATCGATGGCAAGGGTAGTGACAATAGTGATGGTGCCAGTGATGGTTGTGGTAACCTCAATTGAGGTAGTCTGGGTTCTGTTGTGTCAAGAAAGTCTGGGCCCAGATCAAGTGCAACGCCCACCGTACTGTGCATCTGCCCCTGATTACATGGCTGCACCAGGATTTGCACAGCCTGCATTGCTTGCAGTGCATGAGCTGACCACACCATGCTGTCCTGGGTTGCCTTGCTGGCTTGCAGTCAACAGCTGATGCAGTGGAGGCCAAGACTGAATTTGACTCGCAGCTGAACAAAGCCAATGCTGACGCAGCTGAGTTCAAGTCCGCTTTTGACAAGGTAAGGCTATGCTTGGTGCAAACAACATGCAAGGCTGCCTGCTTTGCACCTCCTGCGTTGTGTTGTGCATGATGCGCATGACCACTGCTGCTAGAGGCGTCTACAGGACAGTATGAGGGTTATAGTCCATGTGTATCACTGTGCTTGTTGAGCCCCAACCTACAATGCCGTGGGGTCAGGCTGGGTCAGCATACGTACCCTGCTCCTCCCTGCACCTAAGCGCTGCCCACCAGAACCAGCTCAGCAGGAAGCTGGCTCAGTGCCCCAGCCCAGCTCTAGTACGGCCCATGTGCGGTGCATGGCCAGCTCATGTCTTCAAGATCGCTATGCATGCATGTGGGCTGGTGTCCCATGAAAGGGGCTCAGTGACAAAGAGAAGCAGTACTGTGTAGCTAGACTAGCCCTACAGGCTGATGTGCACGCTGCACTGCCTGACACAGTCGTGAGTGTTTTGCTGTGCGCTGCCATGACTGGGTCGAGACCCTGGTCGGCACAGCGCTGGCAGCCAGCTGCGCACTAGCAGCCAGCTGCGCACTGGGCCCTGGAGCTGCTGTTGTTGGGGTTGTCACCAATCTGCAGTCCACGGTGGATGCTGTGGAGGCCAAGAGCGCATTTGATGCGCAACTGAACAGTGCCACAGCTGATGCATTTGAGATGAAGGCTGGGTGGGACAAGGTGTGCAGGCATGGTGCCTGCTGGGTGCAAGTTAGGCTTTGCTGGACCCCTTGCTGACCAGGCGCCTGCTGCTGGTGCCCGCCCCAGTTGCTGCCTGTTGCTTGACAAAGGCATGCACCTGGCTTACTTGGAGCTGAGCATCCTCATCATCAGTCATTGTCTTCTTGACAGTTAGCCCGCTGCTTCTCGGAAAGAATGCCATGTCATGCGTCGATGGCAGTGGCAGTGACAACAGTGATGGTGCCAGTGATGGTTGTGGTAACCTCAATTGAGGTAGTCTGGGTTCTGTTGTGTCAAATAGTCTGGGCCCAGATCAAGCGCAATGCCCACCGTACTGTGCATCTGCCCCTGATTACATGGCTGCACCAGGATTTGCACAGCCTGTATTGCTTGCAGTGCATGAGCTGACCACACCATGCTGTCCTGGGTTGCCTTGCTGGCTTGCAGTCAACAGCTGATGCAGTGGAGGCCAAGACTGTATTTGACTCGCAGCTGAACAAAGCCAATGCTGACGCAGCTGAGTTCAAGTCCGCTTTTGACAAGGTAAGGCTATCCTTGGTGCAAACAACATGCAAGGCTGCCTGCTTTGCACCTCCTGCGTTGTGTTGTGCATGATGCGCATGACCACTGCTGCTAGAGGCGTCTACAGGACAGTATGAGGGTTATAGTCCATGTGTATCACTGTGCTTGTTGAGCCCCAACCTACAATGCCGTGGGGTCAGGCTGGGTCAGCATACGTACCCTGCTCCTCCCTGCACCTAAGCGCTGCCCACCAGAACCAGCTCAGCAGGAAGCTGGCTCAGTGCCCCAGCCCAGCTCTACTACGGCCCATGTGCGGTGCATGGCCAGCTCATGTTTTCAAGATCGCTATGCATGCATGTGGGCTGGTGTCCCATGAAAGGGGCTCAGTGACAAAGAGAAGCAGTACTGTGTAGCTAGACTAGCCCTACAGGCTGATGTGCACGCTGCACTGCCTGACACAGTCGTGAGTGTTTTGCTGTGCGCTGCCATGACTGGGTCGAGACCCTGGTCGGCACAGCGCTGGCAGTGCTTCTAGCAGCCAGCTGCGCACTGGGCCCTGGAGCTGCTGTTGTTGGGGTTGTCACCAATCTGCAGTCCACGGTGGATGCTGTGGAGGCCAAGAGCGCATTTGATGCGCAACTGAACAGTGCCACAGCTGATGCATTTGAGATGAAGGCTGGGTGGGACAAGGTGTGCAGGCATGGTGCCTGCTGGGTGCAAGTTAGGCTTTGCTGGACCCCTTGCTGACCAGGCGCCTGCTGCTGGTGCCCGCCCCAGATGCTGCCTGTTGCTTGACAAAGCCATGACAACAGTGATGGTGCCAGTGATGGTTGTGGTGGTAAACCCAATTGTGGCAGTCTGGGTGCTGTTGTGTTAAGAGAGTTTGGGCTCGGGGCAGGCGCCATGCCCACCACACTGTGCCTCTGCCCCTGGTTACATGGCTGCACCCGAATTTGTACAGCCTGCAGTTGCGTAGTTGTCATTGCTTGTCAAAGTTATAGCCTGGGAAGATGGTTGCTCTGACACATATAGACTGACCAGTGGCAATGTGTGCATGCTGTTGCAGGCTCTGATTGATGCCCTGGAACTAAAGCTTGCCTTTGACAAGGTATGTGAGCAGCGGCAGGGTTCAGTGTCACGTTCGGAGCATGAACACGCTACTCTTTTCAGCTGTAGATCAACTTGCACTGCTGCTTGTGGTTTCTTGTTCGGGTCATGACCAACCTGCAGTCTACGGTGGATGCCGTGGAGGCCAAGACTGTGTTTAATTCTCAGCTGCACAAGGCCACAGCTGATGCATCTGAGATGAAGGCTGGGTGGGACAAGGTGTGCAGGCATGGTGCCTGCTGGGTGCTTGACAGGCTTTGCTGGGCCCCTTGCTGACCAGACGCCTGCTGCTTGTGCTAGGCTATTGTTGGCATACTGGTTAGGGGTTTTTTGAATTAGGACATGCTGCATGGCAACTACTATGCTGCATTTGTGAAGTGTGCATGCATAAATAGTGCATGTGCTTACTTACATGTTGTGCTGTATGTTGCTGTGAAGACGGCTGAGGATGCAATTGAGCTGAAGATGGAGTTTGATGAACAGGCAGCTCAGCTGCAGAAGGCACAGGCTGATACGTCAGAGATGGCACTGCAGCGTGCCCAGGCTGAGGTACGCCGGCACTGCCCGCACTTACCCCTTGCATCACCGCACATTAGGCTCCCTCTCATTGTGTCAGGTGCAAATTACTAACTGTGAGTAGTTGTGCATCCATTGCGATGTGATCTTGTTTGGCTGGCTGTGCAGTTGGAGGCAAACTTTGTGAAGGAGGCTCTCAACAACCAGCAGGAGGCGCTCCACAACTTGCAAGATGAGCATGCAAAGCTGGTTCACCAGCGAGACGTGCTGCATGCGGAGCTGCAACTTGCACTCAACAATTATCAGCCTAAAGCAACCATTGATGCAGGTAGGCAGGCCTCGCGCTGTTCTAGAAAACAAGCTAGGCACCCTTTCCATGTTTTGAATTCCTATTGTCAGCCATTGGCTGCACCCTGCCGATGCTGTTGAGCTCCTCTCTCGTCAGCCATTGTTGAAGTCACAGCCTGATGCCTTGTGTGTCAGGCACACCTGCTGACAAGATGCTGATGATGCTGACGGAGCTGCTGGACGGCACAGTGCCCAGCATCCAGGACATCCTCTATGTCCAGTCTGCAATCCTGGAGAGCCTCGACATCTACCAGCCTGTGGATCTTGGCAAGCAGCTGTTGGCTGCCAACGCCATGGACGTAAGCACAAAGCTGCAGAAGGCCTGTTTACGCATATAGCCCGTCTGATGGCGTCTGTTCACCTGCCGCACAATCGAGCACCATGTCCTCGTCATTTGTGCATGCAGCAAGAGGTGGGCCTCGCACTGCTGAGCCAGCTGGGGGCAGGCCATCCGCAAGCCCCTACTGCAACTGATGGGGTGAGCTTGGAGGACTTCTGTTCTCGCCGAGCCACCCGGAACAGCAGGTGAGGTGGCAGTGCACCTCCCCTTCACAACACATAGCTTGCCTGTTGTTGGGGCAATTAGCAGGTAGCCAGCTCCATGCTTTTGGTTGCTTGTGGCAATGGGACAAAGTGTAAGTTGTTGTGACCCTGCTGCTGTGTGTGCTGCAGTGATGGTCTATCTGGGGACACTGCCTCCTTGGATGGCTCAGCAACCACCCACATGGACTCGTTCCATACCCTGGAAAAAGCGCTTTGCTGCATGTTCAGCCCTGGCTTTGACTATGCGCAAGCTCAACCTGATGCAGGTAAGGCACCATGCATGCAAGCGCCATGATGTCCTGTCTCGTGCGGTGGCTTATGTAGCATTATGAACCACCATGCCATCCGTGCAGATGGAGCAGGTCGCATGGGAGCAGTACTGCACCGCAAAGCAATGAGGCCAGGGCAGGACAGTTTGCGGGTGCAGACCCACAAGGTGTGTCTGGGCTGGAGGCACAGCGAATGCCTTGCTGCGCTGCAGGTGAGCTGAGTAAGCAGGTAGAAAGATGCGTAAATGATGGCAGAGATCACATGTTTTCCCTCTTGTGTGCTCACTGCTGGGTACACGGCCATCTGTGTGGCTGCTACTGCCACGCAGAGCCGGAAGCCTGTTCGAAGTTCCCCCATGGGCCTCAAGCGACCATCTTCCAGCTCCCAGGTGTCAGAGGATGAGTACGTTGAGGATGACACATTCCCTGAGCCAAATGCTGGTCCTATGGTGGATGAGGTGGGCACTGTCTGCATGGACTGCTCTAACAAGACAAGCAAGCTGTTCTCTGTGTATGCAACAATGCTGAGCGGATTTCATTTCCTTGCTTTTGATGAGTGTGAAGTGCTGGTGGTGCATCCACTGCACATGCTACTGTTGATGTGACCAATGCAGTGTGAATGTGTGTAATGCAGATGGTGCGTGTGCTGGAATCTGCAAACCATTGGCAGTTTGATGCCTTCAAGCTGTGTGAAGTTACAGAGGGGCACACCCTGTCTGCGCTCGGCTACTACACGCTGCACCAGGCGGGCCTCATCAACCACTTCCGGATGAAGCCCACTCATCTGGCTCGGTGAGCTTCTCAAGCCTTGCCAATGCTGTTAGGCCAGTGTAGGCCATCATGCATGCAAGACAGCACTTCTGAGCGCCAGGAATCAGGTCCACTTCTAGCAGGCACCCAGCATGAGCTTACCTCAACCCTAATCACTAAGTGGGTATAGATGTCAGTCTGGTCAACAAGACTGGCTGAGTTTGACAGTGAGTCTGAGACTGTGTTGAGGGACCAGGAGGCTGGTTTGCTCGTTGTGCACAGGTTCTTGCGTGCAGTGGAGGATGGCTACATCAACAACCCATACCATAACAAGGTGTGGCACACCTAGCAGACATGCTGCCACCAGGACCCACCTGTCATGACATGGCGATGACTGAGCTAAACATGCCTCACAATGGTGCTGCCAGCTAATACCACCTAGTTGCAGTTATGACGCCATGACGCCATATGGAGGCTGTGCTGGTCTGCTTGTGTGTGTGTTGCAGACGCATGCTGCAGATGTGCTCCAAACCTTCCATCTCATTCTGCGGCGCGGCGGGCTCATCCCTGGCTATGTGGACCCCCTCACGCATGTCGCTTGCCTCCTTGCAGCAGTGAGTCCACCGTGATAATGACTGGTGAATGGGGCAAAACACACAATGTGCACTTAGACGCTGCCCACTGGTTGCCAGATTGGTGTGAGTTCACCGACCCTGTATGCAGATGGCGTTGCAGCATTGTCTGGCCACCTGGTTTGATGCAGGTGGTCCATGACTTTGAGCACGTGGGGCGGACAAACGACTTTCTCATCAATACTGGTAGTGACCTTGCCATCCTCTACAATGACCGTGCACCGCTGGAGAACCATCACCTGGCTGCTGCCTTCCAGCTGTTGCGCAAGCCAGAGTTCAACTTCATGCCTGACCTCACAAAGGTATGTCCAACATCTGGGCAGCAGCACACCTGCCTCCCATGCAGCAGCCATTAAGCCAGTTGAGTCAGTGGGGCCACTCCTCCGCTGCTGAGCTCCCACTTCTCATCACAATTCGCAGGCAGAGCATGACAAGCTGCGCAAGACCGTCATTGACCTGGTGCTGGCCACGGATATGAAGCAACAGTAAGTTGTGGCAGGATGCCGGACCATGCATGCATGCTCAATGATGCAGCAAATTTCTCACACAGTGCAGCCTGCCCACCTGCTGAGGCCCTATGCTTGTTCAGTAACAAAACCATTAACTTCCTGCTGTGACTCTGATGCAGCTTTTCCATCGTCTCGCACTTCACCACCGTGCACCGCCTTGGCTCAGGGGGCAGTATGGCGCCTTCCGTCGCCAGCCTCCCTATCCCCCGCAGGTACGTTTGCACACGAACATGCCTGATTTATAACTCAAACTGACATGCCCCAGCTTCATATCCACAAGTCCATAGCTCGACTGTACTTGGGTACGTAGCTGAGCTGAAGAACTCAGCAATTTACATATAACTGCTTGGATTCCAAATCGCCGGACTCCAATAAGCTGGTGTTGACGCTAAGTATTTCTGCAGTGTAGTATGGTGCAGGATTGTGGGACCCTGTGCTGACCATCTCCATAGAATACATGCTGAGCTTATGCTGATCTCATGCTCAGCTGACAGTTTGAGTGGTGCATTTGTGTTGTGCAGGTCTCTTAGCTGTGGCTCCTCAAACAACAACTCCCTGTTTGGGGGGGCTGGCAGCGGTGTGGATGACGAGGAGGCACAGATTGTGGTCCCCTTGGATGAGACAGAGCGGATGATCAGCTTGCAGCTGGCCCTCAAGTGCGCTGACCTAGGGGTGAGTTTGAGGCGTATGAACCAGGGTGGGAGGTGTTGAGGTGGTAATGATGGTGGGTAATCTGTGTTGCCTCTGCTGCCTGCCTGCCTGCAGCACACGGCTGCCGCGCTCCCAGTACACCTCAAGTGGGTGGCTGGATTGGAAGAGGTGAGAAGCTGGCAGCTGGCATGTGTCGACAACTGCAAGCTGCAACACCGCAGCAGTTTGCAAGGCAGCTGCAACCCATGGCATGTGCTTCACAGCAGTCACAGCGCACTGTGGCTTGTTGACAAGGGAGGTGATTGATTCTGCTTACCTTCCCTGGTCTGTGCGCCATTGCAGGAGTTTTTCAGGCAGGGAGACGCTGAGCGTGCTGCAGGCCTACCCATCTCCCCTCTCTTTGATCGTATGAAGCAGGGCATCAGCAAGTCACAGGTGAGGAGTGTGGTGGCTGTGAGACTTGCAGCTAGCAAACCTACTTTACAAACGCACATTTCTGAACCAGGTGCTGACGACCTCCTGCAAAGAAATTTGCTGCTGCCCCATCTGTTGATCAGGTCGGGTTTTTTGACATTGTGGTCATCCCACTCTACCACTCCTTCTCTCGCGTCTTCACTGGCACCAAGCCCCTGCTGACCTTTGTCATGCGGAACTACAAGGTGTGGAACGAGCAGCAACGTTTGGCAGGCGGGGCCCAGTAGGACCCTGGCAGCTGAAGGCCCACAAGGTCAGCGGCTGTGCAAGGTGTGCAAGGCAAGGCCGTACAACCAAGCATCATGTGCCCAGCTGAAGACCACTATCGTTGTCAGCATCACAAGTGGCGGTGTACAGTCGGTGTGTAGGTGCTTGCATGTGGAGCTATAGCATGGGCTGGCCTGGCAGGGTGTATTGTGTGCGCTGGTTTTAGTGGCTGGCTGCATGTCGCTGGCAGCTGCACCAACTACACGTTGCTCCCTGTGACACCTGCCTGTTGAGCAAACCTCATGGCTGGTCACAATGTGTGCAGCTGTCTAGATGCAAGGTTATCAGCAATCTCTTGCACATCACCAAAGTGTCATAACCATCAAGTACTGCAAGGGCAAACTGCTGCACAGAGCAGGGTGACTGTTCGGAGTGATCAGCCGCACTGCAGGCTGCTGAGGGCGTGCAAAGTAGCCCTGCAAGGTGGCTCTCTGGGGGCAGTGGCTGCGTCCTTAGTGCGACACTGTACAGCTTGCACTGCTGTCATTGCTCGATCAGAGGGAGGATGAAACTATCTACAGCTCAACAACCTGCAGGAGAAGCCTTATGTGAGGAGGGGTGTGGGGGTGTCTGCTTTATCTTGCTGCAATTCAGCGATGTTGCATGCAGCGGCGGTAAGGCATGGCAACTGCGTGTTGTCGACTTTTCTCTAGTTTGGTTGTTGTAGATGTGTATTCGGGAGAGTGCAGACACCTCTTGGTCCTATGCATCTCTTGTTGCTTGGTCCCAGACTGATGTTGGTAGAGTGGGCACATAGAAGAGAAAAGTACCCACAGTTCGTAGCTCGCATGAGGTTTGTACGTGTGGTGTCCTGTTATTGATGTAGTTCAATAAGTCTTGTAACCGAGATCGCAGTGCTGTGTGGCCCGACCTCCTCCGCTCCCAGCCCGAGCCTGATTTGGTAATATCAACAGCCAACAGTGGTGCCAGCTAGGCAGTGGGGTGGGATGGTTGTGTCTCGGATGGCAGGGCTGTGAGAGGGTGCTGATCCGGCTCAAATGGAGGCCCTAGTGAGGGATGGCAGGGTGGTGGCTGAGAGGGAAGGTCAGAGGGAGGCACGGATGGCTACCCCTCCCGTTCAACGACCACGTAAGGGACATTTGACTTTGCGGCGTGGCGTGAGAGTTGAGTTGTCATTTTAACGCGGACCCACGGTGACCGGCAACCTGCCAGGCACGCAAACGGTTCCGTTCCGCGCGATGTGCCTTTCAAGCGCTGCTCCGCAACACCCACAACGCAAGATGCAGAGTTCTCCGCTGCGGTACACTGCGGTACACTTTACGCATGGAGCCCAGTTTTCTCAACGTCATCTTACACAGCCAGCTCAGTCGCACTCTGCCTGCCCATTCAGATGCTCCAACACCATGTACCGTAACCCAGCACGCAAGGTGCCGGCTGGCACATGCAACCCCACTGCCTTGCAATACTCGTTTAACATCTTCACGCTCAGCTTCTTGCCCAAGGTGCACAGCTGCATCACGCTGTCTGGTGCAAATGAGCACAGAAGGGTGAGGCACTCATCGTCCCAATGCTTGTCATCCCTCTTCTGATCGAACATGGGCATGGCTACAAAGGGCTTTGTGATGGAGAGCCTCATACACACACCCCTTGGTGCGGGGGTCATGCATTGGGCACATGCACATGCAGTCTGTGACCACTCAACCTGGATCCCTGCAGCAGGAAAGAAGCAGCTGTGCATGCTCATAGAGCCGGGGATGGATGATGCAAAGGCATGTGCATCCCGCTGTGGAGCACTGCAAAGCTGTACCTCCTGTGTGCTCAGCTCCAAGCACCACCGATGCCCCATAGCTCCAAGCACCACCGGTGCCCCATAGCTCCACCACATTGGCACGCTGAACCTCTGTGCCATGCCCCAATGCTGTCGCATGGCTGGGGCGCCCTTGAACTGCCCTGCACACCCATCAGACCACATATACAACTGCCTCATGTCCATGTCATGCTCTGCCAGCAAGTAATACACTACCTGGTTTACTGCTGCTTGGGTAATGGCTGCCGACTGCTCCTTCCCATCTGTCATCACATACACGGTGTGCTCATAGTAGGCCCCCTCTTTGTTCTTGAAGTATGCACACGCAACAAGAATGCCTATCTGCGGTGCATGCCAGTGCTCTGACATGATCTCAACTCTGCGCTCAACAGTCAGCTTCTCTGACCAATCACATGAAATAACCACCTTCCCATCCTTGCCTGCCTTGACGGCCTCACGGTGCTGACGGAAAACCTGCAGCTGGTGATGTGCCAACCGGTGGTGCTTGATGTACTCTGGCATCTGCTTGTTCAGCATGCCAATAGCATCACTCAAGCTCACCCTCACGCACAGCAGCTCAACCGGCCGGCTGCCTACAGCTGATGGTGGTTTTCCATACTGACGCACAGTGAGCATGACGCTGCCATCTGCATCCGGCTGCAGCTGTAGCCTGCGCGACTTGCAATGGAGGCATGTGCGCAAAGAGCAGGCAAGGCTAGGCTGCTGGCCAAGCTCACAAGGACATAGGAACAACTGCCGCACAGCTGTGGCGCTCAGGGGCTGGGTTTTGCTGGGAGGTGGTGGGACGGGGATGGGGGATGGGGGAGGGAGGGGAGGGGGTGAAGGTAGCGGGACAGGCGGAAGGCCAGGAGGGGAGAGGGGAGGGGAGAAGGGTGGGGGAAGGGTGGAAGGGCGGAGGGGTTGGGAAGGGTGGGGGAAGGGTGGGGGAGAAAGGTGGAAGGGTGGAAGGGTGGGAGAAGGGTGGGGGAGAAGGGTGGGGGAAGGGTGGGGGAGAAAGGTGGAAGGGTGGAAGGGTGGGAGAAGGGTGGGGGAGCAGGGTGGGGGAAGGGTGGGGAAGGGGCTGGGGCTAGGGCTGGGGCTAGGCTCATGCTGGGGTTGAGGCAGGGGCGGGATTAGTGGCTGCATGGAGGCTGATGGCATGCTGTCAGCCGGCGTGTTGACCTCGCAGTGGATGGCCCCCTGCTGCAAGGCTGCGGGGGTGCCAGGACCCTGCTCCCCCGGTAATGCCGCCAACTGGGAAGGGCCTGCAGCACATGGGCATGGGCTGGGGCTAGGGCTGGGGCTAGGGCTGCAGCACATCATGGCAGTGCAGGTAGCATGCAAGTAGCATTACCTTCAGCTGTACCTTCAGCTTCACATGTGCCTCATTCCTTGTCCCCACTCACAGCCCTACCCCCCGCCCCTTCCCTCCCCCTGCCTCTCCCTCCCTTGTTACCTGGGTTGCATGATGTGATGCAGCGCAAACTCCAGTCGTCCAAGCTGTACCTCAGCATCTTGCAGTGTTGACAATTGTAGCATCACCTTGCCATCAGGCTGTGACCGCAGAAGGCGCAACAGTGTGGGTAATTGCTGTACCTGCTGGAGAACTTCAGCAGCGATTGCCCTGCAGCCAAAGGACCAAAGGATCAAAGAAGGGCAGGGCAGTTCAGCGAAGGGCAGGCTAGGGCCATAGCCAGGGCAAGGCTGGTGCAAGGCTGGGCTGGTGCAGGTCAGGGCTGAGGAGTGAAAAGCGCACCTTGCGGTGGCCCAGTCCTGCTGTTGCTTGGGCATGCTTGGGGGTCTGCTCGTCCTGCTCTTCAGTGGTGTGTCTGCATGACACCACACACAGGAGTGTGAAGTGGTGCTTCCACCAGGGTGCTAGGTGGAATGGGCCAAAACAGGCTGCAACCTGAGTGTGCAACTGATGTTGTTCAGCTGCCTTGCCATGTCAGCCCATCATCCAGCAGGGTCACTCACATGATGGACTGTTGCTCCTCGGCAGGTGAGGTCACAGGATTGGTGGCAGGCCTGGTGAGGATGGAGAGCCCCGGTAGGTGCAGCAGTGCCGGCAGGGCTGGGTGGTGCCGGCTGGACCCCTGCAGCTGGGACTGTGATGGGTGCGAGGGTGGTTGGTCTGGGAGATGGTGGGGGCAGGGCGCATGGGCTGGCCTAGGCTGTGCAGGTGCTTGCGTGGGTGTGGAGCAGAGAATGGGCATGGGCTGGAGCTGGCTGGCTGGCTCCTGCCCCCGCAGCTGCTGGCCCATAGCATGCGCAGCCGCAGCAGCCTCAGCACATGTTCTGTGGGCCAGTGGAACCTGTTGAGGCACTAGGTTGCTGCAGGCCCTGATGACTTCAGACATCATGGCTGTGACCTGGCCGATGGCTGTGTGACTGCATCCGGATCTGTAGAAAGCTGCCTCCCCCTCCACATGGATCACCACCCAGCCAGTGCTGCCAGCTGGCGTACACGTTGCACAACAAGCACAGCGGGCAGCATGGCCCCCCTTCCGTCTGTAGGGGTGGGATTTGGAGTACAAGCCCATGCCTGCAGGCATGTGCACACGCCAGCTCCTAAAACCCCTCTTGACAATTGTCAACAATAGATGAGAACCTGGCAGGGGATCCACAGTTCAGTTCCCTAGCTATTGGCGCAGGGCTGGAGACTTCGATTCACTTCGATGGTTGCCAGACTGGCATCAGCAGAGTGGGGCAGCATAGAGGATTTAGCCCACCTCTTGGAGCCCAATCAACACGGGATCGGTGCATTTGCCACTGTTGTGCTCCTACTGTGGTCTCCTCCAAGTTTCAGAGCCCCTGAGCCAGCGCATGTTGGTCACGATGTTGGACATGAAGTCGGGCTCCTCGCACATCGCGCACTAACCATCGCGTTAAACAGGGACTCACTGCTACTGGGTCAACGTACATCAAGTCCGCAGGCACGGTAGGGTCGGATACCCGGCAACATGCCTGACCAGCTCAGCGTGTGGCTCTGCGCGGCCGCATTCCGACGCTTCAATCCGCGTGTACATCCGTGCAGAAGTGAGTCTGGAAAGCCGTTGTCCCTTATCGTTAGGGGGGTTGGTTGTTCAATGGGAGGGGTAGCCGGATACCCTCGGACGGCGAATGGTTGCCGGCACTCCGGTTGGATGGCAACCTGCTGAACACCCCAGCAAGGCCACTCCACTTGGATAGTGTGGTAACCTGACCTGACCTGACCTGATGGTGCCATGAGGTGCCGCCCTCCTCCTCCCCTTGCCCAGGCCCCCACTGCCCAGGCCCCACCTACCCTATGCCCAGCCCTCCCCTGCTGCACCGGGCCCCAAACCCCCCATAGGGCAGGTGGCTGGTTCGTGACACCGACCCGTGCCTTACCTTTCAGCGCATTGCGAAGAGTGTGCAGCGCCCGCTTGAGCAGGGCAGCTGAAAGGGTCTGGAGGCTTTGCTTGCCCTCGGCAAGAAGTACCATCAGGGCTACAAGCTGGTCGATAAACGGCTGACCAAAGTCAGGCAGAGGCTCGCCTCTTTGTTTGTTCTGCGTATGTTCTTGACATGCTTGGTGGGCTACCCCACCCCGGGCTTCCCCAGCGCCCCTCAGCCTCCAGCCGTGCAGCCCCCCCAACCCCCTGATGCTCCCCCCCTACCCCCCCTACCCCCACGTGCCCCTGCCCAGCCTGCCCCTGCGCAGCCTGACAGCATGGAGTGTGACACTGACTCTGACTCCGAGTCAGATTGTGACTCTGAGCCAGAGCCAGAGCCACAGTCTGACTCGGAGTCAGAGTCAGACCCTGAGCCAGTCACGCAGCCCCCCCCCAGGGCGCTGCAGCGCCCGCCTGTCAGCCCTTGCACCTGCAGCACCCACTGGCCCTCCCTTGCCCCTTGACTGCGAGGACCCTGTCATGCTGAGGCAGCTCAAGGACTTCTGCATGTTCTTTGCCAACCCCAACTTCAAGACATGCTACAACCAGCTGCAGCGACGCCATGTTCGGCTCCGCCACCCCATGCTCATGCCAGCCTTTGAGGACCCCAGCAACCAGGCGCAGCTGGACAAGCTGCAGGGGCTGTGCAGCATCAAGCTGACGGGTGACGCCAACACCATCGACGCACACTCCATGCAGCTGGCGGTGGCCATGCAGCAGCATTACTCCAACCCAGGCAAGCATTACTCCAACCCAGGCTGACCTGACCTGACCTGACCTGACCTGACCTGACCTGACCTGACCTGACCTGACCTGACCTGACCTGACCTGACCTGACCTGACCTGACCTGACCTGACCTGACCTGACCTGACCTGACCTGACCTGACCTGACCTGACCTGACCTGACCTGACCTGACCTGACCTGACCTGACCTGACCTGACCTGACCTGACCTGACCTGACCTGACCTGACCTGACCTGACCTGACCTGACCTGACCTGACCTGACCTGACCTGACCTGACCTGACCTGACCTGACCTGACCTGACCTGACCTGACCTGACCTGACCTGACCTGACCTGACCTGACCTGACCTGACCTGACCTGACCTGACCTGACCTGACCTGACCTGACCTGACCTGACCTGACCTGACCTGACCTGACCTGACCTGACCTGACCTGACCTGACCTGACCTGACCTGACCTGACCTGACCTGACCTGACCTGACCTGACCTGACCTGACCTGACCTGACCTGACCTGACCTGACCTGACCTGACCTGACCTGACCTGACCTGACCTGACCTGACCTGACCTGACCTGACCTGACCTGACCTGACCTGACCTGACCTGACCTGACCTGACCTGACCTGACCTGACCTGACCTGACCTGACCTGACCTGACCTGACCTGACCTGACCTGACCTGACCTGACCTGACCTGACCTGACCTGACCTGACCTGACCTGACCTGACCTGACCTGACCTGACCTGACCTGACCTGACCTGACCTGACCTGACCTGACCTGACCTGACCTGACCTGACCTGACCTGACCTGACCTGACCTGACCTGACCTGACCTGACCTGACCTGACCTGACCTGACCTGACCTGACCTGACCTGACCTGACCTGACCTGACCTGACCTGACCTGACCTGACCTGACCTGACCTGACCTGACCTGACCTGACCTGACCTGACCTGACCTGACCTGACCTGACCTGACCTGACCTGACCTGACCTGACCTGACCTGACCTGACCTGACCTGACCTGACCTGACCTGACCTGACCTGACCTGACCTGACCTGACCTGACCTGACCTGACCTGACCTGACCTGACCTGACCTGACCTGACCTGACCTGACCTGACCTGACCTGACCTGACCTGACCTGACCTGACCTGACCTGACCTGACCTGACCTGACCTGACCTGACCTGACCTGACCTGACCTGACCTGACCTGACCTGACCTGACCTGACCTGACCTGACCTGACCTGACCTGACCTGACCTGACCTGACCTGACCTGACCTGACCTGACCTGACCTGACCTGACCTGACCTGACCTGACCTGACCTGACCTGACCTGACCTGACCTGACCTGACCTGACCTGACCTGACCTGACCTGACCTGACCTGACCTGACCTGACCTGACCTGACCTGACCTGACCTGACCTGACCTGACCTGACCTGACCTGACCTGACCTGACCTGACCTGACCTGACCTGACCTGACCTGACCTGACCTGACCTGACCTGACCTGACCTGACCTGACCTGACCTGACCTGACCTGACCTGACCTGACCTGACCTGACCTGACCTGACCTGACCTGACCTGACCTGACCTGACCTGACCTGACCTGACCTGACCTGACCTGACCTGACCTGACCTGACCTGACCTGACCTGACCTGACCTGACCTGACCTGACCTGACCTGACCTGACCTGACCTGACCTGACCTGACCTGACCTGACCTGACCTGACCTGACCTGACCTGACCTGACCTGACCTGACCTGACCTGACCTGACCTGACCTGACCTGACCTGACCTGACCTGACCTGACCTGACCTGACCTGACCTGACCTGACCTGACCTGACCTGACCTGACCTGACCTGACCTGACCTGACCTGACCTGACCTGACCTGACCTGACCTGACCTGACCTGACCTGACCTGACCTGACCTGACCTGACCTGACCTGACCTGACCTGACCTGACCTGACCTGACCTGACCTGACCTGACCTGACCTGACCTGACCTGACCTGACCTGACCTGACCTGACCTGACCTGACCTGACCTGACCTGACCTGACCTGACCTGACCTGACCTGACCTGACCTGACCTGACCTGACCTGACCTGACCTGACCTGACCTGACCTGACCTGACCTGACCTGACCTGACCTGACCTGACCTGACCTGACCTGACCTGACCTGACCTGACCTGACCTGACCTGACCTGACCTGACCTGACCTGACCTGACCTGACCTGACCTGACCTGACCTGACCTGACCTGACCTGACCTGACCTGACCTGACCTGACCTGACCTGACCTGACCTGACCTGACCTGACCTGACCTGACCTGACCTGACCTGACCTGACCTGACCTGACCTGACCTGACCTGACCTGACCTGACCTGACCTGACCTGACCTGACCTGACCTGACCTGACCTGACCTGACCTGACCTGACCTGACCTGACCTGACCTGACCTGACCTGACCTGACCTGACCTGACCTGACCTGACCTGACCTGACCTGATCTGACCTGACCTGATACCTGACCTGACCTGACCTTATACATGACCTATACCTGACCTGTACCTGACCTGCAGAGCGCTTTGTCAAGCTGTACGCCAAGGCAGCCAGGGCCCAGCTAGGCTGGAGTGGCGAGGAGGCTCAGCTGTTCATCAGGATGGCGTGCGGGTATGGCATCAACGCCAACAGCTCGGAGCTGAAGGCCGCCACACTGGACAAGGGGCATGTGGCGGACCTGATAGAGGAGGCCAACACGCACCGCCGCCTACTGGGCATGAAGAAGGAAGGCTCCCTGCAGGACACCCTGCCCCTGCCCTGCCGCATGCGCCATGCAGTGCATGTGTGCCGGTGGCTAGAGCGGTGGCAGCAGCCCCACACCCCACCCGCACCAGGGCAACCAAAGCGCGGCAAGAGGCGTGGGGTTGGTCCCCGGACCCTGCCCTGCCCACCCCCCTTCACCCTCACCCCCATGGCCAGGATGGGGGTCCACTTCATCAAGGTGGACAGCAGGGTGCTGCATGGAGTGTGCAGGCAGCTGGGCCTGACCAAGGAAACCCGGGCAGCATTCACCTCAGAGCCAGCACTGAGCCATCATTGGGCCAGGTGGTTCAACACCAACAAGCTTCGCAACAAGGGGTTTGCTTTCGAGAGGTTGGTGGACACAGATGGTGTCAGCGTGTGCGTGCACTACACGCACCCCCTTCCCCCTCCTCCAGCCCCACCTCCAGCTGCCAGCAGCAGCAGCACCAGCAGCCGCCCAAGTGCAGCAGCAGCAGCGGCTCATGCAGTGGGGCTCCCCCACATAGGCAAGGGCATAGCTGAGACGCGTGAGTATGTGTTTGACCCAGACACACAGATTGGGGTGGGCATCGACCCCGGCGTCACCCAGGCAGTCAGCGCAGCCTCTGGGGTGTGGGATCTGCAGTCAGGCCAGGCAGACCAGCTGCGCCGGTGGAAGCTGACCAAGGGCCAGGTGAAGCATGCCAGCGGCCTGAACAATGCCCGCCGTGACACAGAGCGGTGGCTAGCACCAATCAAGCCCCACCTCCAGCACCTGGCAGCAGCAAGCTCAGCCGGCACCTCCCTGGAGGCCAACCTGAAGCACATCACCGTCACCCTGGCCACCTGGGATGCGGTGTGGGAGGTGTACCTGGACCCCAAGTGGGCACGGCAGCGGTTGAGGCTGTACGGAGCCCAGGACCGGGCGCTGGAGCAGTTCTTCAACAAGGTGAGGGTGGGTGGGTGGGTAGGTGTGTGGGAGGGAGGGTAAGGGAATGAGAGGTGGTGGGTTGGGCATGATATGAAGGAGTAGTTGACTGTGCCATGCCTAACCTGGTGCCACCATGTCAGCCACCCTGTGTGTGCCTTGTGTGCATGGCTGCAGTTGGAGGAGGACATGGCGGAGTTGTCAATGAAGCGCCACAAGCGTGTCAAGCAGCTGGTGGTGTTCTTTGGAGCAGCTAGCATTGGCACAGCGGGAGGGTGGAATGATGATGCGGTGTTGCGTGCCTGCCGCAAGGTGGTGTGCAGGCCCAGGGGCACAGACCAGCTGCGGGGCAGGGTGGTGCTTGTGGATGAGCACCGCACCACCCGGGTCAGCTCAGCAGTGAATGGCAAGCAGCCCTGTGAGGTGGAGCTGAACACACTCAGTGCCACAAGACCCGCAGGCTGGAAGCCCCCAGCAGGGCAGATGGAACCCCGCCTGGTGCGCCCAGCCTGGAGCCAGGAGCGTGACCAGCCAGTGCGGGGCATGATGTGGTGCCCAGTAGTGCCCCCCCGCAAGCCCCCACAGGCCCCACGCAGCAGCCAGGAAGCCACACCGGCAGCAGCCTCAGAGCCAGGGCCAAGCAGTCCCCAGCCAGCCCAGCGCAGCAAGCGCACCAAGGCTGAGCCAGGGGCAGCTGAGCCCACCAAGGGCAAAGGCAAGGGCAAGGCTGCCAAGGCAAAGCCAGCACCACAGCCAGGCAGGTGGCTGGACAGGGACTGCAATGCAGCGCTGAACATGCAGCGCATTGGGGAGAGCAGGTGGCGGCCGCTGGAGCTGTGCTACTGGCCAGACCAGGGAGCGCTGCCAGCCAAGGGCAAGGAGTACCCTGGCCTGGGCTACAAGCGGGTGCGAGACAAGCCACCCGAGGCCCAGCAGCAGCAGCCTGCTGAGGCACAGTAATGTGTGCCCCCTTTGTTGAGCTGTCATCAGCTTACAATCAGTGCATGTTTTGTCATGCCAACTCTACACGTTGCCCTAACAGGTTAGGCAATAATGTAGGTGGTAGGCGGCTCATGTGCCATGTGCACTGGGTTTACTCCACACACCCCAATAACACTGTTTGAGTTGGATCTAGTTAGTGGCTGCTAGTGGCTGATAGTGTATGCTAGTCCGCTATGCTAGTGCTTCTGATCCGGCTCAAATGGAGGCCCCAGTGAGGGACAAGGGGGCTGGCATGTGCTTACAACACGACATTCATTCAACAGAGATCTAGCCATACGTTATAACCTCATGACATTCACCATTGGTCACCATGGTTGGGGCAAGATGACTGCCCAGTAGGCTAAAGCATGACAGCGCTGCTATGTTGGCGCCGTAGTAGAGCGCCACGCCTCATCTACCCATGAACCCAGCAGCGGCTGTCGCCTGTCACGAGGTATTGGGCTAGCGCCTGTCATTGGGGTTCATGGTCTAAACCTGAACAGCTGAATTCCCCATTTCAAACACATTGTTCCACGGCTGGGCCACACATGTACTTGTCAGGAAGGAGCACAAGAAGGGGGTGCTGGCTACCCAGCCGTGCACGTCAAAGCAAGCGCAGCACCAGGTCGAGGCAATGAGGGTGAGTGAGGGGGAGGCTGCATGCATACAAATGGTGGTGATGCAATATTGGCCACAAGGGCAGCTGGGTATGTGCCAGGCCAAATAGCAGCCATGCCTCAGCTCGAAAACTGCACATGCCAGCAATGCACGCTTGCGCCTAATCCTCCATTTGCAAATCACATTTCTCATTCTCTCTCTCTCTCTGTTTTCATTTCCTCACCAAATTTTTTTCAGCATACTGCCACTTACCAAACCCTAGTGTGGTCACGCATGGTTCATCACTTCAAAAACGCCATCCTCGCCTCGCATTGAAATGTCATGCGCATAATTGAGGGCCTGGTCGTTACGCATGCCCGCAGTGTCGCCCGGTTCCTCACTGATTGTGATGCCTGCCAACTTCACCTTGTTTTTGCCCGAGCTCGTCTCCGCGGCGGAGTCCGCCAGCACTGCACCACAAAGCCACACACACACTAGTAGGTACTGCTGATCCGGCTCAAATGGAGGCCCTAGTGAGGGACAAGGGGGCTGTACCGGGCTGCAGAGCGAAGAGAAGAAGAAGAAGAAGAAGAAGAAGAAGAAGAAGACTCCGGTATTCACCGGCGTGCATTAAGGGAGGAGCTACCGCCTGGGGCGCGGCCTGCTCCCACCAATCAAGCCAAGAAAGAGGCGACTCCCCTACCCTCCCTCCCTCTTAGTAGCCCTGAGTCTGTAGCTTGTCTTTGCAATGGAGTGGGCTGTCTCCACCGCGTGTCTTGTTAACTTGTGTAATAGTTTAGTAGTGTTATCTTGTGAGACCCCCAAGTCAGGCGTTCCCAACTACCTGAAAACCACCCCCCTGTGATACGAAGCCTGTATCTCCGCAGCCACTCAGTCAAAAATATATGTAAACAGTGGTTTGAACAGAGGAGAGTCATAGCTACGAGATGGCAGACGCAGCAAAAACTATTTCGCTCTCAGCGGTGCTCAGTGCCTGCCCAAAGACCGACATTTGAATTCATGCGATTTCGCCCCATGCGAGGCGCGCCGCTCTAGCACGCTTCGCCACAATGCTGTGAGTGGCACCTGCAACGCGCAGCAGCAGTCGGAACATGTTTTGCTTTTGGCATGTGGACGCGACGACGGCAGTCGTGACAGCTGGATATCATTACACTTGAGACTTGAGAGTTCAGCTCTTGAAAACTTGAGAGTTCAGCTCTGAAACTTGGTATGTAGGCTGCTGTGACCTAGGGGAGTACAAGACTCTCCGGGGCCAAAGTGTAATTCTTAGTCGTTGGGGAGTTGCTGGACCAGGTGTGGGGCTGTGACCCAGATTTTGGCTAAGGGAGTTGGCACCGAGTGACCGAAGTGACTTTTCATGAAATGTGAGTATGAGCGGTTGTAGAGGATGGTTATAGCTGCCCAACCTAGTAGGTGGCATGCAAAACCTCCAAGCCAGTGAATAGATAAGGAGTAGACAGCCATCTCTAGCCAGGAGCCTTACAGCATTCGCGACCAGCCATAGCAATCATGTCAGGCGATAGGATCAAGAGGCAGCACTGTACACAGCACACGCATATCGCAGGAGCTAGCAGCCAGGAGCAGGCAGGAGCAGCCAAGAGCAAATCGCAGCCTCATTCGTAGAAGACATCGCAAACGCAATCGCAAAAGAGGCATAGTGATGTTAGCGATGTAGCCATGCCAGCCAGCCATCGCCAGCTAGCAGCCTTTAACATAGCATATCGCAGCCAAATGCAAGCTATTGGCAGCATGCAGCCTCATCGCAACCGCGACCGCGAAGGATTAGAGGTGTTAGCTCATAGCAAGCATGGCCCAGCAGCCAGGAGTTGGGTGCTATGGGGCAGTAACCGCCAGCCCACCCCTTGCTGTTGCAGGTTTGACGGTAACCCTCCTGCCTTTCGGCCCCTTCCTCCTTCCCTCTCCTGTCCCACCACCATCACCACCTCCCAGTCCGCCACCCCGTCTACTTCCCCCCTCCCTAAAGGCCAGCCTTGGGCGGGCAGCATGGAGCGCACGCAAGTAGTAGCAGCCAGCCTACTCTAGTCATGCCCTGCCCAAGGTGGTGTGGTGGTGTGGTGGTGGTGGTGTTATTGTTAGCTTTTGGAGCTGCTGCTGGCGCTAGTGCATTACCGGCTGCTCTACCACGCTTAAAGAAGGTGCTAGGTGCAGTACATGGTGTTGTCTCACCTTGCTTTGCTGCCCTCGGCTTGTTAGCTGCAGGTGCCTCACGCTTACGTGACGTGCTTGCCGCTGCCAGCTGTTGCTGCTGCTGAGGGGGTGCACCAGCAGGCACAGCCAGCTCAGGGGTGGTGCCTGCAGGTGTCAGTTGCTGCTGAGGGTGCGCAGCTGCGGCAAGCTTCCCACGGATGTGGGTGCACACGTGGCTCAGTAGCTTGGGTATCCTCCAACTGGTGTGTACCTCCTGCTTGTGGAACTGGAGGTATGTCTGAAGCTGCTTTCCTGTCATCTTCTTTGCCTCCTCAACAGTTGTGTGGCTAAAATCATGCCCCCCCAAGGCAAGAGCATGGGCCGCTGCAAGCCGCTCTTGGCACGCATGGTCACCCACATTAATCACAACCCTTCCGACCTTGTGCGCTGCATCTGTGATCTGGCGCTCTGCCTTTGCTGACAGCTGTGATGCAGCTGCGGCATCCTCCTTACGCCGCACTTCAGCACGGAGCTGACCTATGCGCTGCTGCAAATCATGAACATCCACAGTCTTCATGGCCTCCTTGCATGTGCGCAGGGACATCAACTGCAGCAGAGCTGGCAGCTCCATGTACCTGCCATCACCATGCTTCAGCAGCTGCAACAAGGACTCCACTGGGGCATTGGAGATGGGGCTGGCAAGGTAGTATCGTTCAAGGTGAAGGCGCAGTGCGGGGCTGCCAGGGTCGCCGTTTACAGCCATGGCACGAATGTCAGATGCATACTGACGCCAAGTGCCATGAGGGTCCTCTTGCTGCTGCCGCTGCTGCTGGTGTTTGTTCCGGTAGATATGCACCTGACCCTGGAGGCGGTGTCGAGCAGCCCGTAGGGAGTGATTGGTAGCTGCCGCTCTGCTGCCGTGTGCTCACCCTGCAGGCGTTGGTGTGCTGCCTGCAGGTCGTCTAGGCCGCCCTGCAACCCATCCACGGTGCCCATGAGGGACTGCTCTACATCCCGCAGCCGCTGCACCTCAGCCTGCAGGTCACGGTTTGTCGTTTGTGCCCTACAAGCTGCAGCCTTGATGTTGTTAGGGCAATGCAGATAGCCAGCGCTTGGCGAGTTGTTTAGTGCATTGAGATGAGCACTATGCGCCTTGCTTAATCTCTTCTTCTTCATGGTTAGATACTGAGAGGGGTGGGGTGAGTGGCTGAGCGGGGCTACGGGCTTGGCTTGGGGTGATGGGAGGTGAAGGATAAGGAGATGGGTGAAGGAGAGGTAGGGGGGAGGCTGGGCTGCTGGGAGGAGGGGCTATTGGGAGCTGGGCGGTGAAGACGAGGTTGGAAGATGGTGGGTTAAGCTTTGTTGGTGGTGGCCACGTGGCGGAGTGGTAAGCCAAGCTCGGTCGGCTCCTCATGCACCGGTAGCCATCAGCATGTGTACCTTGTAAGGGGTCAATCTTTTCACATACAGACCCAATGATTGAGTTGCATAGTGCCACGGACGCGTTATTGAGTATGCTATACAAATCTGTGTGAGGTCAGGCTGTTTGGTTGAAAACATAAAGCGGATAACAGCTGGAGGGGGTGACTAGACCCCACTGTGCCGCCCACCATTACAGCGATACAGCGCTGCCACACACAGTTTCGAGTTTCTTCATATCCTCGCCAAGCGGCCTGCACCATCTGGAAGCGCGCGCAGCCATGTTTGCCGGACTTCGGTGGTGTGCGCCACCGACATAACGTGCATCGCTAACGGATAGGCAAGGACGTAGCTTACCAGTGTAGCTAACCACGGTCTGCGATTGGGACACATCCGGGGTCACATGTGGCTGCCCGCATCGAATGACTCCGATGGCAATTCCAGTCTTACATTAAACGCGCATTATCGCATTGCACCAGACGCAGCAAACGTTACATGAAATGATGGAGTAGATGGGCTGCAGTTGCATGAAGATTACCAACCCCATGTTGGGAACGCCTGACCCCAAGGCCAGGAGGTGTTGCCGTGTGTGTGCTTCATACGTTATGCAACCTATGCCCAGGAGAATTGGTCTAATCTCCACCATGTGGCCTTCCTTGCGTATGGTTTGAGCTAGATTGGTGTGTTGGTTGAGTGCCTTGTCTAATTGATCCGTCCACCTTGAGTCCGAACATTATTTGATTTCTATGATAGTGACCCGTTTGATGGCTTTGCCACATTTGCCCGTCTTTGTTGTAGGCATCCCCATGAGAATGTCTGGTCTGGTTGTGTTTTTGGTTGCTGCTGTCTTCAGTCCGAGTGCTCGTAGTGTTGTGTGTTATGGCTGTGCCAACAACCAACCATAGGGCCTAGTACCTATTCAGGCTTACAACATCACAAGCATCAAGCTAATGATATTGGTATGAAGCCCAGTGGTCTTAGGTGGGAACGTGCCACCGGGCATGGGCTTGGGCTGCTTGGGCTTGGGCTGCTTGGGCTTATCCGCGCCCTGGCGCTTCTTGCCCTTCATTGCGCTTTGTAGTACCCAGTACAGTCTTATGGCAGACCAGCTGCGCCGGTGGAAGCTGACCAAGGGCCAGGTGAAGCATGCCAGCGGCCTGAACAATGCCCGCCGTGACACAGAGCGGTGGCTAGCACCAATCAAGCCCCACCACCAGCACCTGGCAGCAGCAAGCTCAGCCGGCACCTCCCTGGAGGCCAACCTGAAGCACATCACCGTCACCCTGGCCAGCTGGGATGCGGTGTGGGAGGTGTACCTGGACCCCAAGTGGGCACGGTTTATATGGTTCAGGCTTATATGGGCAAACCGCATCTCGCATGCCAGCCAACTACCAGTGCTGGTGGCAGCCACAGGTGCTGTCCCGTCCGTTCCGCAGTGTCAACAGCGAACGTCATGAAGCTTACCTGCCCACCGTGCCGAACTGGCACAAAGTTGACCTCGGTGCCACGATGGCAAAATTGCCATCGCTTGTCGCCACTGGCCCCTACTCAGTACTCAGCGTTCAAGCAGCGCTCGGCACCTCGTTCAGGATCCCTTCGGGTACACGGCGTTTCGCTAACTTCAGTGGCATCGCTGGCGAGTGGGATGCTGATGTTTGCCGATACTAGTATCGCAGCCGAGGTGAGCTGTGACCACTTTTGATCTTTGACCTTGGCTGCTGCTTTAGCGCGTTTGAGCGCGCCGCAGTCCGCTGGAAACGGAGGCGCTGCAATTGCCGCTCTGTTGGCAGCCGCGGCAGCTGGAGCCGCCGGATTTTACTATGGGCAACAGGTATGCCATAACAAAACTTCATGCCCCCCGTCTCACTGCTTGTTTGTACGGGATGCAGGAAGTAGTCTTGAGGTTAACTTCCTATGTCCATACCAGACAATGTTGTGTGGACTAAGCATGTCTGTCTGCTGTGAGGCGGAAGCAGTGCATCGCAAGCGTGATGCTTCCCATACACAACCCATCCCACTTGCTTATCCACCCATGTAATGGCTGTGCAGCGGCCCAGCCAGGCAGTGAACGTCGATGAGGCTGTAGCAAAGGCAACAGCTGCAGCTGCCAAGGAGAAAAGCGACCTAGCCAACCAGCTAGCCGCTGCTCAAGCTGAGCTGGCCAGGGCCAAGCCACGCTCCCGTGGCAGCAGTGCCTCGCCTCCACGAAGTGCCAGCCAGAGTCCCGACCCAGCTGCTGGCCTGGATCAAAAGCTGCGGGCTGAGCTGAAGACAAAGGTGTGTCGCCTGGTGTGGCTGCTGCTTAGGCAGTATCAGCACCCAGCCCTGTCCCGCACTACCTCTCACCCCCCCTCACTTTCTGTAGCATCAGGGTGTTGGTTGGGACAGTTACTGGATGAGTAGGCCAGGCCAAGCAAGCCCACACATGCCTGCCACCAGTGCCGTGGTCACAGGAAGCCACCTGTTAAGCAGTTAATGCAGAGGGTCCGGCATCAGGTGCTGATGGCAGCACATTCTGGCATGTGTTGGATTACACTGCAAAGCCGCCAGCCTGGTGTGGCTGCTGGGCAGTAGGTGTGCTCTTGCAGGGCTAGGGCTGACGCTGGCGTGACCCCGCATCAGGGCACCACCAGATTTACTGGGTCTTGGGTGTGCCTCATGCTCACTGTCGCCCGCTTGCTTCACAGGAGGCTGAGTTGGCTTCAAAGAGCTCTGAAGTGTCACGCCTGGCGTCTCAGCTGGCAGATGCAAAAGCCAGTGCTGCAGGGCTGATAAGCAGCAAGCAGGCTGCAGACGCAGCAGCTGCAGCAGCTGGGCAGAAGCTGGCAGAAGCTGAGCAGCAGGTGGGGTGGGGAACGGTGAAGCTGTGCCTACTTACACCACACAGGCCACCACACACACACACACACACCACCTTTGATGCTTGAAACAACAGTCCAACTGGAAAACATGCCGGGTCAGTGTCAGGCTATGGCAAGGCATACTGCATGATCTGGCTGCATAGTGTAGGTGGCAACAGGGTATGGGTGGTGGCTCACTTGGCACTGCCCATCGCTGTGCTCTGTTGCAGGCAGCAGCTGCGCGCAATGCAAGCTCGGCTGCCCTGGCTGAGCTAGGTCGCGTGCGAAGTGCGGCGCTGAAGGAGAAGCAGGAGCTAGAGGGCGCCCTGGTGGGCTTGAAGGTGTGGGAAGGGGGAGGGCCTCAGGGGAGGAGTGCTTCTTTGTCTCCTGCTGCTGGTCACAATGCCCTTACTGTGCCACTGCTCCTGCTGCTGCTGCTGCTGCTGCTGCTACTGCTGCTGCCCTAAATTCCCCACAATGGAGCTCATGATTGATACTGCTTGGTGCTGATTGACACTGCTTGCGGCCCTGTGTGTGGCTGTGACATGACCTCAGGCGTCTCAGCAGAAGGCTGTAGAGGAGGCTGCAGCAGCTGAGGCAGGCGCAGCGCGCGCACGTGCAGAGTTTGGCGCATGGCGGGCCAAGGCTGTGAAGCTGGAGGTGAGCGCCCGCCACAGGAGCTGCCCGCCATAACAGCTGTAGCCACGGCAGCTGCAGACACAGCAGCAGTTTGGCAGCAGCAACAACAGCTCCGCACCTTCACAATTACATAGCACAAAGCACAGGTCACACCCTGCCCCTGTTGTGGCGGTAAGACCTCACTCTGTGCAGTACAGCAAGTCACTCAGCAGCAGCAGCAGCCAGCAGATGGGAGCATGCGCTTGACCTGGGTCCTTGCAGGAGGAGGTCAAGATGCAGGCTGCAGCAATGGCGTCAGCTGAGGCCAAGGCCAAGACTGCAGCTGCGGCGGCATCCAGCGCAGCTGCAGAGCGGGATGCTTTGCGGCAGGAGCTGCGGCAGGCTCAGGTGCGGGGTGGCGGCATCCGTCAGGGCCGCAAAGGCGTGCAGCAGGCATGGGTCATGAGCAAGGGTCTGTGGCTCCCTGGTGCATTGCCTTCAGTGCCAAATGGTTGCAAGGCTGGAAGTGCATGTGTTTTTGATTCTGGATACCTTGCGCACCTTGGCAAGGAAACGTAGGGGCATTGTTGCGTGTGGGCAGCACCCTCCTGACTAGCAGCATGTGGCACACTGGGCAGGTACATGTGGGCAGCTTCTTCCGGTGCGGACACAGTGACACGAGTCCCCACATATGAGGGAGGCTAGCGGCTGCAATGGCTGTATTCACAGCAACAGGGGCAGATTGATGGGAGAACTGGTGCACAGCCGTAGCAAAATGAACAATGCATGGCGCATGACATGCATGGCTGAATGGGATGAAACTATACCTGTGCTGCACAGTTGTCAGCTGGAGAGGCCAAGGCTGCTGAGCTCCAAGCTGCCCAGGCTGCCCAGGAGGCGCTCCAGGGCAAGCTGTCCGACAGCCAGGCCGCTGCCCAGGCCGCCCAGGCTGCAGCTGCCAAGGCAGAGGCGGCAGTGGCCAGCACCCAGGTGGCCCTGAGGGAGGCGCAGCAGCAGAGGGAGGAAGCGGCGCAGCAGCTGGAGCAGCTCAAGGTCAGGGGTGGTGTGCAGCTGGGCACACTGCAAGCTCTGGCAGCGGGTGCAGCAGCCTGCTGATGACCCTCTGCTGCACACGCACTGCAGTGCTGCCGCAACTGCTAGGATCTTTTCCTGAACCACCCAGGCTGTTCATTGTGCCACATGCTGCTAGTCAAAAGTTGAGCTGGTAGGCTCATCAGCAGCTGTTGTAATGATGGGTTTAAGGAGCAGCAGGGGTAGTGGGTGCATGTGAGCATGGCGGGGTTGAGTACAGTAGGGTAGGGTAAAACAGGTGTAAGGGCCGGAGGTGTGATGGCCAGGGGTATGTGGTCTGGAGGCGTAGGCCTTCCTTGCCTTGAGAGCCATGTGCAAGGCTGGCAGTGGCAATGCCTGGTGGAGGCAGTGCCTGCGACTGTTTCCCTGAGCTTGCTGCCTTGACACTGCCGTAGGCAGCAGTGGCAGCTGCAGAGGAGAAGGCTGCGCAAGAGGAGGTGGCCAGGCAGGTGGCCCGCCAGGAGGCTGACGAGGCGGAGTCAGTGGTGCGTGAGCTGGAAGCTCAGGTGGGTCTGTGGGACAACAAAGCCAGGCGCGGCGGGGTGGGGTGGGGTGGGGTGGGGTGGGGCAGGGTGAGACGAGGTGTGGTTGGCTGGGTGGGTGAGTGGGGTGCTTGAGCGGGTCATTTGAGACCGTGTGAGGTACATGAAATGCAAAGGTGTGGACCGAAGCTGTACATCCATGCAAGCTCCTCTTGGCCCTGGACCTACTTTGCTGTGTGCTGCCCGTTACTACTGTCCCGCCGCGCAGCTGGCCGCAACTGTTCCTGCAAAGGACGCGCTGGTGGCAGCTCTGGCGGCGGCTGAGGAGGTGCAGGGGCAGCTGAGCAGCCAGCTCCAAGCTGCCCAGGCTGCTCAGGAGGCGCTCCAGGGCGAGCTGTCCGACAGCCAGGCCGCTGCCCAGGCCGCCCAGGCTGCAGCTGCCAAGGCAGAGGCGGCAGTGGCCAGCACCCAGGTGGCCCTGAGGGAGGCGCAGCAGCAGAGGGAGGATGCACAACAGCAGCTGGAGCAGCTCAAGGTCAGGGTTGGTGTGCAGCTGGGCACACTGCAAGCTCTGGCAGCGGGTGCAACAGCCTGCTGATGACCCTCTGCTGCACACGCACTGCAGTGCTGCCGCAGCTGCTAGAATCTTTCCCTGACCCAGCTAGCCTGCCAGCCTGCACACCCTCACAGGCGGTCACTGGAGCTGCTTTCCCGAAGCCTCGCATCCAACTGCAGCCATCCCACTGCAGTACAGCAGCAATGACCACCTGTCATGGGCCCCTGCTGCCTGTGCCTCCACCCTTTGCATGCTCACAGCCAGACCCACCCTGACTACTACACACCACAGCCCAGCCACCGGTCAAGCCTGCCTTAGCCATAGCCTACTACTTGCCACTCCTGACCCCATCCCCTTTGCTACTGCCCTACCCAGCTGCTAACATATCACCCCGCCCATGCCTTGACGCTGTGGACTACACTGCTTACTCGATATGGCTCAGCTCGGGACGGTTTGGCAGTGCATCAGCCTGCCGCATGAGGCAGCGAGCCCCAGGCTTGCATACACTCATGCCCACTGCCCACCATCTTGCTGCAGGCAGCTAATCAGGCTGTGGAGCAGCAAGCAGCGCAGAGCGCTGACGACCTGCAGGCCGCACGCGCGGAGGCCAGCACTGCCCAAGCCCAGGCATCAGAGCTGCTGGCACAGGTGGGGCAGCTCGCCTTCCCCCTGCCCTGCCTATGGCCTATGGTACAGCATTGCAGGGCTGGCAGGCTGGGGCTAAGCAGGCTCCTGCAGCCAGTGGTCCGCAGCTGCCTAGGCTGCCCTGGTGGCTCTGAGCTGACTAGTAACGCTGTAGCTGCCCAGGCGGCCCTGGGCTGAGCAGCTTTGTATACAAGAGCCAGTAGGATGTGGTTGAGGTAGCAGCCAGGGGCGCAGCAAGGACTAGGGCAAGTGGTGCGAAGGGATGGTGGGATGGGCCACCGGGCTTTTCAGTGGAGGCTGATGGCTGCGGCTCGTTGGCACCTCTAGCCTTGTCTGCAACTCGAGGCCCTGGTGGTCAGGGTTGCAGATCAGGGTTAGGGTTAGGGATTATCCCGGACCCTGGACCCTATACTCTGTCATTGTGTGCAGCTGGAGACCCTGAGCACTGCCAAGGACGCCCTGGCTGCTGAGCTCCAAGCAGCCCAGGCTGCTCAGGAGGCGCTCCAGGGCAAGCTGTCCGACAGCCAGGCCGCTGCCCAGGCTGCCCAGGCTGCAGCTGCCAAGGCAGAGGCGGCAGTGGCCAGCACCCAGGTGGCCTTGAGGGAGGCGCAGCAGCAGAGGGAGGATGCACAACGACAGCTGGAGCAGGCCAGGCAGCAGTGGGATAGGGCCACGGGCCGGGTGGATGAATTGGAGGTGAGAGGGGCTGGGGCTAGGGCTGGGGCTAGGGCTGGGGCTGGGGCTGAGGCAAGCCGAGCATGTCTGCACCCTCCATGCCCTGCAATGCATTTGCTGCATGCTACCATGCTGTCAAGCCATGTGTCATGCCATGCCATGCCATGCCATGCCATGCCATACAGCCTTCAGCAGCGCTACCATCTTGCTCGCATGCCCTACCCACTGGCTCACAGCAGCCACTCATGCAGCCAATGGCAAGCAACAGGCAAGCCTGGGCACAGATTGCTACATCAATACTGGGGTGATGTTATTGGGGCTCTGGCTTTCAGCAACACATGCTCTGCCACCTGCCTGCATGCCTGCCTACCTGCCTTGTGAGGGTCAGCCTACACACACCTACTGCCTACCTCCCGGCCTTCCTGCCTCCATCCCTCCCTCCCCCTTTGGCCTGTGCTGGCTGCAGGCTGAGCTGCAAGAGACACGCAGCGCCCAGCACAAAGCAGAGCAGGAGGTGGCCGACCTGGCGAGCACGCTGGCCAAACTAGAGGCCACAGCCAGCAAGCTGCGCAGCACCCAGGAGGGCAGTGCCCGGGAACTGGTGGAGCAGCAGGTAGAAGACGCACAGAGGCAGCAACGGACAGGGAGGGGAGGGGCGGCAGGGTGCAGGGTCCCTTGGGGCTCTTGACTAGCCTAGCCTGTCATGTCCGGGCTTTGAGTTTTTGAGCTTGACGCAGCCACCACCATACCTCTCTCAACCTAGTCCTTGCACATGACCACCCATTTATCTAGCAAAGGCTGAGGCCTGCATGACTTCCTCAATGTTGCAGTCCCAGATGGAATGCTGGCGCTGCTACAATGCAAACAACAGGCTCCTGGTCTCGGAGTGCCATGCTCTGCATGCCATACTCTGCTGCTGCTGCCCATAAGGATCTTGTTGTCTTGGGCCCGTGCCTTGCTCTGCCCCTGCTGCTCGATTCCACAGACCCAGCTGCGTGAGACCAGCAGGGCGCTGGACAAGGCACGGGAAAAGTCGGGGTACTTCAAAACAGAGGCGGACTCAGCCATGGCAGAGGTGCAGAAGCTGAAGGCCGCTCTGGTAAGAGGCATGTCACCTCATGTGTGTGCCTATTGCTAGCAGTGGCAGCTTCTTCTGGCCAGTCCACCTACCCACCCGCCCGCCCACCCGCCAACCCACCCATCCACCCACCCACCTGCCCACTGACCTGCCCACCTGGCTTCTGTGCGTGCAGGCTGCAGCGACTCAGTCTGCTGAGGAAGCTGCCCAGCAGGTGTGAGGGTAGCCCTAGTTGTCCCAAAGCTTTGTCACAGCCACACCTGTTGCTTGCAGGGCAGACAGCAAGCAGACCCACAAGCTAAGCACATGCTGTCAGTTGCAAATGTGTCCTACTACAGACCAACTGCTGCTGCTGCTGCTGCCACCAGGGCTAGCACCTCCAGGTCTGCTAATGCACCGCACACACATTTTGCAATGTGAGTCATAGTGGTGGTGTCAGGCATGCCCAGGGGTGAGGGTTGTGAGGGTTGTGGGTTGTGCTTATAGACTAGCTGGTTGCCTGCTGCCTGACTGCAGGCTGCAGCTGCAAAGAGTGAGGAGGTGCGGCAAACCTCTCTCAAGGCCCAGGAGGACATTGCAGCGGCAGAAGCCAAGTTGGCTGCAGCACTGGACCAGGTGAGGTGCGGCAATTGAGGCTGAGGCTGGCAGGTGATGGCTGTTGGTGGCATGATCATGGGAAGGGGCCTCCAAGGGTAGCCAGTGGTGTCATCCATGCGTTGGCCTCGTGAGCTATGGACAGTAGCACCCATCCAGCCTATAGGCAGCAGCAGAAGCAGCAGCAGCAGCAGCAGCACATGGTGCTTGCCTGTCAGCATTGCTGCGACACACATACGCTTCATGTGGTAACTGCCCGCCAGGCTTTGCCGGCCTGCTGCTCTTGGCAGGGGTCCATTATTTATCTTTCAGATGGCAAGGCGCAGGTCAGACTGGGGCTGCTGTTGTGGTCGGCCTGTTGTGCAGTATGTGTGTTGCTACATATGCTCACTGGCTAGGTCTGCGCTGCTGTAACTGGTGTAGAAGAATAGGGTTAGAGGCAGCATGGCACATCCAGCACGCCTACGACGTCTAGTCTACAACGTGGAGCTGTGGCAAGGTTGCAAAGCCAAAGAGCCGCAAGAAAAAGGCCGCATGCCCAGTTGGCCACCACCATGCTGCCAGCATCAAGCGTACTGTACATCAGCCACAACGCCCTGCACCCTGGTGTGTGACAATGCCTCTCACAGGCGAAGGCCGCTGCCGAGCAAGCCCAGGCTGCAGAAGCGCGCGCTGAGGCCGCTGAGCAGCTCGCCAAGCAGCAGGCTGATGATGCGCACGAACGCATTCGCGCTGCTGAGGCCCGGGCTGCTATGGCACAGGCCGCTGCAGAGTCCGCCGTGAAGGGCAGCCGCGCAGCGTCCTCCTTGGCAGTGTTTGCCCTGGGCAACAAAGGCAGCGGCAGCAGTGCAAGTGACGAAGACGACCCGGAGCACATGCTGGCGGTGGAGGCAGCAGCAGCGACAGCAGGGGAGGTGGAGGTAGGCCAGGGCGAGGGTGAGGCCGGCCTGCAGCCCTTGGTAGCGCCGCCCACCTTGAAGCGTGTGAAGCAGGCCAGCAAGGCAGCCTCCACTGCCGGCCTTACGGGCGTGACGACTGGGCCCGCCAGCGAAGGGGCCGAGGTTGCCACGCCAGTGCCATCAGGCGGCAGCAAAGCTAGCAGGACCAGGAGGACGTCGCCCAAACCGTCAGCGTCCATTGACGGTGCGTGACCCCATGTAGCTGAACAGGCAGATGGTGATGGAATCCGTGTGCTGCCGTAATCTGCTATGTGGTGCTGGGATGCACCCCATGCTTACTTAGGAAACGCAAAGCAACCCCGGCGCTCTTCTTGTGTGTTGTGCTTCTTGCTCCTGCATGGTGTTCTGTGTTTATGCTGTATGCAGTTCTGTGCTGAACACAGCGTACGCATTGTGGTGCCACTATAGCAGCTTCACTTGCTGGTGCTGCTCTTGTTGCATGTGCATCTTGTGCCACTGCTGGTGGGCTGTGGCTGCAGGCGAGCAAGTGCCTGCGTCCACCGCGGGCGCTGCTGCCAAGCGCCGTCAGTCGCCCAAGGCTAACCAGCGCGGCAAGTCCTCTCCGGCGCCTGCCCCAGCCCCCTCCGCACCTCAGCAGCCTGACTTGCCTGCGTAGTCAGGGGAGACCAGCGCCTCATAACCTTCAAGCCTCATCCGCTTTGCGGGCCCCTCTCGCTCCCTGCCCGCCGCAGCCTGCTGACCAGACTGCGTTGTGCTGGTGCCGAAAACAGCTCCCGCGCCCCGCAGCTTCATGTCTTCCTTCACGATGTCCAGGCCGTTGTGGCAGGTCTCCATCACCTGTGGCCAGAGGCGTCGAGGCAGGGCAGCCAGGATCGCAGAATCACTCGGTCAGATGGGACCATCCACGTGGCAAGACACAGTAGATCCTCATCAGGGGATGTGGTCTCATGGCTAGCTTCTTGGTGGCTGCTAGGGTGGATTTTGTTTGCATGTAAGGGCCATTTTCGCGTCGATGTTGATTGCTTGGTGGGGCTGAGCTCAGTCGGGCGCCCCCAACTAACAGAAAACCTACCCCTGGTAATAGGACGGCTGTAACTCTGCACTGCTCATTCACTGCGCCACATATCATGCTACATGATTCACAAGGTAGCCAATACAGCCAGCTACATTTGACCCATCCAGAATAGTTATGCAGTCAGTAGGCCGTGCACAGCAAAGCATCAAAGTTAGTGATTCAAATTTGAGCCGTTGCGGGGCATGCAATCAACGCTGCGACCGCCCGCGTCGCTTAGGCTGCTCTACATGAGCATGCGCGTCGGCAGCAGCAGTCGGATCGGAGAACGGCTGCGGGAATGTGGCACGGAGGCGGTTGGCAGGTTCGCTTGGGAGAGGTGGCCGCTATAGCCTGTGTTTAGCACTCCACAACCTGGTTTGGCGCTGGGGGGCTGTGTCCTCTGTGTCAAGTATGTCACCGCTAGCGCTTGGCAGCTGTCTTGGGCAGCTCTAACCCAGCAGGTGGGGTACGCGTGCGAAGCGTGCAGCCAGGAGTTGGCGCTGTTGCACCTAGCTCGCTACCTTGAAGCGGAGCAGCCTGCCCCTGGGGTGGCGCTTGCAGCTAGAGCCAGCTGATACATGTGCCGTGATGCAGTCGGCCCTTGAGGCGACTCAACAGAGGGTGCAAGCATCTGCCCCCCTGGGGCTATGCCCCACAAGCTGTGACCCTGCTGTTGGGGAGGCTGCTTGGAGGGGGCTGTTGTGGGGGCGGCACACCTGCTGGCACAACATGACCTTGTGCTGCTTGGGGGGCAGCTGCCGGCACAACCTTCTCAACTCTACTGCAACCTGTTGCTGCTGCTGCTGCTGCCACCCGCTGCTGGCTTGCATGGTCCCCCACATTCACCACAACCACCCCGACACTGCAAGCGGCTGCTGTGGCTTTGCGTGCGGCTCTGGCTGGTGCCCTGGCTGAGGCTGCAGCCACCTCCTCCAGCCGCACCGCAGCGCGAAGCTTAGGCAACTGCAACGTGAAGTCGTGCACGTCTATGTTGTTGAGAGTGGACCCATGTGTGTGCAAGGACATGTGCTCCAGCAACGCAGGCAGCTTCATAAAGCGGCCAGCTCCATGCTTCAGCAGCTGAAGCAAGGACTTCACCGGGGCATTAGAGGTGGGACATGCCAAAAAGTACATCTCGAGGTGGAGTGTAACCCGGTGCTGCATGGGCTGCCCTCCGCCATGGCCTGGATGTCCTGTATGAACTGGCGCCACGTGCAGTGGGGGTCCCACACGCCCGGGTCACCACTCCCAGCCTACCCCATAGGGCCCACCACTCCCAGCCTACCCCATAGGGCGTGCCGGGTATTAATACCCGCCTGATGCTTTGGGTACTATGTAGTAGATAGTGGAAGCGCCGGTAGTTTTAGGCGCCCTAAAAACGCGAGGCCGAGGCGCTGGAGCGTAACAGCTCGAGACCGAAGCCAGCAGCCGCGGAGCGTAGCGACGCGGCTGCTGGCTGAGGTCGAGAGCTGTTACGCTCCAGAGCCGAGGCCAAGTGTTTTGGGGGGCCTAAAACGCCCCGGGCGCTTCCACTATCTAATTTAGTTCCGTTTTAGGTTCGTTGTGGCTACATTCTGTGCGGCGAAACCGCACTTTTGGAGCAACACTTTGTTTTGGAGCGAAGGGCGGGGCGTGGTAGCACCATACGCGCGTTGCAACGGTAGCCAGTTTGAACCAGCTATGCACTTTTCTGAAATGGTCCGCGTCCCGCGTTTTTAAGAGCATAATAGGGAACTAAGTCTCTTAAAAAGCAGGCTATTAACTATTATAACGCATGAAAACGGAACTAAGGATATTAATAGGAGAGGTCCCTAGATCGAATCTTGTCAGGGTTGTTCCTTCGCCGAAGTCTTCGGAGTGATATAATGAAGGAATAAGTATAGGACAGTGTCACCAAATACGGCTCAGTACGGTCTGTATTCACCGTATAACCGTTTATCCGTGAAAGTACGGTCTGTATTTTCCGCGGATCGTTTATTTTCCTTTGCCGGCACTGAGCGATGCCATGCCGAGGATCGCTAGCCGGTTGGGCCAGTCTATCGGGGTTACAGGGGTAGTGCAACATGCAACACACAATTGCGGCCGAGTGTGAGGGAGTGAGGAAGTTTGCGGCCTGACGCTGTGGCGCCCGTACTTTGTAGGAACAGCATCAGCGCGCTGCGCTAAATAAGATGGGCGTCACAGCACGGATCGGGGCCGAGTTTGCGGCTTGGTCACTCGCTTACTGTGAGAGTTCCCGATGGGTTGCCCTGATGCACAAATACCGAAACTTAAACAGTTACATCGGGTACATGCCACTGCATTCTACTCGTAGGTGCTCATTAGTACTTTGGGTCCAGCGAGCTTCGGCTGGAGGATGAGTGTCTTCGGTGTCGGGCGGTTTAGGACTGACAGGCGTAGCCATAGCGCTAGTGGGACGGGGGCCGGCAGGGCTCGGAGCGGACAGTGAGCCTAGAGAGGGGCAGAGGCACAGGAGCGGGGCATGGCAGAGGGGCTGGCAACAACAGGGACGGAGGAGGATAGAGGATGGGCGAGGGAGGTGGTGGTCAGGAGCAACAGCAGCACGGGTCGCTCAGGCAGGTGCCCCCTTCCTCAGCAGTTGCTGCCACCCCTACCCAGCTTGCCCCTGCAGGGGGTGGCAGGACTGAGGTGGAAGGGGGAGGTGGCGGGGCAGGGGGAGAGGGGGTGGCTAGGAGCAGAGGTCAGGGCCGGGGCGAGGGCGGGGCGGAGCTGGGGGGCCAGGGCTGGGAGGGCCAGGGGACGTGTGAGGGTGAGGGTGGTGCAGGGCAAGGGACCATCCTCCCTATGCCACGGGGCGTACCCGTCTGACACCTGGGGGTGCCTCTCGGGGCAGCTAGCTACCCCGCCATGAGCGAGGCTGCCTTCGGAGGGGCAGCAGCAGCCATGGTGGCCGCCTCCCTCCCCTGGCGACCGCAAGGTCTCAACCTGCTGGGTCGGGTGCAATTGGCGCAGCAATACCTGGCGTCCAAGGCCATTTACCAAATGGCGTTCGTGCAACCCCTGGCCGCTGCCGGAGTGGCGATGGCCAAGGCAGTCAAGCGCTTTGTGGCAGCCTCGGACCTGCCCCAAGAGCGCAGCCCCAACATGGCCTGCCTCTACCCCAACGAGGCAGCTTGTGTGATGCCCCGACGGGAGGGTGGGCTGGGGCCACCAGACCTGGAGATCACCAGCACCGCCATGCTATCCAAAACTGTGGCCTAGCTCTTCTCGCCCAGAGTCCGGGAGTGGCAGCCCCTCATGCACAGCTTACTCGCCGACCCCCACCACGGCCTCAGCACCTGGGTAGTCACGGACCCCACAGCCTCCCCCGTGCCCAACCTCAGCCCCCGCCTACAGGCCCACGTCACAGCCATTGCATAGCTCAAGCTCCACCGCGTGGTGGCCCCGGCCGCCCAATCTCACTACTCGGTGCTAGCGGAGCCGTTGCGCTTCAATGCTCTGGTCGGACTGTGGGGCAGGCCAGATAGTGACCCCTGGCAGCTATGGCCCTGCGTTGGACCCACGTACGGCACGTGCGCGAGGCCCTCCATCGACCCCGCTCCGCCTTCGACTCAGCTGAGCCGCAGGCAGCCGTGCGGTGGGAGGCTGACATGGCGCGGCTACCCTGCCAGAGCCGTGGCAGCAGGTGGTGGATGTTCGGCAGCTCCCAACACAGGAGTGGGAGTGTGCGCGGGGTGGGAGTGGGGTGGGGCTTCCTGGTGCGGCGAGCTCTGTCTCAGCGACTGACCCACTGGGTGTCGCCTAGCGGTAGGCTGGTGGCCCTGGACGCTCAAGGGCAGGGTCCCTTGGGGGCTGTGGAGGTTAACCCCGGGGTGGAGTGGCAGGCCGCAGCAGTGGTGCTCTTGGACAAGCCCAGCTATCGGCTGTCTCCGGAGGAGTGTGTTGCGCACATGCGGCCGCTCCCGGAGCAGCGGGGGGGGGGGCAGCTGCCCCTGCAGTGATGGAGCCAAGGGGGGGGCAGGTGGGGGACGAGGGTGTGGGTAGGGACAACGGGCAGGCAGTGGGGGGGGAAAGGGCACAGGGTATTGGCCGCAGTAGGGGTCGGGGTCGGGGGAGGGGTTATGGGAGGGCTGCGGATCGCAGCGGGGAGCGGGGGGCAGGCTCATCGGGCAGGGAGGCTCTCCCTTCCTGGCCTAGGGAGGAGTGGTTGCTTGGCCCTTGGGCTTGCTCAGCAGCATACGCAGCCTGCTCTTGCTGAGTGGCGTTAGGTGCTGGCGCGGTGGGTAAGGGGGTGACGCCGTCGGCGACGACGGACCAGAGGCCTGCTTCGATCAGCAGGCCTTCGGTGCGGATGCTCCAGATTGGCCAGTTGTTGTCGTCGAGAATGGTGGCCTGATTGCCGGAGGCTAAAGGAGAAGTTGCCATCGCTGATCGACTGGACTGTCAACCACACGAACCCTAGCCAGCAACTTACTGGAGTCCTATCGCTCGTCAGCGCGTGGGCCCATAACCTGTTGGAAGAGCACGGGCAGACGCGGACACCAGTGCAGGGTGCCTACGACTGCCGGGTGTCTGCCCTAAATACGGCAGTCACACTCGCACTCATCGCGGCCGGGCCGCTGGCAGGCACACCCTACAATCCCGGTGCTTGATCTCAACTGCACCGGGAGGGTATGCAACTAACAGCAACACCTCCCTCCTGGTGCTCACCGTCAAGGCAGCACGGGTGCGCCTCACGCAGCTACAGCGGGCCCACACCGACCCCACCTATCCTGCTAGTGGGGGCCTCTGGCCAGCCTTGTGGGGGCCGCGCCCGCTGCCGGGGGCAGAGCCAACTCAGGTGCTAGCCGTCGCGGGAGCTGGCCTTCGGACCCTGGAGCAGCGCTGGCTAGACAGCGCCACCCTCCTGGCAGCGCAGCGGGCAGCGGGGAGTGGGAGCAGCAGGGCAGGGATGTAGAGGAGCTGCTACCGGAGGAAGTGTTGGGCAGCCATACACCGCATTGGCCTGGCACCAACGCTATACCTCCTCCGCGGCCCACCACGGAGCTCAGGGCGGTGCAGCGGGCACAGCGGCAGCTAGACGCCCAGCTTCGACCGGGAAGGGGGGGCAGGCATTGTGGCAACAAGCGGGCAGGTGCGCTGCCAGCTGCCGGGCATGGAGCTTTGGATGGCACGGTGGACGAGCTAGCCCGCTCAGCCCAGGCCGGCCAGCCTTGCCTAGAGGTGTGGCAGGAGCTGCTGGACCCCACCCTCCGCCGGGAGCATGTCATTGTGGCGTGGCGGGTGCTGCACGGTGGCCTCATTGTGGGGGCCATGTGGGGCCACATCCTGAAAGACGTTGCGGCCCCTGCTTCATCAGCCTGTCGCCTCTGCCAGCTGGGACCCCTGGAGACGCTCACCCATGCCTTCCTTACCTGTCCCTCCGTGGCTCCCGCTTGGGAGTGGGTGCTTGACGTGTACGGCCGCCTCACAGGCACCCGCCCTTCCTCAAGCGACGCTCTCTTGCTCCTCAGCGGTCGCCCTACACACAGCGAGGCTGGCCCCTTCCAGCCCCCCGACGCCCACCTGTGGCTGCGCCTACGCGTTGCCTACTTGGGGTCGGTGTGGCGCATCCGGAGCTTGGGCCCAGCCGCAACGCTACGGCTCTCGCGGGTGGGGTCTCTTCTGGGCTTAGGGTGGGTGGGTCGTTTCTCGTGTGGTAGGAGGGCTTGTGTCCGCTGGGTGCCTTCAAGGCATCGACTCTGGTCTTGTGTGGTCTTTTCGCTTGGTTTGCATGCTTTGCTCTCCTCTGACGGGTTTGGTTCCTTCTCTTCCTCTGTAACTCTCCTAAACTCTTCCTTTGTAACTCTGTGGCCCTACCCACTTGTCTCCAGATCCCCTAGCTTTGGTTTCGAGCGGTTAAGCGATTGGGCCACCAGCGCAGGTTGCCTCAGCCGCCGCCGGTACTGGTCCTCTTGCTGTCGGTCCCGCACAAGCAGTAGCTTGGGTGGATTCCGCACTAGACGGTCCAAGCGCTACATGCGCTGGATTAGCCGGTAGATGTCCCGGCCATGACTGACAAGCCTGAGGCGAGCGTACAAAGGTGGCTAGACAGCTTACAACTCCGTCAACATTGATGGCAGCAGCACCCCCAACATCCTGCCGAGAGCCCTACAGGTTTGCCAAGTCGCTTCAATACTCGCCTACACTGGCAGTCCTATCCCTTTCCCTGACGCGGACTTCCGGGCGCGGGGGGTCACTGGAGATGCTGGCAACAGAGTGGCGGCCGCAACTGGGCTTGCGGCCTTCTTCGTGCGGCTCTTCGGCTTTGCAGCGACGACCTTCTTGCTAGACGTCGCAGGCTTTCTTTTCACGGGCTTCTTCGTCGCGGCCGGCTTGGCACGACTTTTCGCCGAAGAGTGAGCAGCGTATGCGGCTGCGGCGTAATGGAGTTCTGAATCAGTCATGCCACTCCTGATGACATGGGCAGCGGCCACGCGCGCCGCCTCCACAATCCTCGGTTCGGATGTCACGGCATCCAACGTAAGGTTGGAGCACTCAGAGCCGCCTACGTGCACAGACGTCACACTGTCAATCGCACCCATCCGCATCGTGGGCCTTTCCTGCTTCCTGTTCGCCGCAAACTGCTTACCGGACTGCGTTGTGCCGGTGCCAAAAACAGATCCTGCGCCCCGCAGCTTCATGTCCTCCTCAGCGATGTCAAGGCCATTGTGGCAGGTCTCCATCACCTGTGGCCAGAGGCGTCGAGGCAGGGCAGCTAGAGTCACGGGAAGTACTAGGCCAGCTGGGTCCATCCACACGACAGGAAACCCTAGGCTGCTAGGAACACCGCCTCATCCACCATGCACCTTAGCCATGCACACCACCCACCTTATGTTCTTCTCCTTCCCTTGACCTCACCCTAATGCCCTGCCAGGGGTGACTGTCATCATCTCATCAGCTCCAGGTTAAGGCCTCCCCGGCAGCCTCCCAGAGCCAGCAAAGTGTGCAGGATTGTGGGTGGAAGGTGGGCAGAAGGTGGGCAGAAGGTGGGTGGAGGGGGGGCAGGAAGGTGGATGAAAGGTGGGCAGTCTCCCTGAGCCTGACAGCTCCTCCAGCCCTGACAGCTCACCCAGCCCTGACTGCCACCCTAGCCCTGAGCCCAACCACGCCCCACTCAGGGTGCCGTCCCCACCCAGCAATGCAGTGGGGTCCACTGACCCGCAGCCTCTTAAGCGCCAGCACATCATAGCTGCCTGACACTAGGAGGCAGCGGGACTGGCGCTGGCCTCGCCCCACGCGGCCCCGCAGCTGGTGCAGCTGAGCCAGTCCAAACCTTGCAGCGTCAGCAAGGCACAGGGGGAGGTGGGCATGCAGGTCAATGGGGGACTGGACAGGCAGGCACTTAGCAGGCCATCAGCCAGCGAAGTGTTCAGGATGGTGGGTGGAAGTTGGGCAGGAAGGTGGATGACACCTTGTGACCACACTAGCCTGTCAAGCCACTGCAGGCCGCCCTGGCCACCCTGATCCATTGCTGTCAGTCTGCGCATGTCTGGCTGGAGGGTGGATGTAGCAGGTTGGCGAGAGCCATGCACATGCATGCATGCCATGCACCAACAGCAACATTGAGGCCAGTGCACAGTGCTCAAGGTCAAGGCAGCCTGGTGGTGGGTGGGGCGACCAAGGCTCAGCACAGTGCCGCCCTCCTCCCCACCTCTCAGCGTGGTGGACCACCATGAGGGTAGCCTGCGGCACATCCACGCCCACCTCCACCACACTAGTGCTGAGGAGGACCTGCACCTGCCCCTCCCTGAAGCCAGCTATGGCGTCCGCCTTGGCCTGGCTGCTCATGCGACCGTGAATCACCCCAAGCCTGCGGGAAGAGAGGCAGGCAGCAGGGTGAGGGCAAGGGGGCCAGGAGAAGCTACAGGCAGGGACATGGCAGAGCTCAGGCAAGCGTACAAATGAGCGGGCGGGCGGGCATGCAGGCAGGCAGCTGATCGGCTATGGAGCCTGTCTTCCTCTTCCACTTCCTTTCCATCCTAACAGACCAGCCCACTGTACCCCACAACAGCTTGAACATCTTGTCCTGCCCTGCCTGGGCGCCAGACCCAGCCTCTCCCCTGACCCTCCCCTGTCCCTGGCTGCCCCCGTCCCGCAGCGTCTCCTGCCCGCTGCCATGCGGCACTGACTTGACCCCAGGCCCAAACGTCTGCAGCTGGGTGTGGCGCTCCAGCTCCTCCTCAGCGCTGCTCAGACTCTCCCAAGCGGCACGGCGGGCAGCGCTGACCCGTGACCCCTTGCCCTGGGCCTGGGGCAGCGCCTCCCCCGGCAGCGCTGGCTCTGACGCCAGGAGCTGGGGGGAGGCCAGGGGCTGGCCGGCAGCCAGGGCCAGGGGGGTTAGCTCCCAGTCAGCCAGCTGGGCCAGCTCCCCCTCCTCCTCAGCCCCTGGGGCAGCATCACGCCGCGGGTACACCATGAACACACGACCCCCTGCAGCACATGCGGACACAGGAGGGTGGAGGGGACGAGCAGTGGGAGGTCAGGGTGTGACCCAAGTGCGACCCAGGTGTGACCTAGGTGTGACCAGGTGTGACCTAGCTACTTTTGGAATTGGGTTCCTGGGTGGGGATGGCTGGGAAGGGAGGATGTAGGTTTGGGTTCGGAGGCAGCCCGCCGGCCAGTGGTGGCTATGGTGAAGTCCAGCGCCACCCAGCCAGCCTGTTCCTGCCTAGCACTCTCCCCTGACGCCATCCTTCCCCTGCTGCCTCCCCTGCTGCTGCTATTCCATGGCTCTCCCCGTCCCCACACTCCCTTGTACCCACCGCTGCTGACCTCCTGGCGCACGGCCTGGTGCACCTCCTCCTCGCCCTCCAGGTCATTCGTGACCACCCTCGTGTGCACCAGGCTGCGTCCAGGCGGCATCTCGTACAGGGCACTCACCACCATCTCACCAAACCTGAGCACAGGCACAGGCAAGAGGCCAGCGGGGCAATAGAGGGTAAGGAGGGCAGCAGGGCGGTGGGGCAGCAGGGCAGGGGAAAGTAAGGTAGGAGGGTGCCCGGCACATGCGGGAGTGGAGAGATACCGGGGAAGGCTGGTGAAGACTGCATCAGGTGGGTGGATGGGTGGGTGGATGGGTGGGTGGGTGGGTGGGTGGGTGGTGGGTGGGGGGGGCGGTGGTAGCGGTGATGGTGGTGGCGCCGAAGGTAGTGGTGTTGTTGATGGTGGTAGCAGTGGTGGTGGTGTGTGGGAAGGGTTGCGGAGGGGTAGTGGAGTGGGGCATTAACAAGGACAGGTGGGAAGAAGGGCAGGCAAAGCCCTGCAGATCTCCTTGTAGGGGGCTGGGTACTATCATTGTGCAGGCAGCCCTGAGGCAAGGACGGGTTGCAGCGGCTTGCTAGCCAGGGCAGCCAGGCCCCAGCAGACCAGCAGCACCCACTTGACCAGGGCCATGGTGCGGGGGATGGGGGTAGCGCTCATGGACAGCAGGTGCGGCTGCAGGCTGCTGCATAGGCTCATCACCTGCCCCTTCTGCTCCACACCAAACCTGCGGCAAGCAACCAGCAGCTCCACCGCCGTTGCAGCAACAGCCACTGTGCCAGAGCAGCAGCATGGGGGGTCAGGGCAAGCAGCAGGCAACAGGGACGGGCTGGGCACAGCAGGTGGGGTAATCTGCCAAGACCAAGAGAGGGCACAGTGCTGCAGGTGGGCGAGCTGAAGCAGGGCATTGAAGGTATACCCTGACAGGGCGTGGCCTGGCCCATCCCGGCCCACCCCGTCCCTCATGCCAGCCGCATATCTAGCTCAAATCCCGAATTGCCCACTGATGCTGGTCGGTACCAGGAGGTGATAGGTGGTGGGAGCCGTGCTGGTAGGTGCCACTGCTGGCAGGTGTCAGGAGGATGACACTGAAGGCTGGGAGGACTCGGGCTAGCCCTCACCCCGCCCCGCCCTGCCCCGCCTCGCTCCCCCACACCCCCTGCCAGGTGAACATGCACCTGTGCTGTTCGTCAATGATGACCAAGCCCAGCCGGGACCAGTCGCTGATGTTGAGGGCGCTGTGGGTGCCCTGCGGCCGGGCCAGCAGTGTAGGTGGGCAGGCAGGCAGGCAGGCAGGCAGGCAGCAGGCAGGCAGGCAGGCAGGCAGGCAGGCAGGCAGGCAGGCAGGCAGGCAGGCAGGCAGGCAGGCAGGCAGGCAGGCAGGCAGGCAGGCAGGCAGGCAGGCAGGCAGGCAGGCAGGCAGGTAGGCAGGCAGGCAGGCAGGCAGGCAGGCAGGCAGGCAGGTAGGCAGGCAGGCAGGCAGGCAGGCAGGCAGGCAGGCAGGCAGGCAGGCAGGCAAGTGGGCTCTTACCCACCACAGCCAGCATCAGGCGGCCCGACTGCAGCCCCTCCACCAGCACTGCCTTGCCTTTCTGCAGCCAGCCAAGCAACAGCAGCAAGGGCTCCCAGCAGGAGAGGATGGCCAAGAGGGGTGGCAGGGGAGTGTGCAGAGGGGTGATGTAGACTAACCTGCTGACCTTGCAACCTGCCTTGAGTACAGCAGCTGCACCCCCTACCCCCTACCCCCTGCACCCCCTACCCCCTGCACCCCTCTCCCCCCTGCACCTCTCTCCCTAGCGACCCCCCGCCCTTGCCATCACAGATCACAGGCCCACCTTTGTGGCAGTGGTGGCTGCAGTCAGCAGGCAGGGCGGCTCAGCCAGGCCTGGCAGCCGGCGTGTGGCCAGTGGCAGCCCCTCCACCAGCGCGGTCAGTGCCTGGCAGTGCTGCTGCGCAAGGATCTCAGTGGGCACCAGCAGCAGCGCCTGGTAGCCGCTGGCAGCAGCAGCAAGCATGGCCAAGCTGGCCACCGCAGTCTTGCCTGAACCCACGTCCCCCTGCAGGAGTCTGACACGCCAGGAACAACAGCGGCAGCAGCAGGGGCAGAGGCAGCAGCAGGGGCAGCAGCAGGGGCAACAGCAGCAGCAGCAGCAGCAGCAGCAGCAGCAGCAGCAGCAGCAGGGGCAACACAAGGTAAACAGGCAGCTCGACGTACTTCACATCTTCCAGCAGCAGCAGCACTGGCATGGGGACGGAAGTGGAGCAGGAGGTACACGTGCCTCACCTCTACCTTCACCTACCTCCATCAGCCCCCAGCCAGCCCTGTGCCAGGCCCCTGCCAGCCCCCTGCCAGCCCCCAGCGCACCTGAACATGGGGTAGGGCTGCTGCATATCTGCCAGGAGCTCTTGCACTGCCCGCTGCTGCGCCCCTGTGAGGCTGAAGGGCAGGGCGGCCAACGCCTGGGCCACCACACTGGGGGCGCTGATGGTGGGTACGCTGACTAGGCTGCAGGGCAGTGGATACGGGGTGGGGTGGGGTGGGGTGGGGTGGGGTGGGGTGGGGTGGGGTGGGGTGGGGTGGGGTGGGGTGGGGTGGGGTGGGGTGGGGTGGGGTGGGGTGGGGTGGGGTGGGGTGGGGTGGGGTGGGGTGGGGTGGGGTGGGGTGGGGTGGGGTGGGGTGGGGTGGGGTGGGGTGGGGTGGGGTGGGGTGGGGTGGGGTGGGGTGGGGTGGGGTGGGGTGGGGTGGGGTGGGGTGGGGTGGGGTGGGGTGGGGTGGGGTGGGGTGGGGTGGGGTGGGGTGGGGTGGGGTGGGGTGGGGTGGGGTGGGGTGGGGTGGGGTGGGGTGGGGTCGGGTGCCCATAAGCCTCTGCATTCCCATCATCTGCGTGGCCAGCCAGCTAAGCAGCCTGGAATGGCTGGTAGGTGATGGTGGGCGGGCAGGGCAAACAGACAGCCTGGGTCCCCCTCCTGCTGCCCCTCCTGCTGCAACGACCTCACCACCGCCACTCACTCAGAACGAGCCTTGAGGAACTGCGCCCGCTGACGTAAGAGCTGCAGCTGCAGGAAGAACATCTCCTGCATCCAAACAGGCCCAGGGACACGCCCACACAGCCAGAGCAGAGCAGTGCATTCGACTGGCACTTTTCTAAGGATGAGGGAGGCAGGGGCAGGGGCAGGGGTAGGGGCAGGGGCAGGGGCAGCCCCCAGCCCCTCCCACCCACCTGGAACGCCAGGCGTCTGAAGGCGTCCTGCAGCTGCCTCAGGCTCACGGGCCGGTGCACAGCCTGGATGGCCGTCTGCCAGGGCAGCAGCTGCAGGGGCTGCAGGCCAGGCACCTGGAGTAGGAGGTCTGGGGCGCCCTCTGTGTGGCAGGTGGGCAGAGGAGCAGGGGCAGAGGGGAGGTGTGCCAAGCCAACTCCAGGAAGGGCTTACCAGATCAGTCTTACCAAAAACAGAACCAGAACCAGAACCAGAATCAGAATCAGGCAACCCGATGGAAGCTATAGGGAGCTGCCATCACACACCTGCTGCTGCCGCTGCCCCCCTCAGCGCCCGGGTGATGAGGTCTGGCTGGCGGCTGCTGTAGCGGAAGAAGTCAGCAGGGTCCAGGGGGGTGAGAGCCGGGTACACAGGCACCAGCCGCTCCTGGCGACCAGGGCATCACAACACTTGTCACAAAAGGCCCCTTCTGCCCAAACTGCACGGGTCAACTCTGCTAAGCAACGACTACTGCCTTGCACACTGCATCACTGGAACACCCCTTCCCCTTCCCCTTCCCCTTCCCCAGCCCCTGCCCCCTCCTCCCTCCCCGCCCTCACCAGGTACTGGCTGCCCTGGCCCTGCTCCAGGCACTCCAGGTCATCAGGCGGCACAGCCAGGAACTCCGCCTCAGGCACCACGCAGTCCCCCGCCTCCTGCTGCACCTCAGCCTGCGCCTTGCTCTTGGCGCTGGCCTTGCGGGGGCGCTTGGGGGGGCTGCTGTCTGCAAGCCAGGCCAGGCCAGGCATGAGGACGGGGGGCCAGCAGGGGCTTGCATGGGGCCAACAGGAGAGGGGGAGGGTGGCAGGGCTGGGGGTGGGACAGCGGGGTGGAAAGGCAGGGAGGTGTAGCGAGGGGAGGGTGGGAGTGCAGGTGGGGAGGAGAGGTGGGAGGAGCCCAGGGCCTGCCTGGGCCATAGGGGTGGCCAGGGCCGCAGGGCTGATGTGGCTGGCGGGTTGAAGGAGCTGAAAGAAAGAAAGAAAGAAAGAAAGAAAGAAAGAAAGATAGGAAGACACCGCCCTCGCCATCAGGCGTGCAATAAGGGAGGAGAGTAGCCTCGGGGCGTGCCCTTGCTACCCTCCCACCAGCGTTGAAGGAGCCGGGCGCATTGTGGGCTGAGGGCGAAGACCAGTGTCAGGGTCAGTGGGTCAGGGGCCTCACCCTAGCATTCCTACCCAATCATACCCTCAACACAGCGCACAGCAGGCAGGCAATCCTAACCCTAACCCTAACCCTAACCCTGACCCTGACCCTGACCTTAACCCTAACCCTAGGCCTAGGCCTAACACAGCGCACAGCAGGCAGGCAGGCAACCCAGGCCATCCATAGGTGGCATGGCAGGGGGCAGCAAGGTCCCAGCCCCCTGGACCCTGCTTCCCTCCTTGCTTCCACCCCCCCTACCCCTTCCTTTTCCCCTCCCCCTCTCACCCTCCCTTGGGCCCCCTACCCACCTCCTTGCCCCCCCCCTTGCCCCCCCAGCCCCTTGCAGCCGTCTCAGCACCTGGCCCAGGGTTCCCCCCTTGCAGCACAGGCATGGCAGGCCAGGGCAGGGCCAGGTACTGGCTGCAGACTGGCTGCCCCCCTGCCTGCTCACAGCATGTGTGCCTGCCGTCCCTGCTGCCCCGCCCCACCCCTCCAGCTCACCAGGGGCCATGAGCAGGCCTTGAATGCGCACCACACTGCCCTCACCCCACTTGGCCGCGTCCTGGCGTGCTACTGAGGCGACAAACGGCCCAAAGTACACCCGCGTGGCCACAACCAGCAGGCCTCCAGCCCCACTGCTGCTGCTGCTGCTGCTGCTGCCACTGCCGCTGCCACTGCCGCTGCCACTGCCGCTGCCACTGCCGCTGCCACTGCCACTGCCGCTGCTGCTGGCATCGCCACTGCTGCTGCTGCTGCCACTGGCGCTGGCAGTGCTGGCAGTGGCCCCGCTACTGCTGCTGGCCTCTGAAGGCAGGGAGGCAGGGGCGCTGCCGGCGGTGTGGACAGCGCCCTGAGGGATCCTGACGCTGAGACGCAGGACGGCGCGGTTTGACGAATGGACCTGCGTATGGACTCCGCTGCAGGCAGCGAGGGGGGCGGGCGGGCAGGCAAGCAGGCAACAACGCGGATTGGGTCGAGCAAGCGGACGAGAGAAAGGTGGTGCAGCAGGGTCAGGTGCTGTGTGCAGGGCAAAGCTGGCTGCTGCTGCTGCTGCTGCTGCTGCTCCTGCTGCTGCCACTGCTCATGCTGCTGCTGCTGCCACTGGTGATGAAGTGTAGTGGGCTGCAGGGACATTGTCGGGGTTGTGTGTGCAGGGGGGGTGCGGCCTAGCTGGGGGTGGGGTGTGGGGGGCAGGGGGTCAGTGGCGCACTCACACCACCCAGCCATCAACCGACACGCGCTGTGGTTCGTCCGGGCAGGGGTGCATGACCCGGGTGCTGTACTGGGTGTAGTCGCGGGGGAAGTGCATGAGCACGTCCAGGGGGGTGTGCAGGCCAGCCTTGCTCAGCTGGGCCATCTGCAAGGGGCAGGCAGACTGGGTGTGTAGGGTGAGGGTGAGGATAGAGGTGGGGGGGTATGGGGGGTGGGGGGGGGGGGGAGGATGGAGGTAGGGTGCTAAGGTAAGGTGGTGAGACTGGGTTATGGAGGTGTGTGTAATGGAGTGTGTGAGATGAAGTGTGTGAGATGAAGTGTGTGAGATGGAGTGTGTGAGATGGGGTGTGTGAGATGGAGTGTGTGAGATGGAGTGTGTGAGATGAGGTGTGTGAGATGAGGCTCCCACCTGCTTGTCTGTGTACCAGCGGTCAGCCTTTGCCCCGACCTGGGCCACCTGGCTGTGGCTCTGGCCTAGCAGCATCCAGGGTGACGGCTGCAGGTGCGGGCAGAGCAGCGCAACACGGTGGATGCACAGCAGTCTGCGCACACCACACCACACCACGCCCACACTGACACACTACCTCCCCATCGCCTAGCCTGCACTGCCCCCTGGCCTGCCATGCGCTGCGACTGGGTGGAACAGTGACGCAGAGCTCAGCACTGGGCATATGGCAGTGTCAGCCTGGGCCTTGGCCTGGACCATCTGGCACCCCCGAATGGAATGAAGGGCAAGGCACACCTCGACCACCAGAAGGCCCCTGCCCTCCCTTTCCCCCCACCCCTCCCTTTGCTATCCTCTCCCACTTCTCCCACACCTGCAACCTGCTTCCTTTACTGCCCTACTTCCCCCCACCCCTCCCTGTCCCTCACCCCTGGGACCCGCCCTGCCCCACCTTCTCCAGGTCCTTGCGCCTGCGCTGGCCCTGCAGCGCCGTCATCAGCTCGGCACCACGAGCCAGCAGCTGCTCGGTAGCTTCTGAGGAGGCGGAGGCGGCGAGGTTGGGGACCACGCTGTGGGTGAGGCGCCCCACGCTGTTGGCCCCCGGGCCCCCTCCCTGCCCTGCCCCTGCACCACTGGCCCGCCCGTCCTCTGGCCCAGCCAGGCTGGGTGCCTGGTGGGAGGCCTGCGGCTGTGGTGCAGCAGCAGGGGAGGAGGGGGGAGGGGGGCCTATGTCCCCCAGCCCAGTCAAGGGGTCGGGTGTGGCCCACTGCTGGCTGCCGCTGAGGCTTGCCAGGGGGTCAGCGGGGAGACTGGGGAGGAGGCTGGTGCTCAGGGCAGGGAGGCTGGAGTTGGGGTCGAGGGTGCCGGGGGAGGGGCTGGGGGTACAGGGTGGGTGTGGGGCTGCCTCAGGCCTGGCCTGCAGCTCACCAGGGGTGGCCAGGGCCTGGGGCCCAGCAGCTGTGGCTGCCGTCAGGTGGCTCGCTGTGTGCTGTATTGTGTGCTGGACCCCCTGAAGTGAAGCCTCTTCAGCCAGCTGCACCAACTCAGGGATCACGGGCACATCGGGGGGTGGGGCGACTGACTTGGCAGCGGCTGGCTTGCGCTTACGGGGGGCGGCTGTAACTGGTGCTGGGGTGGGCTGGGACCCCTCGCTGGGCTGCACTTCCTCCACTGCTGCCTCCCCTGCAACAGCTGCGAGGTGCTCTGTGGCCATCACCCCTGCCGCTGTGCCAGAAAACTCTGCCTCGCCTGCCGCTGCAGCTGCTGGTGCTGCTGCTGTCTTTGCTGATATTTTGACATCTTTGGCTGTGCCTGCTGCTGGTGCTGCTGCTGTCTTTGCTGATGTTGTGACATCTTTGGCTGTGCCTGCAGCTGCTGGTGCTGCTGCTGTCTTTGCTGATGTTGTGACATCTTTGGCTGTGCCTGCTGCTTCTGCTGCTGGTGCTGTCTCTAGTGGTGGTGATGGACCCTCGGCTACCCCTTCAGCGGTTGTGGCAGTGGTGAGCCTGGGTCGTGCAGGCTGTTTTACATGTGCCTTGGCTGCTGCTGCTGCTGCTGCTGCTGCTGTGTCTGCTACTGCTGGTGGTGGTGGTGGTGTGGCTGCTGGTGCTGCTGCTTGGGTGCTCGCAGCTATTGTGTCTGCTCCTGCTGCTCCTGCTGGTGGTGTGTCTGCTACTGCTGCTGGAGGTGGTGGTGGTGGTGGCGGTGTAGCTGCCGCTGGTGCTGCTGCTGGTGCTACTGGGAGGGCCATTTGCGTACACGCCGTCACACGAGCAAACAGGGCTGCCAGGGATGCAGACCAGGGCCTCCTGCTACTGCTGCTGCTGCTGCTGCCTGCTACCATGGGGGCTGCCTGTCCTGTGCTGCTGCTGCTGTGGTGTTGCTGCTGTGGCAGCTGCTGCCCCTGAGCCAGGCTGCCCAAGGTGGAGTGCAGCTGCTGTCTAGCTGCTGCCAGGGCCAGGCAGGCAGCCTGTTTGTGGGGGTCGTCCTGGCTGGCCTCAAGATGCTTCAGGCGGCCGGGGCAGGTGGACTTGAAGAAGCCAAGGTCGGCCAGGTGGCCTTGGACCTGCAGGCAGAGGGGAGAGAGGGGAAGGAGCTCACCACCACCACCACCACCACCACCACCACTATCACTGATTACGAGCACCACCACCGTAACTGCCATCACCACTATGCCCACCACAGCGAGAGCGGCAGCAGCAGCAGCAACAGCCTGTTGGCAGTCTATTATCACTACCCTACCCACAGCTGCAGCAGCAGCAATGCCAGCCAGTCACATGGCCAAACCAGGCACCTTGCAAACTGATGCAGGCAACCTGACGCAGGCCTTCCACCCGGCCCCCTCGTCCCTCCCTCCCCTCACCCAATCTCCCCGGACTGCCCCCAGCCCCCCTGCGCTTGCCTGCATCAGCGTCATGCCGGGCCACCTGGCCCCCAGCACCCTGTGGATCAGCTCACTCATGGTGGCCACATCCGCCGCTGCCCGGTGGGTGGGCTGCTGACTGAGGCCCAGCTGTGTAGCCAGTGCCTTCAGCCCGTAGCCTGTCTGGGTGGGCAGCAGCGCCTTGGCCAGGGCCAGGGTGCACAGCTGCAGCCAGCTGTCAGGCATGGCCACCCCGGCCTTCACGAACGCGATGTGCAGCACCCTCGAGTCAAAGCTGGGATGGGCAGCAGGGGAGAGCAAGGGCAGCAGGCAGGGTCAGACGTCTTGTTTAGGCAGGCAGGGATGGCAGCAGCCACACCCTACCCCATACCCCTTCTGCCCTACCCCTTCTGGCAGGCCCTGACCCTGGACCTGGACCTGGCACTGCCCCTGCTGCCTGCCCCTGCTGCCTGTCCCTGGCCCCCTCCCACCAGCATGGCCCCCCCAGTCAGGCCACTTACGCGACATTATGCGCCACTAGGACAGGCGTGGCTCCGCCCCCCGCGCGGCAGCACTGGAACATCCAGCACTGCAGTGCCAGCACAGCCTGCTGGGAGCTGGGCGCATCAGCCAGCATGTGCGCCCCGATGCCGTGAATCTGTTCAGAGTCGCCAATGCGACTCCTCAGGATGCTGTCGTCCACCCACGGCCGCACCAGGGTGTCAAACACAGCACCTGGGCAGCGCCATGAGCCATGCGCCATGCCATGCTCCATGATGCATGCACCATGATGACCGAGTGCATGACCATGATGGCAGGGCAGCTCATGATTCCATGCTGGGTCTATGGCAGTCCATGGTGGGTAACACACTATGCTGACCCTGACACGAGCCAGGCAGCAGCCTGGGGCGCTGTGCTGCTCTCTTGCGTGACACAGGCAGGGGGTGGCTGAGGACCTGTGGAAAGTTCGACGGCTGAGGTATGATGGTCATACTCATGCTCTGCCACTGTTGCTTGCTTGTGTCACACCTGGAAGCGAGATGTGGCTGGGTTAGGGTCGAGCATGGGTGTGCGTGTGTGTAATGTTGCTGGTGCGCATCACGCATGCTAAGCTGACATGGCAGAGTGTGACACTAGAGCAGCTGGGTAGGCAGGGGGTTATGCCGCAGCCAGCCAGACCGTGACCAGGGTGTGATGTGGTAGGCAAGCAGGACCCCGGTGCCCAGCCAGGTCAGCGCAGAAATATGGGAGACTGCAACAGACTGTCGCCACTCCTGCCGCTGCTGCCGCCGCTGCTGCCACTCATGCTGCTGCTGCCATTCCCACTGCTGCTTCCGCTGCTGCTGCTGCCACCAATCAAGCGTCTGCTGCCGCCACTCATGCTGCAGCTGCCATTCCCGCTGCTGCATCCGCTGCTTCCGCTGCTGCTGAACCACGTTTAGTGTCACTGCAGTTGACACTGCTGCTGCTGCTGCTGCTGCCGCTGATGCTGATAATCACGTTGGTGCCACTGCTGCTGACAGGTTGTGCCAGAGGCCCCACGCAGCCAGGCTGCCCTACCGCTGTGAGCGTCCACCACATGCACCTCCAGGGCTTGGTGGCAGGTGGTGGTCTCAGTGTCCAGCAGGAAGAAGCGCCGCGGGTGACCCGCAGCAGTCACTGCAAACAGCGCGGCCTGAGGGCAGTGCAGCACAGCCAGGCAGCCACCACACTCACCACAGCTGCGGCACAGGGCCATCTCCCCGTCCTCCTGATGCAGCCTCTCACCTCATAAGGGCTTGCTGATGTATGATTAGTATGTGTGACTAGTATGACTAGAGTGACAGTTGTGTTGATGCATATACCATGAGTGGCATGCTGGCACACATACTCACAGCCTTCTTGCAGCAGCGGGGGCAGCCGGTGGCTGCAGCAGGGGGCACTAGGAGGTGAGGTGGGGCGGGCTGCAGCACCTCCCATCTACTTTGTCCAAACACACTGCGGCTGGACTCAAGCACCTGTCCCACTTGAAACCCCAGCCCTGCCCATTCACGTCTAATCCCACCACTAATCCCCTCTTCTCCTTCCCCTTCCCAGAGCCGCCTCCTTTGCTTGTTGCTGGTGGAAGGGCAGCGTGGGACACGCCCCGTGCCACCCTCCTCCCTCCATGCACGCCTGCTGCCGAGGGCGGTGTAACTCCTTCTTTCCAGCCCTGGGCCACTTACCTGCAGCTCCGTCAGCAGCCTCTCCACAGCCCCAGTGCCCAACCGCTTCACTGCCTGCAGCAGGGCCTGGGCCGAGGCCGGGGCAGCGCCTGGGGCCATGCCAGGCAGGCCCAGCACTCCAGGCGGCAGGTCATGAGGTACAGCACCCCCCGCTGCCACCAGCTCCTGCACCACCTGGGCCTCTTGCAAGGCAGCCGCTGACAGTCCCGAAGACTTGGCAGCTTTGCCTGCGCTTGCTTGCTTGGCCTGCACAGCTGAGCCCGCTGGCACTGTGAAGACGGGTGTTTTACTCATGGCGGTTGCCTTGCGAACGATTGGAAGGCCGCGCAAGGACGTGGCAGGACGGGGAGGAGGTCGTGTCGCTGGGCTGGGGGATCTCGCTCTGTTCGCAGTAACCTGGAGGCATGCTCCAGCTGGCACTAGGTCATGCCCTGGCCTTGCTTCCGGGGCGGGAGCTGGCTGCTGTTGCTTCAGCTGGTGTGACAGTGGGGATTTGGGTTGGCTTTGCACCCAGCCTGGCATGAGCGCTGGCAATCTGCGCACAGGGTACACCTGGCGGGCTGGGGCTGGCTGTGCTGGCTCAGGTGCTGCTGTGTCCGTCATGGCTCGGGCGCAAGGAGAGCTGCTGATGTAGCGCTGGAAGAGGCCAGGCAGGCCAGGGGTCACCTGAACGCAGGCACACCAGGCTGGGCTTCACATGGGCTCGAGTGGAGGCCCTAGTGTGGGATGGGGGGGCTGGGCTTCACATCATGCAGTGCAGTTGGCTAAACTGACGATGGCAGGGTCCTACCAGCGCAGAGCCACACAGCCCTGCAGCACGTCGTCGCTGCAGCATGCCGCTGTGCGTTAGCTCCCCGCCGGGATGCATCGATATCTATTGGGCGAGCCAGCCAGACCAGGAGTATAGGAAGCCTATAGGTGTCAGTCTTGGTGGCGTGTGCATAACCATACGCCGTACGGGGCGCCGTCTACAGGCTGCTGGAGGGGGGTGTCCAAGGCATGGATTTTCAAAACAAACAGTGTGGACTTCGCCAGCTGCCTGAGGTATCGGGGTATCGGAGTCATGCTCCGGGCCCCTAGCGCTCTCGCACACTGCAGCTAGTATGCTTTCGATGCTGGCAGCCTGCTTGGCTCTACTTTCTATCCTGCAGACTTGTGCGGTGTGTCTCGTCCTATCGCTACGATGATGAAATACTCTCTGAAGCAAAGTCTGTACGGGCTGTCCTGTCCCGCCTTCCATCTGCAGGACCGGCTGCCAGCCTCGCTTTACATTCACTCACCCTCTTGGCCTGTCACTGAGTGGGATGCTGCTGGTAACTACACATGGGTGCTTAAACAGCGAGCCAGGGACGCAGGTCTCTCATATGTGGGCTCAAATGAGCGCCTACGCCTAGCTGTGCAAAGGATGAAAGAAGGTCGGTGCTTCTGCATGATGTCTATGCCATCAGCAACAAAACCGACCCTATGCAATACAATGATATCCTGTTGCTTGTAAGTAAGGCAAGGCAAGACAGTACATGATGCAGAACCAGGCGTGATGATGCTGAGTCACGTATGCAAGGCATGTTTCCTGCAGGGAAGCCAACCAAAGTGGTTACAATTGGTGGGAGCATCACTGCCGGCCAGGTATGCCATAAACCACTCAGAAGATGCAGAGCATCATCGTTGTCGCTGCCTTTCACCTGACCCCCACAGCAGGCCTGGGCAGCTGGTTGGGCTGCTGAGCTCTGTTGTGACGTGATGGCATCACATAGATCCCATCGCTAGCCAACCTGTTGCTGGCTCTAGGCCAAGAGCAGCAACGTAGCTACTCCTGGCTGGCACCTGTACATCAGCATTTGCTGGCCGCCCCTGATGGCCCGGAGGGTGGGAGGGCTAGGCTCTAGCATGAGGGGTAGGGGGCCAGGACTAAGTTGCGTAGCAGCAGCTTGAGCAGGCAGGCAGGCAGGCAGGCAGGCAGCAGGCTCTGGCAGCTGAGGACAGCTGAGCTCCCTCCAGGTGTACCATAGCCCAGCAGCCATATAAGCAGCCCTGGGAGATGCTGCTTTGGCCATTTTGAGTGGCACGGTCAGTTGTGCACTCCTGTAGTACAGCCTTACCCGACTTGTGCAAGAATGTGAACTTGGCCTCTCATGCAGCTCTGACACGCTTGGCTTGGTTTGTTGTCCCACAATGTGGCACATTGGAGTCGACAGCGTGGCCATGCCTTGAGCAGCAGCAGCAGCAGCAGCAGCAGGGTAAGCATATCCCCTGACCCACCCTCATCTTCAGCCACGCGTGATCCCATCATCCCATTATGCCCTGATGACACATCCCAGATGATGTGGTGGTCACAGCGCAACACACGTTTACAAAGCACAGTACGCGTTTTTTCATGTAAGAAGTAGTTTGCCCTCGAGGGAGGGATTCAGGTTTCAGGTCAGCAATCACCAAGTAGTCTGCCCTTCAAGGGTAAGGTTTCAGTGGGTTCGTCAGCAGTGGATCATGATCACTAGCAACCAGCACAATCTACACAGGCTGCAGGGCCGCCATCACATAATAAGTGCCCTGCTCGGTCATTGTCGAGCACCTTGAGTAGAATGCTACTGACTACCCGGGATGTGGTGACATGCAAAAACACCTCCCCTCTTCCATAAGACCAGGGTGTAGTCAGGCGTCCATTGCAAGGCAATGTAAAAACAGACCACACCCATGGTGCAGTGCTTCAGTGGCTGCCAGTGGTGCCATGCAGGGTGCGACTGACAACAAGAACTGGCCGCTGTGGCTGTTTACAATGCTGAAGAAACAGTACGGATCACATGTGGGTGTGCAGCCGGCGTGGCCTGGCCCTGGGTGCAAGCGCTGCCTAGGATCAGAACTGTGGAGCTCATGCACACCACACCACTCATTTCACACCACACCACACCACACCACACCACACCACTCATTATACATCACACCTCAATACAGGCATCGAGCCAATGGCCGCTTCATGTCCAGGGCCCGGGCCAGGGTCGGGCCACAGCAGCTGAAAAGGAAGGGGGAAGGAAACAGCTGTTTTCGATACCACTGGCAGCTGTCCGTGTCAGATCTGGGTGGATGATGTCCTGGCGCACAGGTGGCAGGGCACAATGGGGCCATGGCGGGCGCCTTGTCCGCCTACATGTCTGCCTGCCACAACGTCCACGTGCCCAAGTCAGCTGACATCATCTTTGTTGAGTGAGTCCCTGAATGGCCAGAACCGTCACCCTTGCAGCTACCTCAGCACTCCTCCTAGCGCCAGCCCGTCAAGAGGGTTGTGGGTAATGAGATGTAGCACTGGATGGTGGCACAATTAGTGTGGGGTGTGTCGAGTTTTGAGTGTCATGGCTGCGGCACAATCTTGGCGTGTTGCTGAAAGCTAGCAGGTAGGGTGTGGACTCATGACCTGGTGCAAAGGTGCCCAACCAGCTCTGCACAGGGTTGTATTCCAGGACCTCAGGCACACAGGGTCTTTGTCGGACTGCCACTATCACTTGCCGTCATCGCCAGCACTGCTGCAAGGCTAGGCACGGGGCCCCTGTGCGCTGCGCACCTGTCAGGTACTCTGTGAACGACCAGGCCGTGGCCCTGCCAGTGTTTGACAACGCGATGCGAAGGTGAGGTGAGGGTGGGCCTCACTTCTCAACAGCCCCTTGCTTGCGCCAAGCACAGCAACAGTGCACACTAAACAGAGGCTGTGATGGGTGTTAGGGGGATTACGACCGAGTGCGCCCACTGCAGCTCCGCCATCTAGGGGGGAGGGGTGCGTGCGTTGATGGGTGGGTGCGTGGGAGGGTTGGTGCGTCCGTGAGGACGGTTGTGGGTGGGTGGGCGTTGCTGCCACGTCTAGTTCTGGCCCTAGCCTGCGCTCCTGCTCACACACAGGTCCTGACAGGGGGCTTATGAGCAACCAGTGGGAGGTGGAAAGACCGGTGGAAGCAGATGCACAGCAGGTGGTGGCCAGCCAAGTGTCCCATCCTAGGTCTACGCCTCCACCGCAACTGCACTGCCCTGCCTGCAGGCCTTACGAGAGGCTGCTGAGGAAGCTGTTGAAGTACCCCAACCGCCCTGCAGTAGTGCTGGTGAGCTCATGCCAAAGACATCAGCTCTTTACACTGACAAAAGCCAGCGGATGCTGGTGCTAAAGATGCAGATGGATGGAACTGAGCTGCAGTGTCCTGTTCCAGTTGCAACCTGCTTAACACAGCGCATTCAATGCTCACACATGTATGTGCTCTCACATGTTTACACTTGCTGTCACTCTTCCTGGCCGCAGGTGCACACCTACGTCCACTCCATGGTGAGGGCCTCTTGCAACCAGCGACTGTTGCCTGACCACCTTGATCATCATCACATGGCAGGGTGCTGTCTGACATACCTGCTTGGACTGGCACAACGTCAGCATGCTGCAGCTCCTGCCCCTTTCCCCTGCCACCTTCCACCCTTCCACCTACCTGGTGGAGTGCTATGGCACCAGTGTGCGTCATTGTGTATGCCACCTCAATCCATACACAGCTTGTGTATGCCACCTTAGCTCACACACAACAGGCAAAGGAGCCAGCCAGGCCAGTAAGGCAGCAGTGCAGACTTAAAGCTGTGTGGGACAGTAATGCAGAGCTCAGCAGTGGGTATGTGGCAGTGTCAGCCCCCTTGTCCCTCACTAGGGCCTCCATTTGAGCCGGATCAGAAGTACCTACTAGCATACACTATCAGCCACTAGTAGCCACTAACTAGATCCGGCCCAACAGTGTTATTGGGCTGTGTGGAGTAAACCCAGTGCACATGGCACATGAGCCCGCCTACCACCTACAATATTGCCTGACCCGAGGGCTATGATGTAGAGTTGGCATGACAAAACATGCACTAATTGTAAGCTGATGACAGCTCAGATGGGGGGGCACACACTACTGTGCCTCAGCAGGCTGCTGCTGCTGGGCCTCGGGTGGCTTGTCTCGCAGCCGCTTGTAGCCCAGGCCAGGGTACTCCTTGCCCTTGGCTGGCAGCGCTCCCTGGTCTGGCCAGTAGCACAGCTCGAGTGGGCGCCACCTGCTCTCCCCAATGCGCTGCATGTTCAGCGCTGAATTGCAGTCCCTGTCCAGCCACCTGCCTGGCTGTGGTGCTGGCTTGGCTTTGGCAGCCTTTCCCTTGCCTTTGCCCTTGGTGGCCTCAGCTGCCGGCTTGCTGCGCTTGGCTGGAGGGGGAGTGCTGGGAGACACTGCGATGGAACCAACAGGAGCGACGGGTTATCGCACAGCGCGTAACTCACGTCTAGGGCTCACGTCACGGCTGGGGACACGAACCTTTATGTTTCTTTCTCGGGTCCTTCTTGTGCTTGTCGCTACCCTTCCGCTTCTTCTTAGCCATCACGCGATGCGCAGGCTTGGCCTTGGCAGCCTTTCCCCAGCACGGCTTGGCTTTGGCAGCCTTTCCCTGGGCCTTGCCCTTGGTGGGCTCAGCTGCCCCTGGCTCAGCCTTGGTGCGCTTGCTGCGCTGGGCTGGCTGGGGTGTGCTGGGCCCAGGCTCTGAGGCTGCTGCCTGTGTGGCTGCCTGGCTGCTGCGTGGGGCCTGCGGGGGGCCACTACCGGGCACCACACCAGGCCCCGCACTGGCTGGCCACGCTCCTGGCTCCAGGCTGGGCGCACCAGGCGCTGTTCCACCTGCCCTGCTGGGGGCTTACAGCCTGCAGGCCTTGTGGCACTGAGTGTTCTCAGCTCCACCTCACAGGGCTGCTTGCCATTCACTGCTGAACTGACCCGGCTGGTGCGGTGCTCATCCACCAGCACCACCCTGCCCCCATCCTGGTCTTTGCCCCTGGGCCTGCACACCACCTTGCGGCAGGCACGCAACACCGCATCAGCACCCCACCCTCCCCTGGTGCCAATGCTAGCTGCTCCAAAGAACACCACCAGCTGCTTGGCATGCCCATGTCGCTTCATGGACAACTGCGCCATCTCTCTCTCCAACTGCAGCCATGCACACAAGGCACACACAGGGTGGCTGACATGGTGGCACCAGGTTAGGCATGGCACAGTCAAGTACTCCTTCATATCATGCCCAACCCACCACCTCTCATTCCCTTACCCTCCCTCCCACACACCTACCCACCCACCCACCCTCACCTTGTTGAAGAACTGCTCCAGCGCCCGGTCCTGGGCTCCGTACAGCCTCAGCCGCTGCCGTGCTTTGGGTATGCGGTGGCCTTTTCTATCAATCTGGGTTCCCCCTTGAAAATAACACGGTTATGTGAAAATACACAAGTGCTCTGTTACAGCCTTGGGCGTAGGCAACGCAGAAGCTCCAGCTTGGTCGTAGGCAACACAGAAGCATAGCAGTGGCAGTGTCAGCCTTTGCCCCGACCTGTGCCACCTGGCTGTGGCTCTGGCCTAGCAGCATCCAGGGTGATGGCTGCAGGCGCGGGCAGAGCAGAGCAACACGGTGCAGGCACAGCAGGCAGCTGGCCACACACAGCACAAGGCTCAGGGCACCTGGCAGAGCAGGCCTCAGAACAAGCTGTGGTGGAGTCCCTCAGCCTGCCTGCCTGGTCCAGAACAAGCACACAGGGCACTGGCCACGGCAGGGGTGCGCAGGTGGAGTGGATGGACACCTGGCACACACTGGCTGACGCACTGATAACATCAAAGTGCGGGGTCATCTGCTGCCGGCGCTGCTGTCTGCACACACCACACTGATGCACTGCCCCACCCCTGCCTAGCCTGCCTGCCATGCACTGCAGGCAACCCCCCTGCCAGGCGTATTCTACAACTCAGCTGAGCGGGAAATGCAGGAGGTGGGTGGGTCCAAGCCGCCGCAGCGCTTGTCTGTATGCCCACCTGGTCAGTGGGTCTTGCCTCTAATTGCCCACCCACACCAACCGCTCGGGTCATTGAGCTTGTGCGGCGCATGTAGTTGCATGTGGTGCATGTTGTAGCGTTGTGGAGAGTCATGGGGCAAGAAGCTGGACAGGCAGAAGGCCAGCGGCCACAGCTGTTGTCCCTAACTTGTGCCGCATGCTACCCGGGACAGCATGCATGTGGTACAGACACACCATGCATGTGGGTCTTATGTCGCAGAACAGCAGTTGCTATGTGGTGGTGGTGGTGCTGGAGACGGTGATAATGGTGATGGCCACGCATGTGTGCTGTGCCTGCAGTTTGCCCTCTACTATGGTCTGCCCAGTATCAGCGTCAAGGCTGCGGTGTTCCCGCTCATGGTGGCCAACGTCCCAGGCTTCATGCCATCACCCCCTCGCCTGACAGACGAAAAGGGCCTCAAGCTGGCAAGTGTGCTGCTCAAGATGGCAACCCACATCCCTGGTGGCACCTTCCATCCCTGACCACTGGGCATCCTGTCCAAATCAGACTGCTCAACGCATGAAAGGCTTAGCCTGATCAGCTAGGCCGGCTGCTTGCCAGCCCGGGCATCAATGCGCTGCCTGACCTCTGCAGCCCGGTGCAGCCTTGGCCTGGCCTTTGGCAGCCGGTCGTTGACCAACTTGTAGCCCTGCCCGTACCCCGTGCCAGGGGCAGGCAGCGCCTCCAGGCCTTTCTAGCTGCACTTCTCTGGGGCGTGCTGAACGCTCTCCCCAATGCGCTGGACGTTGAGGTGGTGTCCTGGTTCAGCCCCCTTGTCCCTCACTAGGGCCTCCATTTGAGCCGGATCAGAAGTACCTACTAGCATACACTATCAGCCACTAGTAGCCACTAACTGGATCGGACTCAAACAGTGTTATTGGGCTGTGTGGAGTAAACCCAGTGCACATGGCACATGAGCCGCCTACCACCTACAATATTGCCTGACCCGAGGGCTATGATGTAGAGTTGGCATGACAAAACATGCACTAATTGTAAGCTGATGACAGCTCAGATGGGGGGGCACACACTACTGTGCCTCAGCAGGCTGCTGCTGCTGGGCCTCGGGTGGCTTGTCTCGCAGCCGCTTGTAGCCCAGGCTAGGGTACTCCTTGCCCTTGGCTGGCAGCGCTCCCTGGTCTGGCCAGTAGCACAGCTCGAGTGGGCGCCACCTGCTCCCCAATGCGCTGCATGTTCAGCGCTGAATTGCAGGCCCTTTCCAGCCACCTGCCTGGCTGTGGTGCTGGCTTGGCTTTGGCAGCCTTTCCCTGGGCCTTGCCCTTGGTGGGCTCAGCTGCCCCTGGCTCAGCCTTGGTGCGCTTGCTGCGCTGGGCTGGCTGGGGTGTGCTGGGCCCAGGCTCTGAGGCTGCTGCCTGTGTGGCTGCCTGGCTGCTGCGTGGGGCCTGCGGGGGGCCACTACCGGGCACCACACCAGGCCCCGCACTGGCTGGCCACGCTCCTGGCTCCAGGCTGGGCGCACCAGGCGCTGTTCCACCTGCCCTGCTGGGGGCTTACAGCCTGCAGGCCTTGTGGCACTGAGTGTTCTCAGCTCCACCTCACAGGGCTGCTTGCCATTCACTGCTGAGCTGACCCGGCTGGTGCGGTGCTCATCCACCAGCACCACCCTGCCCCATCCTGGTCTTTGCCCCTGGGCCTGCACACCACCTTGCGGCAGGCACGCAACACCGCATCAGCACCCCACCCTCCCCTGGTGCCAATGCTAGCTGCTCCAAAGAACACCACCAGCTGCTTGGCATGCCCATGTCGCTTCATGGACAACTGCGCCATCTCTCTCTCCAACTGCAGCCATGCACACAAGGCACACACAGGGTGGCAGACATGGTGGCACCAGGTTAGGCATGGCACAGTCAAGTACTCTTTCGTTTCGTGCCCAACCCACCACCTCTCCGTCCCTTACCCTCCCTCCCACACACCTACCCACCCACCCACCTTCACCTTGTTGAAGAACTGCTCCAGCGCCCGGTCCTGGGCTCCGTACAGCCTCAGCCGCTGCCGTGCCCACTTGGGGTCCAGGTACACCTCCCACACCGCATCCCAGGTGGCCAGGGTGACGGTGATGTGCTTCAGGTTGGCCTCCAGGGAGGTGCCGGCTGAGCTTGCTGCTGTCAGGTGCTGGAGGTGGGGCTTGATTGGTGCTAGCCACTGCTCTGTGTCACGGCGGGCATTGTTCAGGCCGCTGGCATGCTTCACCTGGCCCTTGGTCAGCTTCCACCGGCGCAGCTGGTCTGCCAGGAGCTGGCCTGTTGCTGGATCCCACACCCCAGAGGCTGCGCTGACTGCCCGGGTGACGCCGGGGTCGATGCCCACCCCATTCAGTGTGTCTGGGTCAAACACAAACTCTCGCATATCAGCTATGCCCCTGCCTATGTGGGGGAGCCCCACTGCATGAGCCGCTGCTGCTGCTGCACTTGGGCGGCTGCTGGTGCTGCTGCTGCTGGCAGCTGGGGGTGGGGCTGGAGGAGGGGGAAGGGGGCGCGTGTAGTTTCTTTCTCGGGTCCTTCTTGTGCTTGTCGCTACCCTTCCGCTTCTTCTTAGCCATCACGCGATGCGCAGTGCGACGGGCGGTGGCCTTTTCTAGCAATCTGGGTTTCCCGTGAACATAACACGGTTATGTGAAAATACACAAGTGCTCTGTTACAGCCTAGGTCGTAGGCAACACAGAAGCTCCAGCCACATCAAACCCAGGTGTCCTGGTTCAGCCCCCTGCCCCATGGGGGTCCCTGGAGTGGTGGCACTGGTGGCACTGGGCCAGGTGCAGCATTGGGGGTCTAGGTAGGGGGGCCTGGGCAGGGGAGGGTCCTGGGTAGGGCAGAGGGGGGGTAGGCAGAGGGGGGGTCCAGTGTCATGCAAGCAGGCTTGAGCCTGGAGCTGCACAGCAGTACCACCTTTCGGGCAGTGTTGCCTGGTTGGCCTGAGCTGCTCAGCCTACCTGACAGCTGAGACACGGTGGGCCTGGCAACCTCAGTTCACGCCAGGACCGCGTGTCAGCCTTGTGGACAGCTGAGCTCTGGCAGCTGAGGACAGCTGAGCTCCTCCAGGTGTACCATAGCCCAACAGACCTTAAGCCCTCTGCTGCACCACTACAGGCCAACGTACTTAAATCAGCCTGGTTATCAACCATAAAATCAACCATAATGATCAACCATAATGATCCATAATGATCAACCATAATGAACCATAATGAACCATAATGAACCATAATAATCATAATGATCAACCATAATGAACCATAATCAACCATAATGATAAGCAGCCCTCCAGCAGCCACCTCACCGAGTAGCAGCTTACTGCTACAGTGGTGGAGCCAAAAATGAGTGTTACATGATGTCGAGACATGTCATTGATATTGTACAGCAGGTCTAGTCTTGTGTGAACCACTGCAACTCACTGGGCGCTCACTGTGCGGGGGCACCAGCACTCGAGAGGCCAGCGCTCTTTCTTTAAGCTTTCTTTCAGCTCCTTCTTTGAGGCCTATCCCATGGAGGCAAGCCATTCAGGGGCGCAGACCGCACCCATCATGGCGTGCTTTAGCTCCCGTGGTGACATGCAAGGCGCAACTGCTGATCACGGGTCAGCACAGTGTGACCAGTGTGACTAGTGTGAGTGTGCCATGTGCAGCTCACTGTGCCCTTGCATGCAGCAGGAGGCACCGCAGCAGGCTAGACCAGAGATGAGGCGTGATGCTGGGTTCCGTGTCCCTTTGTGCAGAAGGCCTTCTACTTCGACGCAGTGCATCCTGATGGTAACACTGGGTGCAGGTGCGTCCTGAACATAGCGCCATGCAAGCAACATGTGCTCATGCAAGCATGGTAGCAGCCCCTTGTCCCTCACTAGGGCCTCCATTTGAGCCGGATCAGAAGTACCTACTAGCAGCCACTGGCAACCACTAGCAGCCACTAACTAGATCCGACTGAAACAGTGTTATTGGGCTGTGTGGAGTAAACCCAGTGCACATGGCACATGAGCCCGCCTACCACCTACACTATTGCCTGACCACGAGGGCGATGTGTAGAGTACAGGGTGTGTGAAAATACACAAGTGCAAGGGAAAGGGAACAGGGCCAAGCCAAGCCTGTTACAGCCTAGGTCGTAGGCAACACAGAAGCTCCAGCCTGAACATAGCCCGCTAGCACCAAGCATGGTAGCAGCCCCATGCCGAGCCCACACCCTCTCCACAGCATCCACCACCCACTTTGCCTTGCCAAGGGGTCCCAGTAAAAACACACCACACATGCTGCTCACACACGACCACCTCAGCAGGCAGCAGGTTGGTGCTGCTGTGGTGGGGCCCACACATCAGGTGTTGCAGTGGTGAGCAAAAGCCTCATGCAAGCTGCCAACTGGGCGTGGTGCTCTGCAGGGTCATTGCAGAGCTGGTGTATCACCTCATCCTCCACACGGCTGCTGACATAAGCTCCAGGCCAGTGGATGGTGATGATACTGCTGTAGCGGCTGCCAGCCTGGCACCCCCCATGGTGCCTGACAACCATGAGAGCGCCAGTGACAAGTGCGTGCCGAGAGGGAGAGCTTAGCTGTGATTAGCAGTACAGCAGAGTAGCAGAGCAGCAGCATGGCTTGTCCACTAGCGTGCAGCTTGGCACCACTTGCCACCAGCAGCATGCTCTAGACACTGCACATCATGATGCCCTCAGTGGCAATAGCAGCAGCAGCAGCAGCAGGACAAGCACAACCCCTGACCCACCCACATCAAACCCATCATCATCATCATCAGCAGCAGCAGCAGCACCACCACCACTCAATGGCTGCAGGGCCACTGTGGGCCCTGTGTGTCTCCTGCTTGCCCAGATGCTTCATTGGCATGCAATTCACTGGGAGGGTCACTGCCAAGCAGGGCTTTGAATGGATCAATGAATCCAAGACCCCCAGGCCTAAGTTCGGAATGGTGGCGACTGAGGTGTGTACATGTGTGACCGTGTGTGAGCATGTGTGAACATGTGTGAACATGAGTAGCTGCTCCCCTTGCATGACATACTGGCAACCCCGTGAACCTAATGACAAGGTGGCTGGGCTGGAATGCCCCATTGTGGGGGGAGTGGCTCAATGGGGCAGCCAACTAGTAAAAGAGAGTAAATAAAGAGAAGTTGACAGGTTGCTTGATCGTTTGCCAACCTTGCATGGCGTGTTGCATGCCTGCTACCACTTGCTGTCATGCAGCCGGGCTCACGGCTGGAGATCTCAGTTGACACCACAGCTGGCGGCCCGACTGCCAAGGCTGGTGCTATGGTGGTGGTGGAGCTGGCGCACCTGAAGCAAGTCCCTCACCGTGTACAGATAGATGCACCACGCTTGCCCATGTTGCGTTCCTAGCTGCTCATGTTGCCGCATACGCAGGTCATACGAAAACATGGGCAAGGCCAGTGTGGCATGTGAGGGCGGCTGCACATGCCAAAGCACGACATTGGATGGACACACGACCTTGCGCAACTCCCAGCTGCACCTGCACCAGTTTCATGTGTCACAGGCTGCCGACTGCAAGATTGTGATCACAGGTGAGCAGGTCACACCAACCTGGGGTCCCACAGCTGGGGCAGTGTTGTCTGGGATGCCTGGACGGTGCTCCCTGAACTCCCGTGAGGGGCTATCGTCTCGTGATGGCTAGATCTCTGTTGAATGAATGTGGCTGCTCCAGTGACTGTCGCACACTGCTCAGCTACGTGCCAGCGCAACCCATGACGCATGGCATGTGTGTTTAGCGCACCTAGCAGCTGTGTCTGCAACCGTGTGTGTGGCCTTGTGGTGCAGTGCTGGCGGAGACGAGCTCGGGCAAAAACAAGGTGAAGTTGGCGGGCATCACAATCAGTGAGGAACCGGGCGACACTGCGGGCATGCGTAACGACCAGGCCCTCAATTATGCGCATGACATTTCAATGCGAGGCGAGGATGGCGTTTTTGAAGTGATGAACCATGCGTGACCACACTAGGGTTTGGTAAGTGGCAGTATGCTGAAAAAAATTTGGTGAGGAAATGAAAACAGAGAGAGAGAGAGAATGAGAAATGTGATTTGCAAATGGAGGATTAGGCGCAAGCGTGCATTGCTGGCATGTGCAGTTTTCGAGCTGAGGCATGGCTGCTATTTGGCCTGGCACATACCCAGCTGCCCTTGTGGCCAATATTGCATCACCACCATTTGTATGCATGCAGCCTCCCCCTCATTCACCCTCATTGCCTCGACCTGGTGCTGCGCTTGCTTTGACCTGCATGGCTGGGTAGCCAGCACCCCCTTCTTGTGCTCCTTCCTGACAAGTACATGTGTGGCCCAGCCGTGGAACAATGTGTTTGAAATGGGGAATTCAGCTGTTCAGGTTTAAACCATGAACCCCAATGACAGGCGCTAGCCCAATACCTCGTGACAGGCGACAGCCGCTGCTGGGTTCATGGGTAGATGAGGCGTGGCGCTCTACTACGGCGCCAACATAGCAGCGCTGTCATGCTTTAGCCTACTGGGCAGTCATCTTGCCCCAACCATGGTGACCAATGGTGAATGTCATGAGGTTATAATGTTATAACGTATGGCTGTTGAATGAATGTCGTGTTGTAAGTACATGCCAGCCCCCCTGTCCCTCACTGGGGCCTCCATTTGAGCCGGATCAGAAGTACCTACTAGCATACACTATCAGCCACTAGTAGCCACTAACTAGATCCGACTCAAGCAGTGTTATTGGGCTGTGTGGAGTAAACCCAGTGCACATGGCACATGAGCCGCCTACCACCTACACTATTGCCTAACCCCGTTAGGGCAACGTGTAGAGTTGGCATGACAAAACATGCACTAATTGTAAGCTGATGACAGCTCAGATGGGGGGGCACACACTACTGTGCCTCAGCAGGCTGCTGCTGCTGGGCCTCGAGTGGCTTGTCTCGCACCCGCTTGTAGCCCAGGCCAGGGTACTCCTTGCCCTTGGCTGGCAGCGCTCCCTGGTCTGGCCAGTAGCACAGCTCCAACGGCCGCCACCTGCTCTCCCCAATGCGCTGCATGTTCAGCGCTGCATTGCAGTCCCTGTCCAGCCACCTGCCTGGCTGTGGTGCTGGCTTTGCCTTGGCAGCCTTGCCCTTGCCTGTGCCCTTGGTGGCTTCAGCTGCCGGCTAGCTGCGCTTGGCTGGAGGGGGAGTGCTGGGCCCTGGCTCTGAGGCTGCTGGCTGTGTGGCTGACTGGCTGCTCCGTGGGGCCTGTGGGGGCTTGCGGGGGGCCACTACAGGGCACCACATCATGCCCCTCACTGGCTGGCCACGCTCCTGGCTCCAGGCTGGGCGCACCAGGCGCTGTTCCACCTGCCCTGCTGGGGGCTTCCAGCCTGCAGGCCTTGTGGCACTGAGTGTTCTCAGCTCCACCTCACAGGGCTGCTTGCCATTCACTGCTGAGCTGACCCGGGTGGTGCGGTGCTCATCCACAAGCACCACCCTGCCCCGCCGCTGGTCTGTGCCCCTGGGCCTGCACACCACCTTGCGGCAGGCACGCAACACCGCATCAGCACCCCACCCTCCCGCTGTGCCAATGCTAGCTGCTCTAAAGAACACCACCAGCTGCTTGGCACGCTTGTGACGCTTCATTGACAACTCCGCCATGTCCTCCTCCAACTGCAGCCATGCACACAAGGCACACACAGGGTGGCTGACATGGTGGCACCAGGTTAGGCATGGCACAGTCAAGTACTCAGTCCCTTACCCTTCCTCCCACACACCTACCCACCCACCCACCCTCACCTTGTTGAAGAACTGCTCCAGCGCCCGGTCCTGGGCTCCGTACAGCCTCAGCCGCTGCCGTGCCCACTTGGGGTCCATGTACACCTCCCACACCGCATCCCAGGTAGCCAGGGAGACGGTGATGTGCTTCAGGTTGGCCTCCAGGGAGGTGCCGGCTGAGCTTGCTGCTGCCAGGTGCTGGAGGTGGGCCTTGATCGGTGCTAGCCACCGCTCAGTGTCACGGCGGGCATTGTTCAGGCCGCTGGCATGCTTCACCTGGCCCTTGGTCAGCTTCCACCGGCGCAGCTGGTCTGCCAGGAGCTGGCCTGTTGCTGGATCCCACACCCCAGAGGCTGCACTGACTGCCTGGGTGACGCCGGGGTCGATGCCCACCCTAATCTGTGTGTCTGGGTCAAACACATACTCACGCGTCTCAGCTATGCCCTTGCCTATGTGGGGGAGCCCCACTGCATGGGCCGCTGCTGCTGCTGCACTTGGGCGGCTGCTGGTGCTGCTGCTGCTGGCAGCTGGGGGTGGGGCTGGAGGAGGAGGAAGGGGGCGCGTGTAGTGCACGCACACGCTGACACCGTCAGTGTCCACCAACCTCTCGAAAGCAAACCCCTTGTTGCGAAGCTTCTTGGTGTCGAACCACCTGGCCCAGTGTTGGCTCAGTGCTGGCTCTGAGGTGAATGCTGCTCGGGTTTCCTTAATTAGGCCCAGCTGCTTGCACACCCCATGCAGTACCCTGCTGTCCACCTTGATGAAGTGCACCCCCACCCTGGCCATGGGGGTGAGGGTGAAGGGGGGTGGGCAGGTCAGGGTCCGGGGACCAACCCCACGCCTCTTGCCGCGCTTTGGTTGCCCTGGTGCGGGTGGGGTGTGGGGCTGCTGCCACCGCTCTAGCCACCGGCACACATGCACTGCATGGCGCATGCGGCAGGGCAGGGTCAGGGTGTCCTGCAGGGAGCCTTGCTTCTTCATGCCCAGTAGGCGGCGGTGCGTGTTGGCCTCCTCTATCAGGTCCGCCACATGCCCCTTGTCCAGGGTGGCGGCCTTCAGCTCCGAGCTGTTGGCGTTGATGCCATACCCGCACGTCATCCTGATGAACAGCTGAGCCTCCTCGCCACTCCAGCCTAGCTGGGCCCTGGCTGCCTTGGCGTACAGCTTCACAAAGCGCTCTGCAGGTCAGGTCAGGTCAGGTATAGGTCAGGTATAAGGTCAGGTCAGGTCAGGTATCAGGTCAGGTCAGGTCAGGTATCAGGTCAGGTCAGGTCAGGTCAGGTCAGGTCAGGTCAGGTATCAGGTCAGGTATCAGGTCAGGTATCAGGTCAGGTATCAGGTCAGGTATCAGGTCAGGTATCAGGTCAGGTATCAGGTCAGGTATCAGGTCAGGTATCAGGTCAGGTATCAGGTCAGGTATCAGGTCAGGTATCAGGTCAGGTATCAGGTCAGGTATCAGGTCAGGTATCAGGTCAGGTATCAGGTCAGGTATCAGGTCAGGTCAGGTATCAGGTCAGGTCAGGTATCAGGTCAGGTATCAGGTCAGGTATCAGGTCAGGTATCAGGTCAGGTATCAGGTCAGGTATCAGGTCAGGTATCAGGTCAGGTATCAGGTCAGGTGTCAGGTCAGGTGTCAGGTCAGGTGTCAGGTCAGGTGTCAGGTCAGGTGTCAGGTCAGGTGTCAGGTCAGGTGTCAGGTCAGGTGTCAGGTCAGGTGTCAGGTCAGGTGTCAGGTCAGGTGTCAGGTCAGGTGTCAGGTCAGGTGTCAGGTCAGGTGTCAGGTCAGGTGTCAGGTCAGGTGTCAGGTCAGGTGTCAGGTCAGGTGTCAGGTCAGGTGTCAGGTCAGGTGTCAGGTCAGGTGTCAGGTCAGGTGTCAGGTCAGGTGTCAGGTCAGGTGTCAGGTCAGGTGTCAGGTCAGGGGTCAGGTCAGGGGTCAGGTCAGGGGTCAGGTCAGGGGTCAGGTCAGGGGTCAGGTCAGGGGTCAGGTCAGGGGTCAGGTCAGGGGTCAGGTCAGGGGTCAGGTCAGGGGTCAGGTCAGGGGTCAGGTCAGGGGTCAGGTCAGGGGTCAGGTCAGGGGTCAGGTCAGGGGTCAGGTCAGGGGTCAGGTCAGGGGTCAGGTCAGGGGTCAGGTCAGGGGTCAGGTCAGGGGTCAGGTCAGGGGTCAGGTCAGGGGTCAGGTCAGGGGTCAGGTCAGGGGTCAGGTCAGGGGTCAGGTCAGGGGTCAGGTCAGGGGTCAGGTCAGGGGTCAGGTCAGGGGTCAGGTCAGGGGTCAGGTCAGGGGTCAGGTCAGGGGTCAGGTCAGGGGTCAGGTCAGGGGTCAGGTCAGGGGTCAGGTCAGGGGTCAGGTCAGGGGTCAGGTCAGGGGTCAGGTCAGGGGTCAGGTCAGGGGTCAGGTCAGGGGTCAGGTCAGGGGTCAGGTCAGGGGTCAGGTCAGGGGTCAGGTCAGGGGTCAGGTCAGGGGTCAGGTCAGGGGTCAGGTCAGGGGTCAGGTCAGGGGTCAGGTCAGGGGTCAGGTCAGGGGTCAGGTCAGGGGTCAGGTCAGGGGTCAGGTCAGGGGTCAGGTCAGGGGTCAGGTCAGGGGTCAGGTCAGGGGTCAGGTCAGGGGTCAGGTCAGGGGTCAGGTCAGGGGTCAGGTCAGGGGTCAGGTCAGGGGTCAGGTCAGGGGTCAGGTCAGGGGTCAGGTCAGGGGTCAGGTCAGGGGTCAGGTCAGGGGTCAGGTCAGGGGTCAGGTCAGGGGTCAGGTCAGGGGTCAGGTCAGGGGTCAGGTCAGGGGTCAGGTCAGGGGTCAGGTCAGGGGTCAGGTCAGGGGTCAGGTCAGGGGTCAGGTCAGGGGTCAGGTCAGGGGTCAGGTCAGGGGTCAGGTCAGGGGTCAGGTCAGGGGTCAGGTCAGGGGTCAGGTCAGGGGTCAGGTCAGGGGTCAGGTCAGGGGTCAGGTCAGGGGTCAGGTCAGGGGTCAGGTCAGGGGTCAGGTCAGGGGTCAGGTCAGGGGTCAGGTCAGGGGTCAGGTCAGGGGTCAGGTCAGGGGTCAGGTCAGGGGTCAGGTCAGGGGTCAGGTCAGGGGTCAGGTCAGGGGTCAGGTCAGGGGTCAGGTCAGGGGTCAGGTCAGGGGTCAGGTCAGGGGTCAGGTCAGGGGTCAGGTCAGGGTCAGGTCAGGTCAGGTCAGGTCAGGTCAGGTCAGGTCAGGTCAGGTCAGGTCAGGTCAGGTCAGGTCAGGTCAGGTCAGGTCAGGTCAGGTCAGGTCAGGTCAGGTCAGGTCAGGTCAGGTCAGGTCAGGTCAGGTCAGGTCAGGTCAGGTCAGGTCAGGTCAGGTCAGGTCAGGTCAGGTCAGGTCAGGTCAGGTCAGGTCAGGTCAGGTCAGGTCAGGTCAGGTCAGGTCAGGTCAGGTCAGGTCAGGTCAGGTCAGGTCAGGTCAGGTCAGGTCAGGTCAGGTCAGGTCAGGTCAGGTCAGGTCAGGTCAGGTCAGCCTGGGTTGGAGTAATGCTTGCCTGGGTTGGAGTAATGCTGTTGCATGGCCACCGCCAGCTGCATGGAGTGTGCGTCGATGGTGTTGGCTTCACCCGTCAGCTTGATGCTGCACAGCTTCTGCAGTGCGACGGGCGGTGGCTTGTTCGTTGGTGCTTCCTGACAGCCAGCATGGCTGCTCAGCATGTGGCCAGGCATCAGAGCTTGCTTGCTCCCCCGAACCAGATGCCAGGCCCAGTTCGAAGTACATGCCAGTCAGCAAGCATGGCAACGGCCGATGGCCGAAGCCTGACGCTGTGAACGTGGTAGACGTGTGCTTCGTCAGGTGCAGGAGTGCGAGAAGCATACAACTCTACAACCAGTTACAGCCCCCTTGTCCCTCACTAGGGCCTCCATTTGAGCCGGATCAGAAGTACCCACTAGCAGCCACTAGCAGCTACTAGCAGCCACTAACTAGATCCGACTCAAACAGTGTTTATTGGGCTGTGTGGAGTAAACCCAGTGCACATGGCACATGAGCCGCCTACCACCTACACTATTGCCTAACCCCGTTAGGGCAACGTGTAGAGTTGGCATGACAAAACATGCACTGATTGTAAGCTGATAACAGCTCAACAAAGGGGGCACACATTACTGGCATGCTGGCTGGGCAGGGGCCCGTGTGGGGAGTGGGGGTAGGGGGGGAGCATCAGGGGGTTGGGGAGGCTGCACGGCTGGAGGCTGAGGGGCGCTGGCACTTCCCGGGGTAGGGTAGCCCACCAGGCAGGTGAGAAAAATGCGCAATACAAACAAGGAAGCGATGAAGCGGAGCTGAGAGTGGATCTCAGCCCGTAGCCGGAGGTGCTCCCTCAGCTTGCGCCTGGTCTTCTTGCAGCCGCGCAGCACTGCGCCCTCGGGAACCTTGATGACCTGCAGCCAAGCGAGGTTGCCATTTTGACAGGCCAAGACAAAAGGCGGGGTCAACACAAACAGTGCGGATACACATAAGGCGAGGACGGACCCACACCTGACGTCGACGCGTGGTCCAGCCATCTCGACGTTCCTGTCGTTGCTTGCCTTGGGCGGAACGAGACACTGGGATGGAACCAACAGCAGCGACGGGTTATCTCACAGCGCGTAACTCACGTCTAGGGCTCACGTCACGGCTGGGGACACGAACCTTCATGTTTCTTGTCGCTACCCTTCCGCTTCTTCTTAGCCATCACACGATGCGCAGTGCGACGGGCGGTGGCCTTTTCTAGCAATTTAGGCTTCCCGTGAAAATAACACGATTATGTGAAAATACACAAGTGCTCTGTTACAGCCTTGGTCGTAGGCAACACAGAAGCTCCAGCCTGAACATAGCCCGCTAGCACCAAGCATAGTAACAGCCCCATGCCGAGCCCACACCCTCTCCACAGCATCCACCACCCACTTTGCCTTGCCAAGGGGTCCCAGTGAAAACGCACCACACATGCTGCTCACACACGACCAACTCAGCGGGCAGCAGATTAGTGCTGCTGTGGTGGGGCCCACACATCAGGTGTTGCAGCACAACCAGTTACAGCCCTGGCATCAGTGAAGACAAGTGCATGCAATCAAAGCTGTACGGTCTGACGTGAGGCTTGGTACATTGCAAAGCTATACGGAGCTATGTCCCTGTGTATTAATGGGCAGTTTTGGTCGTCAGAAACTTGTGTTGAAGCTGGGGCATAGGTTAAGGTGGCAGCCAACCACGTCTGGGTCGAAATTTTTTGACAACAGGGTTGCAGTGGCAGTGGATGCACCGCCCTCCACTCATTAGCGGCTTCATGTCTTGTGTATAAGAGAAGCAGGTGTTAGACTCACGCATGTTCTCGCATATCATAATGCGAAATGCTCGCTTAAAATGTACAGTGTGGGCAGAGGTTTTGCCTCGACCTCTTCAGCCACTCTATCAGCGTACGGCGCTGATTTTTGAGTCCCTAGGTTGCGAAGGGCGAGACGCGTTGCGTTACACCAACGTGATGGGGACGCGGCTGCGCGACGCTAATGGGTCGCTGCAAGCGCTCTCAGTCTTTCTGATGGTGACGGTAGCGGCAGGTACGTCGGCAGCTTAATGACCGTTGTACGCGAAGGCTGTGATGGCGCGCTTTCATAAAGCGCAGCTCGTAGCAGTGACGCCATCATCCGATGCCCCAGCTTGACTAGCGACGCAGCACTCCCTGACCTTCAGGACCTGTGCGCTGCTTCCAGCCTGTGACTGCTGTGACTGCCATCGGAGTGTCACACCAAGGCATTGGCCGCACCCAGCGTGCACTTACCCAAACAAGTGAGTCCGTTGGGGTGAAGGGACACAACAAGGACACATTGCTATGCCTAAGCCCATACAACTGACCCAGCATGACCTTCCTAAAAGATGTAGCATGACATGGGTGGGTGAGGGGAGAGCATGGCGCACAGGGCTTGCTGACCCAAGAGGCCTGATGCATGGCAGGCCTGCTGCTCTGCTGCCCTGCTGCTCTGCTGCCCTGCTGCTCTGCTGCCCTGCTGCTGCAGCCTACACTTTCCAGGGCCTCTTCCGCTCCTTTACTGTCACCACTGGGCAAGGCACAACCGCTGGGCGGGCTGCAGGGGCAGGGACCGGTGCTGGGGGTGGTGGGGCAGCAGGTGCTGGAGGCGGGGGGGGGGCCAGTGCGCCTGGTGCAGCAGCCGGAGGGGCAGGGGCGGGTGGGAGAGCAGGGGGAGCAGCAGGCACGGCAGGTGGTGGGGCTGGTGCCGCCGGGGGGGCCACTGGAGGCGCAGGGCCTGCTGCTGCTGGTGGGGGCGCTGGAGCAGCAGCAGCAGCAGGGGCTGGCAGAGGGCCCGCCCCTGTCAGTGTGGGGCCACCAGGCAGCGGGGTGACCATCAACTTCATCAACATCAGGAATGAGGCTGGGGACAGGAGGTGAGACTGCAGCCCTAGAGAGGGGCGGCTCTCTGCTGGGCCAGTGGTCTCTCCTGCAGGGTTGATGGGGGAGAGGGTCAGTGGGTACCAGCAGGTCACCACCTTTGGCTTAGGCACCGCACACACAGTTACTAACAAGGCTGCAGCCAGGTGTGTTGCAAGCCCATGCGGGCATGCATGCAAGCAGACAGCGGCAAATGGAGCCCAGTTCTGGACATGGAGCATGGCCAGGAAGGGAGGCTGGAGGGTCACACAGTGTCACACAGGGTCACTGCAGGCAAGGCTGGTAGGGCCAGGCAGCTGTGAGGGCCGGCTTGATAGTGCTGGTGGATGAGCACCTCAGCAGCCGCGTGCATAAGTAAGTCCGCTGTGCATAAGTACCAGCACTTTCAAGACCAGCTGCAGCACCGCAAAGCCACCAGGCTCGAGGATGGCAACCTCCATACGGGCAGGTGACCCTCTGCCTGGTGCGCCTAGCCTGGAGCCAACTCCCTGCAATCCCGTGAGGAGGACTGTGACTATGTTGTTTATAGTTGGCTTGTGAATCATGTAATGGATATCACTTCCGCCCCACTCGGTTGCCGGCCCACTCCGGTTGGATGACAACCTGATGCACCCCACAGCACGGCCACTCCGCTCCGATGGTGTTGCTCAGTTCTTGTGATGTCCCTGAAAAGGAACTGCAAGCGCCCCGTCTCCCCAGCACCCTCCGCAGCCGGTAAGCCGCAGAGCTTCAGGAAAGGCCCCGAAGCTAACTGACGACGCGGCGCAGTGTGCCCCACGCGACATTTGCGACCTCGTGCATCAAGTCCTGTCGTGCGTGTGCTGTGCTTTCCCGTGTCTGCAGGCGCCAGTGGCAGTGGGCAGCAAGTCCAGGGGCAGGGGCAGGCTGCCAAGGTAGTGATTGGAGAGCGTCGCCAGGTCATCAAGGCTGGCCTGCGTGGCCTTGTGAAGGCAGCCCTGCCTGATCTCAGCCCAGCTCAAGTGGACGCCATTGTAGCTGAGATTAACAAGCGCATGACCATGGGCAGCAAGCAATGCTGCCTAACAGCCTCTCCTTGTTGCTTTCCTCTTTTCTAGGCCAGCCCAGTCCAGCCCAGCCCACCCAAGACTTCCCAGCAGCAGGTCCAGCCCCAGGCCCCCCTCCCCCACCTGACCCAGCCTGCCCTCCCTATGCCCACCCCCACGTTGCCACACGCTGCTCCCCCCGCACAGCAGCCTGCGGCATTCTAAGGATGTGCGGGGCCTGAAGTGGTGCCATGAGGTGCGGCCCAACCCCCCTCCCCCTCCCCCAGCTCAGCACCCGCCTGCCCAGGGCCCCCCTGCCCCTGCCCAGCACCCCCCACCCCCTCCCCCAGCTCAGGACCAGCCCCCTGCCCAGGCCCCAGCTGCCCCAGTGCCACGACCCCAGGCCCCCCCATGGGGCAGGTGGCTGGACCGGGACACCAACCCCTGCCTCAACTTCCAGCGCATTGGGGAGAGCAAGCAGCGCCCCCTGGAGCTGTGCAGCTATGAGGGCCTGAAGGCCTGAAGGCTGCTGAGCACCAGCAGGGCTACAAGCTGGTCAATGACCGGCTGCCCAAGGGCAGGCAGTGGCTGCACCGGGCTGCAGAGTACCGGCGGGGTATTGATGGCCGGGCCTGCAACAATGCATAGGGCGTAGTAGTTTCACACAGGCTGTCAGCCTTACAAAAGCATAACGCTGTTAGTTTTGATGAGGAGCCCAGTGGTCTGTCCCGGGAAAGTGCCACCTGAGTGGGGTTTGCAGTCATCAAGGGTGCGACCGAGGATGCTACAACATGTTTGTAGTAGCTGAGTGAGATTACCCACAGTGCAACATGTTGTTCCTCGTTGAACAAGTTTTGTTGTCCTGGAGCCAACTCCCACAAGCCCCATGCAACCAGCCAGCCAGCTCCACAGCCAGCAGCTCCTGGGCCTGGGCCCAGCACTCCCCCTCCAGCCAAGCTAAGCAGGCAGCTGAGCCCACCCAGCTCACCAAGGGCGCAGGCAAGGGGCAAGGCAGCCAAGGCGACATCAGCACAGGGGCTGCAATGCAGGTCTGACCATGCAGCGCCATGGGGTGCAAGTGATGGCCACTGGAGCTGTGCTGGTGGCCAGAGCCGCTGATGCTGCCTGCTAGTACTAGGGCCTGGGCACTGAAAACTAGCACCCGCGGCTCAGCACTAGCAGCAGCCTGTGACACATCAGTGTGTTCACCATGTGTTGGCAAGGGTGCCTAGGCAAAATCAGCACCACAGCCAGGCAGGTGGGTAGACCGGGGCTGCAATGCAGGGCTGACCATGCAGCGCTATGGGGTGCAAGTGATGGCCACTGGAGCTGAGCTGGTAGTCATAGCAGCTGATGCTGCCTGCTTGCATGATGGAGTACCAGGGCCTGGGTGCCGAGATTGAGCCCTTGAGGCCCAGCAGCCTGTGACACAGCAGTATTTGCATCATGTGTCGGCTGTGTCAGGCTGGAGCTGAACAAGCTAAACTGGCCGGTCTCCCTTGAATGGGGTCAGGCTGCAATGCAGGGGTGGGCACATGAAGCCTCATGTGTGGGCCTGACCTAGAGGGGAGGGCAGCCAAGCAGCCTGACGGCTAACAGCTTCAGCAAGGTGAAGCACCTTCTTCTTCTTACTTGGTGGAGGCAGCACCCAGTGTAAAGGAGGTTGTGGAGTTGGCCACAGAGCTGTTGAAAAACTAAGCAGCCAGATAGGAAGCTGAAGCACTGCATGATGGGTGCGGTGTGGTCTGTTGTGCAAAGGCTGGCAAGCCACTACGCATTTGTCGTGACGTGCATGTCACCACAAAAGTTGAAGCACTGCATGATGTAGTGGAGGGTAATTACATCCAGGCAGCACCCTGATCTTGCATGGAAAAGGAGAGTTCTTTCTGACATAGTCTCTGGCTCGGTTGCTTATCGTATTCAGAAGCCTGAGAGCTGACCCAGTCAGACACTGACACTGACACTGACGCTGTGCTGAACCCACCATTGATGAGGGATTAGAGATGTGCATGCATGGACACACGTTCAAATACATGTAAATGCAAGAATACGATCATGCTCGTTGGTTGGTGGATGCAAGGTTGGTGGGTTCAATCCGTTGCCTGTAAACCTGTATGCATGCCTTTCCTTTCCTGCTGATCTGGTTGGGAGTGCTGGTTGTACAGTCTCGTGGACCCCCAATGCCTGAGTGCTGCTGCTGCCACAGCTGCCTGCTCGAAGCTCATTCCAGGATCTCGTCACGAAAGTATGGTAGGGAAGAGGTGGTCCCACAAGGGGTCCTCAGGCCGTGAGGCTGTTATGGCAGGAGTTGCCTGGCACTAACACGCTTCCGTGGCCTAGTCTTGATACCCTGTTCCCTGCCACTGCCTCGTTGGCTGGCTGGCTGGCTGGCTGGCTGGCTGGCTGGCTGGCTGGCTGGCTGGCTGGCTGGCTGGCCGGCCGGCTGGCTGGTTGGCTGGATGGTTCGATGGCTGGTTCACTGAGGTGCGCCCACAGATGGTGAGGCGTACATGGAGTTGCGCGATCGAGACCTGCGCCCAGCGGCTGCTGGGTCCTGCAGCCCTGACACCACCTCCATCTGGAGAGCCACCTGCGAGGAAGGAAACAAGCTACCCGGGACCATTAGGGTCTCTGGCAATAGACATATAGGCTGAGCAGCTGGATCCCTGCCCCTGCCCTCACCCCTGCCCCTGCCCCTGCCCCTGCCCCCACCCCTGCCCCTGCCCTCGCCCCTGCCCTCACCCCTGCCCCTGCCCTCGCCCCTGCCCTCACCCCTGCCCCTGCACATGCCCTCGCCCCTGCCCCCTAGCCCTGCCCTCCCCTCGTTCTAAGTGTCCCTTAGGGCCATTTAGAAGCCAGGCTATCTTGCCAGCAGCCCCCCCAGGCCCTCCAGCCTCGACCCACCTGTGACTCCCATTCAGATAGCGCAGCCTGGTGTCGCTCCAGCTGCTGCTGGAACATGGTTGCAGAGCCAGAACGCACGCCTGGCACCGACACAGCACAGCACAGCTCAGGCGTTACCCAACAGAGCAGGCGTCCTAGCATAGCCACAGCACAGCACAGCACAGCACAGCACAGCACAGCACAGCACAGCACAGCACAGCACAGCACAGCACAGCACAGCACAGCAGCCTTGCCATCTAGAGCAACAGTCTGCCAGCCCCTGGCCACACCAACCCACAATCACTCTACAACACTCTACATCCCTCAACCAACCATCCGTAATCTGACACAACAGCCCTGTCATAGTCATGTTAGGTATATATACGGGCTCCACTGCAACCCCCTGGCTGGGGAAGAGGGAACAGGACGGGGCACGGCCGTGGCAACAGTGTCAGTGTTAGGCGGCGCCTACCTTGCCATGCAGCCGTCATTGGCATGCTCCATGCACCTAAACAGAACCACAGCTGTAGTGTGCTACACACCCATCCTTCCTCCTCCCCATCAACCCCCGCAACCCACCTGGCTGCCCTCCTGTACTGGCCTTCACCGCTAGCTCTGCCACCGACAGCTGGAGCTGCTGCAGCTGCGTGGCCAGATGCTTGATGGAGCGCACACTGTCCTGTACCATCGCTCGGCCGACATCATCTGTTGCGTTGTTGGCTAGTCCAGCCAGGATGCGCTGCAGTCGCTGCAGCCGCTCGTTGCCGCGCTCACATGCTTGCAGCAGCACCGCCAGCAGCTGCTCGGCCGTCGCCTGGCTACCTCCTCGTGTTGCGGTGGGTAGTGGCAGAGAAGCCACGCGAAGCTGTGGTTGACTCGCAACCTGGCGTCGTGGTTCCATGGCCGTCAGGTTCTGGAAGTCGAGGCGAACCGGCTCCGCGACAGAGCTAGCGACAGACGAGCCGGGTGGCGGTGGCGGACGCTGGGCCCTGTGTGCCGGGCCCTCTTCGGGCAAACTTGGAAGGCGGATGAGACCTTCGCGTTGGACAGATGCGAGCTGCGCTCCACGCGCTTCAGGCGCCACAGACCCAAGCAATGGCGTGTCCGAGGCTTGAGACATGCGCGGTGGGGATGCAGCCGCGGTGAGATACACGGGCGGCCGGCGGTCGCCGCCAAGCTCTCCTGGCAGCGCTGAATACGCCCGACCGACCGGCTGTGGTGTAGCCGACTGCTGCGGTGGCCCAAGGCCCCCTGTATCGCTGTTCCTGCCGTTTGTAGCTGGAGGGTAGGAGTGCAGCCTCCTCTGCTGCTGGTTCATCTGCTCTTGCTCCTCCTGCTGCTCCTGCTGTTGCCGCTGTTGCTGACGCACGTTCTGTGCTGCAGTCTGAGACAACTCCGCCTCCTGTGCAGCCAGCCGTTCTCGCAGAACATCCAGCTCTGCACCCTGGCGCCGCACCAGCTTAGCCTCAGCAGCCAGTCGCCCAGCCTGCAGCCAAGCATACCACCATCCGTTGCTTTCGAGTCAAGTCAGAGGCTACAATGGGGCCGTGGGAGGGCTGGGCAGGGTGTGGGCAGGGCTGCAGAGGCATGCCACAAGCAAATGGCCGAGAGCTAAACCCTAGTCTTTGTATGCCACCTGCACTGGGCTTTGCACCCTGATCTGTAACCAGCTTCTACTTCGCTCCATGCCTACTATGACTGTGTGCACCGTGTACTTTATCCCCTAAGAACCCCTGAACCCCACACATTTGGTGCATGTTGATGCATGGCATGAACAATCGTAAAATGTGAGCATGCGAAGGCAGCCACTGGCAGTTTGCCTGCCCAGCCTACCTGCAGCACCACCTCCTGGTCCTGTACTACACCACGGGCTTCACGCTCAGCCAGCTGCTGGGCAGCTTCCGCCACCGCCACCTCACGGGCTGACAGCGCCTGCGCCTCAGCCGCGGCTGCCAGCTTGCGCGCTGTCAGCTCTTGCTGCTGCACACGCACCAGCTGCTCCGCCGCACTCAGCCGGTCCACCTGGGGGCAGGGGCAGACGCAGGGTGACACAGGGGAGGGTGGCTGGGAGGGGAGGGTGGCTGGGAGGGTGGAGCTTGGTGACGCACCCACCAGTGGCTGACACTGCCGCTCTCGCTGCCACCAGTCAGAGATGGATACATTACCTGGGGCACTGGGCTAGGCGGCACACTCCATACGTATAGGCAAGCTCCTTGGATTGATGAGATCGCCGTCCCTATGCCTTGCTGCAGAGCTGGTGCCCGGGGTGAGGTCAAGCTGCTGTTGTTGTCGCAGCATGAGGTGCAGCTGCCTAGAGCTGGGTTGTCAGACATTGGTGGCAGTCAGCTGTAGACAAGTGGCTGTGCTGCCGCCTCACCTGCACTCCCAGCTCCCTCTCTCGCTGCTCCAGCTGCTGCTGCTGGTCAGCCAGCTGGGCTTGTGCCTGTGCCAGGGCCTCTGCCTCCGCCTTGAGCTTGGAGGCAGTCAGCTGCTGAGTCAGGTCCAAGCTCTACATCAGGCATAATGGAAAACAAGACCGGGCCTGGACCTGCAGTTGAGCCTGGGACTGAGCCGCGAGCTCAGGCTGAGGCTAGGGTCAGGGTCTGAGTCTGAGTCTGAGTCTGAGTCTGGGTCAAGGTCTAGGTTAGCCGGCGAGCCAAAGGCTTAGCATTTGTAGTTGGCCAGGGGTTGAACACTAAGCTTAGGCTGGGGCTCGGGCTAGGTCTGTGCCTGCGATTGGCATTCGGCCAGTACCTTGGGCTGAGGCTGCGACTGAGGTAAGGCTGGGGCTGAGGCTGAGGGCCAGAGGCCTGAGGCTAGAGGCTGCAGACAAAAATCCACAGGTCAGTCCCAGTGCCTTGGTCAGTGTCAGGCAGGGAGGCAGGCATGCAGCTCTCCCGCTGCAGGGTAGCCTGCGTGTTGGCCTGAGTGGTTAGCTTACCTGCTGGCCCTGCTGTCGCCGCTCTAACTGTGCTTTCAAGCCAGCCAGCCGGAGCGCCTCAGCCGCCTGCTCTTGCTGCGACCGTGTCAGGTGCTCTGCAGACCACACCCACCACAACAACAGTCCAATTGTGGAGCATGTAGCTCTCGTACCAGCTACTTCTGCTTGACCTCTCCTAGAAGCACATATGATCCTTGCCAACCCAGCCTCACTTTGCTGCAACCATGCGTGATTGGTTCCTTGCCATTCGGAAGGCGGTATCCACATTTTCTACAGATGCCATGTAATAGTACAGATCATATGCTAATTGGCTTCCCTAGTCATACTATCCAGTACCTATCCAGTGTCTTAGCTCTGCCATACCTACCTACCTTGCCGTCATCCATTTCTCATCTTTCCAGCCCTGTGCGTGCAGCTTGCCCTGACCTGCCGGTTGCTCCTGCTGCCATGAGCATGCCCCTCTACCTTGTTGGGCCAACAGCTGTTGCTCCCAAGCCTCCAACTGCGCCTTTTGAGCAGCCACCAGCTTCTCACTAGCTTCCAAGGATGCGCTGCGCCACGGTCAACACCACAGCATGAGCCTCAGCCACTACTAATCAGACAACCACATTGTGAACCCACTCTTGGAAACAAGGCTGAGAGGTGTGCGTCCATGAATGCTTTCACACACACACACACACACACACACACACACACCCCAGGGGCGCACATATGCTTGTACATGTATGCATGCAAGCATGCATGCATGCGAGCTCCTTGGTTTGGTTGATGCAAGGCTGGTGTCATCTCGTTGCATTTGAGTCGAGTCAAAGGAGTTGGCGGGGCTGTGTGAGAGCTGGACAAGGCATGGGCAGGGCTGCAAAGTCGTGTTGACATGTTGCAGATGTTTGCTGTACAAGTGGCATTGACGGTTGTGGCGGTGATGGCAGCGGTGATGATGATGCGTGACCATCACACATAGGGCCCCACAGCAGGAGTGGCAACTATGCAGGTGTCGATTAACCATACCTCCTAAGCCTGGACCCACCTGCTTGCTCCCAACTCCTCGGTGCCCTCCGCCACCTGGCGTGCCAGCTCTGCCTGGGCCTGCGCCAGCACTGACTCGCGTTGCTTCAGGGAGGCCTCCTGCTGGCCCAGCTCCAGCTGCGCACCACAAGGGAGGTGGCCAGAGTGATCCTCATCACATGGCAATTGCAGATGTGTGGTCCAATAGGCCAATGTGGAGGCTAGAGAGTTTGGCTCTCAGTCGCCACCATAACACAGCTCCTCCTAGTAGCCCACAGCCAATTTGTGAATTAAGGGTGGGTACCTTTTCTGTGCTATGGCAGTCACCCTGCCAGCAGGCCTCCAGCAGCACTGGCCAGACGCCCAGCTTGGGCGAGGGCACCAGCCTGTCGCACTACACACCCTAATCTTTTGCATGCAACCAAACCCTAACTGTTTCAGACCTGCACTTGGACCATGATGAAGCATGCAAGCGAGTAACCATGCAAGCGAGGAAGCATGCAAGGGCCGTAGCCCAATGGTGCAAGCAGTCAGGCACTACCGTCCCAACATGCAGGCTTGCATGGCCACAGGTCCTGAGCCCAGGCACAGCCTGCACTGTAGGCAAGCTCAGTCTTAGAACCTGTGTTTACTACATACATGCTACATTACTGAAAAGAAACCCCTTACCCCACTAGTCATGAGTCCACTCCCGTGTGAGCGATTGTGACGGTGCTGCGTCTGCTCTTCATCGCTGAGCTCACCTGCTGCTGCATGAGCTGGTCCAGCCCCTGGCCCTTCTCCTCAATCAGAGCCAGCAGCTTGACCTGCTGGGACCTCAGCTCCGCCAGCTGCTGCTCGTGCACCTGGGCTTGTGTGGCCAGCTGCTCCTCACGGGCCGACAGCCGAGCAATGTTCTGCTCAAGCTCAGCCTCACGCTCAGCAACCTGGGGGCAGCAGTCATGAGGGGACAGCAGCAGCAAAGGGGGTAGACGGCAGGGCGATCATGCAGGAGTTGCAACAACAGGGGTAGGGTGGGCGGCAGAGCCATCCTTTAGGAAAAGCAACAGCAAGGAGGAAGAAAGCATGCCATGGCTGTGGGAAGTCAGGGCGAGTCACATGCTTTGTATGGCAGTGCCTGAGCCCCCCTCACCTGTGCTTGCGCCCCTCTGAGACTGGCTTGAGCTGCATGCAGCTGTGCCTGCTGAGCCGCTACCTCCTCTTTTGCTGCAATGGCTGCCGCTTCCACCTGTGCTGCTGCAGCTTCGCGAGAGTCCAGCGCAGCCAAGGCGGCACCTAGGTCTTCTCGTTCCTGGGCGATCAGGGCGGCAGCTGCCTCAGCTGCTTGCCGGTCTGCCTTGCAGGCAGCCACCTACAGGGAGTGCACCAAGGCAGAGCGTGTCCAAGAATGGAGCTCAGGCAGACCAACAGCTGTACCTCTAGCTCACAGTGCCCTGCTGCACCAGAATAATGAACGGGTGTGTTGCAGCCACACCGACAAGCGAATGCCATGTAATGATGATGATGGTAAGCACCGGGCCATTGCCATCCAGGGCTGGCAAGGATGACAATAGAGAACCCTGTAGACGGAATCCGTGGCACTCAGGCCCAGTCGCTGCGGCCGTTACACAGCAAGGACAGACAAGGAATGCAGGCAAGCGCCGTTGTGACCTCCAGCAACAATCAAAATTGAGTCTCGGACAAGCTGGCAGCTACAGCAAGTTTGCAGTGTACTTGGTGTTACTAGCGCACGATGGCAGGCTTGATCATGGAAGACATTGAAATGCGCTAGCACTGTGTGCCTCTCAGCACGTTCCAGTGTGTACCTGCTGCTATTGCTGCTACTGCTGTACCTGCTCAGCCACATGCTGCTACTGCTGCTGCTGCTGCTGTACCTGTTCGTCCACAAGTTTTTGTGCTCTGGCCAGCTCCACCCGTTGCTCCTCCACCTCCTTCCGTGCCTTCATCATCACATCCTGTTCGGCCGTGCGGGCCGTCTCGGCCTGCTGCAATGCATGGGCTTGCTGTGTGGTCAGACGGCGTTCGGCTTCCAGCTCTTGCTGCAGGCTGTGCAGCTGCGAGGCTTGCGCGGCAGCGGTCTGCGAAGCAGCGACGCTCTCGGCCCGTGCAGAAAGGCTGCGAGTTCTAATCTCGGACTGCTCTTTCTCCAGCGCCGATAAGCGAGCCAGCAGCGCACCCTCAGCCTGACGCACCCGCTCCTGCTGTGCCGTGGCTTGGGCCAGCGCATTCTCCGCCTCAATGCGTGCGGCGTCCACCTCCGCCTGCCGGGCCGACATTAGGGTTTCCACTTCGTCTCGCCGGGCAGCCGTTGCTCGCGCGGCCTCCTTCTCCCGTGCCGTGGCTGCCGCTTCCAGCTCAGCCATCCGTTTGGTAAAGTCCGCATCTTTCCTTGCGATGTCACGCTCTGCATCCTCTCGGCGGGCCATGATTGCCTTCTCTGCCTCTGCGAGCCGCGCATCGGTGGCAGTTTGCCGTTCTCGCGCCGCTTCTTCCAGCGCAAGGACTTGCTCCGCCACCTTTTCATTAACGCGTGTCTGCATTTCGCTCTCTAGCTGCTGGACCTGTCCACGCAGAGCAGCAACCTCCTGCTCGCTTTCTTGCAGTCGCGACTCCAAGGCACCAGCCATATCTCTGGCTGACTTCTGCTGTGCTTCCACCTGCTGTCTCAGCTCGCGCTGCTGCTGCTCTAGCTCTTGCTCCCGCTTCTGCGCCGCTCGTTGCTGGGCCACCATCTCGCCTTCCCATTGCAGCAGCTGCTGCTGCGCAGCTTCCTGCTGCAAAGCTAGTTGGGAGCTGAGCGCAGCATGCTGCTGCCGAGCCTCATGCTGGGCTGCCTCCAAGGCCATGAGGGAGGTCTGGGTCGTGGCCAGCCTGGCCTGGCAAGCCATGTGAGCATCTGTCATGTCCGCCTCTCTCTGCTGTGACTCTTCTAGCTGCAGCTTCAGGGCAGCAAAACGTCGCTGGAGACCCGCCAACTCCTGCTCGGTTGCAGCCAAGTCACTCCTCATAGCCGCGAGCCCCACGCTTTCTGATGCGTGGCTGCTGGCCTGCTGCTCCAGCAGTGCTTGCTGGGCTGCTGCCTGCTGTTGTGCCTGCATTTATCAAGGGGCACATACACACCACAAGCATCAGCAGTACAGAGCACTATGAACGTTTTGTCCAAAACCCTTCATCACCTTCCCCACCAGCATCAAAGCACACCACGGCGTTGTACAGCTGCTGTGCTGCAGGACCCTTTCCTGCCAGTGTGCCACGGGTGAGCATCCGCTGATAAGCACTATATGACTCAAGCGATGCCTTCCCTGCTGCTGCTCCCTCTACCTCAAGACTGGCCCCACCTGCTGCCGAGCAGCCAGCTCCTGCTCCAGCCTGCAGCCCAGCTCAGTGACACGGCCCTTCTCCGCAGCCAGATCAGCGCGGATCACGCCGGCCGCCCGTTGCACCTCCTCAAGCTCAGAGTGCAAATGGCTCACCTGCAGCAAGCAGCTGCCTCAGTGCTCACGCCAGGGGTGCCACCAGCCCAGGCAGACAGCTGGGGCAGCGGCCAGGCCTGGGCTGCTTGCAGGGAGCTGGCCATGTCCATCCACATGCCACACACATTAGGTTTGGTGGAATCTGATTGGAGGCAGGGGCGTTGTAGAACCTGGCCAGATGCTGTGGGGTGCCATTGGCCTGTTGAGGGCCATTGCCATCCAGAGCTGGCAAACAAATCGTAGAATGGATGACAGTGTGAAGGGTGGTCGCAGTGGAGTAAGAACATCAGCGGAGGGAGATCCACCCACAGCTCACTAAGGTGCAGGAGCACTGTTGGTGTGTGGTGTGGTGGTGGTGAGATGGAGAGAGGTGTGGTGATGGGTGTGGTGAGATGGTACCTCTACCAGCAATGGTTGGTGTCAACACGGACCCATGAACATGGAGCTCCTTACCCAATCAGGTGACCATCGAAATCATTTGTCAGGAAAGCTACATGGACCCGGACAGCACAGTCACAGCCGCCAGACAGCGCACCTGCTGCTGCAGCGCTACCACGCGCTGCTGGCTGGCCGTGGCCTCTTCGCGTGCAGCCTGCGTTTCTTGTGAGCTGAGCGCCAGCTTGCGCTGCAGCTGGGCCGCCTCAGCAGCGTGCTCAGCAGCCAAAACCTCCAGCTGGGTTTGGAATTGCAGCCTGTGTGCCAGGCCAGACCAGGCATTGTCAGGATGGGGTTTACCCAGGCAAGATGGCACACTGCCAGGTATCAACGGCATCATCCAGATTGTCACCAGCTTGCTTCAGACCTGTCAGTATTGCACCAAGACTGACCTGGTCGTGTCATCCAGGGTGCCACAGGTGCTGCAGGGCAAGGCGGGAGGGTCCAGGCTGGTAAGCTGGCACATGTTGCCCCCTGCCTGACTACAGTGACTTCGTTGCAAGCGCAGCAGGGTCACAGGCTGTGGGATGCTGTGTGCTGGTTGCAAGGCTGACGGCTGGCTGACAGGCTGACTAACCCATATTGCATCTACTGTAGCGATAGGGATTAGGGCCAGCCCTGCCCTGGACCTGTGCGGCCAGCAGTTGGCGATGGCTTTGGCCCTACCTGCGCCGCTGCTCCTGCTGCTCCACCTCCACATCTCTGGCCTGCATCAGGCGGCCCACCTCCGCCTCCCTCTCCGCCAGCACCACCTCCATAGCTTGCAGCCGCTCAGCTGCCTGGCTGGCCAGCTGCTCAGCTGCCTGCTGCTGTGCCGCCAGGCCTGCTGCCAGACGGGAGTCAAGGCTGGCTAGCTGGGTGCTGACATGGGCTTGCAGGGCGGCCAGGCGCTCTGCAGCAGCGGGAGGAGCAGCCACCACACATCACGGACCCTGTGATGGTGCTAGCAGGGCGTTGACGTGTCACAGAGCGGCAGAAAGCATGTCATGATAAGGAGGCACTACAATGGGAAAGCAGCAGCAGGGGCCAGCAGGGAGCATCTTGCATGGCTGTACAAAGATGTAAATAAGGCAAAACTTGTTAGAGGCTGGAGCAAACCTCACTCATCAGGCAGGCAGCAGCTGCAAGTAGAGGGTGGTCAGGCGGGGATGCCATCAGCAGCAGTGATCATTACAAGGGAGGTTGGCACAAGCCTGGCATGGCACGTACCTTCAGCCTGAGCCAGCGCCAGCTGCCTGGCAGTGAGCTGCTGTGAGGTCTGGGTGCCTGCAGCCTGCAGGTCCGCGGCTTCACGCAGGGCTGCCTCCGCCTGCACACCACCAGGCCAGTACCAGTCCAGGAGCAACGCATGTGTCCCAGCAGACCAGTACATGTACTCCGTGCACCGTGGCTACAACTCAGTGTCGGGGTGTGATGCCAGGGGTATGGTGCTGGTATGGGGTGCTCCTGCAGGATGCGCAGCCCATGGCCCGGAGCCTGTCAGTTTGTTACCACAGAGGGCAGGTGCGTCGCAGCCCTGCACCTGCTGCTGGTGCGCGGCCGCGGCCACGGCCCGGCGCTCCACGCTGGCACGCTCCTCAGCCAGCAGCGCCTCCCGCTGGGCCAGCCTGCCCCGCATCTCAGCCACCTCAGCGGCAGCAGCGGCAGCGGCAGCCTGGGCGGTGTTGCGTTGAGACTGCAGCTGGCCCGCCTCCTGTAAGGGTGTACCAGGCATGGACCGGGGACAACAGTCTGAGAGTTGCAACTCACGCACTTAGTGTTCCAGTGCAGATAAGGCTCTAGGTTGAGGGCCAAGGTGCTGAGGTTGCCCCAGCATACAGCATGTAGTCATATGCCACTGCAATAATAGTAATACATGGCTGGTGGTCCGTGGCTGGCCATTTGTCTCGCTCCGCTACGCCGCACTGTAAGCTGTCTCCGCTGATGACTCCGCTGATGACTCCGCTGATGACTCCGCTGAGGTCTCCCCTGCAGGTCTCAACTGTCAGCAGCTAACCAGCAGCTAAGGACGTGTCCTCAAATGCAACGGCTGTCAAAGGACGGACACGCGCACAGTGTGACAGCGGACAGTATAAAAACTCCGTTTGCCGCAGATTGCCATCTTACTTGGCGCAGGCATACGTGCCTGCGCCGATTACCGCGCGGACCCCAAGCAGTCAGCCCCGGTGTGGGCCCCGGTGTGGGCCTACGTGGGGTTTGCAGTCATCAAGGGTGCGACCGAGGATGCTACAACATGTTTGGAGTAGCGGAGTGAGATTACCCACAGGCCGACATGTTGTTCCTTGTTGAATGAGTTTTGTTGGCCTGAGAGTTGCAACTGCCTGATGATGACAGCAATCTTTAAATCAACAGCACCTGCAAGTGTGCTGCCAGGACACAACAGGGGCAAGGTAAAGGAGCAGTACTAGGGTGGCATGTGCTACCCGTTCCTGTTTAGGCAACCCAAGCTTGATGTGAGAGTTTGTGATGGGGTGCCCATGAACAGGCGCGCAATACCGAGTGCATAGCTTTTGTGCTGACATGGCAATAGTGTGAGTGGTGCCAGTCGGCAGGCCCCTGCCTTGGTAGCAACAATGAAAAGTTATGTAAGGAGGTGTCAGGGTGAAAGGCGCCAGGTAAGGTGGGTAGGCAGGGTAGGCAACCAGCTCACCCACCTTGAGCAGGCTTGCGATCTTGGCACTGGCCTGAGCTGCGCTTGCATCGGCCTCACTGCGTACTTTGTCCAGTGCGGACTGCAGCTCTTGCGTGGCGGCCTGGTGGCGCTCAATGTCACTGGTGGCCTTTGAAGTGGCCATCTTCAGCTGATGCTCCAAATCCTGCATGTGCATGGCAGGCGCCAGGGGCCACAGTCAAGCTGGGCCAGGGACAGCCACAAACACCGCAGGCATCATTACGCCACATTGTAAGCAGCCATGGACCATGACAGAACCACAAGCTGCAAATCACAGCTAGGTGCGAGAGATGGGTGGTGAAGCAGCACTGGAAGGCAGGATGGGCTTTACATGTGAATGGACGCGAAGGAGTGAAACCCAGGAGGACGAGAGGAAGCGGGGAAAAGCAGGACGTGGTTGTGTAGTGCGTGTCAATGCGCGCGCCAGGCGTCACATGCGCCTCGTGCCTAAGCGTACCGTGACCGCGGCCTCCAGACGCGCTCTCTCGGAGTCCCGGTCGCGTTCCGCCCGCAGTTCCTTCCAACCCGCTTCAACCGTCGCTTCCTGTGCGCGTGCCTTTTCCAGGGACGAGCATACCGCCTGCTCCTGCAGCGCCAGGGCGTCAAGGCGTTGCATCAGATCCACCTCCTTGGCGGCAAGGGACTTGCGAACCAGCTCAATCTCCGCGCTGCAGCACGACACGCACGCACAGCGGTCGGGAAGGGATAATGCACATTCTTACGTAAAGGCGCAACGCCGGCCAGCATTCGTGCGAGGGGGTAAATACACGCACCTGGCCGCGCTGACGGCTTTGGACTGTTCCTCAACCTCTGCCGCAATCGCAGCAGTTTGCGACTGTTCGACCGTCAGCTTCGCTTTGACCGCTGCGACCTCCGAGCGCTCCTCTGCAAATTTCTCAAGCGCAAGCTGCACCTGCTCTTGGCGCTGCAGAATGTCCTCCTCCTGCACACCACACCACCAGTGTGTGGCAGTGTGCTCTCCAATAATGCCAGGGGCGCGACCAAGCAGGTGAAGTACGACATACAGCAATGACAATGAGCACTGAAACGCCTCCTCCCTTGTCCTCCCGCTTCAAGCGGCCTACTTATCCTGCAGGGCCCTTGCAGGTGCTAGTCCGCTGCAGTGGCCACGCCTACCTGCTGAGAGAGGAGCAGCTGCAGGGAAGCTGCCTTGGACACCTTAAGCTCTAGGTCAGCCAGCTGGGCCTGGCCTTGTCGCACACGCACCTCAGCAGCGGCCAGTCTGCAGGCAACAGCCAGACACAGGTTAGAGCACTGCAGTTACACAGCCTTCTGCCCACATGGTGGCACTACTTGCCATCCGATGGCACTGGACCAGCATAGCTTGTTATCAGAATCTCCTCCATTGATAACTGTACCTGCAGGCCCCCACACCTGGTCATGACACACCCAACACTTAGTCGCTGATGCCTATCCACATGCCACCCTTCCCCTTGCATTGGAGTTGACTCGTGCAGACGCCCTTGCAGCCCATTGAGACTGGCAGCTAACCCTATGGCTTCATAAAATCCGTGCTGATCTCAACGCACGAGCCAATGAGCAAACATACATCATCCGTAGGGGAAGGGAAGTCAGGCCAGCTGGTAACAGCGAAGCTGGTCCAGTAGGAGCTGATCAGCAAGGGCCAGGTGCGGCAGGCCAGTGGCCTGAACAACGCCCGTGGCAGCACTGAGCGGCGGCTTACACCAATCCGGCCCCACCTCCAGCACCTGGCAGCAGCCAGCTCAGTCGGCACCTCCCTGGAGGCCAGCCTGAAGCACATCACCGTCACCTTGGCCACATGGGATGCGGTGTGATGGGATACCTGGACCCCAAGTGGGCCCGGCAGCGGCTGTGGCTGTACGGAGCCCAGGACCGGGCGCTGGAGCACTTCCTCAAGAAGGAAGGGGTGGGTGGGTGGGTTATGAATTGCGAGGTGGTGGGATGGCTGAAGTGTATATAAAGCGCTATGACTGTGTCAAGCAGGCGATGGTGTTCTTTGGTGCAGCTGGCATTGGCACCCAGGGAGGCTGGGGTGCTCACACGGTTCTGCGAGCCTGCTGACCAGGCCTGCAGGCTGACAGCCCCCAGCTAGGCAGGTGCACCACCGCCTGCTTTGCCCAGCCTGAAGCCAGCAGCATGACCAGCCGGTGCGGGGCCATATGTGGTGCCCGGTGATGGCCAATCGCATCCTGCCACAACCCCCATGCAGCCAGGAGGCCACACAGCAAACAGCTTCTGGGCCGGGGCTCAGCACTCCCCCGCGAGCCAAGCGCACCCAACACACCGTGGCTGAGCAGGCAGCTGAGACCACCCAGCCCACCAAGGGCAAAGTCAAAGGCAAGAGCAAGGCTACCAAACCCAAAGCAGCACCACAGCCTGGCAGGTGGGTAGACAGAGACTGCAATGCAGCGCTGAACATGCAGCACATTGGGGAGAGCAGGTGGCGTCCGCTGGAGCTGCGCTGGTGGCTGGGGCTGCCCGAGCTGCCAGCTAGGGGACCCAAGGGCAAGGAGCACACAGGCCTGGGCTACAAATCGGTTGCTAGACCGCCCACCCAAGGCCCAGCAGCATCATCAGCAGCAACAGCAGCATCAGCAGCCTGTAGCACAACATTGTGTGCTCCCATTTGAGCTTCGTCAGCTTCCATCATTGTATGTTTGTCATGCCAAGTCTAGGCTATAGCGCTGTTACAGGGATCAGGCAATAGTGAAGGTGGAATGCGCACATGCCCTGTGAATGGGAACATAGCTCCACACAGACAAAACACCACCCCTAGTGAGGGGACCTGGTTCTGCCTCTGCGTTTGGTCTTGTTGCCTGCTGGGCTGAGGTGATGAAGCTCCACCCAGATGGTGACATCTAACAGCATCTAGTACTATATTATGTATTGGTTTGACATCTAGCAGCAGATCTGTCACCCCATATGTTGAATGGCATGAGTGCTGTCAGCATTCCCTTCCTGGCCCCCGTTCCCACACCGGCTAATGACACGCCCAACACTTGGACGTTGATGCCTTTCCCCATGCCACCCTTACCCCTTGCATCATAGTTGAACCTTGCAGACACACTCGCAGCCAATAAGCAGCCAGCCCGCTGGCAGACAGCCGCTGCCAGGCAGCCTGCCCTCTGGCTTGACACCAAAGAGCAGGTCAGCAGAGGTGGCCCGGCTGCCGCTCACCTGGCTGCCTCCTCTGCATTGCAGGTCTGCAGGGCGGTGGCCTGCTGCAGCTGCTCCCTGGCCTGGCGTGCCTGCACATCCGCCTCGCGGCCCCTGGCCTCCACCGCTGCTTGCTGGGCGGTGACCTGCTGCAGCAGCTCCTGCAGCCCGGCCACCTCCTCCACAGCTTTGTCCACCTGCAGCAATCAACCAGTATGCCAGACAAAAAACCAGCCAAGCAGTCAATCAATCAGCCAGTCAGCCAGCCAGCCAAGCAGTTACCAGCCAGCCCATGGTCAGCTCATGGCCATGATGCTGGTCTTACATACAATGTGGTTGTCAGTACACAATGCCACAGCGCAGCGCTCAGCTCACCAGACCCAGGCCATGGTGCTAGGACAAGCTCCCGGAACCCCTGACACCCAAACGAGGTCGAACACAGCCACAGCCACAGCCAGCCAGTGAACTCCACCTGAGCTTCCCTCTCCGCCACCTCCTGCTCCTTCCGCCCCAACACCAACTCCAGGGCCTGCAGCCGGGCCTCCTTCTCCTGTGCGGCAGTCTTGCTAGACTCTAGCGCTGCCTGTGAGGCCGCAAGGCTGCTGGCCTGATTGGCAAGCTGGTTGGCGGCTGCGGTGTGGCGCGTCTGCTCTGCATTCAAGACCTGTTCCCGCTGCCGCACAGCTGCCTCCTGCTCATCCAGCGACTTTGTGCGGGCCTGGAGGTAGACAGGAGGTCAGGCAGCTTTGAGGGCAGCCAGAGTGGCATGTGTGGATGCTAGCCTAAACACACTAGCTCAACAAGCAGGCAGGAGGACAGTGGACACCCTGACCACCAGACACGCCCTCCTCCCTCCCCTGTTCCCTCTCTCTCTCCTGCCAAGCAGCAGCAGTGCTCCTCAGGGCGAGCACAACCAAGGCGACTGAGGACATGAAGCACACCAGTGCTGCCAGCCAGGCTGCACGCACCTGCAGGTCAGTAGCCAGTGCTGCCAGCTGCGACTGTTCCCGGTGTAGCTCGTGGCTCAGGGTGTCCAGCTGCTCCCGCTGCTGCTGCACCAGCGCCAGGTCGGACTGCACCAGGCTGGACTGCTGCTGCGCTGCAGCCTGCAGCGGCATGGGGAAACAGCAGGCATTGCGTGGCTGCTCCCTCGCATTGCATCAGCTACAGCCGCACAGCCGCAGCCCTGCCAGTGTGTACAAGGCAGGCATGTCTTTACCACGCTGGAAGGTAGGGCGAAGCAGCACGCAGGAACACAGCTGGAGTCAGGGAGTGCCATGGAGGTCATTATCACTGATGTTTATGTTTATTTTGTATTGTCAGCAGGTTGACTGGGGATGTGGATGCAGGCCGCAGCACTTGCTTGTGTGTTGCGGGCGCGCTGCTCAGTCAAGGCCAGCCGTGTGACTGCTGCCTGTAGGTTCAGGGCCCACAGCTGCAAGGCCGCCTCCCGCTCCATCATGGAGGCTCTGGTAAGAGGCAGGGAGTCAGGCAAGCAGGGCAGGGAGGCAGGCAAGCAAGCAAGGGAGCGGGAGGTGGGCGGTTGAGCTAGCAGGCAGTGTGACAGTAGGCACTCAGGCAGGCCGGCCGGCAGGAGGGTGTGTAGCTGTACCTACAACCCCATCCCAAGGCAGGCAGGGCTGCAGCTGCAGGCAGGCAGGCTGATCACAGGAGGGCCAGTTAGGGCGCAGTTGGAGCCACTCAGAGCGTTGCCTGGCATCCCTGCCACAGGTTGTTGATCCCTGATAATACTCCTAACCTAAGCCAAGGATTGTGCAGATCTAGACCACCTGTGCGGGCAAACAGCAATGGCACGGGGCTGGTTCATCCTCTGCCGGACTGGGCGCCAGACCTGCGGGCCTCCACAGCTGCTGCTGCTGCCTCGACTGGTACGCTGCCGTCCATGAGGCTGACAGTGCCCAGCCGCCAGGCAGCATTGGCTGAGAGGCCTGGTGGCTCGCATGCACCCGGGGGGGCCTCCTGAGCGCAGGCCCATAGGCAAGGTGTAGAGTCAGGTGGCCACGAGCGGGCGGGGTGCAGGGGCAGGTAAGCCAAAGCTGGGGGGGTGCAGGGGCAGGTGAGCCAAAGCTGGGGGGGTGCAGGGGCAGGTGCTTTGGGGCGTGCGGGGTGCAGGGGTAGGGTGCAGCCGTATAGTCCCAGCGCAAGCATTGTCTGCCATGCATACAAACAGAGGATATTTTGTGCACAGCTTGCTGCTGTTGCACATACACTTGCACACAACTTCAGATATGCTTCATGAGCCTGACCAGTGAATCCACAGCTGTGAAAGAGCCAAGCGCGTGACATTGCAGTAGGTGGTAAAGGAGGGGCAGAGGACATGAGTGTATTTTCCATGGTCGCATGGCATGTTATGCTGGTAGGGTTGTGGGCCTCGCCCCTCCATGCACCCATCCCCTCCTGTCCGCCCTGCCGCTGCCACTCACCAGCAATGACTCCACGTCCACCAACTCAGCAAACTCGGCCTCCCCCAGCCCCAGCCCCTGAGCCCCACCACTCCTCTGACCCAGCCCCTCCTCCCCGCCCATCCCCGACCCAGCCCCCTGCCGCAGGTGCAGGCTCGCCGAGGGCCTGCTGCCGACCCCAGCACCCGCTCCACCCGCCTGCTGGGCATAGCCCAGGCTGGGCAGCCGGGCGCCTAGCCTGCCCTGCCCTCCAGCGCCTGGGCCTGGTATGCCCGGGCGGTTGGCGCCTGCTGCTGCTAGGCCAGGGGCAGTGGGTGCCAGGCTGCGCTCCAGGCGCAGGGAGGCGGCCTGGGTGTGCAGACTGGTCCAGGCCTGTACAGACAACAATGCCCAATGGCAGACAGCACGTCTCAGCAAGTCATTTCAAGGTAGGGGAGGGTGTGAATTGTGGCATGCGGGAGGCAGGTGCACAATGTCCATCCCATGCAACATGGCATAGGAACACCATGGCCAAGCATTATGCGCTGTGACACTGCCATCAAAGGCAGCCCATAGTGATGCATGCCATGCCTGCTTGAATCTCTGAGAGCCTGGCTTCAATGCACGTCTGTCCAGCCAATGCTAAAATACAGCCGTGTCACATAGGTCAGGCCACTATTGTTCACAGGTGTCCCCGCAGTATGTGGGAGGTTGACACCATACAGCCAGACCACAGCCCCCAGTGTGCGGGTTTTATGAACCTTCCTTTGCTGAGCCATGTGGTGCCTGCAGGGTGGATGAGGGCAGTGCTGCAGTATGAGGAAGGGCTGGTCATGCATGCCTCGATGTGCAGCACCACCGCATGCTCACCCTCACACATATCCGCGGCTGCCATTGCTGTGTGCCTTTCCTCCCCTCTCACACCTGCTGCAGCCGCTCCTCCCTCGCCTCCAGGCTGGCCTCAATGCTGGTCAGCACCTGCAACACAGCCCCAGCTCGCTGGCGACCATGCGGGACTACCACATGCCAGGGGTGATGGGCCATGGGTGCTTGGGCTGAGGTACCATGGGGTTCATCTGCTGCTGGCTTTGGCACTCATTGCAAATGCCAGCAGTATGCGCATGCTTGACCTGTCAGCCTGGGCACAGCACTGAAAGCAGCACTGCAGGCAAGGCTGGATGACTACAGAACGATTGATAGACTACCAGATCAGAATCCACATGTGCCCCTCACTGTCCGTCCCCCTCGCTACAGCCTGTATCGACTGCTGTTGCTTATTTGCTGCAGCACACAACAGCATGCCACAGCATTAAGCACTGCTGCAGCCCTCCACCCATGGCAGACTAGCCACAAACAGCCGCACTGCAATGCAAACATGCCCACATCCCACTTTGCGAGTTGCCTCGCTAGCTGACCGCTCCCGCGCCACGATGTCCGCTGCTCTGGCGTCTGCCACCTGCTGCGCAGCAGCTGCCCTGGCCTCAGCGCTTTGCTGCGCCGCCAGGGCCTGGGCAGCGGTTGCCTGCTGGCTAGACAGGCTTTCAGCCAGCTTCTGCAGGCGGGCACCTTCTTCCTTCTGCCGTGCTTCAGTGGCTGCTGCACCCTCTATGAGCCGCGCAGCGGCCTGCTCACGCTGCACGGCGGCAGCCTCCTGCTCTTTGGCAGCCTGTGCAGTAGCAGGAGGCCCAAAAGCAGCAGTAGCAGCAGTAGCAGCAGCACAGCTGTCTCGGAGAGACTTGAACCCCCCCCACACACACAAATACCATGCACGTACCCCACCTTGATGGCTGTGTCGCACTTCTCCTGCAGTGCCGCGGCCTGTCGCGCCGCCTCCTCCACTTTCGCTTCCGCCTCGCGACTGCGCCGTTCTCGGGCTTCGGCCCGGGCGAGCATGGCGGCGGCTTCCGCGGACACGGCTTCCGCGTCGGAACTGGCTTGCCGGACCTCACTTTGCAGCCGCGCAGCAGCTGCTCGTGCCGCAGATGCAGCCTGTGGCAGGTGTCGCACGGGGCTGTGCAAGTTTGGTGGCGTCGGTTCCCGGCCATGTTGTTGTTGTTGTTGGCTGGTATGGCTAGTATGGCTGCTATGCATGGACATCTTTAGATTTTCACATGGCTGTGTAAACCCAAGTCATTACCCGCCCGTGCGGCAGACCCAGCTTTAGCATCTCATTGGCTGTGAGGCCGCGAATGGTCTAACTCCCTGTGAGCGCTACTGGAGGCTCTTTTGCTCCTGCACCCGCCTTCTGAAAGTCCAGCTCCCCTCATCCCCTGCTGCCACCTCACACCTTTTGCTCCTCCTCCAGCCGCCTCAGTCCCTCTGCCAGCTCCCGTTCCTTGCCACCCAGTGCACTCAGCTGCGCCTTAAGGCTGGCCTCCTGACTGGCCACCTCAGCGTCCCGTTGCTTTGCCTCCTGGGAGCACGAGTCGGTATGCCATGTGCCAAGGTCGAATCTTAGGTCACTGCCACCCAGGTGCGTGTGTGGCACCCCTAGGCGCTAAAGGTGCTTGTGAGACTGCACATGCTGTAACCTCATGACCTGGGGGCGTTTGCGCATGCGCTGCTGGCGCTGTATGGGCAAAAGTCAAGTGGGAAGAAAGGGTGAAGAAAGTCGTGAAAGTCGCAAAAACGTGAGAATGTGCTCAAAGACGTGCTAACCCTAGTCAAGTGAGAGACGTCTGTCCAACACTGGCATGACCTGCTCGCTGACCAGCTCACTCTGTAGCTGCCCCTCCTCACTGCTGCCTCTCCAACCTCCCTTTGCACAGGCCCACACTGCTGACAGGGGTGAAGGAAAAGCAGCTGGCAGCAGTGGCTTGACCTCCGGGATTCAGGAACGTACTAACCCCACCCCTGAAGCTGATGGAGCTGTCACCAGTCAAGCCTTGGCATAAGCACAGACCTGCCCCATGGCAGGGGTCCAGGGCTGACCTTGGCAGCTTTGGCCTCCATGGCCTCATGCGCCCTGACCCGCCCCTCCAGCTCCCAGCTGGACAGCTCCAGGGCACGGCTGTGCATCTCAGCCTCCATGGCCTGCGCACCAACACCCTTCACGTTGGAGGACAAGCAGGTGCCTCCACTGACCTGCAAATGAGACAGGGCTGCTGACAAGGTGCTCAACGCATGGTTTAAGCCATCCTGCCACAGGCCCAACGCAGCCAAGCAGCCACGCAGCCAGAAGCAGTTGAGGTAGGTTTAGATTGAGGTTGAGGTAGGGCCCTAGCAGCACTTGCGGCTGAGGGGCTTGCCACCAGGATGGGCTTAGTTGCAGCACAGGGCCAGGGCCAGGGCATGAAGGCACCAAGGCCCTGTGCCGTGCGCTTGAGGTCAGGGGCCAGAGGCAAGGCAGCAGGCAGGGGCAAAACAGCAAACTACCACTGTATGTGAGAGCCTGGCTGGCAGGCTGCACAGCACCATGTGTTATGCACTTGACGGCTAGGTGTTTGCCGAAGGGGTAACAGAGCTAGACGGCCAGCCTGCCAAGACTCTGCACCCCCTGTGGCAGCATGAAGTAGCAGCCAGCAGCCAGGCAGCGCACCGCTCGCTGTTGGGCTAGGGTGAGCTCAGCCTGGGCAGCAGCCAGCTGGCCTGCTTGCTCGTCCAGCCTAGCCTGCCGGTCTGCCAGCTGAGCCTCTTGGTCCTGTTGGGCAGCAGCAGAAGGGGTTACCACCAGCAGAGGTGGGCAGCGGCAGAAGGGATCAACACCAGCGGAGGTGGGCAGCAGTGGAAGCAGGCAAGGAAGCAGTGGCAGTTGGATGAGGAGGGCGGGGCTTCATGGGTCGGAAAGGAAGCCAGCAGCGCATACGGGCAGATGAGAAGCATACTACCCTGCCCTGACCAGTGCCAGCCTCCTTGCCTCTTGACCCCAGCACCCTGTCATTTCCCATGGTACCAATGGCTCCCTGCTATGCCATGCAACACTAACCAACAACCAACCACAGCCACAGTGACCACCACAGTGAGCCACATTGAGCAACTGACTGACCTTCAGTCTCCGCTCCCAGCCCGCCCTCAGCCTCTGCTGCTTCTCCGACAGCTGCTCCTGCTGCTCCCCCAGCAGCCCCTCGCGCACACCCAGCTGTGCTCGGTCCGAAGCAGTGGTGGCAGCCAGCTGCCGGGCAGCTTCCAGCTCTGCTCGCACCCGCTCCTGCAGGCTGGCCACCTCCTTCTCCCTGGCAGCCAGCTCAACACTCAATGTGTGCAGCCTGCAGCATCAGGGCAACCACCAGTCAGACCAACCACAGCGCCCAGCCGCCTCATAAGGCCTCATAAGGCCGATAGGCTAGCGGGCCGTGGCAGCCAAGGCAGCCATGAAGCCTTGTCGATGATGATGACGATGATGTTGATGATGATGTCGAGTGCAGCGGTTGGTCAGCCCTCCTGAGCCCACCTAGCCTCCTCCTGCTCCACCCGGTGCCTGGCCTGGCGCAGCTTGACCTCCTCGCCCTCAGCCCAGGCCTGCAGCTCCCGAGCGTGGACCGCCTGGGCCTCAGCCAGCTGCCCCGCATCCAGCTGTGCCCGTTCAGCCTCAGCCTGCACCTGGGCCTCACGCCGTTGCAGTGCCTCACTCTCAGCCTGCAGTCAGAGTCACACACACACACTGGGTGTCACACATCACACTGCCTCACATGCGCATACTCACAGACACATCACTGTACACACCTTACCCCTACACACATCACACACCACACACACACACACCTCAAAACGCAATTACATTACCACAACATGGTCATATTTGGGAGAAGTGAGGGCTGCAGCATCCTGTACAGCTCCCGACCTACAGCCTGCCAACACTAGAGGTCACCCCAGGCAGCTAAGCAGGTAACCGGTAGCAGACCCTCACCCCCGTGCACTGCTGCTACAGTGCTTCACTACAAGGTGACCCAGTGCTTGTGTGCATCTGAGTGTGGCGGGCACGCACCCGGTACTGCTGCTGCCAGGCTGCCTGCTCCTGGCCCAGACTGGCCTGCAGGCTGGCCCGCTGCTCCTCAAAGCGGGACACCTCTGACAGCAGCACCTCACAATCAGCCTGCACGCACCACCAAACACACTCTTGACCTAGGAGCGACATACTGTTTGTGCCATGTGGTCCTCACAGGTGCATGGAAGAGTGCACATGCTGTAACCACATCATGCTGTTCATCACATGCGCACTGACTTCGACTCTGTGGAAATGGGCCGTGAAAGTGAGCCGTGAAAATTCAAAATTGCTTGGAAACGTCACAGACGTCTTCAAGCACGCCACCTAGCGGCACACTGACTCGAAAGAAGCCCTGTCACAGGGGTCAGGCGATAATGCAGGGTGAAGGCGCCCATGCCCTGTGCATGGGAACATGACTCCACACAGACAAGACACCACCCCTAGTGAGGGGACCTGGTTCTGACTTTGCAGGCCGATGAGGGAGGTGCTGATGTAAGGCTGGTGCTTGTAGTGGCAGCATTCAAAATGTGGCTGATGACAGCAATCTTCCAACAGCAACACTTCGCTGCCTACTGCTGTCTGCTCTTCAACACAACTAGGCTGCTCACCGCTGCCCGCCCCAGTGTGAACCCTGCCAGAGAAGGGCAGTGCAAGCATGGCCTGCATGGCACGTGGTCACACCTGCACTGCTGAGAAGCGTTCCTGGGTGAAGGCCAGGGCCTCAGAGGCAGCCTGCTGGGCCTGCGCTGCCTCCGCCTCAGCCAGGGCCTTGGCCTCAGCCAGCTGGGCAAGCAGCACCTGCACCTCCTGCACCTGCAGCCAGGCAGGCCAGGGGCAAGGACACGGCGCAGCGCCACCGTGAGGTCTGCCACACACAGCTGCTAAGAGGCTGGTGGACATCTGCACATGGCTGCGATGGAGCAGGTGGGCTGGTGCCACATAGCAGCTCACGTCCGCACCCACTCACGATGCTTACATGCGCACCCAAAGCCCATGCCCCTGAGGTGGTATCCTGTGATCTGAGGTGGTGTCCTGTGATCTGAAGTGGTATCCTACAGCATGCTGACTGCAGTGTCCTACAGCAGGCCATGTGGGACCATGTGGATCGCACAATGGCGGATGCCATACACTGGACATGCTGACTGATGGCGCCGTGCAGTTCCTGATGGTCCTTTGCATTTGGAAGGCTGCCCACCATTCCCTGCTGCCTCGGCTGGCTCTGGCTATTGCAGCCTCTCCTGCTCTGGTGGGCGGAGATGGCACCGCACCCCTGTGCGCTGGCCAAGCTCGTTTGGGTGCTAGAGGAGAAGGTGCTGCTGTAATGGAGGGACCGCTGTAGTGGAGCCATCCCTTACCTAGGCCCCCAGAGCAGCTAGGACCCCCACCTCCCAGCCTCCCACCCTCATCCCCGATCTGACAAACGTGCACATTTGTCACGCTGGCTGAGCCTCCCTTGGGGCTATGGGCACAAACCAGTTTGACGTGAGGGGTTCTAACCCTGAGGAAGGCGCTGACTGATCAGCCAAGCATCAGCAGGAGAGCAGGACTGCCCCCTTCCCCCACATGCCCTCCCCACTGGCCCTCAGCCCCCAATCCATCCCCACCCCACTGACCCCCACCTGCTGCGTCAGCTCCTGCAGCTGCGCCTCAGCCTGCGGTACGCTGTGCACCAGGCCCTTCAGCCGACTTTGGGTGGCCTCCAGCTCCAGCCTGGCTGCCTGCAGCTCCATGGCCAGCAGGCTGCGCGCCTCCCTGTCCTGGGCGGCCTGCCAGCTGCGCTCCTCCTCCCAGCGCTGCTGAGCCTCAGCCACCTGGGCCTGCTGGGCAGCCAGCTCCGCCTCCCGCTGCTGCAGCCGTGCAAGGGCTAGGGCCACTGCTGGTGCTAGTGTTACGGGCGCAGCTTGTGCCAGGACCAGGGTCAGTGTCAGTGCCAGCATAGAAGAACAGCCATGGCATGAAACCGTGCATGTACATAACCTATGTTTGCCATGCACGAGCATGGCAGCGTGATGGTTGGGCACACTAAAAGTCAATATAGGTGGAAGGGTAGCAAGGCAATAACCTGGCTGCAACTCCCATCCTGCATGCCTGCCCGTTGGGAAGGGCACAGTTGTTCGTTTGTTCGTGCTGGCCAACCCCGCCAGCCCTGGCCAGCCCTGGCCAGCCTCACATGCAGATCTGCCATGGCTGTGCGCCGTGCCTCTGCAAATGCAGCCCTGCCGGCCTCCAGCTCCGCGGCCTCCTGGTGCACATGCACTGCCTGCAGGGCAAGAGGCCGACAGGCATAGGGGCCTGTAGGGTGCTGCACCGGCACACCCCACCTTCTCACTCAGACCACAACACGCCCTATGCTCGACATGTCCTCCCTCACACAACAACAAGGCAAGCACACCTGCCCCTCTTGCCTGCATGACGACACGCTGGCCCCACCTGCCCTCTTCTCCTCAGCAATCAAGCAAGCACAGGTGCAAGTACACAAACTGCTGTCAAACAGCATGCCAAGAAACCTTCACAGCCATGCAGGCCATCAGCCCAGCCAACCCAATCAGCCAACCATCACAGCTCGTACAGCAGGCATGCCCCTCCCCCTTGTCTGCCTACGGGAATGCCCATAGCATATGGCAGTGCCTGTCCATATGGCAGCTCCACAAGGAGCCAGCCACCTCCTCAGGCGACAAGGACTAAGGCCACCAGCTTCATAGCAAGGCATGGGGCAGTGAGGACTGTCGAGAATGCCGCTGAGGTTCATGGGACCAGCATCCCTGGCGGGCATCAAGGCCAGATGTCGCTTGCCTGGTCCCGGGTAGAGGCCCTGCGCACATCCACCTCCTGGGCCCCTTGCACCAGGGCCTTCTGGGCGCGCTGCAGCCAACATGCCACAGCCATGGCTGGACGCATGCAGCCCACACACATGCACACGCGGTGCATCCTCTGTGATCCCTGGCATGGTTGCGTGAAACAGTGTGCTCAGTCCTAGTGCAGGCTTCAGGATCAGGCTGAGGGCACCCTCAGAGCCAATGCTGGTCAGGGCTGGGAAAACAAGGGAGACTGCAGGACTGTTTGTGGGGCGTGTGAGTGCACCCAGTGCCCCAGTCGCCCTGCTCCTCTTAGCTTATGGACCCACACGCTAGTGACCCGCAGATCAGCATGATGGGCAATGTCAATGCAGTCAGTTGTTGTGGTTGGTAGGGAGGGAAGGCCAGGCATCTGCTAGGGTCTGCCATCAGGGTCAGGGTTAGATGCCTGCCTAGGGCTGGACCACACCAAGCCTGCTGTCATTGCTGTACACCCCACCCAGGCTGACAGACATAGAGGCAGACAGAGCACCAACGTCTGCACCAGTGTCGCTCTCATGCAGTGTTCCATGGTCGAATGGAGGCCACGTGCCTCCAGTGCTGCCAGGCGCGTTGCCAGGACATGCTCCCGCTGGGCCAGATCAGCTTCCTTGGCAGCATATGCTGCCGCACTCTTTTCCACTGTGGAGGCTGCTGCCTCACGGTCGTTCAGCTCCCACTCCCGCTGGGCTAACTGCAGCCGTGGAGGGCATCCAGTCAGCAGGGCTGTTGCCAGGCTGCATCCCCCAGGGTCAGGCTGCATCACCTCATAGATGCGCATCACATCCCAGTTTTGTTGCATAAATTACATCTGGTGCTGTGTGAAGACATCACTAGCTGAGCCATGCCATGCAACGAGTTGCGATTACAGCTGTGCATGACTGCATGTGCACCCCAGTTGCCAAGCAAGTGCTATGGCACATGCAGCTTCACACGAGCTTCTGCCAGCGCTTTACATAGGGGCCAAGGAATTTTCCTATGGCATCTCATCTGCTGCTGCCAGAATCCCAAGTACAGAGGGCAAGCCACCTCTGCTGGACTCACCTGCTGCTCTGCTGCTTCCACAAGCCGCTTCAGCTCTTGTTCCTTCTTGGCAAGGTTTCTTGTTTCTGCTTCTGCCTGCTGCATCCTGGCGGCAGCACGCTCTGCTAGCGCCACGGCTGCTGCCTTCTCTTGCTGCACCAGGTCCATGGCCCGGTCATGCTCTGCCTTCAACAGCTCCTGCTGCCTGCGCACTGCCTCCATGCTTGCTAGCAGGCAGCCCTGGCCCTGATCCTGGACGGCTTACACTACATTTAGGAACCAATCAATTGGCTCTGCGGGGGTTCAGTGCACGGTAGGTTGCCGATAACATTGCGTCGTGTCACTGTACCGACTCCTCTGCGTTTACACTACACGCATCGCACAGAGTCGTTTTGCCTGGCCCACAGCGCTGTCGCAACCTGTCGTGGCAGTTTGAATCTGCATTCGAGCTTTATTGTTGGTTGCTAAGAATACGCTTTGCTGACAAACATTCCATCAAATGTTCTTGGGCAAAAAGCTGAACTGCAGCTGAACAGCATCCCAATGAAACGACCCAGCAGCACGCACGGCGGGTGGGCAACTTTGAACTAGTAAGAGGCACGAAGCCACCTGCTCTTGCTTTATATGTCGTACAACCCCCTCGTCCCTCACTTGGGCCTACATTAAAGTCCGAGCACTAGGGACCACTGGGGATCACTAGGGACCACTCAGTCGGTGTTATGGGCTGTGTTCTCATGCACATGGTACATGGCACATGGCATGGGTGCCTACCACATACACCATTTCCTGACCCCTGTGACAGTTGGCATAATATGCATGCACTAACTGTGAGCTGATGACAGCTCCAAGGGGGGGGGGGGGGCACACTACTGTGCCTCAGCAGGCTGCTGTTGGCCTTGGATGGCCAGTCTCGCAGCCGCTTGCACCCCTAGCCAGGGTACTCCTCGACTTGGCCGGCAGAGCTGCCTGCTCTGGACACCAGCACAGCTCCAGCGACCGCCTACCTACCTGCCTGGCTGTGGTGTTGCTTTGAATTTGGCAGCCTTGCCCTTGTCCTTGCCTTTGTCTTTGGTGGGCTGGGTGGTCTCAGGTGCCTGCTCAGCCTTGGTGTGCTTGCTGCGCTTGGTTGGCGGGGGAGTGTTGGACCCAGGCTCTGAGGCTGCTGGCTGTGTGGCCTCCTGGCTGCTGCAATGGGGCTGTGGCGGGATGCGTGGGGCCACTACCGGGCACCACATCAGGCCCCGCACTGGCTGCTCACGCTGCTGGCTCCAGGCTGGGCGTAGCAGGCGGTGTTACACCTGCCCTGCTGGGGGATTCAAGCCTGCAGGCCTGGTCGGGGCTGCTCACAGGGCTGCTTGCCATTCACTGCTGAGCTGACCCAGCTGGTGCGGTGCTCATCCACAAGCACCACCCTGCCCCGCCGCTGGTCTGTGCCCCTGGGCCTGCACACCACCTTGCAGCAGGCACGCAGCACCGCATCAGCACCCCAGCCTCCCTGGGTGCCAATGCTAGCAGCTCCAAAGAACACCACCAGCTGCTTGGCACGCTTGTGGCGCTTCATGGACAACTCCGCCATGTCCTCCTCCAACTGCAGCCATGCACACAAGGCACACACATGGTGGCTGACATGGTGGCACCGGGTTAGACATGGCACAATCAACTTCTCTTTCACTTCATGCCCAACCCACCACCTCACAGTACCTAACCCACCCATTCACCCACCCTCGCCTTCTTAATGAACTGCTCAAGCGCCCGGTCCTGGGCTCCGTACAGCCGCAGCCGCTGCCATGCCCACTTGGGGTCCAGGTACTCCTCCCACACCGCATCCCATGTGGCCAAGGTGACGGTGATGTGCCTCAGGCTGGCCTCCAGGGAGGTGCCGACTGAGCTGGCTGCTGCCAGGTGCTGGAGGTGGGGCTGGAACGGTGCTAGCCATCGCTGGGTGTCACGGCGGGCCTTGTTCAGGGCACTCGCCTGCCGCACCTAGCCCTTGGTAAGCTTCCACCGGGCCAGCTGGTCTGCTACCAGCTGGCCTGACTCCTGGACTGATTGCCTGGTTGACGGGGTCGATGACCACCACAATCTGTGTGGTTGGACCAAACACAAACTCACGCTATGGCCTTGCCTATGTGGGGGAGTTGCTGGGGTCCTCAAAGACAGGTATGAGCTTGGGGTGGCGGAGCTGCCCATTGCGCAGAAGCCGCCGCTGCAGCTGGCTGTACACGCCCTTGCAGTTGAGGTTTGCAAAGAACTTGCAAAAGCCATTGAGCGGCCTGGGCATGACAGGATCCTCGCTGTCAAGGGGCAGGGGTGGCCCAGTGGGTGCTGCGGGTGCAAGGGCTGCAATTCAGGCACTGCAACACCGCGAGGTGGGCTGCGTGACTGGCTCTGGCTCCCACTCAGACTGCGAACCAGAGCCTTGAACTAGATCGTACAGCCCCCCCTCCCTCACTTGGGCCTACATTAGGGTCGGACCACTAGGGAATGCTCACGCTGCAAGTACCGTACTGCCCGCAGCAGAAGCAGCCATGGCACCACCCACACGGCCCGAACTTCTAGGGGGACTGGAGACACCAGGCACTGCGCTTGAGCGGTAGGGCTTAAATAGAGACACATGAAACACGTTGTGGAACCGAGTCAGGTGTCCCCAACTGACAGAAAATGACAGGAAACTTACCCCTGGCAATCAAAACGACGCCGCGTCTCAGCCATGTGGTTTATATTTGTGTTTCGCACATCCCTGGATAGAGGACTCTTTCAGCTATGCGGTGCAGCTTGTATCATTAAATACTGTGCAGTGTGCTGGGTGCTATGACGGCTCAAATCTTGACATTCGAATTCATGCATTTTTTGCTCATGCGGGCCTCGCCGCGAGAGACCGCCGCGACCGACGTGGCCCAGGAGCACATGCACATAGTGAGGGACAGTCGCCGCAGTCAAATCGGTTCACATGGCATGCCAAACCGATGTAACAGCGCCCCTCCACCCATGCTCGGAAATATGCAAGGTTGTTGCGATGCTTGACCCCTTCGTGAGCAGTACTGTTGGCCTGGCCACTCTGCAATGCCTCACAAGGTGTGTATGCCATTGCTATGTTACCTTCCTCTATATGTTGGGTCCGATCCCTCCCACCCGCCCCCCGCTTGCGTGTCGAGCTTGTGTCCAGCTCCGCTGTGGCCCCCTGCTGCTCAGATGGAGGGGTGAGCATGCCAGGGGCGGCACCAGCACCAGCTGCCAGCTGCTGCCAGGGGGGGCAGCAGGAGGGGTGGGCAGCCCAGGGGCGGCACCAACACCAGCTGCTAGCTGCTGCCAGGGGGGGGCAGCAGGAGGGGGGGGCAGCCCAGGGGCGGCACCAGCACCAACACCAGCACCTTCACCTGCCCCCTGCTCATCCCCATGCAGGCCGGCCAGTGTGCGAATGTGCGCCATGACAAGACCCTTCAGCTTGGGCTTCAACCACCCCTTCATGACCTCCTGCTGGTGGAAGCGAAGGTAAGCTTGCAGCTCCCTAACAGATAGCTTTTGAGCCTCCTCGACAGTGATGTGGCTGTAATCACGCCCATCATAGGTCAGAGCATATGCTGCAGACAGTCTATGCTGCCCCTCATGGTCCCCCACATCAACCACCACCTGCCCCACTCTATGAGTTGCTGCTGCTGCTTTCATCTCCGCCTTCGCTATCTGTCGGGCCATAGCTGCTGCTGCCTCCTCACGCCGCACTTCCTTGCGTAGCTGCTGCTGCCTGCGGGTTAGTTGGGGCTGGCGCTGATACTTGCGCAGCTGGGCCTCGAGGCGGTGCTGAGCACGCTTGGTAGTAGTCATAGCCAGTTCCTGTTGCTTGACCACAGCCTCAAGATACTCATTCTCCAACCTCAGCTGCCGTTGTGCTGCCTGCTGGTGCTGGAGCTTTTCCTCTAGGTCGTGCACTCTGGCATCAAGGACCTCCTCAACAGCCAGTTGCAACTGGGCCTCGGTCACCAGCAACGCATTCTCGGCCTGCACCTCCTTAGCGATAGCCTCAGCCTTCCTTGCTGTGGCTGTCAAGCCACTGGGACTGTGCAGATGAGCAGCCCTTGGTGCTTCTAGGCTGGGGCTGGGAGGGGCTGGGAGGGGGTGAGAAGGGGTGGGGCTGGGGGTGGGGAGGGGTGGGAGGGCGGGGCTGGTGCAGGGAGGGGGTGGGAGGGCGGGGCTGGTGCTAGGAGGGGCTGGGAGGGGGTGGGAGGGGCGGGGCGGGGGCTGGGAGGGGGTGGAAGGGCGGGGCTGGGGCTGGGAGGGGCTGGGAGGGGGTGAGAGGGGTGGGGCTGGGGGTGGGAGGGGCTGGGAGGGCGGGACTGGGGCTGGGAGGGGGTGGGAGGGGCTGGGAGGGGGTGGTAGGGGTGGGGCTAGGGGTGGGAGGGGGTGGGAGGGCGGGGCTGGGGCTGGGAGGGGCTGGGAGGGGCTGGGAGGGGGTGGGGCGGGCTGCAAGGGTTCCGGGTGGGCTAGTCAGCACTGCAAGGCAAAGTTAGGTCACGCCAACTTATGTTTCCACAAGCCTGGTTGATGGAATGCTTTGCTTTCTTCTCCAACAGCTGCTTCGTTGGGTTAGGAACAAAGTTGACACGGCAAATTCTGGATAGTCACAGTGGTCGGTTCACAATACGCCGGTTTGTGCAAGGGGGTCCCTTTTTCTGTATAGCCGGCTAGAGAGAAACGAACATTTTCGCACCTCGCTGCAATGTCGCGTGTCAACTTGCCCAATGACGGTCCTCCGACAACGCCTGCACCAATGAAAGGTTCGCGGAGTGAGCCTGGCGGGCTAAACATTGATTGTACTTCCTGCTCGATAGCAGGCGCAGTTCTACCACTGATGCCGCTACATCAGCCGCTACACCATTAATGCAATTGATGGTGAGCAGCTGAGGTGTGTTCGCGATCGCTTGCGCCGGCATGGCCTCACTTGCAAGAGCTAACGCGCCGCTCGCCAGTAGACGCGTAGTAACTCACCGGTGCCGATGTGACAAACGCTATCGAAAAAGAGTGAGTATAGAGTGAGTATTTGCATGAAGATTACCAACCCAATGTTGGGGGCCCCCAACTAACAGAAAACCTACCCCTGGTAGTAAGACGACTGTAACTTTGCACTCACTGCGCCAAATACTATGCTGGATGATTTACAATGTAGCCAACCCAGCCGGCTACCTTTCACCCATACAGAATAAATATACGCTGAGTAGGCCGTGCACAACAAAGCGTCAAAGTTAGTGATTCAAATTTGAGCCGTAGCGGAGCATGCAGTCATCGCTGGGACCGCCCGCGTCGCTTAGGCTGCTCTACATGAGCATGCGCATCGGCGGCAGCAGCCGGATCAGAAAGCGGTTGCAGCGATGTGGCACTGAGCCCACCTCCTCCCCATACCTGGAGGGCAATGCCACAGCTCGACCATTTTGACTTACAACATGCTACTTACTAGGTTAAGCTCATCTACGACATTGTTACGAACGCTCATACTCAGATAAGGCAAAAGCTCACTTTGGTCGGTGACCCCAACTCCCTTAGCCGATCTCAGGACCAGGGCCATGCAGTCAGACACACAACTCCACACCATGACCGAGTTTGGACTCGGCCCCTCTGAGAGTTACACTCCCCTACATTCCATCCACCTGCGTGCGAAGTTTTATAGCTCGACTGCCACCCCACAGCCCCGTGGCCCTGATTCTGCTTGGAGAACATGATGTCACTTTAAAGATGTCAAACTGATAGAGGCCTGGGCTGTTTAACGTGCGGTTTGTTTTAACAAAAGCGCCAAGGGGTCAAGAACAAACATTTTGTGGCCATTTTCGTGTGGGTGCAGCGGGTGCAAGTCAGGAGTCCCCAACATGGGGTTGGTAATCTTCATGCAACTACACTTTCAACCGTGAACCGTTTTCGATAGCGTTCATCACACTGGCAGCTGCGAATTATTGCGCATCTACTGGCAAGCGGCGCGTTAACTCTTGCGAGTGAGGACATGCCGGCGCAAGCGAGCGCGGATACACCTCAGCTGCTCACCATCGATTGTTCTAGTGGTATGTAGCGGCATCAGGGATGGAACTGCGCCTGCTATCGAGCCAGAAGTACAATCTCATTTCAGCCCGCCAGGCTTGCTCCACTAGCCTTTCATTGGTGCAGGCGGCGTCGGAAGACCGTCGTTGGGCAAGAAATAACGCGACATTGCAACGAGGTGCGATTTGATAGAGGTCTCTCCAGCCAGCCACACAGAAAAAAGGACCCCCTTGCACAAATCGGCATGTTGTGAGCTGACCACTCTGAGCTATTAGAATGTCTCGTTATTACTTTGTTCATTACTCAACGACACAGCTGCTGGAAAAGAAAGCACGGCAATCCATCAACCAGGGCCGCCTCCTCACCCTTTGGCGTGACCCGACTCTGCCTTGCAGGATTGTCTAGCCTACTCCGACCGCCTGGACCGCACCCCCTTGCAGCCCAACCACCTCCCAGCCCCCGCAGAAGCCTTCCATCCTCCCGCCCCCTCCCAGCCCCCTTACTGCCCCGCCACCCCTTCCCAACCTCTCCCAGCCCCTCTGGTGGACCCTCTGGTGGACGTGCTTGACTTTGCACAGCGGCTGCCAGAGCTACGCAAGGAAGTGCGGCGTGAGGAGGCAGCAGCAGCTATGGCCCGACGGATAGCAAAGGCGGAGATGAAAGCAGCAGCAGCAACTCATAGAGTGGGACAGGTGGTGGTTGATGTGGGGGACCATGAGGGGCAGCATAGTGGAGGGGCAGCATAGCATACTCCCTTACTGCACGAGCCTTTCATTGGTGGCCCGACGGATAGCAATGGCCCGACGGATAGCAATGGCCCGACGGATAGCAATGGCCCGACGGATAGCAATGGCCCGACGGATAGCTATGGCCCGACGGATACCCCTCGTGCTGCACCCCCCTGGCAGCAGCAGGCAGCTGGTGCTGGTGCTGCCCCTGACCTGCCCCCCCCTCCTGCTGCACCCCCCTGGCAGCGGCAGGCAGCTGGTGCTGGTGCTGCCCCTGACCTGCCCACCCCTCCAGCTGCACCCCCCTGGCAGCAGCATGCAGCTGGTGCTGGTGCTTCCCCTGGGCTGCCCACCCCTCCAGCTGAGCAGCAGGGGTCAGGGGTCAGGGCGGAGCTGGACACCAGCTCGACACGCAAGCGGAGGGCGGGCGGGAGGGACCGGACCCAACAAGTCGAGCAAGGTGACGTAGCAATGGCCTACACACCTTGTGTGGCCTCACAGAGTGGCCAGGTAGTAGGTACTACTCACGAAGCGGTCAAGCAATGCAGCAGCGTTGTATACTTCCGAGCATGGGTGGAGGGGCGTCGTTACATCGGTTTTGCGTGCCATGTGCATTGTTTTGACTGCGGCGACTGTCCCTGACTGTTTGCAGAGGCTACTGGGCCACGTCGGTCGCGGCGGTCGGTCGCGGCGAGGCCCGCATGAGCAAAACTGGCATGCATTTGAATGTCAAGATTTGAGCCGCCTTAGCACTCAGCACAGTGCACAATATTTAATGTTACAAGCTGCACCGCATAGCTGACAGAGTCCTCTATCCAGGGATGTGCGAATCATAAATAGAAACCACGTGGCTGAGACGCGGCGTCGTTTTGATTACCGGGGGTCGGTTTCCGATCATTTCCAGCCATTTTTTGAAAGTTGGGGACACCTGAGTGCAAGACAGTGAAAGACACAGTGGAGGAGGAGGGGGTGTAACCCGGTGATACCTCAGTGTGCGCCGACCCAAATGGTGTATTCGGCGGAAGTGAGCACATCTATTATGTTTCAATCACCCCGTCTAGGCGCCCTGCACGCCCGGCAGGCATCGCGTTGGGTGTTGGCCGGACATTCCATTTGTGCACAACCAGCTCACTACGCTAGGTAGATGGGCTCACAGCGATGTGGCTCACCGTGCCAAGGAGACTCGTCTCGCCGCTATGATTTGTTCGCGGGCACATGTGGCAGTACGCGAGCAAAGACTCCAATGGCTTGCGCTGATGGTCAGATGACGCGCATTGATTTGAAGCTACCAATGTGACAAACGCTATCGAAAACGATGCACTAGTGAGAGAGTAATTGCATGCATATTACCAACCCCATGTTGGGGGCGCCTGACCCGAAGTCTTGTAGGACAAGGAAAGCGCTATTGCACAGCGCTATTGCACTAAAGGCTAGGCAGCCTAAGAATTGTAAGCCATCATCATTTCAAAGGAACAATATACTTCATTCTTCCGCACTGCGAGCTTCTCTCAAAGTTTTGCACAAGGACTGCTGCTGCTATGCTCGCAATAGATTACTAAGACGGTGTATTGACACGGTGCAGGCCAGATTTAATGATTATCACGGCAGGTCCACAATCCTCAACAGCAGTCCCAACAAGTCTCGGTGTCCGCAATCTACTGCGTAGCAGCCAAACCTAAGCCTCTTGGGCAAGACCTTGCTCAGATCTCGCCAAGTCTTACTGGATTCTTGCTCTGATCTTGCTCAGATCTTGCTAAAGTAATCCTTGCTCTTCTTTGGGTCGGGCTTCATTGTCTGCAACGACACCGCCAGACCATTTGAGTGAGGCAAGCCAGACACATCACTTGCAATGCGAGCAGTCCATGGATGTATCACCAGTGACATTGACAGCAGATGCCATGTGTGCCGTTATCCAAACATGCGGCAAGCAGTGGGTCCACATGTGGCAATCTGTGCCCTGAGGACCATGAGGCAGCCTGCCTCCTCTGCATCACTTGCCTTGTCACCAGGCTTCCAGCCAGCTGGGCAGACCTCATCTGGGTTGTTCTGCACATACTGGATGGCCTGCAGCACACGCTTGGTCTCCTCAACGCTGCGCCCGAAAGCCAGGTTGTTAATGGTCGAGTGCTGCAGGGCATAGCAGCACAAGGAGCTTGGGCCACGGTTGTATGCAAGCTGGTAGCGTCATGCATCACACATCACATCCAGCTTGTCGGCATTTTGAACATCTCACCCTATCTTAAGTCTAATCTGTTGCACATAGTGTAGTCAGCTTGCCATTGTTGTGACCATCTCCATACCACTCCTCATTGTTGTAAACTGGACCTTTGCGAGGTGTTATGGCTTGGGAGTGCTGGATGTAGTGCCGTGGTTTACTGTGGACTTGAGGCATGGCTTGCCTGAATGACGCCTTCCTTGTCAATGATGTAAAGGCCACGTAGGGCAATGCCCTCAGGGGACAGCACACCGTAAGCCTGGCTGATCTCCTGCAGGAAAACACCACAGTATCGGTCAGCATGGGAAAACGATGCTATGTCATGCTGTGGATGCATCTGCTACTTGTGCAAGCCAGTGTTTAAAAGGCCAGCAGCTACAATCTGCCATGCAGTTGGGAATGGGAACATACCTTCTTCAAGTCAGCCACCAGGGGGTAGGCCAGGTCACCCAGGCCACCCTCCTTGCGGTCAGTCTGGATCCATGCCAAGTGGGAGAACTGGGAGTCCACTGACACGCCCAGGACCTGCAAGCCATATGCAGTGCCCTCCTCTGCAATCTGGTACTGGCTACCAATCAAGCAGAGAGCTGCAGAGGACACGTGCTATAGAAGATGTGCTGCTGCCATTGCCATCATGACGCTCCTCAGACTCCCTACTGCTCCACCACACTGCCATGTAACCTTCGCAGCTAAGAAACCAGCCCGGCTATCTTTAGCCGCTCTGCTGAATGGCTGCGAACCAATGCAGCAACCCAGCCACCTCGGTGTTCATGTCCGCGAACTCCTTGTAACGATCGCTGAACGCGGTGATCTGCAGTGCGTGAGCGCGCAGGTGAGCTGATGCAGCGAGACCATTGGCAAAAAGTGCGGTTGATCCGAGATGGGGTGCAGCGCACCTCAGTCGGGCAGACGAAGGTGAAGTCCAGCGGGCTGCGCGCAGACCGCACGAATCGCCCCGTTATTTCTCGAACATCGCGGGTTGGGCCCTTCTAGATGCGGCATCACTCACTAGAAGAACAGCACCACGTACTTGCCCCTGTACTTTGACAGAGACACCTCTACGAACTCCTGGTCCAGGACAGCCTGAGCCTTGAAGTCCGGCGCAGTGCTGCCGACCAGTGGGGGAGGGAAGTGGGCTACGCAGGATACCACCGCCCTGCGGCTGATTGCAGAGGCGCGCACACCAGCGCGGGCTGGCACGCTGCTCCGGGTGAAAGCCCCAGTGCGGCTGGCCATAAGGGACGCCATTGGAGATGTGTGCAATAGATTTGCCGTTAACGACGTCAAGTTTGAGCATGGCTTGGATGTTACACCCCGGCCAGCTGTGACATGCCCTGAGAAAACATGTGGTGGGACAAGGTACGGTTAGGGGGGAATGGGGCAAGGGTCAGGAGTGTGACCATGAGACCTGTGATTGCTGTTAGGCTTGCGTGACATCCTGGTCAGCTGGCAGTCACGTGGTGCATGCCAGAGGCACTCACCTGGCATAGGCATGCTACACTCGTCATGCTGCAGCTGTTTCCAACTGCAAGTTATGAGCTGACTCCTGGCTGCTTGCATCATGCACCAACTGCCTTGGCCGAACGTACATTGGCATACCTTTTATCTCTTGCATGCTTACATGATGACTGTGAAGAGCGCCCTCAACGCAGGCCTTGCTGGTTGGTTGGTTGGAATAAGCCTCCACATCGCATGCACCGCGCTGCACCTGCTAGGGGTGTGTAAGTGGCGGCTGTCGCAAACGCCAACGATTATCATGCAATGAAAGTGCAGCATGAGCTCCATACTTTGTCTTCCCACATGCCTTAGGTTGTCGTCACCGACTCCGTGTGTTACCAACAATGTGGGAGCTACATCAACTAAACACTACTCAGCACATAACGCAATGCATGTCATCCAACACGAAACACTGAAGTGAGTCTCTAGCAAGGAGCTGCGGCTGTGTGCCTTCAATGCGTGTATCTCCATGGAGCCACGAGATGCTTGACCCCATCTACCATCTATCATAACAGCAACCCTGTACTTCTAAGCTTGCATGGACACATGTCTCCCCACTACAAGTAGCTACAATGCAACAAAACAGCTACCCTGCCTAATCTGGCTACTACCCTCACATCATGATGCTTGCAGGCTTGCATTCTCACCACACACTTGACAGCAAAGTGCTTAGCAGCAGCTCATGTGGGACATAGCACATGCATGTGCCACCATCGTGCCCATTGTGGTCATCATAACATAGTGATGCATGCATGTGACCATGCATGTCGCTGTGTGAAGCTCCAGGGGCCTGTCTTGCTGTGTGTGCACTCATGTGCAACACATTATGAGGTGCGAAAGGTAGAAGGGCTGAAACAAGCCTTGCGAAGGGACCAACGTGTTGGGTCCCCTCCTGCCCCTCCCCTGCTCTAGCCTGGTGTGCCCAGCTCTGCCCTGCCCAGACCCTTGCTCATGGCCTAAAGATGGCCTCATACCTCAACGACTGGGGACTACAGGGAGGACAACCACAACCACATGCACAGGGTAATGCACATGCATAGACCACTACTAGCCTGGGTTTACTGTTGGCTGGCTGTGCAGTGTGGGCCGCATGACGCGCACACACATGAGTACCATTGATCAGTGTACGGCATGTGAGTACTCCTCATGTGGTGTGTGGCAGAATGTGGTAGGTGCACCCTGCAATGTCCTTGCACTGTCCTGACAACCTGCTCAATCAACCTCAATGATCAGTCCTTGATACCCAGCATGGAGAAGGTAATCGGTCTTGAAAGAACAGTTGCAGCGCTGATGGGCGGGGGCAGGTCCATGATGACCACAGAGGAGGGTTGCCCATCACCACGTCTTAAGGGTGCAGCGGCTTTGGGGACTGTCGCTGGAGGGGTCACAGCTGGAGCTGGAGCTACTGGTGCTAGAGTGGGTGCTGCAGTAGTCTTGCCAGCAGGCGCTTGCAAAGGAGAAGAGAGCGGTTTTGAGGCTGGAGCTCTTCCAGCCGTGCCTGAGCCGGCAGTCCCTGCGCCAACAAAGGGTCCCAGAGCTGAACGCAGTCAGTGAAGGTTGCTGATGCCCTTCCGGGCCTCCTGCGTGAAGTAGGGCGGAAGGCAGCTCGGTAGGTGCGCGGCACATTACCGTCTTGCATGAGACGCCGGTGCCATGAACCGAGGCAGGGCGCATGGCAAGCTGAATTTGGAGTAGCTAGTACCGACTCCCAGAAAGTGGCGCTCAGCGCCAGGGCCAACAATAGTAGTAGTGTAGCTCTTAACAGTCCGGCCATGTGCGTCGAAACTTGAGGCTCACGCCGTCGATTTTGAATCCAACGACCTCACTCCTTTGAGCATGGCTGTTTGTCATTCATTTTATGACGACACCCAGCGACAGCTATATCCCTATCCTGCGGAGCCCCTGTACTGAGATGTGCTACCAGCTGTGCAGCACGCAGGGCAGCAGCATTTCGCCTCGCACTGTTACCACTGTTCGCATTGTTACCACTGCTGCTACCCACGTAGTGTGAAGGTATCAGAATGGTATGGGCTGGATAGCTGCCGTGGGTTGCGATGTCCCGGCGTACCGGCGGGATGCTCTCATCCGTTGATAATACGCGTGGGCATGGAAGAGGCTGCCAATGCTGCTGCTGCTGCTGCTGCTGCTGCTGCTGCTGCTGCTGCTGCGCCGACTGTCATCGGATGAGGAATTCATTGCGATGGACGCACGCAGTGGAATGAGCGAAGAGGTTGGACAAAATATGAACACCTCCCCTCGCCTCGCCTGTCTCTCGGACGACCCCAACTAACAAAAAATGACAGGAAACCGACCCCCGGTAGTAGGACGGCTGTAACTCTGCACTCACTGCGCCAAATACTATGCTTAATGATTCACAATGTAGTGGTGGCTGGCAACCCAGCCAGCTACCTTTCACCAGAATAATTGTGCTATCAGTAGGTCAGGCCGCCCCAACTCAGCTGTGACACGCCTTGAGGAAATTTCAAATATTTCTGCGTATCACGTACAGGCCATCCCAGCATGTAAGACTTGCACCGCTGGGCTCATCTCATCGCTTTTATCTCCCTGTCGCATGTTTACCCCCGTAGCCCGCCAAGCATCTGGACCAAGTGTAGCATTGAGAAGTGTCCAGTCGACGTAGCGCGGTGCACTATACCCCGTGCACATCGCAAAACTTGTTATGGCTGACGTGCTTACTTTTCTGCGCCTTGCAAGTGAAGCGGGCGACGATGCAGGTCAAAACAGTGACGTTTGTTTCACTGCCTAGCTGCAAAAATGAGCGCGTGTGGCTCACTAACCGTGGACCCGACTGCGACCATGCAGGGTTGCTGCAAACCCGGCCCCTGGCCCTGCCAGGGCGACATCTGGGCTGAAACCACACGTTCAAGCTCGTTGTGGCATAAGGTACGCAATAAAACCGGCTGGACCACCAAGCATGCAGTGAGTGCACATTGACAGGGAACCACGTCACATCACACACTATGTGGTGCCAAGGAGCACGGGGTGCCAAGGAGCACGGGGAGCACGGGGTGTTATATTTGGTTCCAGTAGTGCATTGCCTTGATTTCAGCTAAATGTAAAAATGCAGGCAATTACAGCATAGTTTCAACCACAGACTGCAATGCCATGGATGATGTCTCTGCTTAACAACTCACCACATGCAACACTTGCTATGAATGCTTTGCAGGTACATGCCAACAGCCCCTCATCCCTACAAAAGGCAAGATGTTCAGGTGTGGGGCGCGCATGTGCTACAAGTAGCTCATTCACATGAGTACCGTTCATCCGTGTCCTTAGTGTCGAGCAAGGGCGAGTCTGGCCACCGGCGGTAAACGCATGGCTTTAGCCCTGGCAAGCTGTTGTTTGCGCTTGATGACCTTCCGCTTCAATGAACTCACGCGCAACTGGCATGGGACGGCTGATGTCGGGGCACAAGAGCGTGTTTTAGGTTTTGGGAGGTGGTGGAGGGTGAACGGTGGGGTGGGCACACTGTGAACACATGGAACGCACACAAATGGACATTGTTGCATGTCTTGCATGCTTATGACATGTGTGCATGACATGCATGCATGTAGGGGCTGGCGGTGAGGCACCTCCACGCGGTGGCCCTGGTAACAATCCGCGTTGACTTCGGTCGCACGGATTGGCTAAGCTACCTCACCACCGCACCCAGCGGTATATAAATTGGGATGGAACGGGACAGCCTTCCCAGGCTTGAACGGGCACCGCTTTGTCCAGCGGAATACAAGTGAGGTCCGGGTGCCGCACACGACCGCTGCGGGTCATCGAGCTGTTGTGGAGTTGCTGGCGTCGTCAAGGAGGGAGCGGAGCTACCTAAACGCGGGACGTTGGCTGACAGCTGAAGTTTGGACTTTTGGAGCCTAAACTTCAGCTTTTAGCGCGACATCCGACGGACAAGGCTGGAATTGCTCTCGTCAACGAGGAGAAGAGATAGGTCCAGCTGCCGAGTGCACTGGTCTTTGCTCCTCTCATGCCTCTTTGTTTGCCTTGGGTGCTAGCCGTGGTCTGTGGCTACAGCTAGGGCAGCTTGGTGGGGACATGTCCAGCCGGTGTCCAACGTTTGGAGGTGGGAGCAGGCCGCGCCACAGGCGGAAGCTCCTCCCTTAATGCACGCCGGTTTTTACCGGAGTAGTTTTCTTTCTTTCTTTCTTTCTTTCATGCATGTAAAGATGGCAGATGGAAAAGATGTAGAGATGGCAAACAGGTTGAGCTGCTCCTGCTGCTGCCCAACACCGGGGCAGGTGGCGGGGAGCGTGGAGAGGGTGGTGCCCACTGCCCCAGCCCCACACCTTGCCCTCCAGCCCCCCCCCTCCCGGGACCCATGCTGCTGCTGCTGCTGCTGCCCAACACCGGGGCATGTGGTGGGGAGCGTGGAGAGGGTGGTGCGCACTGCCCCAGCCCCACACCTTGCCCTCCTGGGCCCCCATCCCCCCAGAGCCCATGCTGCTGCTGCTGCTGCTGATGCCCAACACCGGGGCAGGTGGTGGGGAGCGTGGGGATGGTGGTGGCCACTGCCCCAACTCCACACCTTGCCCTCCTGCACCCTCCCATAGGGCACATGCTGATGCTGCTGTCACCCAACACTGGGGCAGGTGGCTGAGAGCGAATGCTAGCCTCCACCTTCACCCGCTGCACACATTTGTAGTGGGCTACAAGTGGGAGGTGCATTGCCTGACACCCAGCTCGGAGTGTTTTGTCAACAAGGCACTCAGGCAAATTAGTAACAGCATTTTTGAGATTCAGAGCCTCGGACTTGGTACATAGTCAAATGAAGGCATTGTAAGATCGGGGGTTGAAACTAAAATTCGTGATTTTGCGCGGTTGGTGAGATACGGCCATGCTACAGTACTGTAGGTGTCTACAGTACTGTCGGGGTACCTCGCGAGTACACGAACAGAGCCTCGGACTTGGTACATAGTCTAAAGAAGGCATTGTAAGATCGGGGGTTGAAACTAAAATTCGTGATTTTGCGCGGTTGGTGAGATACGGCCATGCTACAGTACTGTAGGTGTCTACAGTACTGTCGGGGTACCTCGCGAGAGACCACTTACAGTACTGTAGACATCTACAGTACTGTAGACATCTACAGTACTGTAGACATCTACAGTACTGTAGGTACCTCGAGGTACCTCGAGAGACCACTTACAGTACTGTAGATGTCTACAGTACTGTAGACATTTACAGTACTGTAGACACCTACAGTACTGTAGACATCTACAATACTGTAGACATCTACAGTACTGTAGACATCTACAGTACTGTAGGTACCTCGAGGTACCTCGAGGGACCACTTACAGTACTGTAGACATCTACAGTACTGTAGACCTCTACAGTACTGTAGACACCTACAGTACTGTAGACATCTACAGTACTGTAGACATCTACAGTACTGTAGACATCTACAGTACTGTAGGTACCTCGAGGTACCTCGAGAGACCATTTACAGTACTGTAGACATCTACAGTACTGTAGACATCTACAGTACTGTAGACCTCTACAGTACTGTAGACATCTACAGTACTGTAGACATCTACAGTACTGTAGACATCTACAGTACCTCGAGGTACCTCGAGGTACCTCGAGAGACCACTTACAGTACTGTAGCCTTTAAGCACTTAGAAAAATTCTGAAATCTCACTTGCATTCAGGCATCCGTCCAACACTTAGTCGCAGCATCGTGTAGCCGGTATTGCAGCGATGGCATCGCACGAGGTTACCCATACTCGCAGCCGCATCTAGCCCATACTCGCAGCCACATACTCGGCAATCAACCTCGCGGCCACACAGCTGGTCCACAGATGGCATCGCACGAGGTTACCCATACTCGCAGCCACATCTACCCCATACTCGCAGCCACATACTCGGCAATCAACCTCGCGGCCACACAGCTGGTCCAGCAGCGCAGAAGCATACCTGTGAGGCAGCTCGGTGCGAGGATCTCACCTCGCAGCCAGCCTCGCAGCCATTTTCCTCGCAGCCAGCCTCGCAGCCAGTTTCGCAGCCAGCCTTGCAGCCAGCCTCGCAGCCAGCATCGCAGCTAGCCTCGCGGCCAGTTTCCTCGCAACGATTCTCCGCAATTATCGCAAGCATTGATGCACCAACGCAAGGCAGGTGCAACGTGTTGTGAGCAGCGAAGAGGCCAGACGGACCATGGTAAGAGCTTAGGACCAAGGTAAGAGCTTAGAAGGAGCTAGCATTGCGCAGCATAGCCCTTAGTATCCAGCCTAACCGCTACCACACCTGGTTGCTGCAGGCCTCACAATCACGCCTAGTACCTCCCTGTTCACCACCCCCTCCCAGTCCCCCTCACCACCACCACCACCACCACCACCACCACCATTTCATCACCTCCCACAACGTTCCCACTGTTGCCTCCCTTGTGTTGCAGCCCAGCCCAGCCCAGCCCAGCCCAGCCCAGCCCAGCCCAGCCCAGCCCAGCCCAGCCCAGCCCAGCCCAGCCCAGCCCAGCCCAGCCCAGCCCAGCCCAGCCCAGCCCAGCCCAGCCCAGCCCAGCCCAGCCCAGCCCAGCCCAGCCCAGCCCAGCCCAGCCCAGCCCAGCCCAGCCCAGCCCAGCCCAGCCCAGCCCAGCCCAGCCCAGCCCAGCCCAGCCCAGCCCAGCCCAGCCCAGCCCAGCCCAGCCCAGCCCAGCCCAGCCCAGCCCAGCCCAGCCCAGCCCAGCCCAGCCCAGCCCAGCCCAGCCCAGCCCAGCCCAGCCCAGCCCAGCCCAGCCCAGCCCAGCCCAGCCCAGCCCAGCCCAGCCCAGCCCAGCCCAGCCCAGCCCAGCCCAGCCCAACCCAACCCTACTCTCCCACCCTGCACTTCCTACTGAGGTGAGGACAAAGGAAGGTGGGTTGTAATGGAGGGCTGCTACACCTGCCCCTCCATCTGCCAGCTCTACATCTCCCTACTCTAATGGTGAGTGCATCTAGTACCCATGTCCAATGTTTGCTTCGTTACACAAATCGTCACATCATTGCCGCAGGTCTTGTGTCCCTACACGTGAGACTATCAATGCGCTCCCCACTTCTCTCGCCCTCCCCATGGACCTCCCCTTCCCTTCCCCCTCTTCCTCCCCGTCACCTCTCCCCTGACATCCCAGCAGCCAGGAGAAAGCCCACCCCACCCCTCCCTTCCCCCTCTCCCTCCCTCTCCCCTCCCATACTTGTCAAGCCTACCCTTCCCCTCTCCCACCCTTCGATTGACGTGGCATCGCAACCCCCACCTCACCCCACCTTCCCTTCCCTAAACCCTACACTCCCCACCGCAGTCCCACCCCACTGGCGCATGGGATATGTTGCCTGGTGTGAGCAGGTAGGAGGCCAGGAGGACCACACAGGTAAGGCCACGGTGATAGCTAACACAGTGCCCAGCCTGGTCACCCTACCGTGCGTGCACGCCCCTTGGTTGCAGGTCTGATGGGTCACCTCCCCTCCACTTTCCCTATACAACCACCCCCTCCCAATTCATCCTCCCCCGCCCCCGCCCCCGCCCCCGCCCCCGCCCCCGCCCCCGCCCCCGCCCCCGCTCCCTCCCCCGCCCCCACCCCCACCCATGCCCCCACCCACCCCAACCCATGCCCCCAACCCATGCCCCCACCCACCCCAACCCATGCCCCCAACCCAACCCACCCCCGCCCAGCCCAACCCGGTTGAGCCTCCCGCCTCCCCACCTCCCGCCTCCCTGCCTCCCGCCTCCCCGTCTCCCGCCTCCCTGCCTCCCACCTCCCGCCTTCCACATCTACCTCCCCTCCCCGCCTTCACTCTTCCACTCCCCCCCCCTTCACTCAGCAGCCAAAAGGTAGGTAAGTGCTACAGTGCCCCTACTATATCTGCTGCTGCTGCCACTGCTGCTGCTGCTGCTGCCACTGCTGCTGCTGCTGCCCCCCCTACTGCTGCTGCTGCTACCCCCCTACTGCTGCTGCTGCTGCCCCCCCTACTGCTGCTGCTGCCCCCCCTACTGCTGCTGCTGCTGCCACTGCTGCTGCTGCTGCTGCTGCCCCTGCTGCTGCTGCTGCTACCCCCCTACTGCTGCTGCTGCTACCCCCCCTACTGCTGCTGCTGCTACCCCCCCCTACTGCTGCTGCTGCTGCCCCCCCTACTGCTGCTGCTGCTGCCACTGCTGCTGCTGCTGCTACCCCCCCCTACTGCTGCTGCTGCTGCCCCCCTACTGCTGCTGCTGCTGCCCCCCCTACTGCTGCTGCTGCTGCCCCCCCTACTGCTGCTGCTGCTGCTGCCACTGCTGCTGCTGCTGCTGCCCCCCCTACTGCTGCTGCTGCTGCCACTGCTGCTGCTGCTGCTGCCACTGCTGCTGCTGCTGCTACCCCCCTACTGCTGCTGCTGCTGCCCCCCTGCTGCTGCTGCTGCTACCCCCCCCTACTGCTGCTGCTGCTGCCCCTACTGCTGCTGCTGCTACCCCCCTACTGCTGCTGCTGCTGCCCCCCCTACTGCTGCTGCTGCCCCCCCTACTGCTGCTGCTGCTGCCACTGCTGCTGCTGCTGCTGCTGCCCCTGCTGCTGCTGCTGCTACCCCCCTACTGCTGCTGCTGCTACCCCCCCCTACTGCTGCTGCTGCTACCCCCCCTACTGCTGCTGCTGCTACCCCCCCCTACTGCTGCTGCTGCTGCTACCCCCCTACTGCTGCTGCTGCTGCTGCCCCCCTGCTGCTGCTGCTGCTGCCCCCCCCCCCTGCTGCTGCTGCCCCCCCCCCCTGCTGCTGCTGCCCCCCCCCCCTGCTGCTGCTGCCACCCATGCTGCTGCTGCCTACAGTACTGTAGGTGTCTACAGTACTGTAGGTGTCTACAGTACTGTAGGTGTCTACAGTACTGTAGGTGTCTACAGTACTGTAGGGGTCTACAGTACTGTAGGGGTCTACAGTACTGTAGATGTCTACAGTACTGTAGGTGTCTACAGTACTGTAGGTGTCTACAGTACTGTAGGGGTCTACAGTACTGTAGATGTCTACAGTACTGTAGGGGTCTACAGTACTGTAGGGGTCTACAGTACTGTAGATGTCTACAGTACTGTAGGGGTCTACAGTACTGTAGGGGTCTACAGTACTGTATGGGTCTACAGTAATGTAGGGGTCTACAGTACTGTAGACACCTACAGTACTGTAGATGTCTACAGTACTGTAGGTACCTACACTCCAACTGCTCACATACTCAAAATTTCAACAAGCGTCAAGTGGCGTTGGAGTCGCAAGGACAATCCGAGGCGAACCGCATCAAAAAACTACCCCCCTAGGATGACGAATATCCGCACTAATTTGCCTGTGTGGGGTGGCTGGCCCTAGAGCATCACCGCGCTCATAGCGCACATGGGCCTGGCCGAGCATTGGAGCATCACTTAGTACTTCCCAAACAGTGTCTCTCCCATCATCATTGGGTGCCATGCACAAAGTTGTCCATGCTTTCCATTTGCCAACCATGCATGGTGCAGTCGACAACTTGCACAGCACGCAACGGTCTAACCCCCCGTTTCCAATTGTCGGAGGACGGAGGACGGAGCTGCATGGAGGGAAGCTGGCGGAGAGGAGCACATGGAGGTCGGAGCGGCGGAGCTCGAGCCACATGGGCTCCATGCTGGCTCCGACGGGGCGCGTTTCCAATTCGGAGAGACATGGGTCTCCCCATTGGCTCTCCATTGGCTCCGATAGCGCTCATTGGCTCCTATAGGTGACTCCTTCGGAGCCCGGAGAGGAGCCAGGAGCGGAGCCAGGAGTGTGAACGACCCTGTGACCCTGAGACCGAGTCTAGATTGCGTACGTGTCCTGATGGCCCCGTCTGTCCGGTTGCTCAACCCTTCGTTACATCTAGTCTCCGCCGTATCGGTCCTCCCTGTGTAGGTCCACTGGCAACACCGCTGAGGATATGGCACTCCGCAGTTCTACCCGCATCAGCAACATTTGCGGAATAACCTCAGACTTGCTTTGCCTGCCTTCGGAGTCTGCACTTTTGCGGAGAATGCTTAGCTAGTCCCGCTTGCGCGGAGCCTGCTATGTAGAGACTCCTGCTGTTGTCGAAGCCTTGCTTAGCTTGTCCAGTGGACAGTGTCCACCCCAGCCAACGGGAGCGAACTTGTTGTCACTAAACCAGCCAAACTGCAGCCAGCCTTCCTTGCGTAGCCTGCTCGAAGCAGAGTTGCACCATAGCCTTCACTACGCAGAGAGTGTAGCCTGCAAGAGTCATATTACAACCTTGTTCAAGCCAACCTTCAACCCCAACACAGCCTGCCCTACGCAGAGCATCATCACTATTAACACAAGCAGCTCATCTCTGCCAACACAACCAGCCTGCTCAAGCCGAGTACACAGCTGCCAGCCAAGGAGCAAAAACCAACACTCGTGCACTCCTGCCCTAAGCATTGCACCGGCAACAATATATACGCACACCCAGCAGGTCACCACCACCAACATTAGCCTGTTCAACAGAAGACAGTACCGCGCAGTGCAGCCTGCAGAGGTCCTGCTGTTTCTGCAACGCGGGTGCAAAGCTGTGGCAGGGTGCAAACCTGCCGTACATGCGCTAAGCCGTATATGCGCTAAGCCGAATGGAGCTAGATGGCTGCTGCCGCTGCTGGAGCTAGAGCTGGAGCTAGAGCTGCTCGACAATACAATTTTTTTGCAGCAGCGGCAGCAGTAGCGTCCCTTGCAGCGGCAGCAGCAGCGTGATGATCGGAAGGCCCTCAACGCGGCGGTCACGGGTCGCCCAAAAGCGTCAAAAAGCGTCCATGCAGCGCTCCTCTCCTCGCATTGGAAACGGCAACACGGCATTCGCCCATGCAGGGGCAGCTCCGCTCCATGAGCCTCCATGAGCTCCGCTCCGATCAATTGGAAACGGGGGGTAACTTGACCAATGCGCCCTCCAGCAGCACATCTTGCCCTTTGTTGGGATGTGCGAAGGCTGGCATGTACCTGCACAGCGTACATAGGAAGTTCAGCGTGAGGTGAGTAGTAGGACAATGGCATAAGTCACGGCATTGCAGTCTTTGGTTATAATAATGTCGTAATTGCCTGCATTTTTACATTTAGATGATTTCATGGCAGGGCATTGCTGTGACCGTTTACAACACCCCCTATTAGTTTCATACCTGAACATCACGTCCGTGCCCCTTGACACCACATAGTGTGTGATGGGTGACATTCCCAGCCACTGTGCACTTACCGCGTGCATTGTGTTGTGACCTGTTTCATTGCATACCTTGTGCCAAAACGAACAGTAGGTTGGGGTTGCAGCTCAGATGTCGCCCTGGCTGGAGCGGGGGCCGGGTTTGCAGCAACCCTGCATGGTCGCAGTCGGGTCCACGGTTAGTGAGCCACACGCGCTCATTGTTGCAGCTAGGCAACGGAGCAAGTGCGAAATGTTCTTACACTCAGCTATCCCAGCAGAACGGCCGACGACATGTGTTCGGCAAAAGGTCACCCCGGCCATTGGTCCCGCCAACCCGTGACAGGCCTGCGCATCGCACCACGCGCTATTAAAGGGTAGCTGAGGCTATCGCGGTAAGTCACGCGCGCTGAAACTCGCGTTTTGGACTGAAGCCTTGTCCCAGTACACCGCCCGCCATTCCCGCGGACTGTGAACATGGTCGCTCGCTGCAGCCTGGGGCTCAACGGGGTGCCACCGTACGTGGGTCGCAGGTCGAAGCGCAAGATTCCCTGGGTTGGGTCGGGACCCCTCATGGCCCGGGCCCTTCCTGACACCTGGCGCGAGACCTGCCTAAGTTAGTATCTTTGGACAGGCACTGAGCACCGCTGAGACCGAGATAGTTTTTGCTGCGTCTGCCATCTCGTAGCTATGAGTCTCCTCTGTTCAAAGCACTGTTTACATATATTTTTGACTGAGTGGCTGCGGAGATACAGGCTTCGTATCACAGGGGGGTGGTTTTCAGGTAGTTGGGAACGCCTGAGCCTAACCCTCCCTCCAAGCAAGCAGAGCATCTCACTAAGGTGTCAGCAGCACCGTGCGTGGACTATAATTCGCTACCGTGCACTCTGCTGAAGCCTAGACCCCATCATTTCGGGGCTTCGTTCAAGTCCTTGAACTTTTCGGTCAGTGGCCCTTTCCGCGTACTTCCACCATTGTCTGATAGCTAAGCGAGTCTATATTCCGGGATGTAGCCCAGGAAAGCTCTATCATCTTGTGTGGTACAATCTATGACAAAATGTGGCCGAGGGTGAATGTGGCATGGAGCGATCTCATCACAGGGGCCGATTGGCGGCGTTCTGGGTTCATCCCCGACGGGGTGGACCCTGTGCTACTGTTGAGCGCCCTCATCGCTGGGTTTTTCGCACTGTGCGCGAATTTCAAGCAGAAAATAAATTGCGATGGGCCATCCTGGACCCCGACGCCGCGCCCTCCTGGAACGCCATAAAGCGATACGTGCCAAGCTGGTAAGTAGTGGCAATGGCAGTGGCGGACACCTCCATTGTGGCGGAATCCACCATTGTGGCGGGAACCCAAACCTTAACATCCTCCTCCATCCTACACCCTGCAGAGCCCTACCGAGCTGCCAGCCCTTGAAACAGCCCTTGAAACACCACAACAGTCCAGCAGGGATGCCAGCACATGGGGCCAGAAGCGCCCACGCACCTGCCTTGGCCGGGGCGCCCTGCAGCAGCTGAGCATGGACCAGCAGCAGCTGCAGGGTGCCCAGCACCAGCTGGCTCTTGACCAACAGCAGCTGCAGGGTGCCAAGCGGCAGCTGACCCTGGATCAGGAGCAGCTGCAGGGTGCCCAGCACCAGCTGGCTCTAGACCAGCAGCAGCTGCAGGGTGCCAAGCGGCAGCTGACCCTAGATCAGGAGCAGCTGCAGGGTGCCCAACACCAGCTAGCTCTGGACCAGAAACAATTGCAGGGTGCCAAGCGGCAGCTGACCCTGGATCAGGAGCAGCTGCAAGGTGCCCAGCACCAGCTAGCTCTGGACCTTGAGCAGCTGCAGGGTGCCCACAAGCAGCTGGCTCAGGACCTTGAGCAGCTGCAGGACGGCATAACGGGGCTGGAGCGCAGCGAGCCACTGTTGCGTCAGCAACAACAACACATGGACGCATGGATAAGGTGTGAGCTATACCTCTTTACAGCCTACCAACACTGACTAGCCAGCCTACCAACACCGTGACCCATCTGCTACTAACCCATGTGTTACTGACCCATGTGCTACTGACTTGCTGTGACCCATGTAACCGATGTGCTACTGACCCATGTGCTACTGACCTGCCGTGACCCATGTGCTACTGACCTGCTATTGACCCTGATGCGCACAGGCTGCTGCGCACCATCTCTGGGTCGCGGGCCATGCATGCAATGTTCTTCCCCGCAGATGGGGTTGCGCCCATGTGGTCTGAGACTGCATGTGCGTGTGTGAGGCACATGGGCAGCAAGCCACAGCAGTGCATGTGTCATGGAGCATCTACCCTGAGCAGCATTCCCATGTTTGGCCGTGTGACACTGGCAAGTGACAAGGAGGAAGATGCTGAGTGCTTGAAGCTTTTGCATGCACGGGCACCACACATTGCAAGCTCTTACATGACCTTGACAATGCATCTGCTGAAGGAGTATGCCCGGGGGTGCTTGGGGTGGAAGGGCAAGAGGTTGACGCAGAAGAAGCCATTGCTTAGGGCTGACATCTTGGAACATCTGAGGTGGGAGCAAGAGATGGAGGAGGATCAGTTGGCTGAAGTGGGGGATGACGAGGCAAATGACATGTAAGGCAAAGCACCTTCGATTGAAACCAGCAGCAGCAACGAATCCAGAATAGCACAACTGAGCCGATAGAGAAACTGAGCCAATGGAGAAAGTGAGCTAATAGAGCCGAAAACGTTAAGAGTGCCATGCACCCAACTTGCACCGACTTGTGCGAAGCGTGGCGAGACTCAGTCTCGTGGTGTAATGACATGGCTCGGTGACATGGCGCACTGCGATGGCCTACTCCGCAGTACTGCGAGGCTGCCTCTTTAGTGCGAACTTTGCTACGGATGCCACGGAGCGCCTCGCTTCCCTGCTCTTGTAGCTGGGTCGCTGCTTGTTTGCGCTATCTCAGTTTTCGACCTGGTGGCGGGCGGTGTACTGGGACAAGGCTTCAGTCCAAAACGCGAGTTTCAGCGCGCGTGACTTACCGCGATAGCCTCAGCTACCCTTTAATAGCGCGTGGTGCGATGCGCAGGCCTGTCACGGGTTGGCGGGACCAATGGCCGGGGTGACCAAAAGTTATCGACTGAGCAACGAGCGATACGGGGCAGTACACATCACTTCTAGCCTTGCAGCTGTGAGTTAAACAAGCTTGGCATCGAGATGGGCGCACGAAACAATCGGTGCACAGCCCTGACTAGACCTCCACAGCAAGCGGGTGAAAAAATCGCGGCAAGCGGTGGCCTGGGTGGTCCATGCTGGCCCATTTGTATATTTTCTCAGGTGTGTCACAAGGAGACCCGTCTCGCCGCTATGACTTGTTCGCGAGCACATATGGCAGTACACGAGCAAAGACTCCAATGGCTTGCGCTGATGATCAAATGACGCGCATTGCTTTGCAGTTACGGTATCAAAAACGGTGCAGAATTGAGAGTATTTGCATGAACATTACCAACCCTTTGTTGGGGCCGCCCGACTCTCTCGCCGCATTGGAATCGCAGATTTCAAAAACGCCACATGCAGCCACATGGAGCCTCGCCTCGCCCCGTTGGAATAGCGCTGTTAGCCATCAGTTCGAGGTAATGATTGCTAACCGTGGCAACAGTCTCACCCTCATGCCAGGATGAAGGTTGCGACGCAGCTACCAGCCAAGACGCACAAGAGGGTGCAGGGAGATGTGCATTGCCGCATCTTAGTCAGAAACATTTGCTAATGGTTATTTGCAAGGGAGGTACAAATCAAACCAACTGTCATTCAGAAACAGCTCCTCTTTCCCAAGGTCCGTCCAGCTGCACATCTGCTTCCAAGCATTAGGACCATCCTGCGGCAGCAGCAATATGAGCAGCAGCACCAATCACTTGACCTTCCCAACCGGTCTGGTAAACATAGAGCACAGGCCCAAGGCAGGCAGGCGGGCAGGTGAGCAGGCGGGTAGGCAGGCAGGGCGTTGGTTGTGCTACAGGGCAGTCTAGCCAGCAGCCTACGCAGCAGCCTAGGCAGAACATCAGCATAACACCCACCCTCTCCTCCCCACCCAGCCAGCCAGCTGCCCCTGACCCCACCTCTGACTGCCCTGCACAAAACCAGCCCAACAATGACACGTTCCCTCCTTCTGACACCAGGCTCACCACCCCACCCCACCCCACCCCTGGCCCCACCCCTGGCCCCACCCCTGGCTCCCTCCCAAAGCTCGTACGTAAGGACCGAAACTATAACACTTAAATCGAACTACTGTAATCTAGTTGCCAGGACGAGGACCAGTAACTAGAGAAGACTAGTCAGCTCACCACCTGCCAGCGGGCCTCTCTGCTGAGCCCCCCGCACAACCCACCTGCGTCTCTGCCGCCGCCGCCACCCATATGCTCACTGCCAGGCTGGTCCATATAGCCAGGGGGTCCTTCTGCACTGCCTGCTGCTGCCTCCCCCCCACCCCCAGGGCCCTGGGGCCACCCACCCCGCTGACCTCTGCCGCCTCTCCCGCCCCCTCCTCCCCTCATGCCGCCCCGCTGCCCGTATCCACCCTCCTCAAACACTGAAAACTCAGCGCCAAAGCTGTGTCCCCCAAACCCTGGCCCCGGACCTTCGCCGACCTGACCAAAGCCTACGGTGTGCTGCAGCTGCAGGGCACGTCGTTCACTAGGCCGTTGCACCTCCCCCTGCAGCACAGGACCACCGCCCTCACCCATCATTCCCAGGCTGCTTTTGCCATGGCGCTCACAGGTTGTTATGGCTCTTTAAGCCCGCCCATAGCCCTGGGCTGTGGTGAAACGCTTGCTGCTCAGCTGCGGCATGTGTAGGCAGTGGGCCGCTTGCCAGTGCCTACTGGCTGCTGGTGTGTGCATGCAGTCGGCATGGTGGGCACAGCTCATGCCACTGCTGCCACTGCTGCTGCTGCTGGAGGCTGCTCAGAGCTGACATGCCTACAACAACCTGGACGACATGTTATGCTTACCTTCTCAGCTGCCAGCAAGGCCGCCTTGGCAAACTGATCTATGAGGTCGTCCAGGGCGGCCTGCCGCGACTCCAGCTGCTGCTTTATGGCTGCCTGCTCTGCCTCAGGTGCGTCTTCTGCCGCCAGCACCTGGTTCCGGGCCTCCTTGACCAAGGCCTGCAAGGTGTGGCTCATGAGCGGGTGAGGGGCATGGGCTGGACAGGGGGCTGGGCACAGGGCAAGGGAAGCAGTGACACCACCCTGGCACAGGGTCAGGGGAGCGGAAAGAGGGAATGGGGCCGCCCTAGCAGAAGCTATAGCTGCAACACTGGACCTTCATCCTGACTTAGCCTTTGTGGCTCTGGCTATGATGATGTGGACCACCCCGGTTTGTCTGAGACGGCCCCTCCCTCTCATTCACGCCCTGCCTCGCCCCACCTCCTGCCTGCCTCCAGCCCCTCCTACCCACCTCCAGCCCCTCCTTCTCCTCTGCCTGCTGTGGGGTTAGGCGCAGCCGCAGCTGCTCCCGCCGCCCCTCCTCTCTCAAGATGCTCTGCTCCGTCTTTCCGGTGCGGTGTGCCAGAACGGCCTCACGTGGCAGGGCAGCGCCAAACGGGTTGCTACCCGACCTAGCCAACCGTGCCTCCTCTGCCTGCGGAATGGAGATGGTTGGTTGGGTGGGTGTTGGGTCAACATGATGCAGGCCATGAGTACATTCGGCAGCCCTGCAAGTGCAGCGCAAGAAGAGGCACCCAGGGTACATGTCTTCAGGCTAGGATTGTCCAGCTTATGTCTAGCTTTTGCTATGCAGCTGCTGTTGTAAGTATTCCACGAACTCACAGCACAATCTCTGACATTGCCAGCCTGCGTGCCGCTGTCAAGCAACGGTCACAGACAAACAATGCTGGACATTCTGGCAGTATGCATGGCCTACATTGCTGCCTGCATGGTGAGGGGTAGGGAGGCATTTGGGCAGCAGTGCCACTAGCGTGGCAAAGATGCCTGTGAACACCAACTAAAGAAAAGCTCAGCTTGCTACAGCACAAGTGGCGAGTGGCAGGGTCAAGGATACGGCAAGCGAACAAGGGCAGCCATCTCGCAGTACAAGATAAACCGTTTATCCACCCATGCTGCTGCTCATGATCGCGATGAAATATCTAACTTTGAGAAAAACCTTGTGCGGGTGAAAGTGCGGATTCCTCGCACGAGCTTTGCACTCAGACAAGTGTGCCAGTGCGATACAGGATACGATGCACGTTGCGACAGGCGCGATGGGACAATTGGGCCTAATTCGGCAGGTTGCGGTGGGTTGCGAGGCACTGCGAGGCACATCGAGCCTTAAAGGTGACCACACTGGGTTTGCCAACGCTACCTTCTGGGCTGCGTTCTCGTCACGCGGCTTGAGGTTCAGCTTGCGCCTCACAGGGGGTTCAGTAGCGCTTGCGTCCATGCTGAAACTGTAGTCCACGATGCTCGCGGCCTTGCGTGCATCAAGTTAACATTTAAACAAATGTTGCAGTTGTGATTTCCTGTAGAAATAGAACGTAGATGTAGTGCATCCTATGCGGCGCTTATTAAGCTCAACCTCGCGCCCAATGCCGCAAGCGCGGCGACCACCCCCAACTACAACCCAGCGTGCGAGGGTGTGCGTGGTAAGGTGCGATGCTTTGATTCCAGTCAGCAGTGCGTCAGTACTGTTTTCATCCACCCCGCTAGCACCATGTGCTTTAGCAAAGGTGGTCAGGCCCAAGCTGTGGTGGCCTTTTCAAGCAACTTGGGTTTCCCAAGAGATTCATGGAGTGATGAGTGCAGGTTTGCAGCCTCCAGGGAGCAAGATCCCACGTGACGGCCTTGAACACAGGCAAGGATGACGTGGAGCAAATGGGATCCTCTGTGCAAACCCAGGTGTGAGACGGCTGCCTGAGCGTCTGACTGCTCTTGGCTAGCCTCACACCTGGATGAGTGTGGTGCTGTTGGAATGGCCCTAGGGTGGCCCTAGCTGCTGCACCCTCTTGTACCTTGCAGCAGGAGGGGGTAAGGAGGCGACTTCACACAACCAGACAACCCCTCACCACCCCACATCAATCCTCATGAAAATGTTATAACTACTGTCTCTCCACCCAACCAGTGCCCCACCCAGACAAGGGGGCCGCTGCAATGAGGTGGCCCCCGTCCCACCGGGTGAACCCACTGCAACCAGTTCAGGCATGTCTTGCCGTGCGCTTTGCAGGTGGCTGACATGGTTGATGTGGACCGCACTGGGGAGCTACTCATTTGGCTGTTCCAATCCCTGCTGAAGGACCGCCGGCAACAGGGGCAGCAGGCATCGCAACCAAGACTCGAGCAGCAGCAGGGTGTCAAGGAGGGGGAGGGGGTCTAGAAGTAGGCCTTGTCCTCTGTGGGCTCTAGGCACTGGGGTTGCTTGGCTGAAGCAGTGATAATCAGCTTTGCCACCTTTTGCCTGCAATGTTGGACCCACCTGGGCCTACCTGGGTCAATTCAATGACGTCCTGAGCATGGAGGGTTGAGGGCATTGAGGGCTGGGCTTGAGGGTGAGACGTTACCTGAGACGATGCATCGGGAGAGGTGCTCGTATGCTGCATGGTTCAAGCACGGGGTGAAAATGGCCATAATCTCATGACATTGTTAAACCACACGGACAGGCAGTTGTAAGCGAGAATTTATAATAAATTAGATCGTTGGCAAACCGATGGCTACGCTCTGCGGCCGATGGCTGAGGTCGAGGGCTGTTACGCGCGAGGACCTCGGCCTCGCGTCTTTAGGCTCCATGTTTGCCAATTATCTACTACGTAGTGAGTGCAGAATTACAGCCGTCCTACTACCAGAGGTCGGTTTCCTGTCATTTTTGTTTTGTTGGGGTCGCCCGAGTACGTGTTGTCCCTATCGCGGGCAGCGCGGGCCTCTCCGGAAGTCAGGCGACCCCAACTAACAAAAAATGACAGGAAATGATAGGAAACCGACCCCTGGTAATCAAAACGACGCCGCGTCTCAGCCACGTGGTTTCTATTTATGTTTTGCACATGCCTGGATAGAGGACTCCGTCAGCTATGCGGTGAAACATGTATCAATAAATACTGTGCATTGTGCTGAGTGCTAAGGCGGCTCAAATCTTGACATTCAAATGCATGCCAGTTTTGCTCATGCGGGCCTCGCCGCGACCGACCGCCGCGACCGACGTGGCCCAGTAGCCTCTGCAAACAGTCAGGGACAGTCGCCGCAGTCAAAACAATGCACATGGCACGCCAAACCGATGTAACGACGCCCCTCAACCCATGCTCGGAAGTATACAAGGCTGCTGCATTGCTTGACCGCTACGTGAGTAGTACCTACTACCTGGCCACTCGGTAAGGCCACTGAAGGTGTGTGGGCCATTGCTACGTTACCTTGCTCGATATGTTGGGTCCGATCCCTCCCGCCCGCCCTCCGCTTGCGTGTCGAGCTTGTGTCCAACTCCGCCCTGGACCCCTGCTGCTCAGCTGGAGGGGTGGGCAGCCCAGGGGAAGCACCAGCACCAGCTGCCTGCTGCTGCCAGGGGGGTGCAGCAGGAGGGGGGGGCAGGTCAGGAGCGGCACCAGCACCAGCTGCCTGCTGCTGCCAGGGGGGTGCAGCAGGAGGGGGGGGCAGGTCAGGGGCGGCACCAGCACCAGCTGCCTGCTGCTGCCAGGGGGGTGCAGCAGGAGGGGGGGGCAGGTCAGGGGCGGCACCAGCACCAGCTGCCTGCTGCTGCCAGGGGGGTGCAGCAGGAGGGGGGGGCAGGTCAGGGGCGGCACCAGCACCAGCTGCCTGCTGCTGCCAGGGGGGTGCAGCAGGAGGGGGGGGCAGGTCAGGGGCGGCACCACCACCAGCTGCCTGCTGCTGCCAGGGGGGTGCAGCAGGAGGGGGGGGCAGGTCAGGGGCGGCACCAGCACCAGCTGCCTGCTGCTGCCAGGGGGGTGCAGCAGGAGGGGGGGGCAGGTCAGGGGCGGCACCAGCACCAGCTGCCTGCTGCTGCCAGGGGGGTGCAGCAGGAGGGGGGGGCAGGTCAGGGGCGGCACCTGCACCGGCACCTGCTGCTACCCCCAGCTTACCTAGGGTTCTTTGCCGCAGGTACTTGTAGACCACTCGCAGTTGCCGGCCCACAGTTGTGCGCTCAAGGTCGTGCAATTTGGCAGCAAGGACCTCAAGGTCGTGCAATTTGGCAGCAAGGACCTCCTCAATAGCATGTAGCAACTGAGCCTCGGTCATCAGCAGCTCATTCTCTGCCTGCACCTCCTGGGCAACGTCGTTAGCCCTCCTTGCTGTAGCTTTGAGGCCATTAGGACTGTGCAGATGAGCAGCCCTTGGTGACTTTACAAGTGCTGCAAGATGAGCACGCTGCCGGCTGGGACTCATGGGTTTGCGTCTTGCAATGACTTGCTAGGGCCAGGGGGCGACATTGAGAGGGGCTGGGAGGGGGTGGGAAGGGGTGGGCATGGGTGGGAGGGGGTGGGAGGGGGTGGCGGGGGTGGGAGGGGCTGGGAAGGGGTGGGAAGGGGTGGGAGGGGGTGGGAAGGATCGGCGGGGCAGTGAGGGGGCAGTGAGGGGGTGGGAGGGGGTGGGAGGCTTCTGCGGGGGCTGGGAGGTGGTGGGGCTGCAAGGGGGTGCGAGGGGGCAGGTCAGGCGTTCCCAACTACCTGAAAACCACCCCCCTGTGATACGAAGCCCGTATCTCCGCAGCCAACCAGTCAAAAATACATGTAAACAGTGCTTTAAACAGAGGAGACTCGAAGCTACGAGATGGCCGACGCAGCAAAAACTATCTCGCTCTCAGCGGTGCTCAGTGCCTGCCCAAAGATCGACATTTGAATTCATGCGATTTTGCCTCATGCGAGGCGCGCCACACTAGCACGCTTCGCCACACCGTTGTTGCTGGCACCTGCAACGCGCAGCAGCAGTCGGACATGATTTGCTTTTGGCATGTGGACGCGACGACGGCAGTCGTGACGACTGGATACCACTACTAGCATTTGGAGCTGCTGCTGGCGCAAGTGCATTACCGGCTGCTCTACTACGCTTAACAAGGTGCTAGGTGCAATACGTGGTGTTGTCTCACCTTGCTTTGCTGCCCTCGACTTGTTAGCCGCAGGTGCCTCACGCTTATGTGACGTGCTTGCCGCTGCCAGCTGTTGCTGCTGCTGAGGGGGTGCACCAGCAGGCACAGCCAGCTCAGGGATGGTGCCTGCAGGTGTCAGCTGCTGCTGAGGGGGCGCAGCTGCGGCGAGCTTCCCACGGATGTGGGTGCACACGTGGCTCTGTAGCTTGGGTACCCTCCAGCTCGTGTGTACCTCCTGCTTGTGAAACTGGAGGTATGACTGAAGCTGCTTTCCTGTCATCTTCATTGCCTCCTCGACAGTTGTGTGGCCATAATCACGCCCCCCAAAGGCAAGGGCATGGGCCGCTGCAAGCCGGTCTTGGCACGCATTGTCACCCACATTAATCACAACTCTCCCGACCTTGTGCGCTGCATCTGTGATCTGGCGCTCTGCCTTTGCTGACCGCTGTGCTGCAGCTGTGGCATCCTTCTTACGCCGCAGTTCAGCACGGAGCTGACCCATACGCTGCTGCAAATCATTAACATCCACAGTCTTAATGGCCTCCTTGCATGTGCGCAGGGACATCAGCTGCAGCAAAGCTGGCAGCTCCATGTACCTGCCTCCACCATGCTTCAGCAGCTGCAACAAGGACTCCACTGGGACTCCACTGCTGCTTCTGCTTGAAGGTGAGTGGGGAGTGGTGGGGGCGGCGTTTGTGCCGGTAGTTATGCACCTGACATTTGAGGCTGCGTCGAGCAGCCCGTAGGGAGTGATTGGTAGCTGCTGTTCTGGATGCCACCTGCTGCAAAGCCGTATGCTCATCTTGCAGGCGTTGGTGTGCTGCCTGCAGGTCGTCTAGGTCGCCCTGCAACCCATCCACGGTGCCCATGAGGGACTGCTCCACATCCCGCAGCCGCTGCACCTCAGCCTGCAGATCACGGTTTGTCGCTTGTGCCGTACAAGTTGCAGCCTTGATGTTGTTAGGGCAATGCAGATAGCCAGCCCTTGGCGACTTGTTGAGTGCATAGAGCTGAGCACTCTTGGCCTTGCTTAATCTCTTCTTGGTTCTCTTCATGGTTAGGGATTGAGAGGTGGGTGGGTGAGATGCTGAGCGGGGCTACGGGCTTGGCTCGGTGGTCAGGGTGATGGGGGGTGATGGATACGGAGATGGGTGAAGGAGAGGTTGGGGAGAGGTAGGAGGCGAGGAGAAGGAGGGTTAGGGGGGAGGAGGCTGATGGCAGGCTGGGATGAGGGGCTACTGGGAGCTGGGCGGGGTAGACGAGGTTGGGAGATGGTGGGTTAAGGTGTGTTGGTGGTGGCCATGTGGCGGAGTGGTCAGCCAAGCTCAGTCGGCTCCTCATGCACCTGTAGCCATCAGCATGTGTACCTTGTAAGCGGTCCATCTTGTCACATACAAACCCAATGATTGAGTTGCATGGTGCCATGGACGCGTTGATGAGTATGCTACAAAAGATTCGTGTGAGGCCAGGCTGTTGTTCAATGGTTGAAAACATATAGCGGGTCATAGCTGGAGGGGGTGTCTAGTCCCTACTGTGCCGCCCACCATTACAGCGATACAGCGATGTCGCACACGAATTCGAGTTTCTTCACATCCTCGCCAAGCGGCCTGCACCATCAGGAAGCTCGCGCAGCCATGTTTGCCGGACTTCGGTGGTGTGCGCCACCAACATGTCGTGCATCGCTAACGGATAGCCAAGGACGTAGCTTACCAGTGTAGCTAACCACGGTCTGCGATTGGGACACATCCGGGGTCACATGTGGCTGCCCGCATCGAAAGACTCCGATGGCAATTCCAGTCGAACATTAAACGCGCAATATCGCATTGCAGCAGACGCAGCAAACGTTACATCAAATGATGGAGTAGATGGGCTGCAGTTGCATGAAGATTACCAACCCCATGTTGGGAACGCCTGAGGGCAGGGTCCAGGCGGTCGGAGTAGGCTAGTCAATTCTGCAAGGCAGAGTCGGGTCACGCCAAAGGGTGAGGAGGCGGCCCTGGTTAATGGATTGCCGTGCTTTCTATTCCAGCAGCTGTGTCGTAGAGTTACGAACAGAGTAATGACTCGAAATTCTAATAACTCAGAGTGGTCTGCTCACAACATGCCGATTTGTGCAAGGGGGTCCCTTTTTCTGTGTGGCTGGCTAGAGAAACCTCTATCCATTGGCACCTCGCTGCAATGTCGAGTCTTTACTAGCCCCACGATGGCCCTCCAACACCGCCTGCACCTACAAAAGGCTCGCGGAGCGAGCCTGGCGGGCTGTGCTGTGATTGTACTTCCGGCTGGATGCCAGGCGGAGTTCGCTCATTGGTGCCACTACTCACCACTAGAACAATCAATAGTGAGCAGCTGAGGTGTGTCCGTGCTCGCTTGCGCCGGCGCGGACTCTGATGCAAGGATTAACGCGCCGCTTGCCAGTAGATGCGGAGTAATTCGCAGGTGCCAATGCAACAAACGCTACCGGAATCGGTGCACTCTGGTGCGAGTACTTGCATGAAGATTACCAACCCCATGTTGGGACATCCTGACCGGAAGCCTTTCTATTGCGCTCCGCTTCGGTGAGGTCTGGCTGTAGCGCCTCGTCGCGGTCCAAAATGCCACTGTCTGGGTCCTCCGGCACTGGCTTAGGCACGGTGCGTTTCTTTTTTTTAGCCATAGAAAACAGCAACGTGAAGCCATCGCGAATACCAGGATTTGTTAGTTCTATTTGTTTACATTTACAAAAACGCGGGGGCAACTGGTCTTGAACAGCCAAGACCTGAACCGGGTGCTCCTTGCCTGCAGACATAGCCTAGTTACACTGTCCCAGCTATTAACATAATAATGACGATCCTTATGCTCTTCGTAATGTTTACTGAGTGCTAAGCCCTGGCCTCTGTGGTTGACACCAACTTGCTTGCCGGGTGCTTACTGGTTTTTAAGAGTTTCACAGCGATTCTTGCGCAGGGCGGTGCAGCTCATCAATGAGAAGCTGGCGGGCTGGTCGGGCTGATGTGCACCTTTGCCGGGGTCGGCGGGCTCAAACTTTTGAAATATAAGCCTTTTTGCTGTCCAGTTTACAGTCCAACCAGGATGTCAAATGAGACATGTCTATGAGACAGAAATGCGTTACCTTCAAGTGTGGGCCATTTCATGTGTGGGCGGTAAACACAGTTTTCAGCTCATTTTCTACATCTTTTGACCGTTTTTTGCTGCTCGTGGTTGCAGTCATCAATATATGAAGTATCCTGTGCAACCTGAAAAGTCGCGATGTCCAGTCAGGATGCGAAATTTAGCCGCGCTGAGTCCAGGCTGCCTATAGCAGTCGCTAACATTGCCTGCGAGGCTCCAGAACACGTCGCAGGTTGGGGGCCAGCCACCCGGCAAACCGCTGGGGCTGGCTGCACTCTAGTCAGGCCATCGCCAGCTCATCGCACCAATCGGCGACCTCATCCGTGCAGAAATGAGTTAGATGTTATCTCTTGACCCATGGGGGTGCAGCCAATGGCAGGGGTGACCTGCTGCCCCCTGCTGCTTCTAAGCTGCGTGAGCATTTGCTGCCAGCTGAGGCTAGGTGGGGTCAGGACGCAGTCTTGGTCCTGGTCAGGGGTCAAGACTAGGGTACGAGGCTGCCTCCCCCTCCACATGGATCTCCACCCAGCCAGTGCTGCCAGCTGGGGCAAACTTCACACAACACGCACAGCGGGCAGCATTGCCCCCCCTCCATTTGTAGGGGTGGGATTTGGAGGACAAGCCCATGCCTGCAGGCATGTGCACACGGCAACTTCTAAAACACCTCTTGGGAAATCTTGGGAAGAGTTGAGACTTCGGCTGTGGGTTCACAGTGAGTTCCCTAGCCAGAGACGCAAGGCTGGAGAGTTCGATTGAGTTCGATGGTCGCCAAACCAGCATCAGCATAGTGGGGAGCATGGAGGCGGGTTTGCCCACCTTTTGGAGCCTAGTCAACAAGGGATTGAAGCACTTGCCACTGCTGTGCTCCTACTGTGGTCTCTTAGTTCCAAAGCCCCTGAGCCAGTGCATGTTGGTTTTCATTATGGACATGAGGTCGGGCGTCAACGTACATCTCAGGAGTCCCCAACATGGGGTTGGTAATCTTCATGCAACTACACTTTCAATACTGAACCGTTTTCGATAGCGTTCATCACACTGGCAGCTGCGAATTATTGCGCATCTACTGGCAAGCGGCGCGTTAACTCTTGCGAGTGAGGACATGCCGGCGCAAGCGAGCGCGGATACACCTCAGCTGCTCACCATCGATTGTTCTAGTGGTATGTAGCGGCATCAGCGGTTGAACTGCGCCTTGCATCGAGCAGGAAGTACAATCTCATTTCAGCCCGCCAAGCTCGCACCGCGAGCCTTTTACTTGTGCAGGCTGCGTCGGAGTGCCATCGTTGGGCAAGAAATAACTCGACATTGTAGCGAAGTGCGAATGGATAGAGGTCTCTCTAGCCAGCCACACAGAAAAAGGGACCCCCTTGCACAAACTGGCATGTGGTGAGCTGACCACTGTGAGTTATTAGACTTTCGAGTTATTACATTGTTCGTAACTCAACGACACAGCTGTTGGAGAAGAAATCACGGCAATCCATCAACCAGGGCCGCCTCCTCACCCTTTGGCGTGACCCGACTCTGCCTTGCAGGATTTTCTAGCCTACTCCGACCGCCTGGACCGCACCCCCTTGCAGCCCCACCACCTCCCAGCCCCCGCAGAAGCCTCCCACCCCCTCCCGCCCCCTCCCAGCCCCCTTACTGCCCCGCCACCCCTTCCCCTCTCCCAGCCCCTCCCAGCCCCCTCACTGCCCTCCCACCCCCTCCCAGCCCCTCCCACCCCCTTCTAAGCCCCTCACTGCCCCGCCACCCCCTCCCCCCCCCCCCTCCCAGCCCCCTGGCCCTAGCAAGTCATTGCAAGACGCAAACCCATGGTCATGGCCCATATCTGCAACACAGTAGCCGCCCTGCATGGCGATGAGCTGGGGGTAGCAGCAGGTGCCGGTGCTGGTGCCGCCCCTGACCTGCCCCCCCCTCCTGCTGCACCCCCCTGGCAGCAGCAGGCAGCTGGTGCTGGTGCCGCCTCTGACCTGCCCCCCCCTCCTGCTGCACCCCCCTGGCAGCAGCAGGCAGCTGGTGCTGGTGCCGCCTCTGACCTGCCCCCCCCTCCTGCTGCACCCCCCTGGCAGCAGCAGGCAGCTGGTGCTGGTGCCGCCTCTGACCTGCCCCCCCCTCCTGCTGCACCCCCCTGGCAGCAGCAGGCAGCTGGTGCTGGTGCCGCCCCTGACCTGCCCCCCCCTCCTGCTGCACCCCCCTGGCAGCAGCAGGCAGCTGGTGCTGGTGCCGCCTCTGACCTGCCCCCCCCTCCTGCTGCACCCCCCTGGCAGCAGCAGGCAGCTGGTGCTGGTGCCGCCTCTGACCTGCCCCCCCCTCCTGCTGCACCCCCCTGGCAGCAGCAGGCAGCTGGTGCTGGTGCCGCCTCTGACCTGCCCCCCCCTCCTGCTGCACCCCTCTGGCAGCAGCAGGCAGCTGGTGCTGGTGCTGCCCCTGGGCTGCCCACCCCTCCAGCTGAGCAGCAGGGGGTCAGGGCGGAGCTGGACACCAGCTCGACACGCAAGCGGAGGGCGGGCGGGAGGGACCGGACCCAACAAGTCGAGCAAGGTAACGTAGCAATGGCCTACACACCTTGTGTGGCCTCACAGAGTGGCCAGGTAGTAGGTACTACTCACGAAGTGGTCAAGCAATGCACCAGCGTTGTATACTTCCGAGCATGGGTGGAGGGGCGTCGTTACATCGGTTTTGCGTGCCATGTGCATTGTTTTGACTGCGGCGACTGTCCCTGACTGTTTGCAGAGGCTACTGGGCCACGTCGGTCGCGGCAGTCGGTCGCGGCGAGGCCCGCATGACCAAAACTGGCATGGATTTGAATGTCAAGATTCGAGCCGCCATAGCACTCAGCACAGTGCACAGTATTTAATGTTACAAGCTGCACCGCATAGCTGACAGAGTCCTCTATCCAGGGATGTGCGAAACCTAAATAGAAACCACGTGGCTGAGACGCGGCGTCGTTTTGATTACCAGGGGTCGGTTTCCTATCATTTCCAGCCATTTTTTGAATGTTGGGGACACCTGAGTACATCACGTCCGTAGGCTCGGTAGGGTCGGATACCCGGCAACATGCCCGACCACCTCAGCGTGTGGCTCAGCGCGGCCGCATTCCGACGCTTCAATCCACGTGTACCTCCGTGCAGAAATGAGTCCGGAAAAGCCGTTGTCCCTTATAAGGGGGTTGGTTGTTCAATGGGAGGGGTAGCCTGCTGACCCCTGCTGCTTCTAGCTGCGTGAGCATTTGCTGCCAGCTGAGGCTAGGTGGGGTCAGTCTTGGTCCTGGTCACGGGTCAAGACTAGGGAGCGACCGCCATTACAGAAGTCTACATTTTAGGTCCCTCTTGCATATTATTATAGGTGTTTATAGGAATCCGAGCCAACTATAATTCTATGTCCCTCTATGTCCTTGTCTATGTCTATGTCCCCAGTCAAGACGCAGCCCCCTTGTCCCTCACTAGGGCCTCCATTTGAGCCGGATCAGAAGTACCTACTAGCATACACTATCCGGGGACCAACCCCACGCCTCTTGCCGCGCTTTGGCTGCCCTGGCACAGGGGGGGTGTGGGGCTGCTGCCACCGCTCTAGCCACCGGCACACATGCACTGCATGGCGCATGCGGCAGGGCAGGGGCAGGGTGTCCTGCAGGGAGCCTTCCTTCTTCATGCCCAGTAGGCGGCGGTGCTTGTTGGCCTCCTCTATCAGGTCTGCCACATGGCCCTTGTCCAGGGTGGCGGCCTTCAGCTCCGAGCTGTGGGCGTTGATGCCATACCCACACGCCATCCTGATGAACAGCTGCGCCTCCTCGCCGCTCCAGCCTAGCTGGGCCCTGGCTGCCTTGGCGTACAGCTTGACAATGCGCTCTGCAGGTCAGGTCAGGTCAGGTCAGGTCAGGTCAGGTCAGGTCAGGTCAGGTCAGGTCAGGTCAGGTCAGGTCAGGTCAGGTCAGGTCAGGTCAGGTCAGGTCAGGTCAGGTCAGGTCAGGTCAGGTCAGGTCAGGTCAGGTCAGGTCAGGTCAGGTCAGGTCAGGTCAGGTCCATGTCCATGTCCATGTCCATGTCCATGTCCATGTCCATGTCCATGTCCATGTCCATGTCCATGTCCATGTCCATGTCCATGTCCATGTCCATGTCCATGTCTAGGGTCTAGTCACCACCATTACTTGCCTGGGTTGGAGTAGTGCTGCTGCATGGCCACCGCCAGCTGCATGGAGTGCGCTCCAATGGTGTTGGCGTCACCCGCAAGGTGGATGCTGCCCAGCTCCTGCAGCTTGGCCACAAGCGCCTGGGTGCTGGGGTCCTCAAAGGCTGGCATGAGCATGGGGTGGCGGTGCCGAACATGACGTCGCTGCAGCTGGTAGTAGCATCTGAGGAAGTTTGGGTTGGCAAAGAACTTGCAGAAGTCCTTGAGCTGCCTTAGCATCAGGGGGTCCTCGCAATCAAGGGGCAAGGGAGGGCCAGTGGGTGCTGCGGGTGCAAGGGCTGCCAGGCGGGCGCTGCAGCGCCTTTGGGGGGTTTGCGCGACTGGCTCAGGTTCTGACTCTGACTCTGACTCCGAGTCAGACTGTGGCTCTGGATCAGAGTCACAATCTGACTCGAAGTCAGCGTCAGTGTCACACTCCATGCTGGCAGGCTGGGCAGGCTGGGCAGGCTGGGCAGGGGCCCGTGTGGGGAGTGGGGGTAGGGGGGGAGCATCAGGGGGTTGGGGAGGCTGCACGGCTGGAGGCTGAGGGGCGCTGCGGAACCGCAGGGTAGGGTAGCCCACCAGGCAGGTGAGAAAGATACGCAGGACAAACAAGGAAGCGATGACGCGGAGCTGGGAGTGGGTTTCAGCCCGTAGCCGAGGTGCTCCCTCAGCTTGCGCCTGGTCTTCTTGCAGCCGCGCAGCACTGCGCCCTCGGGGACCTTGATGACCTGCAGCCAAGCGAGGTTGCCATTTTGACAGGCCAATACAAAAGACGGGGTCAACACAAACAGTGCGGGGACACATAAGGCGGGGCCGTCACCTGACGTCGACGAGTGGTCCAGCCATCCCTGCGCGCCTGTCGTTGCTTGCCTTGGGCGGAACGAGACACTGCGATGGAACCAACAGGAGCGACGGGTTATCTCACAGCGCGTAACTCACGTCTAGGGCTCACGTCACGGCTGGGGACACGAACCTTTATGTTTCTTGTCGCTACCCTTCCGCTTCTTCTTAGCCATCACGCGATGCGCAGTGCGACGGGCGGTGGCACGTTCTGGCAACTTGGGTTCCCGTGAAAATAACACGGTTATGTGAAAATACACAAGTGCGGCAGCAGCAATCATAGCAGCAGTACCAAGCACTTGACCTTCACAACAACCGGGCTGGTACACGTAAGAGCACAGGCCCAAGGCAGCTTACGTAGCACACGACATGCAAAGTTGGAAGTGCAGGTTTGCAGCCTCCAGGGAGCAAGATCCCACGTGACGGCCTTGAACACAGGCAAGGATGACGTGGAGCAAATGGGATCTTCTGTACAAACCCAGGTGTGAGACGGCTGCCTGAGCGTCTGACGCGTCTGAGCGTCTGACGCAGAATGTCAAGACGCAGTCCTGATCCAGGCACTACCTTGACAATGCCCTACACCCAACTCTCTGCCACCTACAACCGTACAATCTACCTGCAACCCAGAGCTAGACCACACTGAGGGCGTTGTAGAGCTGCCTGTCTGTGTTTTATGAACAAACAATGGTTAACACCCAGCTAGCCTATCCCATTGCTTGCTGCTTGGCCTGCATTTCTGTGAGTCTGCGGTCACACAGCGTTGTGCCCAGCCGACACTGTGAAACACCACCTCAAAAGCAGCTGCTAGGCGTTGCATCCAACAATCCCTGGCCACACACCTTATGCTGGTTTCGATATGCTGAGGGGGTGCATGCGTTTTGCAAAGCTACCTACTAGGTAGTGGAGCTGTGCAGGTATTCAGGCGCATGACAACATTCAGCAGTCGTGAAACAATTGAGCGGCCTGCTCAGCTGCCTAATGTATTTGTCTACACAATTGCAAGTCTGTAGCATCCTGCCTTTGACAGGAGCGTCTGCATCGTGTGCTCACATCTGCATCTGAGCACAAGGCCAGCAGCCAGCGCCTGGATCTGGGCGCCTGGAGCCAGCGCGTGCATCCTGTATCTATCCCTGCTTGCATTTGCCACAGCCTGCACACCCACTGCCCAGCTGTCTGACCGCTGCCTGCCTGATCTAGGACATACATGCAGTACCACGCATGGAGCCCTGCATGCCACTGCCCATGCGACATGCCAGGAAGGTCAGCGGCTGGCCACCTGGGACCCTGCAAGTGGCCACAGATGGACCTGGCCACTGCCCGGCTCAGCTGACCGTCTTCCCGTAGGCGATGCCGAGGAGGTACAGGTCATTGTCCCACTTTTCCTTAATGTGGGTGGTGGGGAACTGACTGGTGCGCAGGGTTTCCTGCTCAGTGCAGGCGACCGGCAGGACACAAGACAGCGGCGCACAAGGACGCAGCATCAAGCACTCAGCCAGCAAGCCGCCGGGAGCCACGCCACTGCGAGGGGTCGCCCTGTGATGCTGCTGATGGGGACACAGGCAATGATGCTGATGGTGATGCACACTGAGGTGCACTGGTGTTGACACATGTGATGCTGACAGCAACAGTGGGCAAAGCTGGGCACATGATGCTTGGTTGTGCTTCATGCCTAGCCAGTTTTAACAGAGCACACGCATGACAGTGCAGCGGCAGGGGTGTGCCTTGTGACAGGCAGGGGTGCTCAGCTACAGCAGGGGTGAGCATGCAGTGACATGCTCAGCAAGTGCCTCACCTGTGTTTCATCCTGGAAGCTGCGCTTGTACTGGCTGAGGATGAAGGCTGACTGATCATGAGTAGAGGCAGCACAGGAGATACGGAACCCCGCGTCCCAGCGCTTGTGGATGCCCTCACTGGGGTAGTGGAAGTCCAGTTCCACACACTGCGGGCAGAGGGGCATACCCACCAAAAAGGCCGGGTGAGGAGGGGAGGGAGCTGAAGTAGGGGCTAGCGAGGCCAAGGATGGAAAGCAATAAGTGGCACGCAAGCACAGCACTGCAGGGCACTGGCATCGTCGATGTCATAGTTTGGTGCATGTCACGTAACGGTGTTAGCAGTACGTGCTGACATGGAAGCACACCTGGCCTGGCCCTACCTGACTGAGAACGCCCGTAGTGCGTGACATGATGACCGCCCACTGGCAGTTTGCAGTGGCCATGGCAGTGACGAAAAAGCCCTCCCGCCACTTCTTCTTGATCCACTCAAAGGGGAAGGAGTCCGAAACCTTGTAGGACTGCTGTGTGAAGCGAGTGCCCTTGCTCATCACCACGAGGCTGCTGGTGTTGTCGCTGCCAGCCACAGCGGTGATGTAGTAGCCCTCCTCCCACTTCTCCATGATCCACTCCTGTGCAGACAGTCAGCCAATCAGCCAGCACAATTGGGCCATCAGCATCACCGTGGGTATTCATGGCTATGTGTAACTTTGGGTATTCATGGCTATGTGTAACTTTGGGTAATTAACATCATGTTGCGCGTGTGGCTTGCCTATAGGGAAGTGATTGAGGTCGGCTTGCTGAGGTGATGCTGAGGCTGACATGACCTTGGTCAGCTCCGTCAAGGCAGAGTGGGACCCAGTGCAGGCCACACAAGCATGCACAGAGCATGACAGCAATGATTCCAGCTGGCAACACAGACCTTGGGCAGGAAGGAGTTGTAGTGGACCTTGTAGATCTGCTGTGTGAACTCAGTGCCTGCATCCATCACGATGGCCCAGAGGTTTGCGCAGCTGGCCACACTGCTGATGTACAGGCCGTCCTCCCACCCCTTCTGAACATGTACCAGCAGCCGGCTGGTGTTCACATTGTAATGGTACCTGCATGGGGGGACAGCATGGCTGGGTGAAGGCAAAACCAGGAAGGGTGGGGAAAGAGTATTCCTCGGGCAGCACAGCCATCGTTGGTATGCGAAGCTTGCTAGATAAACAGCCGGTCTTGGTTTGCATGTCACATGTGTGTGTGGTGTGTGTGGTGTGTGTGATGTGGCTGGACATGAATACAGGGCGGGCTTAGGCAGCCTTGGTGCTCACCGTTGCTTCATGGGCGCATGTCTGTTGTACACAGTGATCCATTGCTTGGCACCCATGCCAGAGCGGACCTTCTTGCCAGGTGGAGCCTCAGCCTCAGCATCAAACTCGGAGCGACCTCGCTTCTGTCCGACCTGCGCTCAGCCCCACATGGCGCAGCCCCCTTAATGCAGTGCATAGACATGTGTGCCTGCCAACACGCTCGCCACTTACTGATGATGCAGTCAGGCAAGTGTGGAAGACACGCATGGCAGGCAACACAGCACCAGAAGCAGTCAGTCCCTGCCATCATTGCTGTTTAGGATGATGATGGAATTAATGATATAAATATTCCATACATGCACACAGGTGGGGTGTCAGGTATGGCTCCCCAGCCACTTACGATGGAGCGCAGGGCAGTGTCAATCTGAAGGGGCCGCTCAGGCGTGTTCACAATGGGCTCAAACATGGCAATGTAGCGAGTGTATGCTGGATCCTCCTCGAACTTCAGGTTCACCACGGTGTCTGTGAAGTCGCGGAAAGCGTTGTGGCACATGCGGCACAGCACTTCTGCACTGGTCTGCATTTTCTTCCGACACACCCAGTAGCCCTTGTTCTGGCCCTGCATGTCACCGGGAGCAGTAGCACAACCACGGTACAGTAATTGCCACTGGGCTACAACAGAGTTATTCATAGGCTCGGATACCTTGCCAAGTGACTAGTGTGAGGGTCACACCGATTGCTATGAAAGGGTGAGAGCGAAAGGTGCAGGCATCTGAAAGGTCAGGGTCCTGGGCAGGCGCTGGAGAACATGTCTTGAGGATGGGGTTTGGTTGAGGGTGAGGAGGTCTGGTGAAGAGCCTGGCTGCACCTAATAGCCAGGTGTGTCTGCTGGGTAGGATGAGTTCAGAGTCGAGGTTGGGGTACCATGAGCTTGAGAGTCAGGTGGTGGAACTCAGTGGTCCCCACCTGGTATCCCTGCCAAGGCAGGCGCCCCTTCAGCAGGAACAGCAGCGTGTACGCCAAGGACTCAAGGTCGTCCCTCCGACTGGTCACGCGCCCCAGGTGGGCGTGGACGCTGGCATAACGAACAGTGCCTCGGAAGTCGTCTGGCTTCTGGTCATACCGCACGTGCAGGTTGCGATCCTTCCACTTCACCGCTGTGTATACACACAACAGGTGCACGTACAACCCTGTACTGCAGCACGTCTTGTTTGGCCAATGGTAGGAACAGATGGCATGCAGCGAGACAATGTGACGGCGCATAGCACTTGTCTGACACAGTGCTTGACGGCAATAGGCTGGCAGAGCCATCAGCAAAGCAGCAGAAGCTCGGCCTGTACAATCAGGGATGCTGCAGTGGTGCTAGTAAGCTGAAAGTCTGCTTGCGCACCTAGCCCCAGATCCACCAAGAACAGCTTCTTTTCTTTGCTGCTGCCTGGAGGCCCCAGGAGGAAGTTCTCTGGCTTGACGTCGCCATGAACATAGCTGTAGGCACACAGGCAGGCAGCTTGCTGAACCTGTGGTGCTATGTACTGTTACATGCCATTCTGATACATACAATGAATGGCTGGCATGGCATGCTTAAAGCTCACCCTTTCAAGTGCAATGCTTGCAGTATTGACAGAGCCTCCATGGCCACACATGCCACGTAAGCCTCTGACAAATGCTGGTTTTTCTGGTTCCAAACATCCCACAAGCTGGGTCCCAACAAGTCCATGACCTGCAGTGCAAAAGCAAAAGAGCTGTAAACACGGTTGTGCAGCCACCTATCCTGCTCTACCAAGGGGCGGCTAAAGGGTCATTTCGTCCACAGCCCAGATCTGCTGTCAATACTTTGTATGGAAGTCATATGGATGCCCAACCCACAACATGGTACAAGTGTTTGCTGTCCTTCCAATCTGCTGGGCCTGCCCACCATGACATAGAAGTCGTCCTGAGATCCTCGGTAGTGAACCTTGGGGATGCCATAGGACTCACCCAGCTGCCTGTGTATAGCAGCACATCCGTGTCCGAATAAGCACAGCTTACAGCGGATGGACGGCAGCAGCGTACTCACTGGTAGACGCTCCATTCGTACGGCGGGCCGTTGGTGCAACCCTTGCTGGTGTAGTGCTCGAACTTCAGCGCGACCTGCATAAGAGCAGCCGCTCAACTAATCTAGACCTGCTATCAATAATGCTACAGCTCGCTTCCTTCTGGCCCGCTGCCTGAGCGGGTGCACCTGCTGCGCCCCGGTGCCGTCTGTCACAAGGGATGCATCTTTTGCAGCCTTGCCCGCCTTCGTAGCCGGGCCTCCGATTTTAGTGCCTAGCCAGACTTGCCCAAAGCCTCCTTTGCCCAGCTTCTTCTCGGGCAGGTACGCAGGCGAGCCCCCCACTTGCACCTGTGCAGCGTGTACTCCGCTATTAGGCAGATGATACGCAAGCAGAGCAAACAGGTGCATTGAACATACCTTAGCTGGAGGAGGATGTGAATCGGGCCCATCGTCCGCTGGGGCGTCCGCATTGCCGGGCGCTGCTGCTATTGCATTCTGACCGGGCTGCGCTGCTGCTGCAGGCTGCGCCACTGCCGGTGCTGCTTTTGGTCTGGTGTTAGGCGCCACGGGTGTCGCAGCGGCAGCTTGAGCTGCGACCGACGCAGGCAGTGCGCCTGCCTTGCCAGACGCCAGTAAGCCTCCTGTGTTCTCTCTGTCTTTTTGATCGGTATTCACTGGCACTGCAGCTGCTTGCGCTGCCGCGTTGCGGGGGCTGACTTTGCGTGTCCTAGGCGCGGCCGCTGGAACTTGATTATTTGCTTGTTGATTCAATTTCTGCTCGGCCTGCTGCTTTGCCGCCCTAGTCGGTCTGCCTCGCGCTTCAGGCATCCCCTCGTTGGGAGGCCTGTACCATGCGCTGCTGCAATAGTGTAGCTGAAGTCGGGAGGCTAAAACGAAATAGTAAAAAAACGGGAGGAGGACATGGCGAGGTAGTTGGTGGCTAAAACCTTAGAACTGTTGTAAGTAGTGTAGAGCACAACCGGACGTGTTAATGTTAATTTTAATCCGTTTTATTAAAGATGACCGCTTGGTCTTGATACGAGTCGTTTTTTGCTGTCGTTCTGGTCACGACACGGCAATGCACCCAGCGACACTATGCAGGCAGAAGTGGCCAGTGATACGCAGTCCCAGGGTAGCAAAACGGGTATGTTAAAGATTTGTCAAGTTGTTGTTAAACCCAAATTGGGAGGCTCTGACCTTCGGTGACATTTGCGTGGCATTGGGCCTGTCCGGCACATTCTTGATATGCTGAGCATTTCGTTGCTTAAACAGCTCCCCATCAGGGCGCGACCGATCATATATATATGACTTGCTGAGACTTTGGTCATATGACTGAATATGATGGCTTAAAGATGTGATATGAACGAGTCTGTAGGCAAGAGGATAATGTGGCCAACCGCCGAGTGAAACCCCGAGTGAAAAGAGGGTTTGACACCCTCCAAACCATTATCACTCTCAGTTGTAGTTACTAACACTCCTCTACTCACCGCCAAATTAGATTACGATTAGGACCATGGTTAAAACCAGGTTGAGACCACGGCAACGAGGTTACGGGGTTTTGCGATTTTTGGCTTAGTTATATTTCATCATATTCCAGCATTCCATCATTGATCATATGGGGTCATATCTTAAAGATTATTTCGGGCGCGCCTTACTCCCCATTAACCGAGCTAATGCGTGTTGATATCAGGTCAGCGCCTGGGTGTCAATACGCCGTAGAGCTTGCTGGTAGAGGGAACCCAGGCCCAAAGCATGCTTATAGATACTATGGTTGTGCCTGGTGAAACCAAGGATCGTCAGCCAAACCAATGTCATCATAAATACACACCAGCAAATAAGGCATGCATGCCGAAGCGAAAAGTCTGAACAGCGCCAATGCCAGATCAGCTGTAGTTACCTAGCAGTTCAGTGCCTTACAGTGGCCATGGTTGCCCGAAACGGCTTGGGTTAAGGACGACAAACAGCTTTTGTAGGCTTCTCGATGGCAGTTCACAGCGACAGCAAGCTGGCCTGGGCGATGCAGGAGGCCGGCTTCAAGTGCAGCAGTGATGAAGCAGCTTACAGGGCCATCCTGCAGCAAGTGGAATCGCCGCTGAGCGAACAGGCAGTGGCGGAGGTGTTATCAATGATGGCGCAGACGCAGCATGCAGCCAACATTCAGGGAGCTGATCAGATGGGGCTCGCCGGCCAACTAGCCAACATCGCGAAAGGGGGTGCTGCTACTGGTGCCGATGGTTCGTCGCAGAGCGGCTGGCATTGGCTTGTCGTTATTGATGCGCTGAAGGCGTCCGCGCCAGCTCTGAACTGGCAGCGAGTGGGGGAGCTGTTGGACCACCCCACGTTCAGCATTCCTAGCCAGCACGGCTTCACGCTGTTGCTCAGCGCATACAAACATGCCACTGGCTCGCAGCTACCAGTGAAGGTCGTAGTTGGGCGTCTGTGGAACAATCACGCCGGCCAGCTTAGTTTCCTGCGCCATGCCGTGAACGCCCCGCCGGAATTGTTCTCTTTTGAATTGTCAGAGCGCAAACTGCCACCTATTGAAGGCTTGCAGGGTGGCAAGTCTCCAACTGGCACTCCCAACCAGGCATGGCTCAGCATCGATTTGCTGCACATCCTGTGCATTATGGTAACGGATACCAACAATGTTCCAGTGGTCAGGGAGATGGTGGACCACCCATTGAAGGCGTGCCCAGAGGTGGGCACATAGTTGCTTCTTCAGTGGTGGGGTCCCCATGTTAGTCGCAGTCATGGCATGGGGCAACTGAAGTGGTAACCAAGTTAGCTGACTTTATCTGCACACGGTAGCTGCTGCACTGTGTCTTGTGCCAGACGCATCTGATGTCTTTCTACTGGCTTAAGCAGATAGCCAACCCGTATGGTGCTATGCTTGTTGTGTACAGGTCCTGTTGATTGGCTTTGCGGCTGTGCCCAATGAGTGGCTGCAGCTGCAACGGGAGATTGTGTCAGCCCTGCTGCCCAACTACTTAGCCAGCCACCAGCCAAACAGCCAGGTGGTGTTACAGAAGCTGTGGCAGGTCAACCCCAACCTGCTACTGGAGGCGCTGATAGAGTACTACGCGCAAGACCCAGCTCACCTGGTCCGCATTCTTGACATCTGCCAGGAGCTGAAGGTAGCCTGCGGTCAAACATATTAGTAGGGTGACATTTAGGATATCACACAAAGTTTGCACTTACGGGGCCCATGCACTGACAGCACCATTTCAACAGGGGTGGCTCTACAGCATGAGCGGCAGGCGGGAGGGGTGCGGGTAGTATGTAGCAAAGGCACAAACGTGCTCCGTGTGTCGTCAGATTGAGGCAATACTCAGCTGCCCGTGCTTCTCCACAGCCCCAGGCAGACCGTGCATGGTACGGCTCACAGAAGAGCAAACCCCAGCATGGGTGGCAGGAAGCTGTGGCCTCCTCCTGTGGACAGAGGTATAGAGCAGCTGTTCACCGCAGGAGTAGTGACTACCTAGACAAGCCCCACCTCCTAGGCCACCCACCTACTAGGCATGCCCCTTCTCCTTACGCACCAGGCACGTGAGCCAGCGTGCCCAACCTGTGCCGTGTGTCACCTGTGCTGCTGCCTCCCTAGGAGCTGGCCAAGGTGTTGGAAGCTGCCCCGCTGCCCTTCTCCCTGGAGCTGGCCTGCCTGGCGGGTTGGCGGCAGTGCCTGGGCTTGGAGGAGTGGGCACAGGAGCACCTCACGCGAGACGGCATGAGATTTGCCACCGCAGTGCTGGCTTTCCTGGACAACCGGACCCTGGTGCGCAGGCCATAGGATTAGAGGCATGTGCAGGCTGGCTTCCGCCTGTGCTGCCGCCTGTGCTGCTGCTTGTGCTGCTGCTTGTGCTGCTGCCTGTGCTGCTCCCCGTGCCTAGGGCTACCTGAACCTGGGTGGTGTGTCTTGGCAACATGCCAGCTCCTAGGGGCTGGGGCAGGGACTGGGTTAGGGTCTGGGCTGGAGCGAGTGAAGGCCAAAGTCTTAGCCAGGGCTGGGCTGGGTTGGGCCAGGCACCTAGACAGCACCCATTTCAGCACAGCCAGCACGCAGCGCTGTGTTTCACCTTGTCAGTGGCCAGCAGCTACATCTGCCAGCGTGTGTTTGGTGGCTGGCATGTCCAGCAGAGCATCCTGCCATGTGCCCACATCACAGCCCAGCACTCAGAGTGGACTCAGCGTGTATGGCGCCCAAGCAGCTAGGCTGCTGCTACCTACAGTGCTTGGCAACACGCCCCCTGCCGTCTGCAGCCCGACGCCCCACCTGGCAAGCCCCGGCTGGCAGAGGAGTCGGTCCGCAGCCTGATGAAGGTGTTGCATGCGGTGCGGGGCCAGCTGCCTGAGGACCTGGCTCTGAACCTGAAGAAGGTAGCGGCCCAGGTGGCAGCACTGCATCCGGCGCTGGCGTCCTACCATTGGGTGCGTGGCAGGCACAGCGCAGCACAGCTGAGACACCACAGTCTGGCACTTCTGCGTGACTTTGCCTCCCATGACCTGACTTTGCCTGACATGGCATGAGTTTAATGCTGCAGACCACGGGCGAGACATTCCCCAGCGACATTGAGGAGGAGGCCAACAGCCAGTTCCAAAAGATCTACAGCGAGGCAAAGCCCATTGAGGAGACGGTGGCCATGCTGCAGGTGAGGGCTGCAAGGGCCAGCTGGGCTGCGGGCCTGCAGGGATGGGGCGGCAGCCAGCCCTTGGCACACAGCCCTGCAGCAGGAGGCCAGTCTAGGGCTGCCATGCGTAGTCAGCATGGGGTGTATGTGCCTGCTTGTCTTGCATGGTGTACCCAGCACCCAGCTGTGCAGCGTGGTCTCACTCATGCATGGCTCTGCTTGCTCCTGTTCTTCATCAGGCATGTTGGGCGCTGACCCACATCATCACACCACCGCTGCGGTGCTGTCCCCTGTTGTCCTGCTGGTGGCAACTCTGGCCACCGTCTTGGCTACCCTTCACAGGCGTTCAAGGTGTCGCCCAACCCTAGGGAGCAGGAGGTGTTTGCCTGCATGATCCACAACCTGTTTGAGGAGTACCGCTTCTTCCCACGCTACCCAGACAAGGTGGCGCACATTCACACCCCAACCATCACTGGGCTGACTAGCCCCTTGCAATGCCTGCCATGTGTCTGCCTGCTACCCAGATAAGGTGTGGGACCTCAACAGTGGGAGCAGGCCACGCCCCAGGCGGAAGCTCCTTCCTTAATGCACACCGTTTTCCACGCCACATTCGTCTTTCGCTTCTTTTTCTTTTTCTTCTTCTGGCCCCCACATGCACACCTCAGCCATATGTCAACAAGCCCCATGCAATGCCTGCTGGCCTAAACCTCACTTGCATAGCCCTGTCTGTCATGCCTGCTCCTGCCTGACCCACCGTCTATCAACCCGCCCAAGCATTGCATGAGGCTGCTGCATGTCGGCATACACACATGAACCTGTAGTCACGACTGTTCAAGAGAGGACAAGGATGTGAGCGGCCCAGGTGCCAGGAGCGGCACAGGTGTGAGCGGCACAGGTGACCTGCTGCCTGCCCTTGCTTGCAGGAGCTGCACATCACGGCCATGCTGTTTGGCTCCCTCATTGCGCACGGCCTGGTCAGCAGCATCACCCTGGGCATTGCCTTGCGCTGCGTGCTGGACGCCTTGCGCAAGCCCCCAGCCAGCAAGATGTATTGCTTCGGGCTGGACGCCCTGCAGCAGTTTGTCACCGCCAGCCAGGCCTGGCCGCACTTCCTCTCCCACGTCTGCAGCATACAGCACCTGCGAGAGGCTGAACCCGAGCTGGTGGCCAAGCTGGAGTCGGCGCTGCATGAGCATGTCAAGAACAGCGAGGGGCTGGCTGCGCCTGGGGGTGGCGTGCAGTCGGCACTGGGCGATGTGTGCCCCCTCCCGGCTGGCCCGGCAGCAGGTGCACTGCCTAACCAGGCACTGCCAGGTCAAGCCCGAGCTCCAGGCGTGTCAGCGCCGGGGGCAGGCCGGCCGCCCAGTGCCCCTGGGCTTGAGGCTGGCCTGGGTGGGGAGGCTGGGGCTGTGGCAGGGAAGGGGGTAGGTGCAGCCCTTGGGGGGCAGCAGGGTCTGCCTGGGCAAACGCAGCAGGTGCAAATCAGCCCAGGGGCAGCTGCAGGCTCGGGCCCAGTTCCTGAGTCGGGTGGTGAGGGAGCTGAGCCTAACTACAGCCCATGGCACACAGGGATGGGCCATGGGGCTGTTGGCAGCGCATTGGTCGCGGCTCCACTAGGGACTCTTGGGCAGAGCAGTGCGGCAGGCAAGGGGCCTTCTAGCTCTCCGACCCTCCCTTCACCACTTGTGCCCGGGGCAGGTGGGGTCGGAGCTGCTGGTGGGATGGGGGGCTCAGGAGGCGGCCTAGGGGCAGCTGCTGCTGCCGGAGTCACCACCGCAGCAGCTGGGACGTCAGGCCTGACCCAGGAAACGGCTTCAGCCCTGCCACTGGTCAACACGGCAGCAGCTCTAAAGGGCGCCGTGTTCAAACCCATGACTGCAGCATCTCCTCGAGCAAGTTCTCTGGGTGCAGCAGGTGAGGGGGCTGGCCTGGCCTACACCCCCCCATGCATGCCCCGTACCCTGCATGCTCATGACCACATCACCCAAACTGCCCCGATCAGCAGTCTTGGGTGCTTTCTCTTGGTCCAGGCCCTGCTTGTAACTTTCCGCATATGTTGCCACAACCTGCCCTTCCCTGCCTTGTTGCCCGCCTGGGCACAGGAGGGCCCGTGTCAGTGCCAGACGAGCGCCAAGCGCAGCAGCTGAGCATTGAGTTGGAGCTGGAAGGCCGGGCGGGGCAGGTGCTGGGCGATGAGGTGGCAGCCCTGTCCCTGGCGCCCAGCACTGGAACTGGGGCCGCCGCTCGGCAGCCCACCCTGGCTGCTGTGATCAGCACGGAGTCTCTTGAGTCCGCTGCTGAGAAGGAGCCGCACGAGAAGCCTAGCGAGAAGGACACCGACCGCATCAGCTTCCTCATCAACAACCTGAGTGAGGATAGCGTGGCCACAAGGGCGGTGGAGCTGAAGCAGAAGGTGGGCTGCCTAATGCGCGGTGCCAACAGGGTGCAGGAGGATAGTGCGACACCTGCATCCAGCACCCATGTTGATATGTGGGTTTGTGGGATCTGGTCTCACTTGCTCACTCCTGGTGACGCACTTGGTGTCGAGAGCATGCACAGTCAAGCACTACACAGCAAGGTTCCCAATTTGAATAACGTTTGGCGCCTCAGACCCATTGCTGCTCCATTTCAGTACTATTGTGAAAGCCAAGCACATAGCCGTGCAACCCTTCATAACATCTCTCCACAGTGCCCTTGATTGTCTCCTAATGCCCAATAGCAGCAAAGATATGACATGCTTTAGTACCGTACCCCCCAAAAACCAGTTTTAGGCTAAAAGTCCCCGAATGTGAGCATGTCATCGCTCCTTTCCACCTACTTAAAGACTGGCACCACTACTTTTGTAGAAGCAGCTGTCCATCCCAACGCCCCTACTTGCCCCTACTTGCAAGATCGCTTGCTGGCCTTTGCAGCTCTCTTGGCTGCCTCAGCAATCACCTCATGCATGGAGTATGACTATCCTCTGCTGGGAAACGTAAGCTGGGCTGTGGTTGGGCTGATCGCTGAGCTGCAGCACGCAACATTGCGTCGTCGACAGCCAAGGGGATCCAGGGTTTGAATGTTGGTTGCTGCTTGCCACCCTCCATGCTGGCTGCTGCTGTTGCTAGCATAATATCTTTGGGGGTAAGATTTACTTTTCTAACCCTGCTGGCCCCTTACTACCAAGTCCCGCAACTGCTTCTCTTCCACAGCTGACAAAGCTGTCGGGCAACCACGTTTCGCAATCACCCCATCCCTCTTGATGACTCTGTAGAGGGTGGCATATGAAACGCTATGTTCCCAGGCCACAGCTGCTATGGATGGCTGTGGCTGGACCCTCTTGACCTTGAGGTAGTCGTCAGCAGCTGCCTTTGGCCCTCTCGTCCTTCGGCCCCCTCGAGCCCAGCTGGACTGCCGAGAAGCACCAGTGGTCGATTTGGCCATGGGGGCTGGTGGTGTGCGGTGGGACCTGGGCACATGAGGCTGATAAAATGACAGGAGCGCTTAGAAAGAGTATTTTTGACGCAAGGCCGCAGCCAAAGGGTAGCAGTAGACCGAAGTGCACCAAGTGCACCAAGATACATCGGGCTCCCACCAGGGTGTCTATTGGGGCCGCGCTCGCACGGCCGATAAAATTACACGAGAGCTTAGAAAAAACAATGTCAACGGAAGGCTGCGGCCAGAGGGTAGCAGAAGACCGAAGCGCACTAGCTGTGCTACATTGTGTTCCCACCAAGGTGTCTAGAAGGGCCGCGCTCGCATGGGTAACTCGTCGCGCTAGTGCACGCTGGACCTTAGCGACCGGTAGGGTTCAAACGGACGTACCCGGCGGCAGCCAAATCTCAGCCGACAAAACGCGATAGTCCGCCTCAAACCGACTCGCGCCATTCTCACAACCATTAAACGACCGTGTATGGAAGGAGGCATGCGTTTTGAAGGGCGGAAATGGGAATATGGCCAATATAGGCCTATCCGAATCAAGAACCTTGCTTTGTACAAGGGGTCCACCTGCACCAATTATGGACCTACCCACCTGGCCCCTCATCTGGCCCCTCCCTGACCTGGCCTCCACCCGGCCTCTCACCTGCCCTCTCACCCGCCCCACACTTGACCTGCTCACTCACCTGCTTGCACGCAAACGTTGCTGCAGATCGTGCCACGCTACATCGCCTGGTTCAGCCTGTACATGGTGTCGAAGCGGGTGGCGCATGAAGCCAACTACCACAAGCTGTACTGCAGCCTGATTGACGCCATGAACGACAAGGAGCTGAACCGGCAGCTGCTGGCCGTGACGCACTGGGCACTGCGTCTGCTGCTGGCCAGTGACCGCATCATCCGGGACAGCAACGACCGCACGCTGTTGAAGAACCTGGGCAGCTGGCTGGGGCTGCTCACCTTTGCTCGCAACAAGCCAGTGCTGTCCAAGGAGCTGGAGCTAAAGCAGGTCGGGGCAAGCGCAGTAATGGGGAGGGGTGCGAGGTGATGAGGTGTTGAGTTGCTGAGCATGAGGTGCTGAGGTGATGAGCATGAGGTGCTGAGGGAAAAGCAGCAGGGAGGTAGGACCAGGCCAGAGCAGCTGAGGAGTCAGACTGCTGAACTGCCTGGTACACTGTTTAGCCCTGCCTGCCCGCCTGCCCTGTGGGTCCACAGGTCATCACGGATGCCTACCAGCGCGGTCGTCTTGTGGCCGTGCTGCCCTTTGTGGCCAAGCTCCTGGAGGCCTGCAAGGGCACCCGCGTGTTCAACGCACACAACCCCATGGTGGCCGGTGTGCTGTCCCTGCTGGCTGAGCTGCACGAGATGAAGTGCCTGAAGGTGAACAACGCGTTTGCCATAGAGCTGACGTTCAAGGTGTTTGGTCAGAGCCCCAAGGAGTGGAAGCCGACAGACACCCTGCGCCAGCTGACCCGTGAACGCACCGGCAACCAAGACTGGTCCATTGACGTGCTGCCCCACGAGCCCAAGCTGGAGGGCCCTAGCGCTGTGCAAGCCGCCCAGTTCATGGCCGGCCCCAACCAAGCAGCCCCGCAGGCCACCCCCTCGCAGCTCACCACAGAGGCCCTGAAGGCGCACACTCTCAGGCAGCAGCAGGTGGCTGACGGCCTGGCTGCTGGGGCGCAAGGCGGCGTGTTGGGCATCAGCCCCGGCGTGGCTGCCGCGTTGACTGGCGCAGCAGGGATGCAGACGCAGCTTCAGGGTCAGGCCGGTGCTGCAGCTGCTGGGCAGCAGGCGGCGGCGGCAGCGGCGGCGGCAGCAGGCCGGCCACAAGGCCAGACAACAGCCGGAGAGGGAGGGGCAGGGAAGTCCCAGGGTGGGGCGGGGACGGGTGCGGCGGGGGGGCCTGCCTCCGCATCAGCAGCCACGCCCAGCCCAGCCCTGGACACTGCGGTGCTCATGGCGCATCTGCTGCAGTCGGTGCAGATCAACGCCACGCTGGCAGGTCTGGCGGAGCGGCTGGGTCTCAAGAGCCTGGTGCCGGCGGCAGTGGAGAGGGGTGTGACGGAGATCCTGTCCCCTGTGGTGGAGCGCAGCGTCACCATCGCCTGCTACACCACCATGGAGCTGTTGA